>CM028133.1:112027500-112652500 GCA_016271365.2 Neoceratodus forsteri | reverse complement strand
GGGTGGTGGTTCCTAGTTGTGCCACCCATTCTGTCACTGTGAGTTACTCCAAAACCAGATGACAACTGCCATAGGTACAACCAATGGACCATTTCTTCACATGCCACACCGTATGTGACAAGTAGGGGACCACATTAACCATTAAACCTGATTCTGTTTCCACAGGTTGCTGTGACACTGGGGGGAGGGGGGTCATGCACACATGGTAGAAGTGAGGAGGTAAGACAGATAGCCAAGTCCCAGGTCACATGAGGCATTAGAGGTGAGTAAGCACACTGTGTGGTATGCTAAAACCCATGACAGACAATGGGTGTATCAGGGCATTAATGTACACCTGGGTGCGTTGTGAGGCATGAGGGTTTGCCTGAGTCAATTCAACCAGCAGGGAAGTGCATTTAGGCCCTGATACACCCATGTGCTAGAGTATGCTATCACAGTTTTAAAATTGGCTAGTTCATTGAAAAAGGCAAAAAAGCAAAACCTTTTTAACAACAGGCATGCCAACTGTAGGTATATTGGGCCATTAATGACTGATCATGTGACACTTTCTACTAATATCATCATTTGACCTTTTATTAATGCCCATTTTATAACGTGATCTGCAACGTGACTGGCAGCCAGTGCAGACACCACAGGACCACATTCACCATATGAAAGCAAACAACAAATTATCCCAGTAAATACTGGACCAATGACCTTGAGGCATCGCAATGAGAAATGCGCTAGTTACATATTATGATTAATTAAGCAATAAGCCATGATCAGGGGTTACATTAATAGTCTGTTAATCACCCTTATGGGTGTAATGTGGCATGAGGCTAACTAACTGTTAATGTAACTTCTTGGATTGACTTATTGCAATTATAAAACATTATTCCAAAAGAAAAGTGTTAAAAGTATATGTTTAAATGCTTTTCACATTTAGAGGGACATTTTTAATAAAATGGTTCTTCCACCAACAGTTTAAGAATGCTGGCTCAAAATCAGTATACATCATTCTAGTCATTCAGTAGTGCTGGAGGATGAAATCCTAACAAGAGGAATCCATGTGCTGTGGTGATCAGGCTGTACATGATAGTGTAACAGGGATTAATATATGGCTGTTGGATTCCTAACAGCCAATCAGAGTGCAGCATTTCTGAGAATCTTTTTATAATTCATATTCAGTCAAACTTACTGTAAGTTATAGGGACCTTCACCTCCTTCACCCCTGCCGCACCACCACATGACTTCGAGAAGGACACTCCCTATATAGCCTCATCAGCCTGTGTCTATACCTGCTTCCTCTCTGCATTTTTGTTAAAGTGAAGAACAGCAATCAGGAGTCTAACAGAAATATAGGCAAGACAATGAAAAGCAGGAAGTGCAATGAAGTATGATGATACTGCAGTAAACCATATTAACTCAAGAACAATACAATGTATACTTTATTAACACATATTGTATAATAGAGCATTGTTCTATATAGAAATCCATCATTTTCAAAATGCTGTTGTACCACAGTTTAAAGGGTCATGAAATGTGACTTTACCCTTCTGTGGTAGAACAGCATTATAGAACTTCTAGAAACTACACAAGTTAGTTTCACTGTGAAAGAGAATCAACCAGAATGCACACATTTCACATCTACACTGTAAAAAATACAGGATGAGCAACTTTATGCATATCCAATGTGTTCTGTCACCTTGGGGTTCTGATTCCCATGGACTCCTCAAGCTTCACTCTTGAGGTCAGAGGGAAACAGAACTCCTCTGTGGCATAACACACTGGTTGTGCATAGTTGTCCATCCAGTATTATCTATCAATTATGTATCTCCATATACATGAACATCTTGAGAAATGATGCAACTTAATTGTCTGTTGTGAAACCAACAGCCTTGCTTAGATCACTGTCCCATTGTCATGTCCTGATCTCCACTCCTCCCTGCCTTTCCACACTACTGCTCCACCACTAGCCTCTTTTTTATTCATAGTTGCTCAGTGATCCCCCTTCGGGTCTCGAATCATGGACACTTTGCAGCAAAGGCTGCTACCCTACTACTGAGTCAATGGAACAGGCTAATTTCATCCTGCCTTTTAGTATTCTTAACTCCCTTATCATCCCATCCAATACCCAGCACCTAGTTATGATCCCCTCTGCTGGCACCTTTGCTGCCTCATGGCTGGCACCACATATCTTAATCTCCCTCACTCTCCCTAGGCATGCTCCACTCACTCACCAATATGGTGAACCATGTCCACTCTACACTGTTCCTCTCACCTCACCCCCCACCCCCACTGGCACAATGGTAACACTACACACTTTCCACCAGTACACCATACTCACACCACACACCTCTACCCTATAGGTATTGCCACACTGGCTCAATGGTCACCACTCTGCCTTGCCTCACCGGCCCTAAACCAGTTTCCCACTCCCACCACCATGCGTTGTTTCTCCTCCTCCCTGCTGGTCCCAAAGCTAGCACAGAAGAGACTCAAACTGGCCACCTTACATATCCTTCTGCTCCTTCTCCTTCTCTCTGGAAACATGCACCCCAATCCAGGACCCCCCCAGTCCCCCCACCTAAACTTCCCTCCCCTAAGGATCTCATAATTGCCTCCCTAAACATATGCAGCCTCATCAACAAATTTGACATTTTTCAGGGCTGGGTTGTGCAGAATCACACCGATGTCATCTCAGTAGTGGAAACTTGGCTCAATGATCGTATCCCTGACTCCGCAGTCTCACTTTCTGGGTATATATTATACCATGCAGACAGGACCACCAAAAAAGGTGGGAGCAGTGCACTATATATCTGGGACTCACTACAAAGCCTTGCCCTCCCACTTCCAACCCTTGAGCATGGTGCCCAGGCGCTCACCCTGAAATCACCCTTGCACCTAATAGAGGCCCCCTGTTCATCTCCTCAGTATACATTTCTCCCCAGAATCAAAAGAGTGCCTTCCATTCAGTCCTCGCCCACCTCTAGACACTCCTAAACAAGATGGAAATCCTTGCCCTTGGGGATTTTAACATCAGTTGGCTAGCTGACACATCAGCCCCAGTCAGGGATGCTGCAGTCTCACATAACCTGACCCAGCTCATAACCTCTGCCACTAGACTCAACCTGAGGACAGGCATGGCCACACTTCTTGATCTTCTACTCACCAGCACCCCACACAAAGTGACCCAAGTTAGGGTACTACCCAACACCCTGAGTGACCACTCCCCAGTGCTCTGTCACTGGTCATTCACTGCCAAAAAGCCACCTCCCAAAACTACACTACAACACCGCCTCAGACCTGGAAATCTTCAGGCCCTCAAACAATGCCTTGCATCTTGTGACTGGTCATTCATCTCAGCCACCCCCAACATAGACTCTGCACTAGACTACTTTATCAACACCATGAAGTCGGCCTGTGACCATTATGCCGCCCCTAAGCAAACAGGTCATCAAAGGGGTTGATACACCATGGATGCCACAATCCCTGTTACATCAAATGCGCAAGCATGACAATCTATGGCACCTCACTCTGGAGACCGGTAAGCCGTCTGACTGACAGTGCTACCAAGAGGCACGTAATAAATGTACCTGGAACATCCGGAAGGCCAAGGTTGAATTCTATCAAGCCTCACTCACTGCCAACTGGGGCTCAGGGTGCAAGTTCTGGGACTCCCTTAGCAGCTCAGTGGCAAAGCCTCCATAACCCCTCCCTCCCAGCTCTGGGCCAATGGGTCTATTACCACTGACCCTGTCCTGATAGCAAATACATTCAACACCTCTTTCTCCAAACTTAGCAGTGTTTTCCCCCACCCCTCCAGCCACTTCTGTCACCCCCCCTCCATCCCCCCGTTCTGCTTTAAATTAATATCACAGTGTGAAGCAGCCCCCTTGCTCCACAAGGCCTTCAGTAAATCACATTTAAGCAATGATACACTGGATCTTAAGATACTTGGATTAACCTTTGATGAAGTTCTCTGCCCCCTCACTAAGCTATTGAACTGCTCCTTGCACTAAGCCAATTTCCTTCTAAATGGAAGGCTGCGCTCATCAAGCCCATTCTCACAAGTGGCGACCACACCCAGCCAGGGAACTACTGCCCCATCTCAATACTGCCTCCCCTCTCCAAACCCCTAGAGAAAATTGTGGCCACATAGCTCACTGACTACCCCTCCAAATACTGCCTCCTGTGCCCAGAGCAGCATGGCTTCTGCAAAACTACAGCACCACCACAGCCCTTCTGGAGTTTACCAACACCCTCCATACTTCCCTTGACATGGGCACACTGCTTGTGCCATATTTATAGACCTGTGGAAGGCATTCAATACGGTGCACCACATGCTTCTCCTGGATTCACTCACTCATATAGGCCTGTCTTCTTAGCCCACTGGCTAGTTCGCCAGCTACCTGTCTAAGAGAACCAAGAAAGTTAGACTCACCCACACACACAGTCCTTTCCCCTCCAAGTCAGATTAGGATCCCACAGGGCTCAATTCTTGGCCTTCTACTGTTCTCCCTGTTTCTCAACTCCCTATCCAAGGCATGCTCCAGGAAATGAATCCTGTATGTTGATGATGCTGTCCGTTACAGTTCCCACACCGACCCTACTGCCCTCCGATGTGCTCTCCAAAAATCCTTTTCAGAAGTTGAATCATGATTCATCCAACACAGGCTAGTCCTAAACTATGAAAAACAAAATCAGTGGTATTTGCCCATGCCCAAAATAGGAACAAGGGGCTACCTATGCTCATACTAAACTCCGAAAATGACCCGCTTGAGCATACTACTACCTTCAAATACTTGGGTATCACCCTAGACACTGGACTCACCTACCATGACCACATTTGGAAATTGAGTGCTGCTGTCAATGTACGGATTGGGCTACTCTATCAGTATAAGCACTGCCTACCCCATGAGGCCCTACACCTATCAGTTTCCTCATTGATCTTAACACTAGTAGACTATGGCATTATAATCCGTGTTGTGGCTGACAACACACACGTTAACAAGATCAGGATGCCCTAATAAGGCATGTAGACTAGCCACTGGGTGTAACACATTTACACACACCTGCTCCCTTTACTCCACCATCAACTGGCTAAATTTTGATGGCAGGCTTAAATGTCAGACCTACTTTTTTGCTAAAAAAAATCTCTGCCAGCCTACTTCCACTTGCTCTTACCCCCCTGCTCCAATCTCCCCTGTCCACCTTCCTCACTCTGCAATCTGTGACCACTTGCTACTGGGTTCCCCGCTGCAAGACCACACAGGATCCAAGAACCTTTAGGTACCAGGCTCCTGTCTGGCTTAACTCACTCCCTAGCTCCCTCTTTTCTGAACCTAAACTGGGCTGGTTCAAGGTCCACCTATGACACCTCCTCACACAAGATGCAGCTTGCGACTGTCATTAATGCCATTGCACAGCCTGCCTCTCCCAACTGGGCTATGGATCATACTCTGGTCCTGTCACCCCTTTTATAGTTTTAGAGTTCTATAGTTAACAATGGACTCCCCTGTCCAATTTGATCTACATATGTAAACAAGTAACTGCCTGGCATGTCTGATGTCACAGATATGAAGATGCCAGTAGAAGAAGACCATTTGGTCTATCAAGTCTGCTAGTATTGCAGGGTCCACAGCTTGAGCTAATGTCCCTGACCTCCCTCCCCACTCCTCCCATCCTGCCTACCCATGATTTTTACCTTCTCCCTATGCCTACACCAGCCCCTCTTAAAGCTACCCACTGTCTTCAATGAGATGACCTCTTCTATCAGCACATTTTAAGTGTCCACCACCTTCTCTGTGAAGAAGTGCTTCCTGACCTCCCCCAAACCTCCCACTCTCCAGCTTAAGAATGTGCCCCCTTGTGATATGGTTGCCACTCAGCTTAAAAAGTCTTTCCTTATCAACCTTATTTATCCCTTTCAAGTACTTGAATGTCCCAGTCATGTCTCCTCTCTCTCTCTTTCCTGTCTTCCAGGGAGTACATGTTCAGTGCGCTCAACCTCTCCTCATATGACTTGCTCTGCTGACCAGCTATCATCTTTGTAACCCTCCTCTGTACCTTCTCCAGCAGGTTAATGTCCTTTTTGAGGTGTGGGCAGCAGTACCAAACTCCATACTCTAGATGCGGCCTTACCAGTGACCTGTACAAGGGCAGTATAACCTCCTCTCTCCTACTACTGATCCTCCTAGCTATGCATCCCAGCATCTTGTTTGCCTTTGCTGCTGCTTTCTTGCACTGCGTGGAGTGCTTCAGGTCACTAGTAATCATCACTCCCAGGTCCTTCTCTGATGCAGATACTCAGACTCCACCCAGGTAATACTCTGTCCTGGGATTCTTCGCTCCAATATGCATAATTTTGCATTTCTTGGCATTGAAGCCAAGCTGCCAGATCCTGGACCACCTCCCCAGCTTTTCCAGATCTTCCTGAAGGTCCCATATTCCTTCAGCTGTGTCCACTCTCCCACAGATTGCTTTGTATATGTATGAACTTTATATGCAATTCTCCTGTGTCTATTCAACTCCTCTGTGCACTGCATTGAAACAATTGTTTTCTCTGTTATTTGTACCTCTTGGACACAGTACTGCTTGTGGTACTTGCTTTCATGTAAATTGTTAGTTCCTGTTGTCATTGCTGTATTTAAATTTTGTGTCATTGCTGTATTGCACTGTATCTATAGTCTATGTATATCTGACATGGAACCTTTATAAAGGAGTCTATGACTCAAAGGTATGTAATCTGATATCTTCAATAAATAAATAAATAATTAAATAAATGTGTATCCTGTGTGCTATGCCACATGAATCATTTATTTATTTTTTTGATTCTCAGACTAAGACTTTTGAGCTAGAGAGCTCATTTACAAAGTGCTACAGTATAAAATACATGAGAATTACTTTAGATGACAAGAGCAATGTTGTCACACTTGTACAACAGAAATGGTGGAACAGTCAGACACAGCTGCCGAGTGGACTCAGGTGAGGTTGAAAGGAGGTCCAGTGGGAAGAAGACAGCTGGTTAGTGGGAGGAGGTTGGGTACTAACTTGAGGGGGGCTGCATAGGAAGGGGAGGTAGTGATATCAACTATTCACGCACAGGTTCAGCAGCACTACATCATTAAGTTTCTAATATGCCTGTAACTGTTTCTTACAGGACAGGTCTCTGTATTAAAACATGCCTTTCTAGTGCCATATGGCACTACAACTATCAACCCTTCAATAAATGTGTCAGTGATAACATTTCCAATCATGTGGATATACGGAAACAGCCCATTTCTAATTAGACCACACCTCAGTAATTATGTGCTTCACATGAACATCGTGAAACATTCATAGGTAATATCACAACAGTTCCACACAAACTTTGCGTTCATACTGTCATAGAAAAAATATGTCATTTTCATGGCAAAGAAAATGATAACCCTGTGGAAGGCTTCTAATGCAGAAGTTTGCTCAGTTGGAGACAGCTTACGTATGTCTTTCAGTATCAGGTTGTTCTTTGTTATCACTTCTAGCTCTTTATGAGCCCTACTACCTGTGCTACTAAACATTCATTGACCAGGCCCTAACAATACACTCTTAGTATTCATTGGGAGTGATTACTAGTGATATTTGAAATTACAAAGTTACGCCTCAAACTGACCTTTCTCAATCCAAGCATGTTCTTCAAGAGGGCCACAAAGACAATTTTGGAAGACTGTCCCATAATTTGTGTGTACATTGGTAATGTGGTTTAAGATTGAGAGCCACTTAACCACCACCATTTCTCCATCTCCCCCCGCTGGAACCAGCACACCAGTACAGATGATGACTGACACCCTTCCCCCAATTACGTTTAGCTTTGGCCTCAAATTTTTTTTTATCCCTGTGAAACTATGTAACAAAAGAAGAACCACAAAAATTGACATCATAAGCATTTCCAAAAAAGAACAGCAGTACATTTCCAATAACACAGGTAAATGCACTTTACCTTTGGCCACGTGCCACACATCAAACCAGTGTGAGATATGTGGTTCCCGTTCATGCATGAATTTATTTACACCAATGTGGCGATCAGTGGTAAGGCTATCAATCTGGACACCAATTGCCTTCACCTTACACAAACTCCTCTTTAAACCCTCCAGTTCCATAGCATTGGAACTGGATACCTCATTACTCTGTAATGGAAAGCCAATGATGTAATATGCAATTCTAAAATAACAACTGACATTATATTATCATTGTGTACCTTTTAAGTATGGCGAACCTGCACTAGCTGAATGTCAATAATTTTTGAACAAAGTAGGTCCATTAGAGAATATGAGCCAAACTTCTCTGTGTGCCCAGGAGAACAGCATCTTGCATCTCCTCCCAACTTCGCTGGCTTACCAGCCAGTGATGACAGCAATCTTTTTTGATATCTGGACCATACTCTGGCAACCAATGGAATTAACTAGGTAACCTGCATTAAATTATAAGTCCAAAGTGATATGGCTGGCACATTCAGATGTTTGGAGAAAGGACACGCACTGGACTACCCCCAAAGAAAAGAATTCCACACGCGGTTGGAAGATTCCCAAATAGAAGAGTTCCGACTCATGGCTTAGTCTCCCGTTGTCTTTTGTAGCCATTACTGCAGACTGGCTCCATCACAGCAAGGCTTCCAACCATGCATCTAATGAAAACTGCATGAACCAAGGCATATGAAACAGGTCTGAAGAAGCATTAGAACAGCACTCTCAAAAACAATGACCTTCTTCTGACAATGTTATTCTCCAGCCTTCAATTCTGCAAACCAAGACATAAACATTACATTTCATTGTATGACAACTGTTTTTTTTTTTTTTGTCTTTTCAAAAGAAGACCAGACACCAATAAGTAAAATTTATTGAAAGAAATTGCACATTGCAGTACAATGGAAAGATCAGGTCCAAATTCCTGTGTAAAGGAAAAGGAATACAAAAATGTTCTGCAATTTTATAATAGAACTCAGCATGTGACTCACAGTATGGTACTTAACTGTTCCACAAGTTAGACAGCAAACTATTATGCACTCAATCATTTTCCTGTAGTATAAACATGATATCCTCATTTGATACCATGTTACCAGCAGTGCTGAAGAGCAGTTCTCAATAGAGGGGCAAAGTATGCAATGCTGAGATATCAATGTGTGTCTGACTACCAGAGGTGTATCAAACAGCACCTCAACCTCAAGTGACACCATGCAGACTCCACCAACAACTTTCTTTGCACAGTACAATACATGTAGTATAACTTACCTTTCAACAGTGGCGTCAAAGAAATCTTCATTTTCTGAATCAGACTGTGAGTCCACAAAGTCTGCTAATTCCCAGTATGGGTCTTAGTCATCATTGTCTTCCATTTCTGAATCAGAGTCATCATCTGCATCACGTAGCATGGTATCATCATTGCTGTAATCTTTGCAGTGGACTTGTTCCTCATTCTGCATTCCTACAGATGCTGTCTTAATGTGATAGAGAGGTAAATTAACTTGTACAGCATGTCCAATTCCAAATGGGATAGTCTGAGTTCCCCTAGAGAACTTTGTCTTGCCACAGCCCGATGGTATATATTTTACTGTTTGTGTGCCTTTATGGCATACTTTCTAAAATGGAAAACAAAATAAGTAACATACCATTACCATTACTAATTTTGTGCAACAATATAAACTATCTACTTGTCTACTTTTTTGTTTTTTTTCTTCAAAAAATGACACATGTGGATCTCAGAAACTGCACAAGCTGCTGTCACAAACATTTCCACACATCAAGACCTTGTCTCTCAGATAATACATACAAAATTTCAGCTCATTTCGTCAAAAAGAGAAAAAGATATTAATGTGCAAAATTTGAGGTTTAACATTTAAACAGGCTACTCAACTCTATAGGGGCACTATTTGTCCCTATAATTTATTAAGTTGGGGCTCAGCAGGTTTAGCAGACTGGATGGGGAGGGCAGGCTAGGCTTTGGCTGGTGGGTGAGTGGATTCTGTACAATGTAAAGTAGAAGGAGACCAGTTTAATAGATGACAGATTGTTATTTGTATTATACTTATACTTTGACAGTAGTCTGTTATATTTTATTAAATGACACCTCCATATTCCAACTTTATACACTTTTTTTTTTACTATGACATTTTCATAGGAACAGTCTCATTAACAAGTAATAACAGTTGTTTGATTATTGTGATGGTATTGACCTTGTAATTAATTGCCTCAATTAGTAATTTATTTAATGTTTGCTTTATTACATAAGAACACTTTCTTCCCTGAAGTTGTATATTAGAAACATAGACAATGATGGCAGAAGGGGACCTGTGGTCCATCGAGTCTGCCCAAGTGAGGTATCCCGGGACCTCTGTCCTCCTTGATACCCAGCTTAGCCCTTGCCAGTGCCATGTGTTTGTTCCTAATCCTTGTCCAACCCATGCTTAAAGCTTGATACTGACTTTGCAGCCACCACCTCAGGAGGTAATCTATTCTAAGGTTCCACCACCCTCTCTGAGAATTAATACTTTCTGATGTCCCTCTTGACCACTACACCCTTCAAATTCCACTCATGCTCTCTTACAGTAGAATTGACTTTCCTGGTACAAAGCTGCACTTTTGGCATCTTGTTGATGCCTTCAAGGAACTTGAAAGGTCTCAATTATATCCCCTCTCTCCCTCCTAGTCTCCAGCGAGCACAATTTCAGAGCCCGAAGCCTCTCTTCATAGGTGGTTTCCTGAAGACCATGATTATTTTTGTTGCCCTTCTCTGGACCACTTCCCATCTATCAATGTCTTTTTAGGTGAGGCCTCCCGAATTGTACACAGTACTCCAGATGAGGCCTCACTAATGACCGGTAAAGTGATAGTATCACATCCCTGTCCTTGCTGTCTGTTTTTCCCTTGGCAGTACATCCTAACACCCTGCTAGCCCTGCTATATGCTTTATTACTGCACTGACTTTGCTGCTTGAGGTCTCTAATGATGACTCCCAGATCATGTTCCTCAGCAGAGGATCTCAGCTGCACTCCGTTTAGTCAGTATTCTTCCTTGGGATTGGCCCTACCCAGGTGCATCACCTTACACTTCTTAGCATTGAAGTTTGTCATATTTGTGACCACCATTTCAACTTTTTAAGGTCTTGCTGCAGTTGTCTGACTCCTTCTGTACTATCCACTCTTCCACTGAGTATCATGTCGTCTGCAGATAGGGCAATGTTGCCATTTATGCCCTCACTGATGACATTAATGAATAAATTGAAGAGTACTGGCCCCAGGACCAACCCCTGAGACACCCAGCTTAGTGACCTGCCTCTCATTAGATCATCAGCTTTCAGTAATAGCTACCAGACCAACCTTTTTGTCTGCCACTAGAGCCTGGAGGTCACTGATCTTGTTGTCCAGGCTGCTAGCATTGAGGCAGACTCCTCACCATGAGCTAACCTCATGATTCTTGTTGGGTGATTTTGTTTCCCTTTTTCCTGATGGTTGTTCCTTGTGTTGTGTTTTTGATGCTGGCCCTTTCTTGTATACTTTCTTTGTCCTAATGTGAATGGTGCACTTACGTTTGTTCTCAGTTTTCCTATTGGGGGAGGGTTTGACAAGGCACACTACCTGTTTCCATGCCCTAGCCTCCTCTCCAATTAGTTTAAATGGTCCAAGTATTTTATTTTATTTATTTGTTCAGAAATTGGAAAGTACCTTTGAGTCAGAGACTCATTTACAAAGGTTCCACGTCACATATATCGAGCAATACAAAGTTACGGTAACAATTAGAGCAAGCTTGATACATGGTAAAAAATAGGAGAAATAAAAAGAAAGAAAGAAAAAGATGGGGGGAGCTAGCCAGAGGCCATTGTCATTAATGGGGAAGAACATGTGACAGTGTCAGTAGCAGTCACAACTGTTAGAGGATTGGAGGTGACCCTTGAGGTGGGTTTTGAAGAGGCCAATAGAGTTTTGGGTTGCGATGAAGCTGGATAGGTCAATCATCTAGGAGCAGGCCTTGTAGCTAAAGGACTTTTGAAATTGGGAGGTATGGCATCAGGGAACTGTGAGATGTTGCTTGCTGGAGCTATGAGTTACTTTTAGTGTAGTGGACCGGTAGATTAGGGAGGTGAGACTCGGAGGGGAGAGACCTAGGGTGATTTTTTTTTGGCCATAAGACAGGTGTGGTATTTGATCCTATTGTCGAGGTTAAGCCAGTTAGTGGAGTTATATAGTGAGCAGGTGTGTGTGAGGCAGTCATAGTCCAGGACAAGGTGACAGGTTTTGTTGAGGGAAAGACAGAGCCTATTTAAGGCCAAAGTGGTGGCAGCACTATAGATGAGTATACCGAAGTCAAGGAGGGAGAGGATAGAGGACGAGACTGTGAGTCAGAGAGCGTCTTGGGTAAGGCAGTATTTGACATGGTATAGCAGTCCTAGGGGGACATTGAGGGCCATGGACAGTTGGTGTGTGTGTTGGTGGAAATTGAGAGCCGGGTCCAGGATGATGCCTAGATATTTGAAGGAGTTCACTTGCTCAAGAGGGGTTAGGTCAGCAGTTAGTACCTGAAGGAAAAGTGTCTGCTTAGTTTTTTTGGGGCGGGTGAAAACCATGAATTTGGTCTTCTTATAGTTTAATATAAAGCACTGTGCATTGAACCACAGTTCAACTTCATTAAAGGAGGACTGGAGGGTTTGGTGGAGTTGCAAAGGGTCATGATTGGAGGCATAAAGGACAGCATCATCCACAAATAGCAGAAGGCTGCCAGAACAGGTGCTGGGGAGGGAGTTAAGGTAAAGACTGAAAAGGAGGGGACCGAGGACGGATCCCTGGGACCCCTGAGAGAACTGGGAGACTGTTGGATAGTGTGGTGCCATTTTTGACCTGTTGGCTTCTGCCCATTGAGTAGTCAGTGAACCAGTGTAGGGCATCCTGTGAAAAGCCAATGTTGAAGAGAGTGACTAGCAAGAGGGAGTGATTGATGGTGTTGAATGCCTTAGTGAGGTTGACAAAAACAGCACCAGTGGCATGGCCTTTATTTAATTCAGAGTGGATGTGCGCGGTGAATTCTAGGAGGGCAGTAGTCGATACTTCCATCTTCTGGGTCAGTGCTCTTGTTCCCTCTTGTGTGAGGTGAAGTCCATCCCTTTTGAAGAATGATCTATCCCAGAAATTCCCCCAGGATCCAATAAAATGGAATCTTCTTGTTTGGCACCAGCTCTTCAACCATTTGTTGAATTTGTCTATTTCCTCCAGTCTGATTCTTTCCATGCTGCCTTCTTTACCTCATATAGGCAAGACTTCTAAGAAGGCTACTGTGGTCACAGTTGTTGAAAGCCTATCTCCCAGCTTCTTGATACTCCACTTTGCATCCTCCACCATCAGGCCAGCTAGATCGTTTGTTCCAGTGTGTACCACTATTCCCATGTCTCCTTCCTCCCCGTCCACAATTCTCCCGATGTGCTCACAGTCTCTTGTTGCTGAGGTACTGGGAAGGCAACTGTCTGTCACCCTCTTCTGTGAGTACTTGTGCATCCTAGATTCCATTCCTCTGATCATGCAGTCACTGACTACCAGGATCTTCTTGGTTCCTTGACTGGCCTGCTGAGGTCTGTTGCTGGTTGTTGAGTTTGCTGAGGTTGCTGCAGTCTTCACCCCCTTGATGGGACTAGCATCCACAGGTCCCACCTATAAAGGAAATATCGAGCTGGGGTAGATGGGGTGGGGAACAGGGTGGGCAGGACTAACCTGCTGCTGCCAGAAACAATCAGTCACACAAAAAGGAGGAAAGATGAACTATATTGAACTAATTGATTGTTTTATAGGCGTAGAATTACCTGATTGGGGTTCCTACAAGTTTCAGGGCTTCAGTAGATTGGGTTGACTGTGGTGTCCTGTGTACCATGGCCCAAAGTGCGTGGGTCTCTGTCCAGTTCCTTGGTCATGGTGAAAACATGGAACAACAAAGAACACATAATTAGCATGTGTTCATAGGTTCATAGTGTAACTTACAAGTTCAACGGACGTTAGCCCTTAAAGAACTTGCCACCCAGTCATGGGTGGTACTCATATTTATATCTTCCCATGTATTCATCAAGTCTATTCTTAAATGTGATTATTGTGTAACTTTCAATTATTTCCTGGGGTAAAGTATTCCTTCTGTTTATGATTCTTTGAGAAAACCATTTTGCCCTTTTAATTGACATATTTTTATCACCTTTCATTTGTTGTGTATGCAATCTAGTATGTTTAATTTTAGCTTGACTAGTAATACCAATAGTCTCTTTTAAAAGTTGGTTATTCATAGCTTTAAAAGCCAGACATAGGTCACCTTGCAGCCTTCTGTATCTCATAGAGAATAGTTCCAGTTTATTTAGTCTCTCATTGTGACTTACATGCTTCATTCTTGCATCAGGAGGGTCCCTTACCTTCATTGGGGAAGAGCCTGTATGGCTATACCAATGCTTCTGGGTGCTGCTGAGGTGGCGATAGAGGTCCAGGTGCTCCATAGTGAGGGTCCGAGAGCCCATCATCCAACCTGACCAAGGTGCCATTTTTTCCGTTTTCTCCCCGAGGAGTGGTGTGCCACAGACACCATGGCTTATGTCGATGTCCACCACTCCCCCTAGACATCTAAGGACTGATGTCGTGCCATGCCCTAACCCTCCGACAGGGGTCAGCAAATGCCGGGTCATAACCCCACCCTCCCTCCGGAGAAGGTGAGCCATCACTGTATGCTTCTGCCTTCTCCCCACGGCTGTCCCTCCAGTGACCCGAGTCCATTCCCGAACCCGGATCCCTGGTGTTGCAGATGGAAATTCAACCACTGCACCTATGGGCCAGCCATCAGAAGTTTTTAATGACATTTTTTTCTCCCTGAGTAGTTGTGCTTCTCAGTGGTCGGGTGTTTTCTAATTATAGCATATTGCTTGTAATGTAATTACATCATATTACCTATAATATTGAAATGATCTGAACTCTCACCAACTTCCAGTAACATAATGTTTAGTCGTTTTTGTAAGAGACACTGTGCTGGAACATGTCTGCTGTCCGCTATCAATCATTATGAAAAGGACATGAGAAATTGAGCTTTCTGATTGACTGTAAACATTGTAACAGCCTTATGTTAATTAAGCAATAAGACACAACAGAGTGTGAGTTATTGTGGATTTACCCACGCCTTGTGTGGTGTGTCATGAGGTGGAACCGAGTGACGTAACCACACAAGAAGTGGGTAAATCACCCAGTAAGTCACACCCTGTAGTGCCTTATTGCAATTATACAATGGACCCCATGTGTAAAATAACTTTAAAATGTGTTTAATTCTGTTTTTTTTTTAATGCCATTCATCAGCCGTGGGTTATGCACGGTCATGTGACATGTTTTGATCAATAAGGTTATAGGATTTTCACACACCATTGTATAATATGTTATTAAAAGACATGTAGAGCTTAACCATATTCTAAACAAGGTGTAACACTGTATAAAAACATTGGGTTATAATAGCAATAAGGCACTCCCAGTGGTTACGTCAAGGGACAGTTAATCACCCTCTAGGGGCATGTGGCACTAGGCTATACCTTGTGCCACATTACACCACTAGAGGGTGAGTAACAGACACTAACATAACCCTTGGTAGTGCCTTAATGCTTAAATGAGTGAGACAGCATCTGAGACGCCCATCCAGTCTGCCCATTTGTTTTTCTACCTTATGAATGTGCCATTGGCCTTTGATCTGTCAATGGCCTATCTAGTCATACTCATCTGTATTGCTCTCTTATGTCTATCCCATGCCTGTTTGAAGCCCTGCACTGTATTCATATCCACCACTTCCTGAGGTAGGCCGTTTCATGCACCCACCACCCATTATGTGAAAAAGAGCTTCCTCACATTACCCCTTAATATGCCTCCCTCTAGTCTCATGCTGTGTCCTCTTGTCCTGCCATTTTTATTATATTGAAACATATTAGACTGTTTCACCTTTTCAAAGCCCTTAAGATGTTTGAAAGTTGCGATCATATTACCTCTCTCCCTCCTTTGCTGTACAGTATACATATTGAGCTCGGTTAATCTGTCCTCATATGTTTTGCGATGCAGTCTCTGCTCTACTTTGGCTGCCCTTCTCTGGACTGCCTTCAATTTGTTAATGTCCTTTTGCAGATGCGGCTTCCAGCACTGCAGGCAGTACTCCAGATGGTGCCTAACTATTGTCTTGTAAAGAGGCGTTATTACCTCCCTCATCCTACTTGGGATACCGCTACTAATACACCCCAACACCCCTCTAGCCTTACCTATTGATTTAGTGGGCTGCTTGAATGAGTTCAGGTCATCAGTGATGATGACACCTAAGTCTCTTTCTTCCATGGTGACTGCCAGCAACTCCCTCCCATCATACTGGTGGCTTCAGGGTTTCTCTTCCCTTTGTGGATGATCTTGCACTTCTTTGCATTAAACCCCAGTCACCACTCTTCTGGCCATTTTGCTAGTTTATCCAGATGTATTATTCTGACCACCCCATCTGGATCATATACTCCTTCTGCATGTAATCCCCCTAGTGATGCATCCTGTCATTGTATTGTCCTCTTGCCCTTCGAGACTTGTAGCGTATCTCATCTCTGGGCATACACATGGGCCGAGGTTTTTAACCCCCATTTGGAAAACCCTGTATTTCCTCCATTGAACTGCATGTTCCACTTTCTTGACTAGCTGTTCAGCTGTCCAGATTGTCCATGTTCATACTCTCCCTTATCCCTCTCAATTCTTCAGCGCCCGAACCGCCTATAGGCAGCCTTTTTTTCCATCACCGCCTTCTGAACCTGCCATGGCCAACGACACAGTTTTGTGGCCCTAATGAATTTGTGCCTAATCATACACAGTAGTTGGTTGCCTTCTGAACACCCCTCATAATGATCTCCCACCTACTGTCATCATCCATGCCTGGCCTTATCTACTGTAGATAACCCTTGATTATCCTTCCCAAACCCCTGACATCTGCACCCCTAGAGGCAACAACCACTGTCTTTGTGTGTTGTTCATCACCTCCCGCAGGTCAAGAAAAAAACAGAAGTAGACACAATCAGTCCCAGGCAAGGGATGACTCACCTCCAGGCCAGTAATCAGTTCACTGTACGCCAGGATACTGGCCATTGTCCGATCCTCATTACTTGGCTCCTCCACCCTGCTGGGCTCTTACTGTATCCTGAAAGACCATCCACCATATTCTTCCTGAAAATAGTGTAGTGCTCCAAGTGTGGGTCTCAGTCGTGCCCTTGGGTGTCACAGGTCTCAGTGACAGTGGCCTCATCCACTGGCACCACTTCAGTAAGCATGGCATTGAAGCTCAGACATCTTATTTTCTAAGCTTCTGGCATTTATCAGTTCCACCATCCACACTCCTCCCCTCCCCTCAGTGTCTCATGAATCTACTTGGTCAACCCACAGAGTTTTCTGCACTTACGCATTTGCGCATCACTGTTGCACAGATATTGGTAGCTGTGTGGGAGGGATGGCCGAAGCTTCATTAGATAAACCCCCTGCTGACCTACATAACACCGTCAGAGATGGGAGATGGTTCTGAACCCCAATGATGTTTGAAGCTGTGATCGTTAACAAGTATTTTACTCCACCTGGAAAGTGCGGGAATGGCCTTGAGCAAAGTCTCTCCCCACTAAGGCTCATTATAACAAGGGTCTGAGAAATGGAGCTTTGTGATTGGCTGTAAACATTCAAACAGCCTTATGTTAATCTTTTAATAATCACTGACTTCCATTTTTTCCATAGAGAAAGCTGGTTATAATTTGCCGTTATAACAAGCTGAGCAGGTTATAACGGCAAACACACACCAGCTTTCTTTACACCACACTCTGTCAGTCATGTCTCTCTTGTCAGCTCCATCCCTCCTCTCTGTGTTTCAACCTGAAAAGTTTAATGGATGGTTCCTACCAAAATGAAACATAACTGGAATTAAAAAGGAGAAAAAGTCAATTTCTCCTCAGGCAACATGAGATCAGTCAATGGCAGACTACCTAGCAATACCATAGAAACCGGGGCACTCCTTAGCAACATCAGAGCAACCCAAACTCTCAAGACTAAACCAGAAATTACACTTAAAACTTTTTAAAAGTATTCCTAAAAAACTTAAATATCATGTTGGTTTAACATTCGTTTTGCGTTTAATGTTTCAGCAACAACTTTCAGAACTGGCAAAAAAAGCAGCAACCACCACAATGTTACTGCATAAATGACTGTAGGTTTCAACCTGGGGAGCTGAGGCAAAAAAATGGAATTCTATAATTATAAAAAATAAACTATGGGTAGGTAGTTACATAAACTTGAATTTTACACACACCCTCGGTGTGGGATGCCTTAATAAACCCCTCAGGCTTCGCCCTTGGGGTTTATGTGGCAGTGTGTAAAATTCTCATTATAATCACCTACCCATACATTATTCTCTATTTATCATACATGTAGAGCTTAACCATATGCTGAACATGGTTTATCACTGTTTACAAAAACAGTTTTATTACAATAGCAACACGGCATTACCAGGGATTATGTTAATTGTCAATCACCCTCTAGTTGCAATAATGGCACTCATCTGTACCTCATGCCATGTTTTTCTGTAGTGTGTTATTGAGAGACTGCTAGTGTAACCCCTGGTGCCACCATAATGCTAAATTTGCATCATAAAGCCTTTTTTTCCACATCAAAGCAGTACTTTTGTGTAAGCATAAAAATCAAAATACATAGTAGACCATTTTATAAGCTCAATGACGACCTCCAGTGTGTGTATGTAGAACATTGTACTACACGCCAGGGTCTAAAGACACTTTGTCAAGGTCTGGTGGCTTGTTATGCCCCTGGTTTTGTGGTAAAATGTGCTCCACGCATACCATCTATTGTTGTACAGCTTACGTATCCCCCAAGGTATAAAATAAACCAAAGTAGTAAAAAATAAGTAATTAAAATGTTTGTAAGTAATGTCAAATAGTAATTATGCAGATGTTTTTCACTCTTCAGTCATCTGTCTTTCTTTTACTTATTTACCTTGTGTGTGTGACACATAGTATCTCATACCAAATTATTTGTCTTGTCAGGTTGTTAATGCTTCTAGTGAAGAGCTTCAACGATCACAATCAGAAGAAACTGTTGAACATTCCTGTCATGTTGTAAGAACAGAGGATGCCATTGCAGTAGTTCAGCAGTCGTGTTCTGACCACTCAGTGGAAGAATTGCATGCCGATGCCTGCATGGGAGTAACTGATGATGCAAATGAAAACCCCAGTGGTGTAGATGAGGAACTGAGTGATGTATCTTTTCGACAGTTAAGTACATCATGTCAAGTGAGTTTTTCTGAACTTCCATTGAAGCCATCATGCAGAAGTATCAAATGTCAGACTAATATAAAACCGTTACAGAGAACATGACGAATATAGGTAGCTATCTCCAATGTACCGAAAACCATCAATGTACAGTACATTCAGTGGGTATACAGTGTGTCCTGCTGGATGACATTGGACATCATCAACAGCATGGTTATATTGTTGAGTCACATGGCACAGGTCACGAATTAAGCAATACACCAGATGTGGCAACATACATGTGTGATGATTCTGATGCTGAAATAGGAGGAATAGACACTGAAGACAGTAATGACCGTGATTATTAACCTGATATTGACATTCATCATGCAAAAACATATGATGTCAATCTGGACACCGTATATCATCCAATTCGTGTGAACGCTGCACCTGATAGCAATGAATGTTATTACATGGTGTCAGAAAGTAAACTTTCTGAACTGTTGGGCACCTGTCATATCTGTAGGAGTGTCACTGACAATCATGTCATACATACAGTAGGTACCATGATTGTGGTGCTCAGTAAGTGTTCTAGGGGACATACGCACATGTGGCACAGCCATGATATGATGCATTCCATGCTGCAGGGGAGCACAATTATGTGCTCTGCTATTTTTTGTAGTGGGGTGACACCTGCAAAAGCTCTTCAGCTGTTTCGTACTGTTAATGTTCCAGTGGTTTCCCATGTGACATACCATAAAATTCAGAAATGTTACATCATACCTGCTGTGCAGAACTTGTGGCAGTCACAACAGCAGGAGATGTTTGACAATATTTGTAGGAAGAACATTGTTGTGCATGGTGATGCCAGATGCGACTCCTCGGGGCATTGTGCAAAATATGGTCTTTTCACATTCATGGACCTCGAACAGAAAAAAATAATTCATCTTCAACTAATTCAGGTAAAGTTTTTACCGACATATTTTGTACTATGTGTTTTTCACAGTCATTTATTTAAATTTTGTTTTCAGTGTATTATTTGAACGACATATCCCATTTAGATAGCACTGACCCACCTAATAACTGGTTCCATTAAGTGCAGTCATCAGAGGTCAAGAATTCCACAGCGATGGAGATTGAGGGATTGCGTCATGGTCTCACCTACATCAATGGCCAGGGATGCAAGGTGTCTCAACTTGTGACCGATCATCATGTTCAAGTTAAGGCATTTATAAAACGTGAATACCTAGACGTGAAACATTTCTTTGACGTGTGGCACATGTCAAAGGGTATTTGTCCTCATGTGAAACAGATCATGTATTTGTAAGTTGTTTAAGATTATTATACTTAAGATTCCCCTATAATATATTTCTCTTTGAAAAAAGGTGTTGGCAAAAAGCTTGAAAAAATTTCAAAAAAGAAGGATTGTGGTGACATCCACCAGAGGTCAAAATCCGTATCTAATCATATGTTCTGGGTTGCTGTGGGAAACACTGATGGCAGTGACCTCACAGTTCAGAAATGGCTAAGCGTGGTCAATCATGTGTGTAACATACACAAAGATCATGGAGACAGAGTCCTGGAATGTGCCCATGGACAAATTACACAGGCAAAGTTGTGGTTTAAGAAAGGTATGTGGTAAAACTACTCCATCCCACATCTGCTTTGTGCATTTAGTCTGTATACACAATGCTTTATATTGTGAGATCTGTAGAAATGGCTTCATTATCTAAGTAGTAATAATTGTGTTTGCTTCAGCAAAATGGCATGGCCAGGGGTTCGATAAACAGTCTGTTAAGCACCCTTTCTGTGGGGGGGGGGCACAAGCCATAGCCAAGAGCCATTTTGCCCCTATTGGGTGATTGAATGACTGATAATGAAACCACCGTTAGTACCTTATTGCTACCATAAAAAATTATTAGTAATGCTGGGTAAGAATCATACTGCATCCTTCCAGACATTCAATAGTACTAGACAATGGAATGGTGACAGGAAGAATCCATGTGCCATGGTGGTCAGGCTGTACATGACAGTATAATACTGATCAATGTAAAGCCATCGCATTCCTATCCACCAATTCAATTACATCAATTTAGATAGCCTTGTTATACTACTAAATAAGGGTGGTGAGTGTTCATGAGCACTGAAGTGTAAGACATTGTAAAGGTTGGGGGGGCGGGGTTGAATACAGCTTCATTAACAATGTAGATCCTTCTGTAAGAAGTTACTGTTGATGGACGTTATGTACATATACACTGACAGTTATTTTCCCCCTCACCAAGGGTGTCATGCACATAAACTAATGACTGACATCGTCACCAGCTCATACCTCCTTCTTGATCTTAGGCAGATATCGCCTACATACCAGACATATGCTCTGGAAGTGTTTCATGGACTTGTGTGTCACTTTGCCCCTAAATTTTCCCACTACTTCTTCTCCTCCATGTATGCAAGGTAGGTTGCAATTCCAAAAGCTGTCACAATTTAGTGCTCAATACACATACAGTTGTTAATTGTATAGTAGTTATATACAGTACCATTACAGTATGTGTGTGACACGTCATGGACTACTATGCCTTGAATGTTTTGGAATCTGTTGACTCGTACTGGTTTCTGTCAGAACATAACATTTTGTATGTCTGTATGCAGTTTAAAATGTGGCATGATACAAGTAAGGGAACGTAATGTAAAAGTATTTGTTGAACCACCCTTAGGCTCATCCTAGTGGAATTGCATTTCAATGAAAACGCTCAACGATCACGTGACATTTTTTTTACGTGTTCATCCTTAAGGTGAAGAAACATATGCTGCAAAGTATGCTACTAAAAAAAATGCCAAACTTTCTATTCCACCAGTATATTCAGTACCTTTTTGGTGTTATTTTCTAGGCTGTGACTTCCCATACACCGCAGAAGACTGTGTACGAGTAGTGACAGACAAACACGGATACTCATGTATATCGAGGTTTTCTTGGTAATAGACTGCCAGTTGAGCTGCGCTCTTGAGGTAAGCTGTTAACAGGGAAAACTCTCAATAGAAGAATACCCTTATTGTGTATGACTACTCATGCACATTCCTGTATATTGAACCCAGCCACACAGTGCAACTGATCTATGTACGTGTAACAAGTATGTCAGTCCAAGGTGTGGGAGGTTGTGTAGTACTGTAAGTCTAACTCCCTAAGCTGTCAGTGATGGTAAACCAGTTTCCATGTTTGGAAGATTCTAAATATGACATAATCACTTCTGAGGTGCATGGCAGGGGAATTTGTTCGTCACACTTTTTTATTGAACTTCATAGACATGCCTCTGACACTGCAGAAGTGAACATTCACAATGTACATGATTATGTATGGTGTTTGGTACATAATCATGTTATACTGTATAGTGTACTGTTCTGTATACAATTCCATCATTTTAAAAATGCTCTTCTACCACAGTTGTAGTGTCATGGAATGCTGCTGTACCCTACTGAGGTAAAACAGCATTCTAGAACATGCACAGATTGCATGAGTCACTTTCATTTGAACAGCAAAAGAGTTAACAAAACACATTTTTCACGCAGTACTATGCACTGTATAGAGAAGGGCAATATAGGATATAGGATGGGCAGCTATGCAGAACCAGTGTGTTCTGCCACAGAGGGGTTGTGATTCACTGTGATCTCGCGAGCGAAGCTTGACAGGTCCATGGGGATTAGAACCCTGAGGTGGCAAAACACACTGCTTCTGCATAGTTTCACATCCAGTATTCCATATGTAAGCAATGGAAGAGGTTGACATGACAGCCGTGCAAAGCACGACAATGTATATCAGCATTGTATAACTTCACTTGCATGTCTGCTACACTTAGCAATTCTACGATGACTCCATCTCACCTAGTCATTATCCCTTTCAGGTTATGTGGCTGACATTCAAAGGCATGTCCTTCAGATTAGAGAGCAATACCTTTCCTACAAATTGGCTGCTGTACTGAGATGTTCTGATGCCATACCATCTCCTCTGAGTAGCAAATATAACCATCCTGATAAGCTGGATGTCATTCGTAGACATTTCAGCAGATTCAAACTGCAGGGTGCTGTATCTCTGCAGTAATGGTCACTGTTTCTTTATGTCATCCAGGAGAAAAACTGAAGAGCACACTAGCAGATAACAGAGTGTTGTGACACTCCATTTGTAATTATGTTCACTTGCGCGCATGTGCAAGGAACATTTTGGGAGAGTAGCACACTTTGGAGGTGTGCCTCTCCCCTTCAGTCCACTGCTCCTTTGAGCAGGCATGGCGGTCCTGCATCAATGGGTGCAGGAGCTCTGTATGACAGCGGTGGTCTTCTGCTTCAAAGAAAACCACCGCTGTCATACCGAGTACGTCCGCCACCCCCCTCGCGTCACGCTCTCCCCAGCGTCACGCCGCCCCCCCCAAAGCTTTGGTGCACAAATGTTGTTTGCAGATGGGGGTGCCCAATCCCCCATCGGTTCCACGGCCCCCAAGCCATCCTTCTGCCATGCTGGGAGCCCACCCCAGAGTGGCAAACGTCCATTTTTTGCCGACGGGGTGCCCAATCCCCCGTCTGCTCCTCGGTCCCCCGCGTAGTTTGCCGATGGGGGTGCCCAATCCCCGTCAGCTCCTCGGCCCCCCAGCCATCTTCTGCCATGCTGGGAGCCCACCCCAGTGTGGCAAACATCCCACGTAGTCTGTTTTTTCAACCTGTAAAGAAAAACGGTCCCACGTAGTCTTCCCAACCCCCACAACCCGCACCCACCCACTGCGCACCCAGCCTCCCCACCCCCACCCCATACTTACCTCTGGAGCTCGTGCAGACGATCTTCAGTGGACCGGGAACATGTCTGCACTCTTCAAAGCCAACCGTGAACTGAGGAAATGCCGGTAAGCTGTATAATGGGCTAGATATGGGGTTTCAACTTTATTGCATATCTCAGGCATTTTTTGGAATTTTTGCACCAAATTTTCAACATGGGGTTTTTGGGACACCTTCTCATGAATGATGTCACTGTCATGGCGTTATTCGGGCCCGAAGGGTGATTTCATAGTCACTGCACAGTCACTGCGTGAAATCACCCTTTGGGCCTGAATAACACCATGACAGTGACATCATTCATGAGAAGGGGTCCCAAAAACCCCATGTTGAAAATTTGCTGCAAAAATTCCAAAAAATGACTGTTTTATGAGCGTGCATTGCGCAGTTCCTACGCAGGCTCATAAGTTCACGAATTTTCAACATTTTCACTCCACATTTTCAACATTGCCATTTTACCACACCTCCTCATGAGCAGTACAGCTGTCATTTTTCACATCCTGCTCAAAACATGTTTCCGCCCATGTAGAGCACAATGGCGCAGTCCGTATGCGAACTCAATGTATGGGACACATTAAGAAAATCACAGTGACACTGTTCATGAGCAGAGGTCTTAAAATGGCTGTGTTGAAAATCTGGTGACAAAATTCCTAAAAATGACTGTTTGACGAGTGTTCATTGCGCAGTTCCTATGTACGCTCGTAAGTTTGCGAATTTTCAATATTTTCACTCCACATTTTCAACATTGCCATTTTACCACACCTCCTTATGAGCAGTGCAGCTGTCATTTTTCACATCTTTCCCAAAACGTGTTTCCGCCCATGTAGCGCACAATGGCACAGTCGCTGTGTGAACTCAGTGTATGGGACACATTAAGAAAATCACAGTGTCACTGTTCATGAGCAGAGATGTTAAAATGCCAATGTTGACAATTTGGTGAAAAAATTCCTGACAATGACTGTTTTACGAGTGTGCATTGCACAGTTCCTACGCACGCTCGTAGGTTTGCGAGTTTTCAATATTTCCACTCCAGATTTTCAACATTGCCATTTTACCACACTTTCTTATGAGCAGTACAGCTGTCATTTTTCACATCCTGCCCAAAATGTGTTTCCACCTATGTAGCGCACAATGGGGGTAACAAAAAGGTCATGCTGAAAATTTATTGTGCAAATACCAGCAATCGCACAGGGCATTAGGATAAAGCACCATACATGCCTAACACCACTGCAAATACCTGCAAGCGAACGTCAGCATTGACAAATGCTTGTTTCATTTGGAGGGACATTTCCTTAGATTAAGTAATACTATACCTACTATTTATACACCATATGTATTGCCATGATGTCAGACCATGACTTTCACTGGCTTAACATGGAACTTTGCGTGACTGAAAAAAAAAAACTAACTGCAGAGCTGTTATTGATGCATGGACTATTGACAGCACCCTAAAATTTCAAGCAATAACATCAGTTCATTGTTACTCAATTCTTTATTAATGTGCACAATTCCAGCTACTAAAACAACATTAATGAGATCAATACTTTGTTCCTGACTTTTTACAGGTTTTATTCTTCTGTAACATTCCTGCAATGTTGCGTTGGTTACTTACAATATATAAAAAGTGGAGGTCATCACTCTGTATAAATTCAGTTCCAGATTGCTCAAATCTCGACATTGACATAGTTGTTGAAACAGTTATTCTTTTTATTACTATGGTGAGGCTGTAACACATGCCAATCAGCCAGAACATCACACAGATACAGCAGCACACACACACACACATATATCGCGACACACACAGACACAGCGACACACACATACAGCGACACTCACAGACATGCCCAGCGACACTGCCACACTCACACACACACATCGAGACACACACACACAGACACATCGAGACACTCACAGACACAGCAACACACACACAGTGACACACACACAGACACACTCACACACATGCACAGTGACACTGCCACACACACACACATCAAGACACACAGACACAGCAACACACACACAGACGGCCAAACCGAGTCTCACACACACACACACACACACACACAGCAACAGACACGCACTCAGAGACACTCACACATCAGTTGAAAAGTTTCATTGCTGACAGTTATACCATTTATTAACAATGAAACATGCATAGCGCATAACCAACTGTTGTGAGATATGTGCCACTGCAACTTCGAATTCAAATTCTATTGTCTCAATTATGTTCAACTGTCTCTTGCAAGATGTTTATGGTACTTACAATGCAATAGTGAAAAAACTATGTTGATACATCTGTTTATGTGGTGGACAACGCATGGGGAACCCTAGAACAGCAGAATCTGGGAAGGGAGTGCCTACTGAGGACAGGGCAAAAGGGGAGATAGAGGGTCAGCTTAGAGGGGCAGTCATGGGAAACTCAGATCACTTGTTAACACAGTTGAGATAGTAAGCAACCTAAGGGGGGAGGAATGAGTAGGTTATAATGAGGAAAGTGTATTACTTGGTAAAACAGCATATGAGTGTGATCAATTTCACAACACTTACTTGTAATTCAGTTTCTACACATTGAAGTGTCATAACAAAGAAGAGCAACCAACACAATACAACCAACATACACAAAACAATGACCTGCGTACCAACTACACATTTAAAATAGCATTAAGCATAGAAACAGGAACTATAAACTGTTACATATGGAACTGTCCATATTCAATATAATTGTTATAGTGGTCAACTTCAAAGTTACTTTCAATGGCCTTTTAATTATTGTCTTGTGATGATTGCTGAGGTGCATGCCTGAACCCAGTATATTCATGAGATGGGAAAGCAGTACAAATGGCGGTAACCATGCACAAAGGGAGTATTCTTCTATTCCATCATCCTAAACACTTCCAAATCCACATGACAAAATGTCTATAGGCAACATATCTGAATGTCCTGTAAATACAATACGCAAAAAGTTCATAAATACCTGACAACCAACATAATACTGTATAGGCATCTATGACCAAGCAGTGTATAGTGTATAGTGCAATGTTGTTATGCATTGGTATACTGTGCCTGGAATATGTTTGCTCTGCTGCACTAGTGACATCATTAACTTCTTCTGCTGCACTACTGATGTCAGTGCTGCAGCACAACCACTTGTAATGGTGGCACATTGATTCTTTCCTCTATTTAATTCTGTGTTAACATTATTCTAGAACCTCTGAAGAATTCACAACTCTGTTTCATTATGGAAAAGAGGAAAAAAAACACAATACACACATTTCACATAATAATTATATACAGTAGAACAAATACAGGATAAGAAACTTTATGCACAACCTGTGTGTGCTGTCATCTCATGTTCTGTTTCACATGGACCTCTAGAGCTTCACTGTCAAACTCCTGCGTTCAAATCCAGAGTCTGTCCCTACCAAGGTCATTGCAGTGCTACAGTGGTGGGGTGGGGGTGGGATTGAAAGGGTGTTGATGGTCGGTGTGAGGAGCGTTCCTTGGACTGCACTCCTTCTACAGATGTACTTGAGGGTGATAAACTGTCTGACTAAATGTGTGGTGAAATGACAAAGGATACAGTGTACAATGACAGTGGCATATCATACACTTGGAGGTGAGATTGACATTGGATTTGTCTCACAGATGACATCGCAATTACAACATCAAGAGGTAATTGACAGGATACCCAAAACAAAATAAAATTACCATGATGTCATGCTGTACAGTTCGGCCAGTTAGCACAGAGTACAATGCGTGGAGAAGGAGGGTGTATGAAAGGCCATTTTGGGAACCTGTGAGTATCAGAATATGTGGGTGTCAGGGCAGTGTTGTATATGACTGGAGGGTGTACGGAGGCCCTGTTGCTTTGAGGGCTGAGACTTTGGATGCCACACATGACAGAATGCAGGTGACCTGTGCTCTGGAAGGAGCATGACCCACTGGAGGGCGCCAGATAGGTGAATGGATTGAGTGTCCAATGTAGAAATGAGAAGTGTTATAACATGGCCCTGAGAAATCAAGGACAATTATTGTCTGCTGGCACTGGCAACGTGAGCATCTATCACACAACAGACAACAGGATACAAAACTGCAGTAGGTGTGATCTTCCCAAAGACCGCAAATTGACTTGCTAGGCAGCGCCATCTCTGGTTGCACCACTGTGTATGACACCAGCGGTATTTTATTCACAGTGTATAGTGCCCCGTGTTTCTGTATAGAATTACATCTCGGTAAAACAGCTGTTCTATCACTGTTCCAAGATACTGGAATGTGATGTAAGCAACAAGCCATGATGGGGGAGTGGGTTATCAGGGGATTTACCAAGGCTGGAGTGAGTAAATCATCACCACCGATGGTAAATCCAACAGTAAGCAACATCCTACGAGCGGCTTATTTCGGTCATAGCAAGGTTCATTTTTGTTAGTATGCTAAAACAGAAATATTAAAGGGGTTGATTTGTTTTTCTGTTTTTATTGTATTTATTGCTATGCTGAAGACATGATACATTACATAGTCATCGACAGCCTTTAGTTATCAGAGGATTTACAACGGTCATACACTGCCAGTCTGACGATTTCATTGGATGTTCACTTATATCCATGGTATAGTTAACCATACCATGGTACAACAGCATTCTGTAACCTATTTAACTGTCAAAGGAAAACAATTTACAAAACACATTTTACACACTGATACACACAATATAGACAATAATGGATGGACAACTATACAGAAGCAAATTTGTTCTTCCACATAGGTGCTCTGATTAAATCTGACCTACAGAGTGAATATGGATTGGTCTATGGGAATCAGAACATCGAGAAGTCAAACACAAATGGTTTGTTCATACAGTTGGACATCCTGTAGTTTTAGTAGTGTATAGTACTGTGTGAAACATGTGTTTTGTGAATTATTTTCATTTGTAAATGAACCTGACTCATGCAGTCTGTGGCAGTTCTACAGTGGTGTTGTAGCACTGTATGATACAATCACATTCCATTACACTGTAACCAGGTCAGAACAGTGTTTTGTAACAGGTGGAATTGTATGCGGTACAATAGTGCACTATACACTATAAAGAACAACAGGATGACCTACTATATGCACATCATCTGTGTTTTGCCACCTCAATGTTTACATTCCCATAGACCACTCGAGCTTCACTCTCGAGGTCAGATGGAATCAGAAACCCTCTATGGAATAACACACTGGTTCTTCATAGTTGCCCATCCATCAATCTCTATGTCTGCGGTCTGGAAATCAACAGAACTACCATTCCTGTGATACTCAGTTTTGCTGCTGGAGATTCATAGCACTGCGTCAGGACTCATTACACCCCTGGTAGGCCCCATGTTCAGCAATACCACGCAGTCTGTTGGGTATTACTGCTGCAGTAGATAAATGGCCTGATGTTGTCCTTATCTATAAATACTTTAATGTCAGCAGGACATGAGGAAAGGTACTCGGTGGGGTCAAAAGTTATGAGTTTATAATAAAATGGCAGTAACTGGCAATTACTTATCAAGAACTTATTCATGTGTGGGTGTATCATTGTCAAAAGGTCCATCAAGCCAGACAAACTCATACAGAGACACCTGGATAACATTACGGTTCAGACAGTTGTCAATAAACATCTCATGATCACATATGCTTCTTATTTCTTGTTGGTCAACCAGCACTGCTACCATTCATACTTCATGACTCATCTACACTCATCTTCAGTTGGCATCATAATACAGTGCTGACACCGACACGTGAAAATAAGAGGAAGCAATGTCAAACTGTGTACTGTTCATTCACAACACTGATAACAACATGGGTCTGAAACACAAACTGAACTATATAACACAGAAACAGCAACACTACCAGCATGAAGGCCAACAAAATTATGACTGTGTGTGTGTGAGTGTGTTTTAGTTAGTGTGGAGATCAGGGGTTCTGGCAGCATAAAGACTGGAACAGCAGCTGGGACAAAAGGCTGAATACAATTGTGAAACGTACCTGGTGAGCCAGCGAGAAACTGGTGTACAATTAAGGAAGGTGAAGGCTAAAACATAGTAATGCATATGATCATTCCATCATGTGTATGTTCACAGCTTGATAAGATGTTTTTGGTTTACCCATTCAGTTTGAATTTTACAATATCAGCTCACTGCACTACATGTAAACAAATGTCCCTCAGCTTTACAGCATACTAGTTGCACTAGCAGAGTCTCAGTAAATCTGACAATCAACAAAGGGGTCCGAGAACTGCTTTTTTGGGTAGGGGATTGTGGGGCTGCATTACAGATAGAAGAAGTCACAAAAAACAACAGGCTCTACATAAAGGAACGTACAATATTACCATGTGAAAGGAATGATGATTGCAAACACGTATGGTAAATTGACAGAGACATAGTTCATATCCTTCAAATCTGGATTATTGGGTGGAGGCATCAACAGTGAATATCAACACTGCAATGCACACTTACCATTGTGCTTGCCTCAACTTTCAGCAGATAATGCCACCCATACATTACAACATACCACTGGCACCAGTGGCAGATGACATGGAGCAGAGGGGGTGGGAACTGGGGATGGGAGTGTGTGTTGACAGTAGAAAGTATGGAACAGCAACAGAGGCAACATAATGACATGCAGAGTATAAGTGCATAACAGCAGTGTTGGACAAAATATATGGGTACATGATAGGGTCAGTAGACATGACAGCATGCCACTGGCACAACTATCACATGACATATAGCAGTGGAATGGGGTGTACTTGTGGTTTCACCACTGAGATGTAACACTGACATAGCATATACTCCATTTGATGCACATAAGTAACTGTGTGGCTTGCAGAAAACAGTGTGCAACAATATGTGATGAGTCTGAAAAAAAAACCGAAACAAGGACATTTAGCTTCAACACTGTGGAAGTTGTGGGGGGGATCAGGATTAGAAGACAACATCAAGTCACGTACAATGTTGACATGCACAGAGTGGGTAGTATACAGGCACATAGGGCCAATTAAAGGGAACAATGTACAACTTTCTGTGTGCACCACACATGCAGTTCTGTGATACCAATTTCAAAATGGAGTGGTGTACTTTCATTTTAAGGTATTGCACATCTTCATCCTAGAGCTGAGGTTACACAACTGAATTAGACTGTACAATCAACGTTATATATTATTGCAGTGAACTGACCCAAGTGTAACCTGCCATGGATATTGTTATTATGGTGTGGTGGGGGGAGAGATATGCATCAAGACAATGGGAATACAGGATAATACACTATAGTAAACATTCCGCATTTCATTAAAACCACAATACATGTATAATCACATATGGAAATTCAAAGGGCATCCACAAAAGTGACTTACTAAGACATCAGCAAGAATCGCTAGTAAGTGGTTAACAGCATACACTACCACCATCTGGTACACAACGTAACATTTATTACACATACAGTGATAGGCAGTTCACTATAACATATGCAAGACACCACTAACATTTGGTACAGGGAAAATGACTAACTCACATATCATTCCTCAGTTACCCCATTAACTTGACTACCGCCTGTCCCTTCACCATTACTGCCATCTTCTCCAGACCTCCCAGTATCATCACTGGAGCTCCTATCTTCTCCATCCTTGTTAGATGGCAACCTCACTAAGGGCTCGAACATATAGGGTCTAATGGTCAATGTGAAATCTAGATCCACATCAGGATCACCAAAATGCATCTGCTTGTCACTTGCTTCTGCCATTGCAATCTAATGAGCAGAGCTATGAAACATTGGTCGCAGTCGCTCTGATGACGTCATCTACCAGCATCCTATTCACCAACTCATTAACTCCGAAACACAGACTGCTGTGAGGGGGCAACGGAGCCACACCACACTTCTCATTGGATATAAGGTTCAATTTCAAACATTTACAATGACATCAGTACATTAAATGTCTCCCTACACATTGGGCTACTACGCAGTGATACCTAAACATACATATGCGTGATTAAAGAAAACAGGGGTTTAGGTATCCTTTAAGTCAGATTCATGACCACAGATCACCACCTTCTGTTTCCTACCATCCAGCCATGAAATTATGCAGTTAATAATATAGGGGTTGATTTCAATTTTGATAAGATGTTCAATAAGTATCCTATAGGATACTCTATCAAAAGGTTTACTGTAATCCAAAAACAGTACATCCACAGACAGACCCTTATCGATTGCTGCACTTACAGGATCAAAAAACTGCAGCACATTTGTGAGGCATGATCTATTTTTAATAAACCCATGTTGTGATATATTCACTAGACCTTTTTGGTTAATATGCTTTATTATTCTATGTTGTATAAGTTGTTCCATTAGTTTCCCAATCACAGAAGTGAGACTAATAGGTCTATAGTTATTCATTGTTGATTTATCACCACCCTTAAATATGGGAGTGACTTTAGCCTCTTTCTACTGTGGCAAAACTTCACCAGTGTGTATTGAGATATTAAATAGTTTTACAAGGGGTCCTAGCAATATTGAGATTGTTTCTTTTAAGAATTTTGATGGAATATCATCAGGGCCTGCTGAACCATGGGGTTTTATTGAACTGATAAGAGATGATATTTCATCTATGGTAAAAGCCTCAATTTTTAAAGATTCTGAAAGTGATATTTTTGTCAACTTCTCTTTAGGTTCAAATATATTTGTAAAATGTTTGTTAAGTTCAGCTGCTATGTCTTTCTCCCTTGAAATAGTTTCAGATGATGTCACAATTGGACCGATATTTTTTGACTTCCTTTCAGGGAACCTATATATTTAGAAAACTGCATTTTGTTGTCCATTTTGTTTGTGGCTATTTTAAGCTCAAACGCTTTTTTTGCCTTTTTAATTTGGGATTTGATTTTACTTGTAATGGATTTACAGATTTTTTTAGTTATATCAATATTATTGTTTGATATTTTTTATAGTTTCTTTTTCCTGTTGATTAGTTTTTTTAGATTGTTGTTCTACCATAAGGGTATCCTTGTATTGTTTAGATATATTTTCCTGATTGGAACCCACCTGTTTATACATGTTAGAATGTTATTATTAATAATATCCCATGTTTTTATAAGATCTAGTCCTTCAAGGTCTTTTTCCCAATCCCAGGATGCTAGATCATTTCTAATTTCTTTGTAGTTGGCTTTGTAAAAATCTTTAACAACAGTAATACCCTTAGTAGTTTGGTTTTTAATTTAGTTTTAAATTCCAATATTTGATGGTCGTTATCACCAAGGGGTGGTAGAATTTCAGATGTTGTAATACCTGTTAGTATATTGGTAAATGCTAGGTCAAGTATTTTCTTTTCTGTAGTGTTTTTTAGCTAATTGTTCTAAATTAATGGCAATTGTGAAGCTAATGAATCTGTTTTCACATTATCCGTGTTGTTCCGATAAATCCCACTTAAGAGATGGGAAGGTAAAATCTCCCATAAGTATATAGTCTCCTTCAACCTCTGCATTCTCAAGTTCTGTTAAAAATAGGTTGGTTTCATCTGTAGACAGATTTGGTGGACGATAACATTGTCCCACTGTTACCGTTTTATTATGAATTCTAATTTCAGCCCACAGATTTTCAGATATAGTGTTTGGCACATTATCTAATATAGTAACTGTACATTTAGAATCAATGTATAGAGCAATTCCTCCACCTGTTTTATCTGTTCTGTTTCTAAATAATTTATTATATCCAGGTATTTCAGTATTCCAATCATTATCCTGGAACCAAATCTTGGTCACCCTGCATATTGTTATTTGGTTAGATACTGAAAAGTCATTGAGCTCATCAATTTTATTTCTTAAGACTTCGGCCATTTATTAAAGCAATTTTAATGGTTCCCTTTATCAAAGAATGTGAATGTCTTTGTTTATTTTTCATTTTCCCATCAACTGTATGTTTATTGGTCGATTTGAATGGGGGGTAAAGGTACCTTCCCTTTTCCCCCATTATCTAGTTTAAAGTCACATTGATTTCTTTAAGAAATTTGTTTCCTAGTATTTGACTACCTTTTCTACTAAGATGGAGACTGTCCCAACAGTAATACTCTTGATGTCTATGAAACTCTTCCCAGTGTGTAAGATATTTAATGTTCTGTGAAAGACATCACCTTTGAAGCCATGAGCTGATTTATTTTATTTTTCCCATGTGAATTTCTGTGGCTTTTGATACTGGTAGAATTTCAGAGAAAATTATTCAACATTTCATCTCAGTAAATTTGTTAGTTATTGCAATAAAATCTTGTTTTATTTTGTGTAAAGGTTGAGTTGAAACATCATTTGTTCCCATGTGCACAATTACTAATGGGTTTTCTCCTCAATTATATAAAATATTATCTAATCTGGTTGTCAAATTCTTGATTTTGGCTCCCCTATAACTTGATACCATCCTATTGTTTTTATCAGGATTGCAAATTGGTTTATCCAGATGTTTTATGATAGAGTCATCTATTACTAAGATTTGTCTAGCATTATTGTTTGTAGTTTCCATTGGAGAACTTAGCTGAATTAGGTCACCACTCATTATCAAACATGGAGTGATTTGCTGTTGCTCAGCTATCTGATAGTCAATATTTCCAAGCTGATCTGGTTTCTGGACTTCACAATTACTGCTAGAGTTTATTTGATCATATTCATTTTGTTTTAATAAGGGGCTAGCTATATTAGGTTCACCTTGGTTGTTTACATCATTGGGTATAGAATTCAAGGGATCAAAGAAATTGCATACAGGAACTGTGAATTGTGTGTCGTTTTGACCTCTTTTTGGGGCTTTAGAGCCTTGTACCAAAAACCAGTCATCTTCTGAATTAGATGTGACTTCCTCATACCTATGCCTTTTCCTTTGATGGCACATACTCTGTATGATCCTTTTTTGTTTTGGTAATGTGGTTAAATTGGGATCAGAACTAGTACACTGTATTGTTATACTGTTGTGAGGCTGTTCAACAGCATCACTACTAAGGGACCAGTCTGTGTTAACCCTTACAGAGTTTGTGTGAATTGCTTGGGCTGTTTGAAACCTTAATCACATATCAGTTTAGCTTTTTTCTAGTTCAATCAATCTATCATTAAACAGACCTATATCAAGCTCCAAACGTTTATTGTATACATATGTTTCACATGAATATGCTTGTTCCAAGATGCAGAACAAACATGGGCACACACGCGTTTGCTTACACAGCTCCTAAATACTGGAATTCTATACCCTTCTCTATCCGTCAAACAAACACCCATGCTGCCTTTAAGAAACTACACAGTGAACACCTTCACACCTTACACCCCTGCACTTGTTTTAACCCACCTTGAACCTTCATCCCTCCCTGCTCTCTCCTCATCTCCATCTAAACTACCGCCTTTATATTTTCCCTCCTCTCCTAATCCAAGCCTGCCTACTCTCTCACACACCATCCCTCTCCTCTCTCCCTACTTCTCTCTCCCTCTCCACTGTCTTAGCGCTTATTGTACTGTACCTCACTACCTATCTACTTTTGAACTTTTCCTATGTTACCCCTTCCTGTCTATAATTTGACTTCACAGTACTTCTACCTTCATTATTCAGTATGTCAATGTGTTTATATCTAATATCCATACATTGTTTCTTACCTTGATTTGTACTGCCTTCATGTGCTGCTTCACATGTATATTGTTTGTCTGTAAACTATTTTCTCCCGGATCTTGCCTGAAAATAGGCATTGTCTGCCTAGTGTACTTACCCGGTTACCAAAAGCAAAATAAATAAATAAATAAATATCATACATTGCTCTGTTATTAGGAACATTGCACAGGATGAGCATTTAACTCCTGTACATCCATCTGTTATAGTTATAACTTCCATAATTAATATTTAGGAGTATAGACTGGTAACTGTGACTGTTTCTAGGATAGGCTAGTGTTATTTAAACACTTTTATCAAATTTAGGCATGCTACACACCCACCGTCTACCCGTCCATTGATGCGCTATATCCTGCAGACCAAATTTGCCCAAACATGCCAAAACGCACACTACAATGTGCTTGTCTTTGCGCTTGTCTTGGTGCATGAGAACACACGCTTGCCCTGCTCACTCTGGAGCATCTGAAATAGTCACTGCCAACCCGGAAGTGCAACCAGGGTCACGGCTTGACTAAATTATCCCTGATAGTCTAAAGTTATAATTTCAATGGGCAATATTGCTTAAAAGTGATATACAAGTCTCTGAGATATTCAACTGAAAAGAACAGAGCCCAATTTAGAAGTTAATCTGGTACTGGATTTCAGATTGTAGTTCTGGTAGATGCCCAGAACTACAACTCACTCTTCCTGCTTCCTGTGATTGGAAGCAAGGCTCCAAATGTTCTTATGCTCGCAGTACCCCATAAGATAGTACTTTTACAGACAGAAATGTTTCATAAAAAGAAGCTATCTTGCACACGTACAGCAATATTAAAATACATTTCTACATTGCCTGCTCACTCTGGAACATCTGAAATAGTCACCACTGACCCAGAAGTGCAACCATGGTCACGACTTCACTTAATTACCTCTGAGAGTCTAAAGTTATAATTTCAGTGGGCAATATCACTTCAAAGTGATATACAAAGCTCAGAGACATTTAACTGCAAAGAATGGAGCTCAGTTTAGAAGTTGATCTGGTGCTGGATTGAGATTGTAGTTCTAGTACTACAATCTTCTGTAGTTCAGAACTACATCTCACTCTTCCTGCTTCCTGTTATTGGAAGCAAGGCTCCAAATGCTCTTAAAAGAACACAGTACCCCAGAAGATAGTACTTTTACAGACAGAAATGTTTCATAAAAATAAGCTATCTTGCACACATACAGCAATATTAAAATAAGCTTCAGACTTGGCACATGGAGAGAACTGTGGAATGTCAATTACAAGGTACAACAAGCATGTACACAATGGATATGGCCCTTTGTGGGGCAGCAGGCAATACACACACCAGATATTCCACCTGTGCAGTGTAATGAAGCAGATGGACATGGCCAGTGTCAGGCATGCACATCGCAGGTCATGGTAATGATGGTGTGTGGACTGAAGACATGGCCATTCATAAGGCTGGCAGTATGTCTGTGGTGCTAAGAGCACTGCTGTGTGACACCATGGGCCTCTGACCCATGTAGGGGTCCCTAAGCAAGCACACACATGTGCAGAGGTTACATGACACAGTGTCAGGGGTATACAGTATGTGACAATAGTTTTTTTATGTGACAAAGGTGGCACAGGTGACAGTAGTGAGGCACTGGGTGGGTGGTAGGTAACTGACTAGTTGTACTGTGACATGCAACCACCAGAGTGCAAATGTAGTGCCCAGTGAACCACAATATGCAGGTTGGTGGACATATACCTGACTATAGCCCAAAGATAAACTAGCTCTTAGTGGAGTGTGCTGAGAAATTTTATTTGTTTTTTTGTTCTTTTTTTAAAGCTTACTTCAGCTGTTTTATTATAGCAACTGGGAGCCCTGGTCACATCAGATGCTATGCCTGATCAGGAAGACAGATGGTAGTTTCAATGCATGTGAAGCTGAACTACAATCATCTATTTTTAGTCTTTTATTCTTGATACGCTTTGCTGGGCACCTAAGCACTACTGGGAGTGTAATAATAGCAGTGGGGAACTGTTTGCACTAAAAATAAAACTTTTGTTTTGGGGCGAACGCTCTGGGTGGTGACCTCTGTCTCAAGATGTCTGGGTCAAGACTCGCTATTTGAGACCATGAACTACGAGTGGGGCGAGCAGAACTGGATGCACACTTCACGCACAAAGACGCACGCAGAGGCACATGTTGTACACATGTCAGCTGTGTCTACTGGAGATGGGGACACTGGGCGACGTTATATGAATATTGGTGGGTAAGTGGATAACAGTTTATTAAGTGGTTAGATTCATAAGTGGGTATTATTTAGTTTTTTTTTCTCATTGCTGCTACTGCTTAAAGACAGAATGTCTCAAGGGAAGAATAAATGAGGAAGGTCAAAAAAATCGTGTTCCAGATGTAAAATGTACACTGAGGAGCCTTGTAGCAAGGAGTTTATTTGTGAAAAATGTTTGATAGTCATGTATCTACAGGAGGAAATTAGGCACTTATCATCTAGGTTGGAGACCAAAAAGGAAACAAGCATGCCCGAGGATTACATTGATAATGTAGCTAGAAGTGTGTTAGAACCAACAGTTATTATTGAAGATGAGGCCACTGATTTAATTTTGGAGAATAAAATAAGTGATGAAAGTGAACACTGTACTCAAACACTGTGTGACAATGGTCCCATAAGTTCCCCCTTACCATTACATAATAAATTTGAACCACTTGCACAGGAATACTTGCTGCATGATGATTGTGTGAATGATATGCAGCAGACTGTGTTTACTGAAAAACAGAATGAGGAAGATATTATGGGTATACGGAACAGGGACATTGTGGTTATTGGTGATTCTGTTATTAGGGGTGTCAACTCAATAGTGTGCTATGGACGTAAAGCTAACACAACAGTTAGCACTCTCCTGGGGCAAAAATGAGTGACATTCCTAGTTTGTTGGAGGGACTTCTTGATGGTACAACTTCCCCATTGGTAGTTTTACATATGGGTACAAACGACATCATTGCAACTAATTTCAAACTATTCCAGACTAGTTTAATAGAGATAGAAAGATTAGAGAAATTAAAGGGGAGATTATAATATCAGGAATCCTACCAACATTAGCATATCATGCATATAAAAATAATAAAATAATGGATATCAATAAATGGCTTAGACATTTCTGTATAAATGAAAAAATAGGCTTTATGGACAACTCTACAACCTTTAATAGGAAACCCCTATTTAAATGGGATGGGTTCTATTTAAGTTATGCAGGCACTAGAATTCTAAGTAAAAGGTTGAATGAGGTAATTCAGTTCCATTTAAACTGGCAAGGGGGATATGGTGACAGCTTGTACCAATGATACTGAACATCCTATTGGGGTTGCTAATTCTACTGACTAGAGGGGGGTCCTCATAAATGCTAGAAGCCTTATTAATAAATTTGAGGAATTTAAAATTCTACTTTATACACAGAATATACAACTTGCACTGATTACTGAAACCTGGTGGGATGCAAATGATTCATGGGTATATTCAGTACATGAATATACCCAATACTCTAAATCTAGAGTATTTAGGAAGGGGAGAGTGGCTATTTATATTTAAGAATCTATAACCAGTGAGGAGTTAACAATGGATGAAACACACTTAGAATCCCTTTGGGTTAAACTACTACTGCCTGATGGTGCCAAAATTGTTATGGGGTTAGTATATTGCCCTCCTTCCAGTTCAGAGGCTCACAATTCAGATTTGATTAAACAGATTACCAGCCTTGACTCATCTGATATTATACTCTAATTTTGGGAGACATGAATTTGCCCAATATCGAGTGGAGATTATGGCAGGGTATTACCAAAACAGACAAATCCTTTCTGGACATCTTAGACCAACAGGGACTAGAGCAGAAAGTGGATGAAAACACCAGAGGGAACAACATTTTGGATGTCATTTTAACTAATATGGGGAACTATATTACTAATGTCTGTGGTAATCCTCCTTTGGGCAATAGTGATCATTGCATGGTGATGTTTAATATTAGCAAACCTCATGTTCTTAACGAATCTGCTTCAACAACTAAACTTAACTTTAGTAAAGCCAATTTTGCCCAGTTCAGGATGGAATTCTCATACTGGGATTGGGGCAGAGTCTTCCATGGTTGCACTGTTAATGAGATGTGGAACTTTTTGCTTGAACAACTTGAAAACCTTATGGTAAAATATATACCTATTAGTAATAAATATAATAAAGGTAATAAAAAACCACGCTGGCTCACTCCTTATATTAAGAAACAAACTAATAAGAAAAATAAAATCTTTTACAAATATAAAAGAGATGGAACAGAGGCCAATCGCCTAGCTTTTAAAAAGATTGCCGCCAGTGTAAAAATAGCAATTAGAAAAACAAAAGCAGAGTTTCCGGTAGATTTAGCCTCTAGAGTTAAGGATAATAAAAAAGATTTTTATTCATATATGAATAGTGGGAGAAAGAGCTCAAGCACTATAGGTCCATTCAAGGATGTTATGGGGCTGGCTGTGATAGCCAAAGAAATGGTTGATATTCAGAATAAATATTTTTGCTCTGTGTTTAATACTAATAACCCATTTCAAGCTAGCTGTAGTGATCTTTCAACCACTGGTGCTGTACTAATTGATCCTAGGGAAGTTTTGGATAAACTTAGTAATATGGATACCAATAAATCTCCTGGTCCTGATCTTGTCCACCCAAGGGTTATTCGTGAACTGGCAAATATTTTGGTAACACCTCTTACATATATTTTTCAGGCATCTTTGGATAGGGGTGAAGTTCCTAGTGATTGGAAAGAGGCAACAGTCATCCCTATTCTAAAAAAAGGGTCCAAAACTATACCTTCTAATTTTAGGCCAGTTAGTTTGACATCACTGATGGGCAATGTACTTGAAAGCATATTGAAGGATAGGATTCTGGCTTCATTAGAGGAAAACAACTTAACAGATTTATTACAGCACAGGTTTACCAGGTCTAGATCTTGTCAGACCAATCTTTTGACCTTCTATGAGCATGTTAATCGAGAACTAGACTTAGGCAATCCGGTTGATGTTGTTTTTATGGACTTCGCAAAAGCCTTTGATAAATTGCCACACAAGGAGTTGATTGCTCTCCTGAGAGAATTTAAATTAGACACCAATGTAATATGTTGGATTGCAGACTGGTTGAAGGACAGGAGACAGAGGGTGGTAGTTAAGGGAGTTTATTCAGATCAGGCCCAGGTGACAAATGGAGTTCCCCAGGGACTGGTGTTGGGACCCTGTTTGTTTAATGTTTGTATATCTACATTGAAAATAAATACTCCCTATGTTTAGTTATCTAAATTTGCAGATGACTGCAGATTAGGAGCTGTTGTCAATAACCCGATTGATGTATTATCCTTACAAATAGCTATTGGTAACATAGAGACATGGACCGAGTCAAGTAAATTGGATTTGAACTCTGCAAAATGTAAGACTATGCATTTGGGGAATAAAAACATTAAAATGTTTTTTTAAAATTGGGAATGATATGCTAACTGTTACCACACAAGAAAGGGACTTGGGTGTTCTGATTACTCCTGATTTTAAGTTCAGTCATCACTCCTCAATTCAGATAAGAAAAGCGAATCAAAATTTAAATAGCATCCTCAGACATATTTCCAGCAGGGATGACAAAGTACTGATTCCATTGTATACCTCCCTGGTTAGGCCCCACCTTGAGTATTGTGCTCAGGTGTGGTCACCATATAAGAGGGAAGACATTATTAGGCTAGAGGGTATTCAAAGAAGAATGACTAAAGATATCACAGGACTTGGAACCAAATCCTACAGGGAAAGGATGGAAATTCTGGGCCTATATTCATTATGTTATCGTAGATTCAGAGGGGACATTTGTATGCTTTATAAAGCTATTGGGGATTCTTCATTGCGCAAAGAGTTGGGAATTATATTTAAGGTTGATCGGGTAAACTCTAGGAAACATCCCAAACAACTTTTTCAACCCAGGTTGAATTTAAGAATAAGAAAACATTGATTGAGCCAAAGGGTGGTTTCATCCTGGAATGATCTTACTGTGTCGGTTATAGAGAGTCCAAACATGAATACTTTTAAAACTAGATTGGATACTGAGTTCATGGAAAGGGTTTATGAATTTTAAGCACTAAAGTATATTGGGATATGGAAAGCTATAAGGATGCAAGTCCATAATTGCTTAAACACTTTCCTATGATTCCTGATTCCTATGTGCTGGGGCAACAGCTGGAAAGTATGGTGGGGTGATGCCACACTGGGATGACCCACTGTACAGTAACGTACATAGGACACACACTGTGTACCTGAAGACACACCACCAGATATGGCAGGGGCTCACAGACATTGCAGAATGCACAGTGGCGGTCATCAAAGCATTTACTATACAAATGCAAGTCTGTGGCACAATGCGGCACCCAACACACACAGTGCAATGGACAACATGTGATGCATCCCCAGCATACACTGGCATCATCAGGGCACCAATTAACAGCTGCATGACCACCACAGAGGCATACACACTATCAGGGACAAGCCGGACACATTTACAGGTACTGGCACCAACAAGTGGTGAATATGACACACATGTACAGGACATATAATATGCACATCAGGGTCATGGCCATGAAACACTGTTATGAAATTTTCACCAATGCACATGACACATATGGCCTCTGTGTGACATGTGTAGTGCCAGAAGGCACCATTGCATACATGTAACAACTGCAGCACTGGGACTATGGTAAGGACAGCACTGTACTGCACACCCACATGGTGGTGCAGCCTAGAACACCTGACATATTTGCCATACCCAATGACTCACCTGTATTGCTCCATTCCTTATGGACATAGCCAGTTGAGCAACACATAAACCATATACACACCATATGGTGTAGTGCATCATACATGAGTAGCAGGACAGACAGTGGAACATAGGCATCAGTAGTGGAAATCTGATGGAACACTGTGTGCACTACAGGTAAAATGAAGACAACTATGATGAGTGTTGGACCTTGTGCCAAACAGACAGCACCACACAAGGGCCAACATCCAACTACCCCCAATGGTATCCTTCGCAAACTCCTTACTTGGCTGTATCCCTCCAGCTGCATGGTGTGCCTGTAGACATTGCAGGCATTGACCCTCACACAGGGTTAGGTCATTCCAGTGGCACTGGCACTGTGCAGGTGTCCGTACCAGGCCCTGTACCCAGGAGACCCTCCTTGCCACCATTTCCTAAATATGGGACTTTTCAGCTCTGGGGACAACCCTGCCTATGTCTCCAAAGAAGTAATTCTCTTTAAGGAGAATCTTCCTCACCAGGACATCCACCTCCCTGGTGTTAAACCATCTGTCCCTCACCGTCTCCTCCTCGGGCACCCTTCTCCTGCTACCTGACATTATGTTCTTGTTACTGCAGTTTTGCCTGTATCTGTGTACAGCACACTTCATCCTGGCTTTATGTAGTTTGCAATGTTAGCTTCCAGAAACAATGTTCTGTGCATGCGTAGCATCGGCAAAACATCATCACATGCCACCACCATGTGTACACCACTTTGTGCATGCACTTTGCGGACATCCAGTGCCTTGTTGTTTGCAATCACTAGTGATTGTGTGTGATCGCAAACATGTATATTTGTGGAAAATACCTCATGCCATCATCAAAAATGGCCCTGATGTGATGCAAAGGCACAAAACACGTGTTTGCTGAGGATTTGGCACAAATGTCATTTGTGCTCACTAATACTTTAGTGACTGGTGCAAACAGCTGTATATTGGAAGCTAACATACAAATGTACCTACTCTACCATTCAAGGTGCAAAACCTAATTTGCATGTCATTATGTGCTCATTACTGGCTCATTATAAAAGAATAACTGCCCTAAGGGTGCAGATGAACACTATTAACATAGTTGATTGGAGAAACTGGATTTGGAACACACTGAGGGAAGAATATATCTTTGAAAAAGGTAAGTTGCAATAGAACAACTAATATTTATAATCCTCCCAAACAGGCACTGTGCACTTTTCCATTACTATTGTGCTTTATGCTTATGTGTTGCAGAATGGCACTCAAAAAAACATGAGAAGAATGGAGACAGGCAACAGGAATGGATGTTTGGTCCAAGAGAACTACAGATAGGCATCTGTTGCAGACCATACAGTATTGCACCACATGTTTCATTTAGCTGTACCCATACTATGTTGTTTACACTGTTAATGACAAATTATATGATGTTCATTTACAGAGTGGTCTTGTGTTTGTATGCAGTGCACTGTATGACCAGCATCTATGATCCCTGACATGTTTCACTGTCTGCGTTACCATATAAGCACACTAGACAATCTGTATTTAGTGGCAGATTGGAGTCACTGTGGAGATTACATGCACTACTCAGGGTCACACAGTCTTCAAGCCACCACTATGTCACACCACATGAGGCATGTTTGTTGTAACATGATCTATATCCACATCACTGTAAAGTATATCCTTGTCAATACTACCAGTCCACATTATACAGCTTATTGGTATGTTTAACACATCCATTAGTCACAGGCACATACAGAGCAGTCCACTGATACTGCCTTTCTAACAGCCTGCATAATGCACATGGAACACAGGCAGGGATGCAGGTATGGCTGGGCCTGTGATAAAACATGCCATGGTGTCGGCATTGTAAGGATGGTGTGTGACTCCACTAAACACAGACACCAACTGTCTAGAGGATGTGGGGGCATACTGTTCTGTGTGTGATGCAATCATTTGTGGTGTGCAGTGTACTTAGAACTGTTCTTCCAGCACATATTCAGGCCTGGGAATAACTTGCAAAGTAGGAGCTGTTCCACATGGATCTTCTGTCATGACACTGGACGGCAGTGTGAGAGGAGATTGCAGAGGCAATAAATGCTGAGTGCAGAAATTGACATACAACAAAGGAGGTTCATAGGAGGATGCAAACAAAGGAGAAGCTGCTTAGGGTAACATGGGACCTATATGCCACTGGCAGTAGCCCACAGTCCAGAGCACCCTGACACCAAAGGTGGAGCTTGTTACCTGCACCCTGGAACACCATCAAATGTAAGGTGTGGTGGGTGGCATTGACTCATGGCCACAAACTACTGCAAAGGTGAGTACATGCACATGACTGTATAGTAACTAGTTGTTGTTCTTAGCATTACTGACTATATTATTAGGGGCAGTGCTGTGGGCCAAAGGATACAGCATAGTGTACATTTACTGACCACTAAGACCACCTTGTGGCAGTGATCAGAGCTGCACATGGGAGGCATGGGAATTTGCATTGTCCATGGTGATACCGGTGTTGCTCCTTTCCCACATGTCAGCAGATGTATGGTGTTCTGAGTGTGCATGGGGGTCTGGATGGCATGTGTGACTGTGATCTGACTTTAGACTGCAGCATTGATTTGACTGGGTTGTGGTGAGTAACACAGCTGTACTGTTGGCTTGTTTGTGACACAGGACTCTGTGTTCTCTTACTTTAAGATCCACTGAATGGGGATGATGGTAATGACAGCAGCCTGGATGAGTCTTCATATGGCATGGACAGACAGTCCAAGGAGAAGGACTCAAATGGGGGAGGAAGAGAAGGAGGTGGACCAAGAAGAGGAGCACACAGTGCTCCTCTTCTCTGACATAAAAGATGTGGGAGGTGAAGCTCCCATATTAGGTGCTAGATGAGAAGGAGGGAGGGGGGGGGAGGATGAGCAGAAGGAGGGATGTATACAGCATTAGTCCCCAGTCCAAGCAACCCCTGCAGCAGTGGAGGAGGCACACCGGCCAGACATGGCAAATAGTCACCTCTCTGGAGCCACAAATGGGCATCATGAAAATTACCCTCACCTCCACCATCTAGGTCTTTCCATAGGAATACCACATACCAAGAAATGTACAGGGTGGCTGTGATGGCTCACAAGCCTTTGGCACAGGAGTTATGAGCACTGAACACTGAGATGAATGAGCAGAGTGATTGGAAGGTGCAGGTGTCAGACTGCAATGATTTTGTGCAGGCCATCCTTTCCACCATGCGCCACAATCTCTATTGCCTTCTCTACTTTTCCAGCCCAAACTCCACCTCCTGACTCTCTTTTTCCTAGTTTTTTTTTTTTTGTAGCCTAATCCATCGACCCCCTCCCCCGTTCTATCTCTGATATTCAGCAGTCTGGGCCACATTCGCTGTCACCAGGCTTAATGACTCCACTGCAGTCTGTCTTCCCTACCCCCACCCACTCCTCCTATCTCCCACTATTTTCCCCACGCCCCCCGATTCTAGTTAATTGATCCCTATTGTAGCTGCCTACTTAATCTTTGTACCCTTTTCATGTATTCCCTTAGGCAGAGGAACTCACCTTTGACCAGGTGCTCCATGGCTCCCTGCGGCTGTCACTGAATAGACAGCCGACTGCACAGCCTCTCCTTGCCCCACCAGAAACTCTCCCATTCCAGGTACAGTCTGCTGAAAGCTTTGGTGCCCCAGGCATGCACTGATTTGGCCATGCCTGTCTCTCCTGTCCCACCATTTGATGCCTCCTTTACGGCTTTAAACCTGATTGGCCACCTCTGAAGCCTGATGCTTGCAATTGAACTGCTGGTTTCAGCTCACCCCCCTGAACTCCATGTGGCTGTTTAGTTGACTCCTGTAATTTAGCTGCCAATATCCCCTTACTGTATAATTTGTTCAGCCCACCCTCACCAACTCCGGCCTCTATTAAATACACCAATAGTTCTACCTACTACCAACCATGTCTCTATTGGCAATCTGCTACTACTTGATTCTGACCCATAGCTGGTTAATCCGCTCCCCTCCAGCTCTCCCGCATCTAATTACAAGTACTAGAACCACCCACAAGTACTAGGATATATTCTCTGTCACTCAGCACAAATTCAAAGAACACAACATTTATTTAGATACCTTTTACGTTTAGCTACTGAAAGAGTCCTTCCTATTATTATTAGCTAAACCCTTCCCTCAGTCCCTCTAAGCTACTCTCACTGACCAATTTAAAACCTAACCCAATTGTTTTCATCTCTACCCTATCTTGTCTTCTTATTAATCCTAATTTCCTCATTATAAATGCTAGCCTTCTCCACCTGGCCAATATACTAGCATTAGCTTTCATCTGACACAAACTTAACCCCACTGTCATCTAGTTACAAGTATGCTGCTCCTGTTCAATGGCTGCATCCCCTTCTCTTCATTCCCACATCCCTTCCCCCCTCATTTGAGCCCTCTTCCCCTCTCCCAGTCCCATCCTGCCCTCCTTCATTTTCACAAACCCTTATCTCCCCCTTCCTGTCCACTGCCCCCCACTGCACATCGCTTCCGCTGGCTGGGTTCCTCAATGGCTTGGGGGCTTCACTTGGCTACCACATGAGCCATTACTATGAATTGCAATTCGATATCTGTCACCTCCCCATCCATCAGCCAGTCACACTCATGGATAAAGAAGTGGTCAACTTTAGTATCTTGTTCACTAATACTACTCCTCCTTCTCTCAACAGGCGATGTTGAGCCCAATCCTGGCCCCACCCCCCACCCAGTGATACGACCAATTTTCCAGAGGGATTAAGTTTAGCCCACTTAAATATCAGAAGCCTCCTCCCCAAAACAGACCTCCTGCAGCCACTAATCTTGCACCTGAAACCCAGCATTTTCATCATCTCTGAGATATGGCTCAGCAATAAAATCCTAGACACTGACATCTCCATCCCTGGGTACTCTATCATCCACCTAGACCATAAGTCGAGGGCTGGGGGTGTCACTATATATGTCTCTTCCGCTATCAAATATTTGATCTGCATGTCTATCTCCTCACACTCAATCTTCAAGCTCCTACTGATATAAATATCCCTGCCCTCCTCTCTCCCCCACCTATGCTGGCCGTGTCTACTGCTGTCCCAACCTCTTTGTCTCAGAGCTTTTCTTTATCTCTGATCTCTTTTCCACCATCACTTCCCTTGCCACCCCTGGGGAACTGTACCTCCTAGGGGATTTTAACATAAACTGGCTCACCAGCAAACAGTCCAAAGTCTGCTCCCATGCAGCGTCTTTAAATGTAAAGCGATTAATAGGGCACCTCATGCACCTAAACCATAAAACCGGGAAACATGCCTTACTTGACTGGGTTCTATCTTCACCCCCCCATCATGTCACCAAGTCTGGTACACTCCCGGATGCCATTAGTGGCCATCACATGGTATACTGTCTGTGCAAGATCCATGGCACAAATTCCAATCCCATCATTCTTAAAGTCTGCTTTTTCCATTCATTCGACATCTCCTCCATCGTTATTGAGCTGTCCTGTATCAACTGGTTGTCCACCTCTGCTGCACCCTCTGTTGACACAGCCCTCTCCTTCTTTTCCATGAAATTCCTTTCTGTCTGGGACCGGGACCATCATGCCCTGCTAAAAAATGCAAGGGTCCAAGGAAACCACTTGCCCTGGATCACTGCTGAACTCATTACCTGTCAGTGTGCACGTGATCAAGCGTGGGCCACATACAAAACCTCACGAACCCAACAAGACCTTCAACGCTATCGCACACTCCATAATGCCTGTACCTGAGCCACCCACCTTGCTAAAAAGCAATATGTTTCATCGCCTCCATCCACAATAACTTAAATAACCCTTCCAAATTCTAGAAATCACACATACCTTGTTTTCCCCAACCTCCCAACCCCCCCAGTCCTAAAAATGGGCCCCTGTTTAATTGATGACCCACCTACCATGGCTGCAGAATTCAATAACTTTTTTACTATCTGCACCTCCTCCCTCCTTGCAGCTTTCCCACTAATCGCCCTCCCATCCTTTAATTCTCCCCTCTATCCCCAACCCCCTCTACATCGGTCTTCTTCTTTGAACCTGTCCACCCAAATGACACTCTGCGGGTTTTATGTGCCCTGAATCCTAATAAAGGAAAAGGCCCTGATGGCTTTGACCCTGAACTTCTTCACCTGTCTGTCCACACCATTGCTTTCCCCTGACAAATCTCATGAACCTCTCCTTTTCACATGCTTCTGTACCCACAATTTGGAAATCTGCTACTGTGGTGCTCCTTCCCAAAGAGGGTGACCTCTCCAGTCCCTGCAACTTCTGCCCCATATCCCCATATCCCTACTGCCTATCCTAGCTAAGGTCCAAGAGCACCTGGAGCTGGAGCAGCTCTCCAGCTTCTTTATCTCCTCTTCCTTCTTCATCCCCTTCCAGTCTGGCTTCTGTAAAGACCACTCTATGACCACCTCCCTCCTCCAACTCATTGACTTTGTTCTCACCAGGGATGCATCACCTCTGCCATCTTTGTCGATCTGACCAAAGCCTTTGACACTGTCGGCCACTCCCTTCTCCTCTTCAAGCTGACAGCAGCCGGCCTCTCCAATACAGCCACCGACTGGTTCTGATCCTACCTCACTGGCCAATCCCAATCTGTCAGAGTCGACTAGTCAACCTCCCCTCCAACATACTGTAAACACAGGTGTCCCCCAAGGCTCAGTACTTGGACCCATTCTCTTTTCCATATTCCTGAATGATCTCCCTAATGCCTGCTCATCTGCTAGTATACATATGTACGCAGGCAACACCATGTTATTCTCTGAGATTTTCCTAGCTGAAGTGAATACCAGTCTTCAGCTTGACTTCAGCAATGACCACTGCTGGCTTAATGCTAATCAACTCTCACTGAATGTCAAAAAAATGGTCTCCATGACCTATAGCCCAGACAAAAGCTCTCCAGACTGGTCTTCTCCCCCAGCTTTCATACCCTGTTTGGGTCCAAACTGGATGCTATCCCCTCCTTTAAGTACCTTGGTCTGTGGCTGGACAAAAATCTAGACTTCAGTGAACACATTGATGCCATTCACAGAAAACTCCTCCCCAAACTCTTTGGCCTGTACAGACACCACAGCTGCCTGCCCATGCAAGCCAGGCATGAAACTGTCCAATAGATGATACTCCCAGTCTTTGACTTTGAGGACATTGTCTACAATTCTGCCCCTAAGACCACCCTAGCCTGTCTGGACACTCTATTCAACTCCTTCTGACACTTTGTCCTTGGTTGCCCCTCTGACCCACTACTACAATCTCTATACCTCCCTCTCTTCCCTACCTCACTGCCAGGTGCTTGTCCCACACAGCTAAACTAGTATGTAAATACTGGCTCAGTTCACTGCCATCTTATCTGTCTTCCCCTTTGTTGACCCCCTCACCCCTCCTACTCACTTCAATATTCAACACACAGAATGCATGTCCTCCCACTGAGGTGCACATCTTCGGGTTGCAGTGCCTTCTCATACTCATTTCCTAGCTCCTGGAGCCTCCTCCCCCTTGAAATTCACTCTGCCTAAATGCGCCAGTCCCTTGCTCACCTAATTCAGAAGCACACAGCTCACTGTTGCAATTACAACTAACCTTCCCCTACTAACCCCCTGTCTTTGGAGGCACAGCTACTTCAGAAGCACACAGCTCACTGCTTCTTTTGCTACTAACCCTCCCCTACCTACCCCCTTTCTCTATCGTATCCCACCTGCCACACCCTTGTAGTTTTCTCACACTAACTTCTCCTACCTACGCCCTGTCTTTGGAAGCATACAGCTCACTGCTATCATTCCCACTAACCCTCCCCTACCTACCCCCTTTCTCTACTATAGCTAGTCTTCATACACTAACTTTCCTACATCCCTTTCTTACCTACCCCCATTCTCCATCTTATCCATCTGCTGTACCCCTCTAGTCCTCATTCACTACTTTTCTACATCCCTTCCTCTACCTCACCTGCCCTTTCACTCCCCCTTCCCCTCCTCCTCTCTTCTTCTCTACATCTCTACCTTCCCCAGCACACTCCTTGTTCCCCCTTGCAGGGTTCTTTGCATCCTGAAGGGGTGATGGTTCTGGCTACTCACTCCTTTACCTTTCCTTTTATAAACTGCCCCTCTCCACCACCACTCTGACATCTCCCATCTATCCTTCTCCCCATTTCGCAACTCTTCTTCACCTGTCAGCTCCACATCCCCCTTGCAGGGTTCCTAACATCCTGAAGGGGTGCAGGTGCTGGCTCCAACATCCTTCATTGACCCTTCTCCTAACCTCATTTCTATTCTTCTTCTTCTTCCTCTGCCAGCTCTCAGTCGCCCATTGCAGGGTTCTCTGCATCCTAAAAGGGTGATGGTCCTGGCTACCCACCCCTCTACCTTCCCATCTCCTCCTTGAATGTCTCTCATTACCTCCCACTATATTTCCTCCTATAAACTGCCCCATCTCTATTCCTCTTCTGACAGCTCACAGTTCCCCTTCAGGGTTCCCAACATCCTGAAGGGGAGTAGGCCCTGGCTACCTATCCCCCCAGCAGGGTTCTCTGTATCCTGATGAGAACTAGGCCCTGTCTAGCCATGGATGCTAAAATCCCCTCCCACTTCTAAAACATGCCACTTACACCCTTTACCTACCCCTTATCTATTAGCACTGTCCTTGGCTTCCCCCATCTTGCACTGCCAGCATTGTTCTCAGCTACCTCCTCACCCTTTAAATTAGTTAGTTACCAGGTTTAATTCAAATGTGTGTACTTAACAACAAAAAAAATGCTGTTCAATATGTTATGTTTTAGTGATGTACTGTGTTTCAGAATATCTTCTTATTCTGCCCTACTATGTCTATTTTATGTACTGGTCTTTATTACCTGGATTATATGTGGAATGCTTATACTATGCACAGCTGTTCTATTGACTGCTGTTTTCTCCTACTCCCAATGTAACCCCTTCCCCCCAGGATGCTTCTGGAAAAGAGCTGGTCATAGTTCATGTTGCCATCCAGGTGAATCACTTTTAAATAACTAAAACAAAATAAACAATACTGACCTTCTGTTGTGCATTGCTGTGGCACAGTAGGATCATTCAAATCATCTGGCCTGCAGTGCTGTGGCTGCAGAGTAACATGCGGCATCCCTGGCCCACTTGGTAGAGGTAGCCATGGTGCTGTGCCAGGGTACCCATCAGCAGCAGGTACAACAGGATACAAGGGAAATACTATGCAGGGGTGAGATCAGGGTCTGAATTCAGGAATGGACTTAGAGTGACACAAAGGACTTGCATCAAAGGTCGATCGCAAGGGCCGACTTCCAGTGATGAGTGCAGCAGCAGAAATTCACAAATGCTGCCAGCTGCAACCATCGACTCAAGTCTCTTGCATCAGCCACACCATGTTGGACCAGCCCCCCCCCCAGTCTAACTGTGTGCCATTGGGGGAGCCACTGTATGGGGTTTGTGCCAAAGCTTTGGCACAAGCTGCCATAAACTGAAGAAATTGCTGCAACTGCACCAAATGTTGCTGAATTGGGTGCAGTTGTGGAGAATGGATTTAGCACAGTTACACCAAAGACTGGGGTTGACACAGGGCTTGATGCAAGCCCTGCATCATCCTTCTTGGCTGAGACTAAACCCAAATAAGACAGAGGTGCTAGTGACCGAGTCAAGTCATGGGCATGATGGGTTGTCACCTGGAATGAACATAGGTCTTTTCCTGGGGTCTGCTCCATTGGTTTCTTCCCCAAATGTGCGTAATCTTTGTGTGATCATAGACCACAGGCTGACCTTTGAATATCAGGCATTGTCTATAGTTAAGAGTGGCTTCTACCACTTATGGAACATCACCAGGATCAAGCCCCTTGTTCCGCCTGAGGCTCTGCCAACCCTGGTACATGCCTTTGTTACCACTAGGCTCAACTGCTGTAACTCTCAATACTTTGGAGTCATGGGAAGGACCCTCCACAGACTGCAGCTGGTGCAGAATGTGGTGGCTTGGTTGCTTAGAGGCCTGCCCTTGTCCTGCCATATGTGATCCCGGTCCTGCGTGCTCTGCACTGGCTGCCCATCAGGTGGATGGTCCTTTTCAAGGTGGGTGTGCTCACCTATAAGGGCCTATATGGACTGGGTCCTGGCTATCTGTCAGAGCTCCTGATACCTGTGACCTCTGCTCACTCCCTCCACTCCTCTTTGAGGTGCCTCCAGGATGTCCCCAGGGTTTGGCTCAAGACATTGGGTGACTGCGCTTTTAGTGTCTCTGGGTTGACCCTGTGGAACTTGTTTCCATCTGCAGTCTGGGAGGCCCCCTTGATTGGTGTTTTCAAGCTGAGGCTGAAGGCCCACCTCTTTAGCCTGGCTTTTATGGAGTGATTCTCCAGCCCAACTGCTCTAGTCAGGAGATGTTAATATTAATAGCTGTTATTCTGATTCCTATTTATTCTGAAAATTTGACTGTGCTTTTATGTGTACTTTCATCTTTGTTATGCTTTGTTAAGCATCCAGAGCCTCAAGGATGGAGCACCCTTACCTTGTTTTTTTGAATCGGGCCCCATGTCTCCACTGCATCCTGGCTCAGCTGTGCAGCCTCCACTGGGCCTCATCCCCTGACACAACCATGAGCCCACACAGCTGCAGATGGTTATGGGCATGATGCAAGCCCACCCATGGCCCCTGTTGGTGAGGAATCCATGCAGGACTTTGCTCCCCAGAGCATCCCACATGCATCAAGGGGACCCATGGGCACTGTGGGCATGTGAAAACCATTGCCAGGTCCCCTGTACAGCAACCCCCTGATCTGAACACATAGGCAATACAGGGACGTTGTGATACATTTTTACTTCATAAACATGCAAAGCCCTTCTGTGCCAGGTGCACTTTACTTACATTTGTTCCCTTCCACAGTGTTGCCTTTTATTATGCAATGCCCCCATGCCAGGTGCACTTTTCTTATGTTTTTGTTCCTTTCCCCTGTGCTGCCTTACTCCATTCAGTGCACCCCCCTTGCCAGGTGCACTTTAATTACATTTGTTCCTTTCTCTCTCTGCTGTCTTCCCCATGAAATTCTTACCCCCATGCCAGGTGCACTTTTCTTACATTTGTTCCCTTCACCTCTGTGGCCTTTCATCATGCAATGTCCTTCCCCCTGCCAGGTGAACTGCACTTATGTTTCTCCCTTAACATCTGTTTTTCTCCTTACCCTGTTCACCTTTCTATGTATCTGTGTTCCCTTTCCCATCACATAACATACATTTTTGTTGCTATAGTAAGCATTCTGTGATGCACACTGTTGTGTTGTATCGTATTTTGTATCTGTAACATTCTGTTCACTCAGGTGGTCCCTTACCTCCTTGGAGACTTTCACTAGCCTGTGGCTGCGTCTATCATAGTGGACCAATAGCTGGTCTACTGTGGTTGACCCACTATTGCCGTCCATGGTGTCACCTTCAGAGCTATGCATAGGTACAGTGAGGCCCACCAGGATGAAGTGCAGTGCTGCAGAATTCTGCAGTAGAGTTACTGCAGCAAATGATTCAGTTTCAATGGGAGTTAATCCCTTTTGTCATGCAATAAACCTGTGACACTGTGTTTCATCCTGGTGGGCTTCACTGTATCTGTGAATGAACAAATGTTAATGGACACCCTTCAGGATGAATTTTTAAATCAACTGGTGAGGGAGTTGACCAGGGAGGGTAGCATCCTGGACTTGGTATAGTTGGATGGGGACAAGGTAATAAACTTTGGTAGTGGAGGATCTATTGGCAGGGAGTGATCACTCAGTAGTATGTTTTACCCTAGACCTGGGGAAGGGATGGAATCAAACAAAGACCATAGTAGTGGACTTTACGAGGGCAAACTTCAGGGAAATGGCCAATATCCTCAGGCAGTATATAAAGAAAATCAGACCAGGGATGTGCATGGACAGACAGTGGGAAATTATAAAACAGGACATCCGGGAGGCCATGAAAATCTGCATGAGATCCCACCATAAGATGACTAGGGTTAGGAGACCTTGCTGGCGGACAAGGGACGTGCAGGAGGGAGTGAGAAACAAAAGGATGGCCTATAAATGGTACAAGTGCTCCAGTACTGAGACAGACAGAGAGGAGTACCACAGGATCTCCAGGAAGGTCAGTAGTTAAGAGCTGCCAAGGCTGAGAAAGAGCTAAGGTTAGTGCAAAGAATCAGGGGAGGAGAAGGAATTCTATAGATATGTTAGGGACTGAAAGAAGGGTGGGGAGCAGATAAGCAAGCTGAAGAGGGAGGAGGTAGGTAGAGAGGATGGTAGAATAGGCTGAACTGTTAAATGATTATTTCAGCTCATTCTTTACTATGGAAAGGGATGGACAGCTGCCAAATGGGGGGGGCAGAGTAGGGGTCATGGCGGGGGGGGGACACTCACAGAAGATGAGATCCAGGTATGGAGGGTAAGAGAAGCTTTCAAGTCCTTGAGGACAGATAAAGCCCCAGGTCCAGATGGCATCCACCCCAGAGTTCTGAAGGAACTGGCAGATGTCCTGGTGTCTCCAGTGACAGACCTATTCAGTTCCTCCCTCCAATCAGGATGCGTCCCTCTGGACTGGAGGATGGCACACATAGTGCCTCTCCACAAGAGAAGTTCTCGGGATGATCTGGGAAACTACAGACCGGTCAGCCTGACATCCATAGTGAGGTAAATGATGGAGGCCATCTTAAAAGAATGGATTGTAAAGTTCCTGGAGGCAAATGGTTTACAAGATGAAAACCAGCATGGGTATGTCCAGGGAGGATGGTGTCAAACTAACCTATTCAAATTCTTCGGATGGGTGACAGGATCCCTGGATGGGGAAATCCTGTTAATTTTCTATACCTGGACTTCAGCAAACCTTTCAATTCGGGCCACAATAGAAGGCTGATTTGGAAAATGAGGAGCCTTGGGTTGAGAGAAACATTAGTGGGGTTGGTTGAAAACTGGCTTAACAACAGACAACAGAGGGTGGTGGTAGGGGGTGAAGCCTTGACTCACAGAAAGGTCATCAGTGGGGTCCCTCAAGGTTTAGTGTTGGGCCCTATCCTTTTTAATGTGTTCATAGCAGACATTGGGGAGGGAGTTAGGAGTAAAATTAGCCTGTTCGCTGATGATTCTAAATTGGGAGCTGAGGTGGATATCAAAGAGGGTAGGGGGCACTCCAAGAGGACTTGGAGAAGCTGGAAAACTAGGCGCACAGGTGGCAGTTAGGGTTTAATGCACATAAGTGTCATGTTCTGCACCTGAGTATTATGAACCCTGGGTATAGCTACCAGTTAGGGGGAAGAAGGCTAACTGTCTCCACAACGGAAAAGGATTTGCGGGTGATGATTGATGCCAAATTAAACAACTCAGAGCAGTGCAGAAGAGCAGCTGCTAAAGCAAATGGAATGCTTGGGTGTATAGCTAGGGGGATAATGTTCAGGAGCAGGGAGGTTATATTTCCCCTCTATAATTCCCTGGTAAGGCCACGCCTGGAATATTGTGTGCAGTTCTGGGAGCCCCGCTTAAAGAAGGACATTACACTGCTGGAAAGAGTCCAGGAAAGAGTGACTAGGATGATCAATGGACTGTGGGAAATGTCTTATGAGGACAGTCTTATAGAGCTGAACATGTACTCCCTGAAGGACAGAAGGGACAGGGGAAATACGATTGAGGCCTTCAAATATTTGAAGGGAATCAATAGGGTAAAAATGGAGGGACTGATCAAGTTGGGGGAATACAAGAGACCATAGTCTGAAACTGGTAAGGGGAAGGTACAGAGGGAAGGGGAGGAGTCATTATTTCACGGAGAGGGTGGTGGCACCCTGGAACATGCTTCCAGATGAGCTGATAAAAATGGAAACTGTAAGAGGTTTCAATAGGGGTTGGGACAGGTACAGGGGCATGGTATGTAAGTGAGGGGAAAGAAGAACAGCAGGCATATTCAGGGAGGAGATTGTGGGATAGGTCAAGAAAGGAAGGTGGAGCAGTTACTGTACCTTACCAGTGAGCTGTGTTCGGGCAGACATGATAGACTATTAGGCCTAATACACTGGCAACTCTGAACATATGTATCCCATGCTGGACTGCTAGGTTGTGGAGGTTGCAGAAGGCCACACATATCTTTCACACCTTTTCTGGTCTGTACTGCAGAGACACATTAGACTGCTCCAGGTATCAGAACTCTTGAGGATTCTGAAAATCTTTTTGATGATGTTGACTTGCTTCATCTAGCCTGGATAGCCATGTGCAGGGCCTACAGGAGATTGGTGTCTTCCTACTGGTCAGTGCCTATTTTCTCTGTTCTGCCATCTCCTGGTGCAGAGGAGGTGGTGTGCAGTGATGCCAATGGCTGAGCTGCATATGCTCCCATAAGCAACACATCAGGTGTCATCCCTGCCTCTGTCACCCCTGAATGTGGTCCCAGTGTCCTGACCCCTAGCCACTGGTAGGGGCCAGGCTAATTCTGGGCACTGGTCCCACCCTTCCCCAGAGGAGGAGGAGGAGGAGGAGAGCAGTCCCTTGGATGTTCATTCCTCCTCCCTCTGGCCAACCCTTCAACTTCCAAGCCCCCTTCTGAACTCAGGTCATCTACATTTTGAGCAAAAGTGCTACTGCTGTGCCAGCAGGCTGGCCTTTTTTTTTTGTGTGCATTGATTTTAGCAATTACAGACTTGTTATCGCTAATCACATAGATCCAGCATGGGACAGTGACTGCTACCCAAGTGCAAATAACATTTTGTGCTCGCTTCCTTCATTTGTGACTTGACTTCACTTGACTGTGCCTTATTGCTGTACTGTATTGCTGATTGTCTCATGTGTGTATGTCTTTGTCCTCATTGTGATGAGGTACCTTTGTAAATGAGCATCCGGCTCAAAGGTTGTTAAACTGATGTTAAAATAAATAAATAAATAAAATGTGTGCCTTTACAGACATATGAATGTCTCACCACTGGTGTTTATTATTCTATTATATATTTTGAAATATATAAATCTATATGCTTATTGTCTGGGTTCCCTACTGTTGATTTTTTGAAATATATATGCATGTAGTCATACTGTATTTTAATGGTGGTTTTGGTCATAGTTTTTATATGATGTACTTTGTACACAAATAACTCAAAATGTTTCATTTGATGTAATTTTAATTAGGTTATATCTTTTTTCTTTTGCTTTATTGACTGATTTTTGAAATTACCATGATAATGTACTTTTACATTTATAAACAATGTAAGTATTGTAGAAGCATATGATAAATTTTTATGACTGCTGTATTGTGCAAATAGTGATAGCTATATTTTAGGGTAAATTTTAATAGTGATAGGTTAATTGGGTGATGTGTTATTAGTTTCAGAACTGACATTTCTTAAATGATTTCTTGATATTTTATTTATGTTGATATTTAAACAAGTAAGTATATTGTTAACAGAGGAGACTGAAACAGGTTAAATAATCATATTTTATAAGTTATTAATATTGGGGGGGGCCTCCTGGCTATTGATGAGGATAGCTGCCTAAAAGAATCGCTCTCCACCACGATCATGATTAAAAAAAAAACTAATTAAAGATCTCATTCTAAGGCTAGTTAGAGTTTGTTCATTATTTCTATAGCCCTGTTAACTAAATTGCGAGTTTTGACATTCACTTAAGTCTTTTTTTGTTATTTTTTTCCAGTTTTCTAAATGTCCGCCATCAGTTACCTGAAGTATGAAGGCAGGCAGTAGTAAAAATGCAAAGTCCAACAGACCGTTCAACAACTCTCTGAATGAAGCTTTTCAGGTGGTCCACTGGATGTATCCTGATCTTAAAAGTAAAGGGTCAAAGGTTTGATTCCAAGTGTCAGGATAGAGCAGTTAGTAGAACATCAGACATTTAATATGAAGGTCCAGGGTAGAGATGCAGTGAAGTTTAATTTCACTGATGAAGTTGCAAATTATGCCCTGCAAAATATTTTGTGAATTTCATATTTTTTCAAAATATTTTGTAGGTGCAAAGTTGTGAAATTCCACCCACAGAATGTGTTATTGCCAATCAGCTACATAATTTGCGAACACATCTCAGTAAAGACAATCACTAAAAGTTTGCGCTTGACACTAATGCACAGTGACAATTTATAATGGGTATTTTGAAACTGCAAACCATGATGTGCATTTAGCCATTTGGAGCTTGCATATGCCATCAGTGTTGTGGGCAATGAAGTATGAAGCCAGTCTGAATGAGAACACTGGGAGCTCCAGTCCCACCTCGTGTAGGTTTTGGAAATGTTGTCGACATCTGTCAATGAATATGAAGCGTGCCATGCACATCAGTCAAAACAAAAAAAAAACATTAACTGACAGCTTATTTTTTAAGTTGAAAAACTCATTCAATTTTGCAGCTGTCTGAGAAATAGTAAGATTAATAACTCCTCTCCAATCTGTCTGGCAGTAAGAAAGCGCCTGCACAATACTGAACACAATAATACACAGAAATGTTTACAATCATCTAGCCACACAAATACAGTGACATTCACTTACAGAAGATTCATGAAAGGGAGCACACGTGCAGCAGAGTCAATCTGAGACAGCGTACGCTCACTGCTCGCTCTGTCTGTCTGTGTCTCTCTCTCTAAAAAAACTGAATAAAACATTTGGAGTAAAAAAAAAGAGCAGTTTATTGTGAAATGCCACCCAACACGCAACACACAAGTTATCATTATTACCTTAACTTTTTTTTCCTTTTTTCATGCTGGGACCTGGGTCATGAGGGGTAGTGTGACAGGTTATCATCTTGTTGGGCAGTGGGTCAGACATCTCTCCCCCTGTTTCAGTGGTGTGCTATGTGCATGACACCACTTACTGATGCAGTGATAGAAGTGGAATTTAGTTATTTTTTTCTTCTTTATGTTTCTGCATGGTTCAACCACTATTCACCAGGGCAAATAAACGTCTGACTTGGATCGGCATCAACCCCTTATCCCATTATACAGAACAGCTATTTCACCTGTCAGTGCTGGTTTCCCAAATAAGATGCATAATTCTGGACCTGATATATCATTATCTGATCAAAGGATTGGAAGAAGGCACTTGTTTTTCATATGGCACCAAAGGGAAAGGATGAAAAGGATCAGGGATCTCAAACGGACTGGGCAAAACATACATCATGCTGTCATATACAGTAGAGTGGTCTTATTTGCTTTCCCTCTGTTATCTAGAGCTTGCTCAGGTGCTAAATAGATGCTGAGCCTAGCAGAAACACAACTTGGCCTTGGTAAGAGCATCTGTTCTGGAAGGGACTGAGAGGTGCTTTGTAAATGTTCCAGCTGAGGTGGCAGTGAAGTTGAGATAATGGGCAAGTGCAATCAGGAGATGGAAGTTTTGAGGTCATACAGATCAATTAGAGGACAAATCCACCACTGCACTGTGGACAGAGTAGGGCAGATATCTACGGAGTCCCCGCCAAGCATTACAAATAGTATACAGGAGCAAATCTGCACTTGTGGACATACCAAGCGGAGACATTAAGGACAAATGCAAAGTTGTTTATTTGGGTCATCTGTGCTATGACCAACATCCTCAGCCCCAGTGCCTCAAACAAAAATGGGGTCTCCAATCAGTCGATGAGTCTGTCTGAGGACTACTGTCACCATAAATTAACTAGCATTTGCATTTCATGCATGTGTCTCGTATGCTGAGTGCTGAGTTTCCACTTCTTGTAAGTTGACAGTCTGGTTGCCTCACAAAGCGCCATCTCCCCTTCACAGATTGCACACATTTTGCATGTTGGATTAGGCTGTGGAATGCAAATGTACAAAATTCCACCTGCAAAATATTTTGCAGGGGCGAAAATGCTAAATTCTGCCCGCAAAATGTGGAATTTCACCTAAGAACGGCAGAATTTTACCTGCGAGTGGCAAAATTTTGCCATTCTCGGGCAAAATTCTGCACTTTACAAGTGAAATTCCATATTTTGCAGGGCAGAACTTTGCACTTGGCATCCGCGAAATGTTTTGCGAAATGCGTGACATTCACGAAATATTTCATGGAACGAAGTTTGTGGACTTCACCCATCTCTAGTCCAGGGTTCAAGTCCCTTTACTGGGTATTAGTTCTTTTTAGAACAGAGAAAAAGTATTCCCTCAACTAGTTCATATTTGCTTTTCAGGTGGCACACTGGATGTTTCCTGGCCTTAAGAGTAAAGGGTCAGAGGTTTGATTCTTGGTGAGGGTACATATTTACCATTTTTTATGCACCTTAAGGGCATAAACAAGGTGCAGGGGGGAGACATCTTCCAATACAGGAGGAGTACAAGAACAAGAGGGCATGATATGACATTGGAAGATGGCAGGTTAAAGGAAAATATGAGGAAGCTTTTCTTCATGGAGAGGATGGTGGACACGTGGAATGGTCTGCCACAGGAGGTGGTAGGAGCGAGCACAGTGGAGTGATTTAAACATGCCTGGGACAGGCATAAGGGAACCTTAGTAGTGGGAAAGAGTGGGGATAAGTCATTGACCAGATAGGGTCTGAGGCGACAACAAGAATAGGGCTTAAAGGCATCCTGGATGGGCCTGGCAGTCCTTATCTGCCAACAAATTCTATGTTTCTGTGTTTCAAAGCAAAACCTACTGCCACCAAAGGTAACAGTAAGTCAGACAAATTGGACATAATGTTCATTAAACAAATGCTTGCTTCAATAAAAGACCCAGTGAGGATTTAAAAAAATCAGTATCTTCTGCAGGGAGGAAGCGGCCATAACAGCAGGTCAGGTGGATATAGCAGAATCCAGGATTGGCATAATAAAGAACTCATTATTTAGACTGGAAAGCAAACAAAATAAGCATGATAGCCACATTCTATATTTACTTAAAAATAAACTGATGACCTTGAGAACCGAGGGAGACAGAATAATAAAGTGTGGTTCATGCTGAAAATGGGTAAGGAGGGAGTAGAAACAGGTACAAGAGTGTTGGACTTTAGGAAGGCCAAATTCAAGAGGATGGGAGAGGTAGTTAAAGGGTATCTAGCCAGAATCCAAACTAATATGGACTCTAACCAGAGGTGGAAGGTCATAAAACTGGGGATCGAGGAGCCAACCAAAACCTACATCAGGATCCAGAGTAAGTGAGCTAGGGCCAAGAAACCCAGCTGGTTGAGCAAGGGGGTCATGGAGAGAGAAAGTAAGAAATAAAAGAGATGCCTTTAGGAAGTTCAAAAAAACAGGGAGGGGGAGGACAGAGAGGGCTACCTGAAGGAGTCGAAGGAGGTGACGAAGGCAGTAAGGGCAGCCAAGGTGTCTAAGGAGCTCAGGCTGATACAAGGCATCAAGAAGGGAGAGAAGAAATTCTTCAGGTACATCAGGGAGAAAAGGAGTTGTAGGGACAAAATAGTAAGGATTAAGAGGGATGGGGTGGGTGAAAACAGGGGCAGAACAGGCAGAAGTGCATAATGAATACTTCTGCTCAGTGTTTACTATGGAGGAGGAAGAAGGGATGCTACCAAGGTGGGGTGGGAGGTCAAGCTTGGGGGGGGAGGAGGTGATAGATGAGCGAATCACAGAGGGAGAGTATTGGATAGCTTGAAGGCACTGAGGGAGGACAAAGCACCAGGGCCAGATGGCATTCACCCCAGGGTACTGAGAGAGCTGGCAGAAATCCTGGTGGGGCCCTTGGCAGACCTGTTCAATACCTCCCTGGTATCAGGAAGTGTACCTCAGGACTGGAATAATGGCTCACATAGTACCCCTACATAAGAGTGGTCTCAAAGATGAACCAGGAAACTACAGGCCTCTAAACCTCACATCCATCATGGGAAAACCGATGGAGGCAATCCTGAAGGAGAAGCTGGTATCCCTTCTGGAGACCAATGGGCTGCAGAATGTTAGGCAGCATGGGTTTGTCATGGGCAGATCCTGTCAGACCAACCCGGTGGATTACTATGACTGGGTAACTGGACAGTTGAACAAGGGCCATGCAGTGGATGCTCTGTTTCTGGACTTCAGTAAGGCATTTGACTCGCTGCTGCATGGGAGTCTGGGTAATAAGCTGGCAGGTACAGGTGCAGGGGCAAAAATGATGGGATGACTAGTAAAATGGTTACAGTGAAGGCAGCAGAGGGTAGTGGTGGAAATGGAGTTCTCATCTCCGAGGGCAGTGACAAGCAGAGTACCACAGGGCTCAGTTCTAGTACTGGTGTTGTTTGGGTTGTTTATATCAGACATCTCAATGGGCATCAAGAGCAAGATCAGTTTATTTGCAGATGACACCAAGGTGGGAGCAGTAGTGGATGACCTAGGAGGGTGGCATTGGTTGCAGAACGAGCTGTCAAAATTGGACATCTGGTTGGACACCTGGCAGCTGGGGTTCAGTTCCAAAAAGTGCAAGGTGCTTCGTTCCGGGGGAAAGAACCCAAGAAGGAGCTACCAGCTGCGGGGATTCAGTTAACTGTGACAGAAGAGGAGGAGAAGGATCTGGGGATGATTATAATGGGCTCAGTGAACAACTCAGCACAATGCAGGAAGGCAGCTGCAAAGGCCAGCAAAATACCGGGTTGTATTGCCAGGGGTATATCTTGAAGGACAGGGGAGATGATCCTGCCATTGTATAGGTGATTGGTAAACCACACCTGGAGTACTGCATGCAGTACTGGTGCCCATACCTGAAGAGGGACATTAAGTTACTGGAGGGGATGCAGTGCAGGGCAACCAAGATGATCCAGAGACTAGGGGACATGCCCTACGTGAGCAAGTTGATGGAGATGACCAAGTACTCACTGGAGGAGAGAAGAGACGGGGGGATATGATTGAAACCTTCAAGTACATGAAGGGAATAAACAAGACCGGCATGGAGGGACTCTTCAAGTTAAGGGAGGGTAGGGACATTTCAGGTCATGATCTCAGATTGGAGGGGAGGAAGGTTCAGAAGGGAAATAAGAAGACACTTTTTTACAGAGAGAGTGGCGTCTGGGTGGAACACGTTGCCTGTGCAAGTGGTATCCTGTAGAACAGTGGACTGCTTCAAACGGGGATGGGATAGGGTAATAGGGAGGGTCACGGGAGGGGAGGGAGGGGCAGCTGCAGTATTAGGGTTGCTAGCTGCACACTCGAACAGACTCGATAGACCATAAGGCCTTTATCTGCTGGCAAATTCATATGTTTGTATGTTCATATCTGTGGATTACAGGTGTTCCTGAGGCAGTTGAGGGAGGGAATATCATTTGATTTCTGCAAGTTTTCATCCCTGACTTACTCAATTATCAATGACCATGGCCCCTGGGAGTGGAAAGGGCTCATAGGGCCCTTGCCCCCCCCCTCCACGCCCCCAACCTGGTGACAGACCTTATCCTAATATTGTTAACTAATATTGTTAACTTTCTCCAGTTCTCAGTAAAAGAAAAATACTCATGCGGAGAGGAGAAAAGACTGACATTGTCTAGGATTTTTCTGCAGAGGTTGCAGAAAAAAGGAAAGCCTTTGGGTGAGTAAGAAAAGAACTGCAGCATTTAGGAATGGCTTATTAGGTTAAATATTCTACCACATTGATTATTTCAGGAAATAATGGGACTTTTTGATGTGAGTCCCCAGAAACAGCAGCTGAATACATAAATGCACATTACTTACAGTATGGAGTAGAAAGCAAGCTGACATATCTTCAAAACCCTTGCAGAACGCATTGTCATAGCGTATGTCACAAGTTGACTTGCACTAGAGGGACACCTGTCAATTAAATGCCAATGCCGTAGGGAACAGTAACTCTATCATGCCAAAAAAACACAGGTTAAAACATCACAATTTCCCCCTCTAAAGTCTGCACTGTCACAAAGGAAAATTTTCAAAGTGCCACAGATGAAGCAATATAGGAAAATTGGCCCTCCATGAGACAGAGCAGAACTATCACAACACATTTCTAAGCAGAGGAATGAACAGCAGCTGAGATCAAGGAGCAGAAGCAGAGAGGACAGATTTTGAGACTTGGACAGTTTCACAACTCCTTCTCCTGAGCTGTTAGAAGTAAAGCAGGATGCTACAACTGCAGACTGAAGCTGGAGATAGACTTTTATCCTTACTGAAAAACAAATTGTGAGCAAATCTGGGATTATCTGTTAATTTAATATTTACTAAGGTTTCTATGGTTTCTGAAAATTACTTCCAACTGTTTAAGTGCTGCCTGCCCTCCCCCAGGTTGGGTTGCTGTATGGCCACTTGTAATTAATGCCTCAGTGAACCTGTGGAAGTCTTTCACCAACTCACATCGTTCCTCCCTCTCTTTGCAGAACTGACAAGAAGGATCCTCTCCATCTTCATTTTATGCAATTTATCAAAGTATTGATGTCACTCTTAGCAGTGACAAGCAAAGGTCTTCATTCACTTAACTTTGGGAAACTGGAAAATAGGAGCCCTGTGGTGAACCGGTAGGGGGGGAGGAAACAATGCAGCACTACTAATTTTTCTACATCCTTATTAAGATGCCACTTTGGACTCTTCTCAGGATGCCACCAGTACATTGTGGGAAACCAACATGGGTGGACACTACAGACAATCATCCCCAAAACAAATACTGCAAAAGGAAAAAGGTCCCTGGAATGGAAATAATTGGCTGCAAGTTGGACATTGCAGATTGCATTGAACTTTTTCAGGTAAACTCTTACACGATAATGAAGGCAGTGTAGTGCAGTGGTTTAAGGCTCTAAGCTGCAAACTTGGAGACCTGGGTTTGAATCCCGCAGCCCCAACTTGCATACTGTGTGACCCTAAGAATGTCACTTAACTTCCTTGTGCTCCTAGGTTGCACCTGTAAACAAGCTTTCAGATTAATGTGTCTCTCCCATTTAAAAAAAAAAAAGATTATTCTAACAGTAATATCAGTTCTGTGCTATCTTTATTTGACCACCAAAGCAGGCTTAGATGAAATGCTGGTTACACATACATTTATGTTCATATAATTCTAAAAACTAAAGGTGTTAAGAAATGTGCAGATAGAAGAATTCTCCAGATGTGGTTCAAGCAAAGGTGACTGTTTCTCAATATAAACTTAATAAGGTGTTAGAAACATATTTGCATACTGCTTCCACTAAGCTGTCACTAAGCATTGGAAAGCAACGATCACTACAAACAATATTTATTCTAAGAATTGCCTGGGGAACTCTCTCTTAAATAAGAACAGTTGGTTTATCGGACAGATGAACTAGCATCCCTCACTATAATGATTCAGAACAATTAAATATCAGGTGTAGAAGCACTGGAGAAACATACCGTAGTCCCAAACAGTTAAATAAGCTTCTAAATATGTATAAAGTGATTCTTTTGAAGAACTAAGCATGGTCCTTTAAGGATGCAGAAATTCTGGACTATCTGGGATGGCCTGATTGGACCATCTTCAGGCCTATATTTAAATACTGGTACAACTGATGAACACATAGCCTCCAACATAATACTCAGTGGTTACGATCAAGACTTACCTGCACCAGAAAGTAATATTTGTGGTCAGGTCACGTAGGGGGGGTGAGCTGCAAATAGATCTGAAAAGTAAATCAGCATTCCAAAATATACAGTTTGGTAAATGTTGTTGTAGACTGGTCATTGAATATCATATACTTAGACAGATGCTTAAGGAGATGATCTGGTTTAGTATATACAAGTCCTTTAAATTATTAAACAGAAGAAATGTTTGGTATGAACATGGAAAATCTGAGCTCAACTACAGCTGTAAAACAGTCAGTAACATTTGCTGGCACATAGGAGCATTCTTCTGTGCAAGAGAGACAAGCAACCAGTAAGTTTATCATCAAACCTTCTTTTCTCTCTTTTTCTCTTTTTCTTTGTTTATGTAGCACTGTTACATTTATTAGCACACAGGCACTGTTATTCCTGGTATCCATTCATCATTGTTGTATTATTGCATCTTATTTATTTATTGAATTTTGATGACCGGGTAAGCCCACTGGGGTGACCCAGGAATAACAGTACAAGAGATAATAAACAGTAGAAAACATATGGAAGTACAGGTTATCATGGGTATACAGTATTCGGCTGTTTACACATAGCAGACATTACATAGGTTTGGTATATCTGATTGGTCAGTGTTGTTCATTACATCATCCATTGGCAGAGACATTAGTGAGACAGTACTCTAGATTCCTTAGGTGACATAGTTTAAGGGTATACAGTATTCGGCTGTTTACACATAGTTGTTAAATAGGTTTGATATATCTGAATGGTCAGTGTTGTTCATTACATAATCCATTGACAGAGACATTATTGAGACAGTACTATTGAATCCCTAGGTAACATAGTTCAAGAGCATTAATAGGTTCAGATTGGGGGAGGAGAGAGTTAGTGCAACATTGGTATCTTTTTTGTTGTCCTACACATTTGTTGTGTACTGTCCCCAGGATGTATCCATCTGGAATCGAGCAGCACTCTGCTCAGCATGCCTTCCTGGTAAAACTCTTAAATAAATAAATAGTGTCTCTTACTGAATGGTTGTATATTACGATACCTGCTGAATAGAGATCAATGCTATTTTTACACAGACTATATTGAAATTTGCAGATTAATTTACTTACTCTCTTCATTTTATAGATATTTTTTCTCTCACTTATTGAAGGTATTAGTGCTTACTATTTTTTGTTAGATTTGTCATGGTTCACAAAAACAGTCTTTTTTGGTTATTCAGTAGACAGCGTAGAAAAGCCAGAAATAATAAGCAACAGTAGGCACTGCAAAATAACATCCTGGGATATAAAATATATAAATTCTCCTAAAATCCTAAATTATCTAAAAAAAAGCTCAAATCAGATATATCCTTTCTACAAGGGACCCATTTAATTCCATATGAAGCAGATAAATTATGCAGGGATTGGGTAGCTCTGGTTGAGCATTCCTGCTACAACTCAAAACTAGGAAGAGTAGCAAACATTATTAAGCAGGGAATACATTTTGTGAAACACAATTTATTTATTTAGTTTTTGATGACCGGGTAAGCGCACTAGACAAATCCTGCCTATTCCCAGGCACGACCTGACGGAGGGGGGATACAGATGAATGCCAACTGACTTTGAACCAGATTAAGCTGTTGGTGGTATTTTTAGTGACTGAGGGAAATTTGGCCAGGACACCAGGGAAATTCCCCTACTCTTTTCGATAAGTGCCATGGGATCGTTAACATCCACCTGAACTACCACCAATCCAGGCAGATGGGACCTCAGTTTAACATCTCATCCGAAAGATGGCACCTCAGAAGTGCAGCACCCCTCTCATGCTGCACTACAGTGTCAGTACTGGGATATTAACCCAAGTGCCAGATGTGGGAACTGAACCCACAGTCCTCTGATCTCCCAGCCTCAGAAGTGAGTGTGCTACCTACTGAGCCACTGACACTGCCAAATCACTTGATTGATATTGAAGGGAGGGTTCAAGTGCTATTAGGTGCACTAAATGGCGTTAAAGTTGCATCATGTAATGTATATGAAACTAATTGTAAACAGGCTGGCTTTTTCAATGAGATGACACTTACACTACGTGACATTACAGGTTTTGAGATAATCTTTGCAGGGGATATGAATGGGGTGCTTGTCCCACTACTGGATAGAAATGCCAGTAGGAAGAAACTAGAGATCACAAAGGCATAAGAAGCTTTTTGTAAACTTCTAGGGAATTTTGGTCTGACAGCTTCCTGGTGCATCACGTATTTGAATGGAAGAGATTATTCATTCTTCTCCAGCAGATATAAGACATACAGTAGAACTGATTACATCTCTTATCCAAAAACCTTCTGGACACAATGGTGGCAGCAAGAGCTGACAATATTCATTTATCGATCATGTACTTATGGTAGTTTCTATTTTGTTACATTTAGACCATCTGAAAACGTTCAGATGGAAATTTAATTCTGCACTAATACAAGATAAAAGTTTTCCAAACTGGATTAAAAGAGAACCGTCAGAGTTTATGTACGACTAATGACAACAGGGCAGTACCTCATTCATGAGTACACAACAACTCAGTGAAAACACATACAGCTTTTTAAAAAGCCGCATAGGAAACACCACGCAGAGAATTAACCCTGATGGCAAAATGCAGCTGAAAGAAACACACTGCAATACAAAACAGCACTGAATGTTGGGGGTGGACAGATTATGGGGGATGAAACTCAGGGGTGAAACTGGGGTTTCAGTAGAACAACTCTGTGTGGGACACAACAAGGAGACATTTGGGTGAGTGAACACCACAGGAAATGAACTTGGGGGCCAAGTCGGGAATGGTGAGGAAGTTGGAGGCCAGACTTTGTGTGCCAACCCAGGGGAACCAACTTGGGGGTAGTGGGGAATAACAAAAAATATATAAATAAAAATACCAGAGCAGGCCCTAAACCTGGGTCAGCTGTACCAACAGCATTCACAGCTCATCACCCTAACCTCTATGCCACACCATTAGAATGGTGAAGCAGCACACATTCAGCAGCTTAGCGTGCTAAAAATCCACTACACTGGAGAGGGCTAAAATATTTAAATGTCTGTGCAATTTGAATTACTGACATGTCTCTGTAATTATTTTACCTGCAGGGGGCTGTGCCCCCTGCACCCTCCATCATGGAACTTTACCCACTGAAACCCCCTTCATATAAATATACAAACTCCTTGACTACACAAATCACAACAAAGTAAACAGCGTGCCAGGACAAGTCAGTGAACTCGTGGTACAAGATTACACTGTAATGTCTCCCTCAATGTTATACCTTTTGCTCATTTCACCACGCCGTATTTGACATGTGCTAATCACACTCACAGAGCTGTCAGAAAGCACCAAGTTTTCCCGTTAGTGAAAATGCCGACCTCCCCCACAGCGTCGGCACAATACCGACGCAGGTATTGTGTCACCTCTTGACTCCTTGTTTTCTGTGGGGGGCTGTGCCCCCCACACCCCTCAGATTCTAAGATTCCAATTCCAGGTCAGAGTTAGTCCAGGGAGGGGGCGGAACACTGGGGGAAGGTGAAACAAGGAAAATGGGCCATTACCGCGAATGTCGCCATACTGGTCCTTTTCCTTGTTTCACCATTTTGGTATCGAAGAAATGGGGTGATAAGGAGCTGGGAAGTTGTCATGCTACCCTCATTCATTTATATGAGAATCTTTTAAATCCTACATAAGAGGTAGGATTATCTGTTACTCTATGCAAAACAAGAAAGAAATGACAAAACACCTGTCTGAGTTAGAGAATAACCTTTGCAGTCTAGAAAACAGGTATAAAGAAAAAACAGCAGGGGAAAACAGAAAATAAAGTTTATGCATTCGCAAATGACTTGCTACTAACCCTAGCTCACCCCATACAATCTGTTCTAAGTCTAAGAAAAAGCTAGAACAATTTCAGACATTCACAGGCCTAAAACTAAATTGTGAAAAACACAAATTATAATCATCAACTGCCTCCAAATAACGATGACGTTATTTCAAAAGAACATCAATATTGGTTCTTTACTAAAACCTGACCTACAGTACCTAGGACTGGAAATCTCTAATGATCTTTTTCTTGATTAACCCCTTGAGATTCATCTCAACACCCTTTTTAAAAAATTGCAAATGCTATGTGAAAAATGAGATAAACATAATGGTCCAGATACTCAAAGGAGTTGCACCAGCACAACCCCAGAAATGCACCCTGGGTCAATATTCAAAGGAGGAACTTGTGCAGCACAAGTCCCGATGAGCCAGGGAGCAGAGATAATGTATGTGGCGCATCTCCAGGGGGCGTGCTCATGTATGCAGCACATCCAGTATTCAGCCACAGGAAGTACGGTTCATATGCCCACACAACCCTGGGGATGCATCCACATACCTGGGCTCCCAAGTTGAGCCTGCCAAAAATGGCTCAAATGGTGGCCATCCACAGGCAAGCTGCTGTACTGCAAGGTGAAAAACAGCAGCTGCCAGCCATGGGTGGCCACCAGCCCACCCAGTACACTGTGCAGAAGCACCCACAGCTTCCCTGGTGGTCTAGTGGATCCCCACCCTCCCCATAGCCCCAATCACTGTAAACGAAATATAGAAAGCTTCCCTGGTAGTCTAGTGGCACCCCCACCCTCCTGATGTACTGATCCCATGAAATAAATATGTAAAGTCTCCCTGGTAGTCTAGTGGCCCCCCTCACCCCTCCCCTAGCTGTGATGCCCATAAAATAACATTTTATCACCTCTCTGGGAGTCTAGAGGTAACTGCCACCCTGTATCCCTGATCACCTATAGGCTCTGGCAATAAATCCCTGGTGGTTCCAGTGGTACCCCCAACCATATGGACCCCTACCCACCAGCTCCAGCCCCATCATTGGTTGGCAGCAGCAAATCCACCCACATACCACTGCAGCTGCCCGCTGAATGACAAACAGTAGCAGCTGTAAGCCCATTGGTCCCCTGTGACCAATGAGCTTGCAGTGCATACTAGTAAGTAGGTCATTCACAAATATGTGAATTAAATAATTCATTCACATATTTGTGAATGACTATTACAATATGCACTGCAAGCCCATTGGTACGCAGAGTGGACCAGTGGGCTTACAGCTGCTACTGTAAGCTGTCTTTCAGTGAGCAACCATGGTGGTATGCAGGTGGGTTTGCTGCTGCCCACTAATGATGAGGGGAGCTGCATGGACAGGGGTCCTGTGTGGGTGGGAGTGGGGGTGCCACTGGACCACTGGGGTATATTGTCAGCGCCTATATGGGCAATTGGGGATATGGGTGGGTTGGGGGTTACCACTAGACTACCAGGGAGGTATGAATAGTATTATACAGGCATCGCAGCAACGGGAGGAGTTGGGAGACCACTAGAGTACCAGAGAGGTATAAATATTATTTTACGGGCATTGCAGCAATGGGAGAGATGAGGGACCACTAGACTACCAGGGGGGCTTTCAATATACATTTCACAGGGATCAGATCATGGGGAGGAAGGGGGGTGCAACTGGACTACCAGAGAGGATGTCAATATTCATTGTACCACAATCGGGGCTATGGGGAGGGTAAGGGGTGCTGCTAGACCCCTCTGGCAGCACCACATGCTGTGCAGGGTGCCATGCACATTTTGCTGGCCTGCCCTGTACAATGCATGCAAATGGGGCCATAATGGCATGCATATGGCCCCATTTGTGCCTTGCATACATTATGGCTCCATTTGCATGCTGTCAGCTGAATATCAAGAATCTGTACACAGCGTAACTCTGTTGCACTGGTGTAGTTCCCATTCCTGGTATTCAGCTCTGATAGGAGGGGGGTGCACCAGTGCATCATATTTGTGCAGTGCACGTTACCTGATATATTCAGAGGAGATGTGCCATTGATCATCTCTTTTGAATACATCCCTGGGTTTCACCAGTGCAACACAGCTGCGCTGTACTTCCACTTGTGCCATTGCCAGGCTCAACTCTGAATATCTGGCCCAATATTTCCATTTGAAGGAAAAAACATGCACTAAAACTTATTTCAGCTTTCAAACAGTTTTATGGTCTTCAGAACATACCAATAATTATGCCAAGATCATTAGAAAAGAGGCTAGATAAACTGATCAGTAATTTCATATGGGGAAACAAATATGGAATGACCAGAGGAAGGGGGGTTGGGGCAGCTGCAAACTAGGGGTGTTGGTTTCACACTCGAACAGACTTAGACAGACTGGGTGGTCTGTTTTTGGTGGCACGTTCATATGTTCGTATGTTCAAGACAAAACCCCTACACTGTCATTGAATAAACTAAGACTGAAACCAGATAAAAGTGGTCTTGCATTGCCCTGGTGGAAAAAATATGGTGAGGCATTTCTAATCAAACAGTCCATCTTACATTTAAATAATTGCAGGTCATCTGATGCTCCTCTGTGGCTGACCATAGAGAAACAATTAATATGTCTACAAATCTTATCAGACTATTATTCTGTCCTTCTGCCCAAATGCCTTAAAGATAATCCTTGCATAGTAAAGTCTGTTAAAGTGCTTAATACAGCCGTCAAAAATGTAAAGCTTATGAACCCATTAGGCTTTTTATTTATTTATTTATTTATTTATTATTTATTTAGTTTTTGTTGATTAGGTAAGTACACTAGACAAATCCTGCCTATTTTCAGGCATGACGCGGGGGAGGGGGATACTGATGAATGACAACTGACCTTGAATCAGATTAAGCTGTTGGTGATATTTTAAGCAACAGGTCTGGAACAATCCACCTATCTGTTATAGTCAGATGAAGACCCTGAGTGGAGTAGGCTAGGAATTAAAAGGCTGAAGGATGTTATAGATACAGAAAGAAACACACTCCCATCCTTTGAGACCCTTAACATTAAATTGAACTTAAACAGATTCCTGGTGCATTGACACAGTTTTTTTTTTCAAAGAATGTACTTACTTTTTGAGATAGTGTAATTGTATCCTCATTCATGCAGGTGCCTCGGGACTTGTGTGAACACATCCATCTGCCAAGAGAAGTGCAGGGCTCCCCAGGCCCTGCACTTCCATCCCTCTATAGATGCACAGATCCATCTGGCTGTGGAAGAGCAGGGCTCTCTGGGCCATGTGCTTCCATGCCTCTGGAAAAGCAATTTATGTGCTTTGTTGTAATTGTTTTTTGTGGGGCTCACTTCGAAGGGAAAAATATATTAAGTGTTCCACTTAACTGCCAGTGCTTGCTGGTACATGAGAAAAACATTGTTTTTACCCACTAGTCACTAAATGGCTGTTGCTCTGAAATTTGCTATGGCTGTACTGGAAGGCTAGGTAGATGTTTGGTGCATTTTTGATAATGATCAGAGTTTCATTGTGGAGTTGGCACCATGGTGAACATTGAAGATAATTTTGGGGTGCAGTGCACACCCCATGAAGGTTTGGGGGGATTATGTGTTAGTGTTGTGCTACTCATTGACACCTTTTTGGGGATATATACATTGTCACTTTTGACAGACGGACAGCTTGTTAATGTTGCAACATTATCCTATGGGAATTTTTTATTTTTTTTTTATTTTTATGTTTTTTTACAGGGTCCCTAAATTCTTTGGGGGGTTATGTATTAGTGTTGTAGTACCCATTAAGACCTCCCTTCCTTTTATATATAGATTGTATATTGGGGGAGTTATGCCTTGTTTGAAGTTGAAATGTAGAAAACAAAATCCAAATTCTTTTTTCTTATAAAAGAATATTTTTTCATGAGAATGACACAATCTCATGAAAAAGGATTCCTTCGTATGAAAAAAGAACGTGAAAAAAACAAGGTCCATTTTTTTTCTATGAAGGAATCTTTTTTTGTGAGAATAACAATATCTCATAAAAAAAGATTCCTTCATACAAAAAAAAGAATGCAAAAATAAACTAAGTTCAAATTATTTTTTCATATGAAGGCAATTTTGTTTTGTATGGCACTATTCTTGTTCCATATGGCCATATGAAAACAGAAAACTATCTCACAAAAAAATAATTTAAAAATGTGTTAAAAACACATTTCTGGGTCATTTTTCCCCAAAACATCACTGAAGAATCCACCTAATGGGGTCCTATTAGCAAGATACATGTGTTGGGGTACTTCCATTATATGATTTTTACAGGTTTTTAACTTTAGAAGAAAAAACAGAAACAAGATGGTACCCATATGAAGCATTAATTTTTCTTATAAAACCGATTATCAACGCACAAAACAGAATCCTTTTTCATATGGCTCAAATTCTTTTTAAGTATGAAAGTTACCAAAAGAGTGTTCTGAGAATGCTTAGAACTGACATTTCAAATCCTTATAACTCTGGAATGTATTCATATTTTTTCATCAAATCAATGAAAGGCACCACAACATTCAGGACCTTTCTACTCTTAAAATTTCAGACCAAAATTCTGAACCATCTGGGCACTAAGCAATGACAAAAAAAAAAAAAAAAAGAAAAAACAACCTTTCACTGTTTTCGTTATCTGGATCTCAAAGTCCACATATCTGACCAGAACAAAACTTGGCACATCAAGAGACCATGCGCCCAAGACAGCACTTGCAAATGTTTGTGCAAATCCGTTGAATAGTGGCAAAGCTATTAAAGTGCAAAGTTAGGGTGTTTAACATTCGACAGCCTAGTCAACCATACCTATAGTGGCACTAGAGTGCCACTGCAATATTTGGTTTTTGGTGGTTATTATGTTTTCAGAGATTTAAAGTTATTGTGATATAGATTTAATTTTCAGATGTATGCATTACTTTTATTTTTTAATTACCATTTATTAGTTACTTATTTTGTAGTTTATTATTGGTTTATGTTTTCTGATATTTTTGCCAAGTGGTTTGTTAAAATATGTTTTATTCTATTTCTTATTTGTTTCAATTATAGGTAAAAGAAAAGATAAATAATTGTGCCTTCTTTGACAAAACAGAGAAGGTAGACTAGAAAAGAGAGGTATACCAGCACTACAGGTAAGAGTCCAGAGCAGAAGAAAGAGTCTAATGTGTTTGCTTTTTTAATGAGTATAGAACCAGTAGGTACAAATAGCGCAAAGCAATGCAGAAAGTCGATCAATTGTAAACATTTAGGATTGACTACAAGGACTGCAAGAAACTCTGTTAGGGAATGTGGGTCATCAAAAATAATAACTATGCACACAATGATTTGAGAAAGGTGACTGTGGTATTTTAAAAATATTGTTTATCAGTCTTGAATTGACATTGTAAGTGCAAAAATGCATAAAAAGGTAACACTTTTGAAAAGCAAGTCATATCAGATGAGAATAGAACTCTCAGTTATGACTCTGTTGTTATGGTCTTTGCTGTGACAAGTTGATTGTGGAATAAGTTCATATTTCAGATGACTAAAGGCTGGCAGTATAGCCTAGAGATCAGAGTAATGAGCTGTGAATGAGCTTGGTACATCTGGATTGGATTCCCACAACTTCCATTTGTGCATTGTGTGACTCTAAGCCAGTCACTTAACCACCCCAGTGCTCCCAGGTTGCCATTGAAAACAGGCACTTGTGCCTAGTGACCTTACCCAGTTACCAAAAGAATAAAATAAAAATTAAGGAAAATAATCTGTACTTTCAGAATAAAGATGCAGAATATTCTTTGACTTACTCAAGAAAATTTAAAATTTGTTTTTGGTAGCAAACTGTTACACAGTGTACATAGTGAAGCATTCTTTTCAGAGAAGACTTACAAAAAGCCAATAGTGGGGGGCACCATAGTAGTTATCAGTAATGTTCTTACTCTTGCAGACGTTCAAGATTCTACAATGGAGGAGGTTATAGGCACTCAAAGTAAGAAACTTCCAACCAGAAAAGCATTAACATGGTTATCTGTTGAAAATTGTAATTGTCAGGCAGGAGTAATCAGACTGCATTCATTTATTTGTCAGCCAATGTGTGTTTGAGTCACATACAGAAAGAATGAAAATGACTGAGCATGCTGAAAACTGTCCAGTTCATGATCACAGTACATTGTTGGGTCATAGTTTGGCTTTTTTCCTCCTCTTTTTTTTGCTGTTGGTGCATGTCACAGCATTCTTCATCATATGTGCATGGTGGCAGTACATCAAACAGCAATGGAGAAGTTTACGAGATTAATTTATGATGTGAGGGGACTTATTATGGCATTGACAAAGTTGGAGAAATTGTTAAAATGTGGAGATATGGCAAATTCTGGCAAGTTGCTAGATCATTTAATTCAGAGATTTAATCATACTTCCAAGCACACTGATTTTAATGAGAGATTGGAATCTGGGTCTCACATTTCAGTGTCAGAAAACTGCCTCATTCAGATCTCTGGATGTGAAACTGGCAAATTTGAGTTCACTAAGCAAGAGAAATTTGACCACATTTACATCAGCTGTGAACAACTGTTTAAAAAATCTCAAACACTAACAGTTAATCATATGTATGAAATTTAAGATAATGATGTTGGCCACAATTGACAGCTTTTCATCTTTTGAAGAATGAGGCTGCCTTATTAGATGATGTGACTATATGTCGCTACTGCTTTTCAGAGATTTAGAGCAATATTATTCCACCTCTGTTAATTCTGTATAATATAGGTGTGGATCCTGTGGGTGGGATTTTTAAATCACTGGACAAGCACTCCCATCCATGTCTTGGACATGTATTTCATCCAGGCAAATGTGTCAGGGTGCTTGCAGCATATTACAGTTGTAGTTATACAAACACTGACTGTTATTGTGCTGTAGTATGTGGTGTGTGTGGTATTGCATGGTACCACAATACATGTTATTCAATAGATACCACGCTAGAGCACCACACAGTATACTATGCTACCGCATTAGTGTGGTCAACCTTTGTATAACTACCACTGTACAAACATCCTGATGCATCTACAACAACTCCCACAGTTTTTGGCAATTTCCACCACAACTGGAGGAATTGCATCCATTTTTCCATCCCAAGAGTTAAACCAACTTTTTGTGGTCGAACTCCTGGGATGGATTTCAGCACTCGTGTACTCAAAATGGACGTAAGTTTCTAAATTCCCCCTTGTGTCTCCTGAAATTCAAAATTTGAACATGTCTGAGAAAATCTTGGTTCAGAAAGTGAAAACTTTTCAAACCATTTTGAGGTTATCTCCAAAAAGAGGCAAGTAACTTCCAAATGAATTGGTGAAGTCCTTGAAAGGGTCAATTATGTATCTACCTTTGTCAATAAAGACTAATGTAGAACCTGTTATGGTAAGTGATAGTTTAATCAATTGAGTGAATGTGGTTCCAACAAAGGACGAAAGAAGTTGTCAGGATGCGGTAAACATTAGACAAAAACTCGTGCAGGGCTCATGCATGCACACCGAGGAAAATGGCAGCCTGAAGTGGCAGCTCCAGTGCCAATCATGATCCTGTCAAACTAACTTGAAAAACAAATCTCAAGAAATGAGTCTTAAACACTGGATTTCATTTCAGTTCATTTATTTAACATGAATCTGTGAAAAAATTTAGTTTTGAAATCCATGATGTGTCTGTGGAAAATGGTATTTGGTAGCAGCAAACTCTGCGTGACTTCAATAACAGCCACAATAGCTCTCCAACTTGGCCTTCTGAAAAATAGCCATGTAAAATGGGCATGTGTTTTAATAAAAAATGCTTACTTCAATTAAAGTGGTTATAACTACCCTCAAAAACAACAATGTCCATAAAACCAAACAAAATTACAGAACTCTTATATTGTATGGACTTTTTTGAAGAAAGATTGGCTTTCTTGGAAGAATTCTAACCAAATAGAAAAGATCATAGTTAGAGCTGGGCAAAATTAGCAAATTCTGAATTCATGGAATGTTCATGAAATTCCTGAAATTTCACAAAATTGTTTGGAATTTTCTGAAATTATTTTATTAGCTATAACTCAGTTTGTGTTGCAGCTAGATATCTGACATTTGTCAAGCATATTGTCCTTTAAGAGCTCAAAAAGTGTGCAATGATTCATATCATTTAGATCAAGGATGGAGAAGTTACAGGAGTTCAAATTCTGGCAATTTAATATTCATGTGAAGATTTCTGAAACTATTTCAATGCCAACAACTTAGCCACCGTTGGAGCTAGATAACAGAAAATGTACTTTCTTGGAAAAGTCATAGAAACTGCTTAATACAGAAGTATTGGTTGTGTCATTTGTAAGTTTTAGCAATGATCTACCTCTCTAAATGGCTTCCCAGGCTTGCTTCCACAGGGGTCATCAGCAAGGCAGCATGATGCTCTGATGCTGGGCCATGGGGGCTGCCTTAAAATCTGATATTTAGGATCAGAGGCCCAGATATTCAAACTGCACTCAAAACTGGTGCAACAGCAGGAGCAAGCACAAACCAGTTGTGGAAATGCGCAACAGGTGCGATATTCAAACATGGAGCAGAGCAAATTGGGCAAGCAACCAACGTCTGAATATCGCACATACTGCGCCATCGCGCAACCAGGAAGGAGAAGCTGAGCCAAAATGCTGCGCTATGGCGCAACCATGGAAGCCCAGTTGAGCAGTGCAGAGCTGCCATAGCGCAAGCACAGCCCCCCAGAGCAATGGAACTGCACATCCAGGGAGGCAGGCTGGGGCCCACCGCCAGCCATGCCACACATGGGCACAGGAACTCACTGCAGAACCCACACCACACTGGCACACCCCAAGCACAGCATCACTGGGGGTGGGACGGCTGATCCACGTGCCCATGGGGACAAGCCAACTAAAGCATAGCAGAGCCATGATGCCCCAGCACAACCACTGGCAGGCAGAGAGTGCCACACCCAGGGGGTTGACAACCACAGTGCACATCAGTCCCCACTGTACGCACAGCACAGCGTGCACCGTGCCCCCAAGACACCGCTCATGTGCAGTGACAGGCACTGCAGGAAACACCATGCACCCCCCGTGCCACACGTCAACCCCATGCTGCAGAGAAGCAGACCACTCAGACCCACCCTGTGCACCCAGCAGTGGGTGGCAGCAGATGGCGAGAGCAACAGAAAGGCAATGCTATGCTGGTGATACCTCCCCATGGACACACACACACAACACACACACATATCCAGGACCATAGTAGCCCAGGATGGCATGTACACCCCCGCAATGGAGCACCCAGAGCCAGTTGCAAAGCAGACACCAAATACAGCAGTTGTACCAAAATAGTATTTTATATTCAAACAAAAGAGGTAACAATACAGCTAAAACTATGTACAAGTTGGGGGGACGGGTAAAAGGCAGGGGTGTGCAAGGGGGAGGGAAAACAACTTGGAGAGGGAAGTCAGGGTGAAAGGGATGGGGGAAGGGCAAATAAAAGGTGGGCTACAGCCCAGCAGGCTCCTGCTCCTCCCCCTGCCGTCTTCCCCTCCTGTGTCTGTGCCGCCGTTCCCCCTGTTGCTGTAGGGCTTGCAGGAGCTCTCTGTTGTCGCCGGCCAGCTGTGTCAGGCGCCGGACATCGTGCGCCATGCGCCGAAGCACACCGAGGCCTAGGAAAATGGGAACACAGTCAATGGCTGAGACTGACCACAACCCTGAACACCACCCAACCTGCAACCCAGCTAACCCAATGTCTGCACATGTGATGGCATGCACCCACCCACAGTGAACATGCACATGGCCATCACAAACAAGCGGCACCAGCCATGCGCACCACCTCACACACACACTGCCCACGTCAATCACAGTACAAACTAGGCTGTCATGTGATGTTGCAACGTGGTGCGATGCCGATCACACAGCTATGTGCCCAGTGCATGCCTGGACCACCTGTGATGCATACACAGGCGTGTCGTGATGCTGCACTGTGATGCAGGTCACCTGTGTCACGCCTACATACATGGATACATAGACAGTGTCAGCAGATAGGGGCCTATGGGACACCTAGTCTGGCCATTTGGCCTTGTACGATCACTCTCATGTCCTATAAGTCATTCCCCCTCACCCCTGACCTCCAGAAGTCCCTCATGGCAAGCCCACACATACAGATCTCCCATGACCAAGTCAGCCCCCACCACATCCTCTGGCAGGGTGTTCCACTCGTCCACCACCCATAATGTGAGGAAACACATTTGCATGTTTCCCTTAAACGAGCCCTCCAACTGCATCCCATGCCCTCTACACCTGGAACATCCTCTCGCTGACAAATATTGGTTCCTGCACACTGTTCCCCCTGTACAATACTGTTATGACCCCATCATATCCCCACACCTCCTCCCTCCAGGAGTACATGTTCAGTTCCGTCAACCTGTCTGCATAGGACATGTGATGCAATCCATGCACCATCCATGTCGCCCTCCTGTGGCAGCTCTCCACCCAGTCCCTGTCCATACGCAGCTATGTGTCCGGAACTGTACACTGTACTCCAGTGTGGGGACTCACTAGTGTTACGTATAGTGGAACTACTACCACCCATCTGGTTGTGTCCATCATGGTTGGTGGTCCCTGCCCCAGCATGCAATAGCATCCATGGCGTAATGATACTCACACTCCTCCAGCAGCTCAGTCTGCCGCTGCTGCTGCTGCTGTTGATGCTGCTGCTGCGCTGCGGGCGGCGGCCTGTGGGACTGGGGGCCTGGCATGGCCCACATCAGCCGCGTCCGGCGCCGTCACCATCCGGCATGTGGGAGACATATGGTGAGACAAACATCAGTGTGACTCAAAAGCAGAGTGCCCCCTGCCCCAGTAAGACTGCCTGCCCACACAGCCATAACCATCCATCGCACAGCTGCACACACTGACACACTGATGCACAGCCACCCAGGCACACACACACCCCTACAGAGAATATAGGTGAATAGATGGTACACTCACGTGGCCTAGGCACCAGGCCCGCCCTGGCATGGGAGCATAGCTGTGCTAACAGCTCCGGGTCCCTCAAGCGGAGATCACTGACCAGTGCTGGCACTGCTCCGCGAGACCCGGCTCCGGCCAGTGACCCCCACCAGGTCAGTGGCCCTTGCTGCCACACATGGGTCCTCGGTCCAGTGAGGGGCCTCACCATACAGTTGGTCATAGTGGGGCTCCACTAGGGCCACCAGGTTGGCCACCTCAACTTGGCTCCACGGCACCGCCCTCATCCTAGCCATGGCACCAACTTTACAGCAGGCAATATGGCGCCCCGCTGCGCTGTGACCCCACGTGGAGTTGTTGCGCAATAGACCAGCACAGGCACCTATCGCGCTGTTCACACAGCGCCGTCACTTTACATGGCGCTGTAGCCAGGCAGCGCAATAGGGATGTACACATGGCATGCACTCAGCGCCAGGGGTCAGAGGGCATACCCAAGGTCACGGCAATGACGCAAGGCTACGCACAGCGCCATAGGATGCATAGGTATCCTGCGCGACTGCGAAGCACAGCACCAGTGCCACAGGGGACTATCGCGCAGAGGTGCCACAGCGCCAAATAGTGCCCAGTGCTGCAGCGCCACTGGCACAATGGTGGCCATGTCAGAATAGCCTATCGCCCAGCAGTTCTGCAGCGCGATCGGCCGCATGTAACCCGTCTGGGCATGCGCAGATGCAGTGTAGCACACAACCACAAACATGCGCCATCGCTCAGCCGACTTTCCGATGCGCTAAGCGCATTTACCTGATATTCAGCCGACATATGCAAAGCAGGCGATCAGCCATTCAAAGCGCGCAGTGGCGCGATAGCATGTCATTAAGTTGCGCCACACCTCATTTGCATGTGTTGCGCTATAAAATACGACACTGGGTTGTGGCGGCCAGATTTGGTTGTTGCAGCTGAGAGGTGAGTTACATGCTGTGTGATGCTCAGGACAATGCACATGGGAGGGGTGCTGGAGGTGTCACGGATGAGGGGCTGAGCATGATGAGGGCACTTAGAAGGGCAGAGGGCACCCTTTCCATCAGTATCTGCCAGGCAGAGAGGAAAGGGGGCTTCTGCCCCCGGCCTCAGCTATGCTCATGGGAAATGCTGTGGACTGCAGAGTGACAGGTGTCCACTTCCACCCATACAGATCAGCATGACTGAGCGAGAACCAGGCCGAGGGTGTGGGCCGGCGGGCGTGGGAGGAGGCTGAACTTCACCACAGCAGAGACCGAGGCCCTCTTCCAGGCCTACCTGGAGGATGAGCCACTTTTGAGTGGGCGGAGGGCATCTCTCAGCAGCATGCAGCTGCATGGGAGGGTAGCTCTGGCCGTCAACCTGCAGGAAGCCACCAGCTCTGTGCAGGAGTGCAAGAAGATGGGACTGACGCGGGAGGCTGAAGGAGAAGGTGGCAGCCTTCAGGGTGGACGTGCTGCCACTGGTGGGGGACCACCAGTGGTGTTGCAGCTGACCCCGACCGAGGAGACACTGGTCACGGCCATGCAGCTGAGTGCCATTGTGGGTGTTCCTGGCGGAGGATTCCAGACAGGTGGAAGCCCATACTGCACGGTATGTCATGGTGATGTTGTGGGGGCTGTTGTTCACATGCACTCACATGTACTCTCTTTCTGTTTCAGATCCTGTTCGTCTGCAGGAGACGGTGGTGGTGGGTGCTGACAGTGAGGCAGACCTGCTGGACCAGGAGGAGGGACCTTCCACCTCCGCCAGCAGCCTGCCGCACTGCAGCAGCAGGCGGCTGGGCTGACAACTCCGCCCGGCAGTGATACGGGTGCAGGGGTGCACAGCCTGTGTCACAGCAGTCTGGCATGCAGGTGTGCCAGCATGCTGTGCCTAGCAGTGGCACGCACCGCACTATTGAGGATGGCAGGCCTGCAATGGCCAGTGAGAGGTGTGTGTCCCACGAGGGACACACGGCAGGCCAGCACGTGCCCCCGGGCCATCCAGCTCCACACCTGTGTACCAGCATGCTGGCACAGTCACAGGCTGGGTCTGTCAGCACCGATGGGGCAGCACCGGTGGCTGAGCAGGTGTCTGGCACTGTTGACAGCACAGGGGTGGAACAGGTGGACCTGGGGGCTCAGCAGTTGGAGGGGCAGCAGCAGCAGTTGCACACCAGGCCTGGGGGGACAGCGTCAGGCAGTGGCACTTGTCCACCGCCCTTGGATCAGCCCATACCTGGTCCTGGCGAACAGCGGCCACCCTCAAGGGGTGCTGTGCACCAGGACCATCACCCTGGGGGTCACGATGCCATTGGGGCACAGTACCCTTGGACGTGCACACCCGCCTGCTGCAGGGTCGGTACAGCTGCAGGGGCAGGTTGCAAGGTCCGTGAGGCACTGACTGTGTCCGTGGAGCGGCATAGCAGGGAGTGTGCTCGGGACCGGGCCGAGATGGTCCATATGCGATCGGATGACCGCTGCCATCGACAGGCTGACCCAGGCAGTGGTCTGTGTGGCGACCGCATTGACCACACTGTCTGGTGACCCTGTACCACGCACCCCACAGTGTGCACTCCACTCCCCATTCGGTGTCATGCAACACCAGGCCTGTCGATGCCGGGTTCTGCTGTGGGCATCCGAGCCCCTGGTGCAAGTTTCTTCGCGGGATGCAGACCCTGTTTGGGGCAAGGTCGGCGGTCACGCACTGGGACCCCTGGTGGTCGCAGTGGTGCCACCCGATGGCGCCCCTGCGCAGCCTGCCAGTGCTGCTAGGCCAGCGCGGGCTGCCCACGCATCCGTGGTGGCCGGGGACAGTGCTTCCTGACTGAGCTGTCTCCCAATGCAGGCCCTGTCTGGTGCTGCCCTGTGTGCAATGTGTGTCATAGTGGGCAGTGCACTGCTGGTGCTCTGCTCACCAAACTGACACACGGACCACCTCACACTCTCCCAACTGCTGTCCACAGGTGCGTGTGGATGATGATCCCTGCATTGCACTGTACACCAAGGTGCAAGGTTGCCCAGGTCCTGACACACGTGACGTGGACAGTCCAGGTGGTGAGGGTGGTTGGTGGTGCTGTGTGATAGCGTGTAATTCCGCATTGCTGTGCTGCTGCCCCATATGCTGCCTGGTGTGTGTGTGTGTTTATTTGAGTGCTCACCTCTCTGCTAATGTGTTGGCATGAGACTCAACTCCCCTGACCTTCATGCCGGTGTGTTCCCTGTGTGCCTGTGGTTTGCGCATAGACAGTGTTGCCTGCACATGTCCCTGACTTACCTGTGTTGTGCGTAGTGCTCTTCTGCAATGGTGTCCCAGTGCAGCTGGGCCTGCGGATCAGTCGGGGTCCCTCCGTCCTAGGGGCGGCTCATCACCCATATCACGGGCGCCACTGGCGTCCCCATCGCTGTCCCTCTCTTGGACCTGTATGCGCTATCCCATGGTCTTTGGCCATGTTGTGCAGGATGCAACAGGCCAAGAATATCCCACAGGCCTTTTGGGGGCTGTACTGTAGGGCTCCGCCGGGGTGTCCAGGCATCGGAAGCGTGCCTTGAGTATCCCGAACACCTGCTCTATGATGTTCCGTGTTGGCGGTGCCTCATTGAAACCGTGCTGCGCTGGGGTCGTGGCGCCCGGTATGGTGTGAGCAGCCAGGGACGGAGTGGTATCCACAGTCACCTGTGTGGAGATAGTGGAGATCAGTGTTAGGTCAGGTCCATATTGCCCATATCCTTGTGTGCCACTACCATGGCACCTGTGTCATTCCACCCTTGCACAGAGTTTGCATTCCATACATGTGTACTCACCACTAGATGACCCGGGGATGTTCCCACTCTCGGATCGATGGCACAGTGCAGATTGGTGCCATATGAAGGCATCATGTGCTCCGCCAGGGTGTGTGGCACAGACATTGATGATGCGCCCAGTGGCATCACACACCACCTGGCAGTTGACACTCGAGTAGCCCTTCGGTTCCGATATGCTTGCCCGTCGGGGCCGGGTGGCGATGCTGAATGGCCCATGGGTGCAGTCTATGGCACCCTAGCATGCCAGGCATTTGTGCTACCCTGTGGAACTCCTGCATGTTTGCTGTACGCTCTGCCGCGGTGCTGGGGAAATGGATGTACTCCGCAGCATGAGGCAGCAGTCTTGTGAGGATGGGTGAGGATGCGTGACGTGGCCGACTGCGTGATGCCTGTGGTGTCCCCTGTCGGCCTCTGGAAGGTGCCCATGGCGAGCAGACACATGCAGGCTGTCACCTTGGTCTCCACGGAAGGCGTGACTCCGTCGTGAGGTGCCTGCATCACATCACTGCACAGCTCACTGGAGCCATCTCAGTATTGCCCTGTTCAGGCGGTACAGGGCCACGATCTCAACATCACTGTACAGCTCGTAGCTGATGCGGGCACGATACCGCCTGTCGGGGCATACCGCTGGACGGGCCCTCCACGGCCACGTCCCCTGCAGCATGCTGTCTCACCCTCATTACAGCTTCCATGTGGAAGCTGACACTGTCCATCTCCTGGCTTCTGCCCCCCAGCTGCTGTTCCTGTGTTACCCCCACTGCCCCCACTGCTGCTTCCACTGCAGCGGGCACCCCCACTGGCCTCTCTGTCCTCCAGGACCCACTGTCCCTCTCTGTCCTTCCTGCTCCTGTCTCTGTCTCTGTCTCTCTCTCTCTCTCTCTGTCTCTCTCCCCCGGTTTGCGGCCTGCTCGAGTTCTTGTGCCGCTCCCTTGAGCCGTTTATTTTGGCTCAAATCCGGTACTACGCAACTTCCGGCTGAGCCACTCTCTGCGCATTCGCAAGCTCTAAGTCGCATTGCACGCGCTGCATGGACCCGCCCCCGTCCAGTTGCGCATGCCTTCATTTCCATTGCGCTGTGGCTCAGCGTGTTTTCGGTGGCGCAACTGGCCCCTTCTCAATATTGCAGAATGGCGAATTTTTAGAGTTGCGCACGCGCAACCCTGTTGCGCATGGCGCAACCCTTTTGAATATCTGGGCCAGAGAACCTAAAAATATTGGTGGCATTCCATTCTCTAGCTTTAAACTAACGGCGGCTTAAACGTCATCAGTTTATATCATTGTGAAATGCAATTTTAAAATTTCTGAACTTTGGAGGCTTATAACTCAGTCATCTTTAAAGCTAGAGATCTGAAACTTGGCACACATATGTATGGGCATTGGTTACATCACTGTGCCAAATTTAGTAGTAGTAGTAAAAACCTTTATTTTTCAACAGGATCAGATGTTACTATACACCATTAGGACCACACTCCCATATTCAAGGTGCTCCTGAGTTTAAACATGTTATACTATTTGTAAGTGACTTACACTTTTAGTTTACATAGTTGTCAACTGTAATTTTAACATTTTCCATTGCTTGGATACTTATAACTCCAGTATCTTTAAAGACAGAGATCTGAAACGTGGCACACGTCTGTATAGGCATATGCGAAGGTAATATACTAAATGTGGTGCTACTTGGATAAACACTTTGTAAATCCGACAGAAATAACCAAAATCACTATTCTGGCAAACATTTACAAAATATTCACAGAACTTTTGTGAAATTTCAGGAAGCAAAATCAGCATTTTGACAGAATTCCACTGGCGAAACATCAATTTCATCCAGCTCTAATCCTAGTAAAAGTAGAGAATATCAAAAATACTGTAGGTGCCAAAGGAATAAATTAAGATTTGCCATGGTGCCAGAGTGCATGGAAGAGTTGTACATGATTAGTTTCCTTCAGTCATTCATACCAGCACTACTTAACTATCAATGGCTCTGGACCCATGAAATTGAGAGGGCACTCAAGGCTTTATCTGCTGAACCAAAGCCTGGCCAGAAACCTTGTCCGGTTACAGCAAACTTAAGGTTTACCATAAAAGAGGACTTTTATAAAGTAGTGAGAGAAAGAAAGATTTGATCTTGGTGAAGAGACAGCATTTTTATCTTCTAAGATTACTTCTCAGAGGTTGTGGAAAAAAGAAAAAGCATTTTCTCAGGTGAGGTCTGTACTTCAGGGACCTGATATTGAAAAAGTTCAAAGGTTTCAACTGCACTTGACCATTGCCCATGACCACAAGGACTCTATATTCAGTTGGGCAGCACACCAGCGCTATCTGACTAAATATGGAGGTATGTCAGCACATTGCTAAATCAAGTAGTACTGTACTGTCATGGATCCTGGAAATGCAGGGAACAGTGCTCCCAGAGACAGTAGTGCAAGCAGCCACCAGTGTGATGTTCAGCCATCACCATACAAATGACCTCATTTGGAATACAAGGTGCTGAGAGGCCATATGCTGCCTGTTATGGACTCATTTGCATGGGACATAGCAGCAAGTTTGTACCCCTTCTGTGGCCAGCTACACCTAGTCTGAACCCCGTCCCCATTAAAAGAAATATGTCCATGATATCCAGTGCTCGCCCATCCATCAATACCTGTCCCCATTATAAAGAATGTAGTCCCTGGAATCCAGTGGTCCCCTGTTCTCTGATTTTTGTCTCTATGATATGTTTATGTATTTGTTTATTTATTTATTAAACTTTGTTGACCAGGTGAGTGCATTGGCAGCAAGTACCTTTTTCAGTCACGACCTGGGTGCGATAGCACAGATAAGGGGGTCAGATATAATACAGTCAAGAAGAAGAGAAGGTACAACATGTGAAATATGATATAATGCATCAGGCTTAGGACTTCATACTTTATATTGAAATGTTGAATTTTGGATGCAAATAAATTTACAGCAGTGTACTATTAAACTAGTGAAGAAAATATACCAGGCATAGGAGAAGATGCAGTATGTCATATATGATACAAAGTATCATCATAGGGTTAGGGTAAGAAGAAAAAAAACAGCGTACAAGTAAACAAAGATTTTAGAAGATGTACAAGGAAATTTAAGAGGTGAAGGGAGCTTGAGAGAGGAAAGTGGGAGATAGAGGTGGAAAGAGGTGGAGATTACTGAAGAGGGGGAAGGAAGGAAAGATTAGGAGAGGGGAAGTATGGGGTAAATACATAGCTAGTCGGAGAGGAGTAAGTGCTTAGCTGGGTGTGGGGGTTGGGAGCAGAGGTAGTAGGTGTGACAGGTAACATTGGGTAGATTAGTGGAGGCAGTGACAGGCTTGAGATGAGGAGTAGTGTGCTTTTTGAAGATTTGTAAAGGCTGGGGTGGTGAGGGATTTTTTGATAAGTGAAGGAAGGGGATGCCAAATAGATGCAGCACGGTAGCTAAAAGAGTGCTGTCCCATGTTGGTATGAAACATGGGGACTACAAGGTTGTTATTTAAGGCTGAATGGGACAAGGAGAGAACCACAAATTAGAATTGGCTTTTAAGGTATGCAGGGGTGTCAGACTGCATAGTTTTCTTGACAAAAGTGGTGAGTATCAGATTAGCTTTAAGGTTGGGAAGAAGTAATTTTAAGGAGTTAAGAACTAGACAGTGGGGAGCATCACATTTGCTGCCAGAGGCAAATTTCAAATTTACCAATTTTGTAGTAAAGGACATGCTTTATTTGTAAAGTGAATTTGTTGGTGGCATCAACAACAACCGAGACATAATTGAGGGAGGGGTTTTTATTTATTTAAAATTTGATAACTGGGAAAGGTACCATGAGTGAAGCTCATTTCCAGGTATGACACTGGGAAGGGGGTACAGATGCAACAGAGGGAAGATATAAAATAACAGAGTAACACAGTTGTACATAAAATTGCTACTAGCATACAGTAATTTACAATATGATAATGTGTCTGTGTGTGTGTGTGTGTGTATATATATAGATATAGATATAACATATATATATATATATATATATATATATATATATACAAATATTTATAATATAAGGCTGGAACATGATAAGATGATATCAGCTATGCAGAGCAATATCACAAAGTATGTATAATGGAGTAATATGGAGAAGGGAGATGTGAGAGAGAAGTAGAAGAGAGAGGTGCAGGATGAGGTAGGGGTTAGTCTGAGTAAGTGCTCAAGGGCAGGAAAGTGTGGGGTGAGGCAGATTTAGGGGGATGCTGTTCCAGAGGGAAGGTAGCCTCTAAAAGAAAGCCAGTTTGCCTGCTGAGGTGCAGATTTTAAGTGATGTACAGTGATCCCCATGTCCTCTGATCCCTTTCCCCATTATAATGAATGCATTCCCTGGTGTCCAGTGGTTTTCCTATTCTCTGATCCCTGGCCCCGTTAGAAGTAAATATTTCACTGGTGCCTAGTGGTCCCCCCACCATCTGATCCTCAGCCCTGGTGAAATTAAAATATTCCCTTGTGCCTAGTGGGCCCCACACTCTGATCCCCAGCCCCAATCAAATAAAAATATTCCCTGATGCTTAGTGGTATCCTCACCCTCTGATCCCCAGCTCCCATAGAAGGAAAACCTTCTCTGGTGTTCAGTGCCACCATCCACCCCCAATTGCTCACCGCAGTTATTCTCTAAGTTACTGCCAATTCATAAAAGTGACCACATTTTAAGGACAGCAATTGGGGATATGCCCAGGATTTCTTCTAAATGGCATTAGAACCTTCATGACACCTTAGTGCATAGTCACTTCACTGAAACATGTCTTAAACCCAGTTTTCCCTTCTGGCTACCAGTAAAACCTATGGGCATGAACAAAAAAGGCAACTGTAGCACTTGCACTTATTGTTGCCAATTAAAACTTTTAGTTTGCCACACATTCAGAGAAAGTCCAGATAAGGGAATTCATTAATTGCTTCACAGATGTTGTGGTCTACATATAATGATATGACTACCCCAAGACATATGTGGGGTGCATCATAAGTCCATTAAAGGAGCACATTTTGGAATATGTGTGCAGGATTAAAAATCCTCAGTCAGAGAATCCAGTTGAGTTACATTTTCACCAATTTCATGGCTGTGACACCAAAGACATGCATTGTATGGGGTTGGAATAGGGGCATGGAGATAGGGTAAAGAGGCTACTCCAGCAACAGACTTACTGGATTTTGTGCCTTAACAGTCTCAACCGGCAATAACTCAGTGAGGATTAGAACCTTAAGCCTTTCTTTTAAAAATTATTTTACTCTTAAAAAATTATTTTGTTCTCGAAACTGTAAAGTCCCTGTTAATTGTATGTTAGATGTTCTCCATAATGTTCATGCTTCTCTGTAACCCCAAGGAACTCACTCATACCCCATATAAATACATCTTGATCCCTCCTTGCCCAATGCCATTGTTCCATATTTTACTACTTGGCATGGGAGCTCTTGGATGAAGTACTCCATAAGGCTTGCTTAAGAACTTGAAACCAGTATTTGGATTTCTTTCATTTTATTTTATTAAGAATAATGTGTTTGAGTCTTCTCAACAATTGAATTATTCTCTTGCCTTTTGTTTTTCTCATTTTTTTATATCATACATGCTGTTTATGCATACTCTAACTTATGCTGATGGCATAGGACTATACTTTCTTAAAGCTGGATTCCAGTAACTATCTAACAGCCATCATCTTGCATCTGTTTAATCTGTCCATTAGTTCCAGCACTGTACCTGATGCATGGAAAATAGCTTAGGTACTCCCATTATTTAAATCAGGTGACCCTAGGAACCTAAACAACTACCACCCTATATCCATTTTACCCCCGCTCTTCTAAACTTCCCAAGAAGTTGGTAAATGCCCAAATAAGAAACTATCTTGGTAAAGCCAATTGAATAAACCCAGCCCAATCTGGCTTCAGACCAGCCCACAGCACCACTTCAGCCTAGCTTCTGTTACAAATGACTGGCTCCTTGCCATAGATAAGAAACAAATTGCAGAGGCTGTCTTCCTGGTCCTCAGTAAAGCTTTCAACACAGTCAATCATGCTTTGCTCCTCGACACGTTAAACTGGCATGGCATCCCTGGCCCTGCACTGTCCCAGTTCAACAGCTACCTGAGAGATAGGCTACAACTGGTGAAAGTGGTCAGTTCCCTCTGCCCACTTCTTCTGCTGATGAGAAGAGAACCACAAGGCTCAATCCTTGGACCTGTCCTGTTCATGATATATATAAATACCACTGAAAATAACATCAGTAAAGCAAAATTACACCTGTTCGTGGATGACACAGTGATATATATAGCCAGACCTTCAGTAGCCAAAGCTCGTGTAGAGGCTCAGTCTGAATTTGATCTTCTACAATGCAGCCTTGCACAGTCCAAACTTCTCTTAAATGCAACAAAAACAAAAGTCATGTACTTCTATTCCAACCATCTGATTGCCATCACAAATGCACTCATATCCCTGCTCCCATCAAGACTCTCCTTGATGACGAACTCAAGGTATTCAACAAATTTAAATACCTAGGCTGTGATTTAGATCAACACCTAACATTCTCTGCTCATATTGCCTCTCTTGCGAAAAAATTACAGCAAAGAATTGGCTTCTTCTGCAGGAACAAATCCCTTTTTACCACTGAAGCCAGGCTATGACTGGTCCAGACAATTTTCATTCCACTCCTCGACTATGCTGATATATTATATGGTTGATGCTGAGACTCCCTTCTATACCAATTAAACACACTCTACCATAGGGCGATATGATTAATTTCTAATGCCCACTGTCACACACATCACTGTGATCTATTTGCCTCCTTGGATTGGACTTCCTTATCTACTAGATGTCTCATCCACTTTCTCCCCTGGCTCTACAAAGCTCTTCTGTTAAAGCACCCTCCCCCACACACATATCTAATCTCTTTCAGCATACTACCTGCTTATATCCCTTATGTAGTAACTCTTACATTATGCTAGATGTCCAAGCACCCGCTCCCACTTCGGAGGAAAGGCTATAAGCTATGCTCTCTTAGTTGCTTGGAACAAAGCCCAGTCTAGCCTTAAAATTCAAAACCTAATACCCCTAAATAGTTTCAAAAAAATGGTCAACAGCAGATTGTGACTTCTGTGCATGCCACTGACTAAGTGTCAATCACCTCACTTATTATTCCTTGAATAAATAACAAACTCCCCACTCTCTTCTCCAATTTTCCTTTCCATTACCCTCATCCTTACCTACCTACTCATTACCTTCACCCTTATCTACCCACCCATCCACCACTTCCATCATCTCCCCTGCATCACCCTCACCTACAGTATCTAACCCTCACCTTCCTACCTACCTCCAACTCCACTCACTTTTCCTCTTCCCTTCCTTATCAATGCCTCCCTTCTTAGACTGTAATACAATTCTATGTCAAGAACCTTCTGTTGGCATAGAATTCTCTCACCATAATCTAATTCTATGCCAAACACTTTCTGTTTACCGCTCTAATTATTGTAGATCCATGATGTAATCTTGTATAATACAAATTGTAATGCCTGGATGCCTTGTGTTTTACCATGTATTACCATCATTGTGCCAATTTATTTGAGTATTACTTGCACTTATTTTTTCTTCATATGTTTTGGGGCACATTTTTTATATATTTGTGTATCATTTTTGCATATGCTTTGTGAGTTTGAATTGTCTGTTAAGGACCTCCTTGTAAATGATATTGCTCAATGGAGTATTTTCCTGCCAATAGACTTGAAACTTGAACTTGAAACATCTTTCTTTTCTCCCTTTTAGAGCTTTTGGGTATTCTGAACCCAGGAGTGTGAGTGTCTCCCCTTCAACTGCAATTCCAATGCTATGAAATTTGAGTTATAGCAACACTTATCTCTGCATAGTCTTCATTTTTTTTGTTCTTTTGAGAATTGTGGTTAGCCTTTTTGTGCCTTTTCTGATTAATAAAAAACATTAGGGGTTGTGTCTGCTTAGAAGTATGCACTAAATACAATTTTGAATTTATATATATGTTTTTGCTTGATCATCCTTGTAATCATTTGTATATAACATTGTATGTTCTAATTCTATGTTTTGATACACCAGCAGTTATTCTTTGCACATCTGATAGTACAGTGGCAGTAATGCAAAAGTTAACTAGTAGCACGGTATACTGAGCAGTGCGCAAGAAAGGTAACCATTGAATAACATGTATAGTGGTACTGTGCAATGATGAACGGTGCACGGTACTGGTCAACTTTTTGTGCAGTTACCACTGTAAGTCTGTACTAACTGTTTAGGTGAAAGGGGTATGTTTTCCTTTTGTCCCTGTCCCTATGTCCTAATTTGTTAATATCAATCAGCTGAAAATGATTGTACATCATAGACAGAGAATTGTAAAAGCATAATGGTCAGCTCTTTAACCTGCCCTTGGCAAAGCTCCACAGACCGAAGCGGTGGGGCACTTTTTGGTGTTTGCATTTTATACAGTCCAGTTTCTGCACAAGCTACTTGCTCAATAAATTTTGTACTTTGGGAATTTAGCACTTTTCCTGTGATTTTGGTCTCCTAGTAAGTGCACCTCTTCCTGCTCTGTGAGCTATGGAATACATGGACAGGATAATAATATTACATATGACCTGAAGGAAATAAACAAGTGTTTCCAAAATTACTACACTATTTTATACAAATCTGATTCAAAAGATAACTCAGTCTTACAAAAATTTATTGATTCAGCTAATCTACCAAAACTGATAGAATTAGAAAAATTTTAACCTAGACAAACCCATAACCTTAATATAAATGATACAGTTCATCGAGAAAGCTGCCCCAAGGAATACTCCTGGACCAGATGGCCCCCCTATTGACTTTTTTTTAAACAGAATATCTGATGAAAGTATGCCAAAAAGCCTTAGCCAAAAAAAAAAACAACTAATAGCCACCCTGAACTGTGCCCCTCAGATGTATTTTACACTCAAACAATAATATCCATTGGATTGCTCAAATTACAGTCCAATTTCACTCTTAAATTTTGGTTATAAAACATAAAAAAACACAATTCTGACAAATAGAATGCTATGCATAATTCAGAAATTAATTGGTTAAGGAGCAAGAAGGCTTCATGAAAGGACGTCATGCCTTAAAAAAACCTAAGGAGGTTATTCTCTGCCATATGGACAGCTAACAAACAACACCATTTAGATATTTGGAAGGCTTTTAACATCCTGGGATGGGGTTACTTACAAAATGTTAAAAATATGTTGATAATGTTGGTATAATTAGGAACAGAAAGATCTCAGAACCATTTCAGTTGTACAATGGCACTAGACAGGGTTGCCCCCTTTCTCCTTTTCTTTTCATCCTAGCTCTGGAATCACTAATTAAAACTATTACAAATGTAACCCAAATTCATAGCACTAAATGGAGAAAACAATAACAGTTTCATTTTTTTGGTCAATTTATTGGTTACCTTAAAACAACCTTTTTTCTTTATCATGAATGTGTTCCTGATACTAGCTATATTTACTTCCATCTCTGATATGTATGTTAATTGACAAAAATGCGAAGGGTTAATGTTATTACTATTAAAATTTGAGCAAGAAAGAATTTTTAATTTTTTCACCTTCCCTTGTGCTGAAAAAGGAATAACTTATCTAGGCATAAATATCCCTAATTCTGTATTAAAATTTATATGCTCAAATATTTCTCCTCTCATCAAAGACGTAAAAAGGAACTAGAAAGATGGCCCAAATTACATGTTTCACTCTGTGGAAAGATTAACTTTATAAAAAAATGATAATTGCACCAAAGGGTTTTTTTATTTATTAAATAATATTTCAATTCAAATAAACAATTGGTACAAAGAATTTTACATTTTCTGATTTTTTATGGGACAACAAAAACCCTAGATTAAACATTAATAAACCAAGAGCCCCTAGAAAAGTGAAAGGATTTAACTACCCTTTGTGGCAAGGCTACCACTGGGCATTTCTTCTCAAGCTCTGGTCATTTCAGGGACCCTGTGCATAGTTTTATAAAAGGGGTGGAGGGGTCTGTGCTCCAAAGAACCATGAGTTGCTGCAGCTACAGGTTTGTGCCAAAAATGTGGTGCACCTGCAGGAATTGACACATGGATCCATCCCCCACACAGTGCAACACTAGAGGGGATGAGGTGGGTGTAGCTATGCGTGGTGTGAGGGGGCCATGGCAAGATGGAGTAGGGGTGCCCAAGGGGGCATGAGGGAGATGGCTGAAGACCAGTGTGGTGATGTGGCAACCAACTGGGATGCATGTTGTAATGACAGGCAGTCGATTAGCTGGCAGTACATGGAAGACTGGCAGGTGGAATTGACCTGGACCCAGGTGGACACAGTCTTGGCACCTGCCCCAGAGTTGCCACAAACCACAAGCCTGTATACAGGAAGCAAGCTGCCACAATGCAGGGGGACTGGGTGCCAAGGGACTGCTGCAGTGTCAGAGGAGGTTCCCTTCCACCACTGGCAGCTCTCACTCTGCAGCCAATGCTTCCCGCATACAGGCTTATGGCATGTGGCACCTCTAGGGCAGGTGGAATGGCTGTGCCCACCGGGGGCCAGGTCAGTTTCCCTCCCAGTCAACCCTCCCCAAACCACCAGCTAATTGGCTGTCTGGCATTGTAAAATACACCCTGGCCAGGTGCCACATTACCACACTGGACTTTCACCATCTCCCCAATGTCCCCTAGGGCACCCTCATGCTAAGTCCACCCCAGCCTCCTCCTGGCAGGTCCCCCCAGTCACCACATTGTTACATAGTGGCACAGGGCACTTAGACCACTTCCTGGCTGGTGTAAGCAAAGCACTCTTTTGCATCCAAGGCAGAGCTAGCAAAATTCCCAAAAAGGGGATGATGGAGCCCCACCATGCCACAAGCCCCCTTGAGACCTGGTGCAGGAGCACTTTTGCTGCAAGGGTAGCACAGGGTGGCTTGGGCTCAAGGCACCCCAATTTTGATGCAGCCTGTGTTCAAAAATCAGAATTGCCAGAAAGTGTGATGCAAGGTGCCACTTGCATTATACCCATTTGGCGCAGGCACCTTGTATCAAACTTCTCCTTTTGAAAAGTGGGACCCAAAAATTTATTAGAAGATCCTATGTGGACAAATACAGACAAAAATGACTTAGTAACAGAATACTTATTTTTACCTCTACCCAAACACTTATACTAGGAATTTTAGGAGCAAAGAAGGCAATCTGTGGCCCATTACCACTCCCATCCATTCACCCTTAGTAAGTCAATACACATCTTCTTAGAATATAACTATCAAGCTGGTTTCTAATGTGGGTCTTGTTTTTTGAGCAAATAATTTCCTCCTGTAACCTGTTCCATGGAGCCACCACCCTCTCAGTAAAGAAAGCCTTTCTTCTGTTGCTGTTGTAGCTAATGTGGCATAGCTGAAGTGGATGAAGCCTGATATCCTTTTCATCATTTTTGAATTGAAGGTTTAATTAGTTTAATATGTAATCATCCTGCATTATATTGTGACATAATAACAGGTGGTCTCCTCTGACCCTTGTCTCCAGTGACATGAGCTGTAAACCCTTCAATTGCTGTTCATACAGCATATTTTTAATATTATGTATCATTTTGGTGGCTTGTCTTTGTACCCCTTCTATGTTAGCTACTCCCCCTTTAGTGATGGGTACCACACTGGGGCCCCATAGTCCACTATTGGCCTAACGTATGCCTTATGCAGAAGCATAATCACCTTCCAACTCTGGATCCTAAAGTTCTTCTTTATATTCCACAGCACTTGTTTAGCTTTTATGATTTGTTTGTTAGAATGAGAGTGATATGTACTGTAAGTTTGTGATCTATTAAAATATCCAGGTCTTTTTTTCTTCTTCAGATTTGCTTGAAGCTGATCCATTTATGTCGTAGTTGTTTTTGTCATTGTTCTTACCCAAGCCAAATGAATTACACATTTATCTATGTTAAAACTCATGCCCTTTGCTGTTGCCCAATTATAGATGTTGTTTAGGTCAGTCTGCAGGTTTTTGACCCCTTCTACATTTATCATCAATCCAGCTAGCTTAGTATCATCTGTGTATTTACTTATCCCGCTCCCCCTTTCCCATTTCAGATATGAAAACTCATCAGACTATTACTTTGACAATATGACTCTGCAAACCCCTAATGAAAATTAAAAGTAATCTCATTTAACTTCATACCTCTATGGAATAACCCAAACTTTACATATAATAGAATAGGAAACTATTTAAAGTGGCTGCTACAAAGCAGGAATTTAAAAGAATAAAAGATCTTGTAAATCCAAACACGAATGCTCTTTTTTTCTTTTGAGTAACTCGTAACCTGTTTTAAGTTACAGATGTATCATTTCTGGCTCTACTTCCAGTTGAGATATAAAGTTAATGAAGGCATTCTAAGCAATACTTTGAAACTTAAAGTTAACATACTGTGGGCTCAAATATTAAAAGTGGCTCCTTTTAGGAAAGGATCAAGTCTTTTATATAAAAGCATCAATGACAGTGGCACTTCCATAACTACTGTACACCAAGCAAAAGAAAATGGGAAACAGCATTTAATACATAAATTTTAGACAGTTCTTGAGAAAACAAGTGGGACAATGCATTTCAATGTAGCAGAGAGGTCAAAAGCAGACTAATCCAATTCAACATTTTACATGGATATTATTTTTCTCTGGGAAGATTCAACAAGATTGGACATGTACTAAATTATTGCTGTAAGAAATGTGGGCAGCATAAGCAAATGGGACGTCTCTGCTGGTATTACCTGAAGATCCTATCAAATTGGAAAGATATCTCTGCCACTTGGCAATCCATACTGAGTATCAACCTCACCTTTTTCACCTCTCACATTGGCAGTCTTTCTTTCTTAAAAACATTTAAGGACCACACCAAATCTGGATTCTATCAGTAGCTCTTAAACATAATAAACTAAGCTTACACAAAAGTAAATCTCAAACAGTGTTTTCATAAAGAGAATAGTTTGATGCTTTAAGCACCCTAGCAAAGAATGAGAGAATTAGTTATCAAATACTAGATAAGTTGGATGTTTTTTCAAAAATTAGGGATCCTTTCTTAAAGTTGAAAACTGCCATTTAAGATACATCATTGATTATTAAGGTTAAAGCATAAAACCATTTATTATACTTACTGTACAGTAAATACATTTTGTTACTCTCTCCTTTACAGGTTATTAAGAATGTATATTATTTCCTTTATTCCTGTACTTTGTATGTATTCTTCAAATGTTAATAAACATTGTGTTGGGGAAAAAGGAAAAAAATCATGCGCTTGACTTTTAAACCGCTAATAATGTTTTTTTTATGCTGACCTCAGGAGGAAACATTTCAGAATTCCAAATTGTTACATTTGATGGCTGAGAAAAAAGAACCAATGATTAAGGATTTCCACAACACAAACCAATGAGATTTATGACCAGTACACAACTCACCCCCCTTTAATGGAAAAGACCCTGTTGCAAACAATGTGGAGTTGTATAAGATGAAATAGGTCAAGGAAGCACCACTCAGTTTGTGTGAGACTATAGTGGAAGTATGATTCTTTCCTCATCTGTTTCTGTTAGATACTAAAGGTCAGTTGGATAGAAACATAGAATCTGCTGGCAGATTAGGACCTCTTGGCCCACCTAGTCTTCCCATTGATCTTGTCCCTGTCTACAATATCAGCAGAACCTACTTGAGCTCTGGTCTGTTATCCCCGCTCCTTTCCTCTAAGATTCCCTTGTGCCTATCCCATGCATTTTTGAACCCCACCACTGTTTTTTCCCCACCACCTCTGTTAGAAGGTTGTTCCAGGAATGCATCACTTTCTGTAAAGAAGTACTTCCTCACATCCCTCCATAATTGACCTCCTAAAGCTTCATATAAATTGTGCAGATGTAACTATGCAGATGTGGTCTATGACACTGCCCCTTCCTCCTTCCTTGCCAGACTGGACACCCTCTGCAATGTCTTCTGTCATTTTGCCATCAATTCCCCCCTCCATACTCAACACTGCTACCTCTATTCCTCCCTCACCTTCCTCCCTATACCATCATGTCACTGTGCCACCTTCATCACCAAATATTGCTTCAAGTAATTCCCTCATATCTTTCCTCACTAACCTCCCTTATTCCCTCCTCTTCCTACTCTCTTCACTCCAGGATGCTTGCATATTCTTCATTCCCCACCCATACTCCTCTGCTGGACAAGATGCTTCCTCCTATTGCCTTCCTTCCTTTTGAAATCTGCTCCCATCCCCTTTTCACCTCTCCCCCTCTCTCCCTACCTTCATACATCAACTAAGGCATCTTTCCTGCTCCCTCATGTTCCTGTCTACCCCATTATTGACCTCCTGTCCTCTCCCATGACTCTCTTCTGCTTTGCCTCCCTTTCAGCTGAGGTTTTCATAATCCTGTACCTCAACAGGCACTGTGCATTTGATTGTATTCTTGCATGACTATACACTTTTCTTTGCTGTATTCCACACTGCTAATATATTTGACCACTTCATTTGCTGCTTTGTTGCCTTTGTATCTGCACTATCCTTGGTAATTTGTTCCTTCTATACTCCCCTCTCCTGGGTCACACCTGGAAATGAGCCTCTGCTCAATGCGTCTTTCCCAAATAACAACTTTTAAATACATAAATAATGTCCTCTAATTCTTGAGCACTTTTCACTGAAAAATGATACCCATCTGTACCGTATTAACCCCCATGAGGTATTTAAATGTCTGTATCATATCCTTCCCCCTTCCAGTGTATACATGTTCAGGTCCTTAAGTTGCTTCATGAAGGTCTTCTGATGTAGATCCTACATAATTTTAGTTGCCCTACTCAGGAGCACCTCCACTCTGTCTACAGTATTTCTGGAGATGTGGTCTTCAGAACTGGACACAGTACTCTAGGTGGGATCTTACAAACAATCTTTACAGAAGCAACACCACCTCCCTTTTCTGCTAGTGACACTCCTCCCTATGCAGCTCAGCATCCCACTCACCCCCAAACTGCCTCATCTCACTGCCTGACTACCATTCTGTCATCTGATATAATTACCTCCAAGTGTCTTTCCTGTTTGGTGGTCATCAGTGTAGACCCCAGAGTCAGTTGAAAAACCAATTATGACTGACTTACCACACATTATGACTGATTTGTTCAACTAGTTTGAAATTTCTGACTTCAACTAACTGAAGAAAATCCAACCAATTTTTTCAACTTTCACCATTGTTGAATTTTATTATGTAGTAGTTTGTCATATTTTTTTAACTTTGTATCTTTTTTTAATTAAAATTTCGACTATAAAAGTTAATAAAATGTGTGGAAAAGTCCCCCTCTCACGTTGAAATCAATGGGTGCACGCACACACAGCTTTCGCCTTCTGACATAACAAAATGGAGCTGCATGTGCCTACGTGGGGGTGTGTTGGTGGGTTAAGGTCAGGAAGCAGCTCTGTTTTTAGCAATTGGAATTTAGCAGCATTATAACTCCATAAATGGGCAGAAACAAAAGGAATTATTTATGCCCTTCAACTCTGGGGCAGGTGAGGTATTGCACATGTTGGAGGGAGCAGCAACTAGTCAGCAGCAGCTAAAAAGCTGCTTGCTCTTTAAAATGCAAATACAAAGTGCAGTGAAACAAATCTGCACACAGAAGGGACACACTAAGTAAGTAATAATACCCGACAGGGTGGGCATTATTGGGATATAACAGACTGCCCAGGTGCGTAATGAGGCCCGACGCCACAGGTGGAGGGCCTTATAGCCCTGGAAGGTCCATTATATCCCATAACACCCACCCTGGAGGGTATTATTACACTTAGATAATGGGTTAGAGATGAAATTTGTGGGAAAAATATATAAGAAAAATATTTATATATAAAAAATAAGTAAAAAGTAAGTAGAAATAATGTTTGTTGTAAAGTAGTTCCTATAGTGTGAAGTTCTGGAATCACCACAGGAGGTTGTTGCTCTGAATTTTTTTAGTGCTGTTTCTGATTACCTTGCCCTCCTGTTTCATCTGTTTCTCTCTGTCTCACAGACCCCGATTGAAAAAAGCTGAGAACGGGAGAAACATAGAGTGGTGCTTTTTAGTGACAGGTACCCGATGTGATGCAGCTTAGAAGTGTGGTACGAGTCTTTACCTTACCTTCCTTTAAAAGTTAGCACAGGGTTCACAGGGAGCACAACAGTGCAGGGAAATGGAACACGGAAGACTGAGAAGTTTACGTTATGGGAGGTCAAACGAGATGGTATGTAAGCATTAAAAAAATGGATTTTTTTTTTCTGGTCACAAAGAAGAACAGAGTGAGTTCGGGAGGATGTAGGAAGCTGTTGGTGGGATTTCAGTTTAGTAGCGTGGTGGGCTTCAGGTTCAGGCTGCCATCTTGGTAGCAGAATAATAAAATGGCGTCTGGCAAGTTTCGGTTCCAAATGATCGAGCTGGCATTTTTTCTGAGCAGGCGTTGTTGAGAAATAACAGCCCTGGTGCCAGGCTCTTTCAGCCAATCAGAATGCTAGTTCTATTTTGACCATTATCTAAAGCACAATAACCAGTCAAAACAGCAACAAAATATACTAAGTCCCTGGAAGTAACAAGTTGAAGCAGGGAAGTAAAACAGTATACGGTATAGAAAAATAAGCAGCAGTAATACTAGTTACTTAGCAAAAGAACTGTGAGTCTAAAATACAGTATAGGTAGGGCCTCTTAAACCTCCCACAGAAGCTAGAAGGTACACTTTTGCATCAATATATGTTAGTTTACTAGTAGTCATAGAATCTGTGAGTCTAAAAACAGTTTAAGGGAGGACCCCTAGAAATACCTACTGTATGGTATACCAGAACTGAGATGTATCCATAGTTTAAATTTAAAGCTAAAATAAGCTCATACATACTAAAAAAAATATTTTCTGACACAGTTTCTGAACTTGTTTTGGCTTTCAGCATGTACACTAATGTGTTTTTTAAAATTGTATTCATCTTGCCATGAGGGCTTTAATATTTAGTCTATCCGATTCCTACAGTGGCAAACAACAAACATTTTGTCCATTGGACCCGACCGACCATGCTCCTAGCTCCAACCTCCTATAGGTCTGGGAACTCTCCAACCAACCACCTGCACCTGGCCTGCTCTACAACCTCATGGGAAGTCTGACTTATTCACAATGCCACCACGGTCAGAGAGAGCCCAGCCAGGCCACCAGCAGTAAATCAACGATGATCGATTGTCTTGGCTTTTCAAGTTCAGCCCCCCCAGGCCCCACAACCCCCAAGCCCTCAACCAGCCAAACAAGCCAGACACATAGACAGACTGAGTAGTCTGTGAGAGACCATCCTCCTCCTCCTGCTCACTGCCCAGCCCTGGTGGGCCTTGCGTACACATCCCATACAGTACCTTGCTCACTGTAGTAGCCTGTTGCCAGTTTGGTCAGGTGGCTCCATGGCTCAGGCTGCCACTGCTGCTCTACTCAGTGGTGGTGCAAGTGTTTTTTGGTGCTGTGTGCTCCCTCCTCCCAACCCACACAGTTGGTCCCCAATTCAGACCCATGTCCCCACTCTGGTACTCCATGCATTGGAACTAGTGCACCTACCACTCCTCCTCCTTGCCGACTCTGAAGACCGGACCAAGACTGAGTGAGAGTCACCTGACAGTCCCTGCCGACAGGGTCATGGGCTGATTCTGACCACAACCAGACCACTGACTTGCTGCCTTCACATGATTGCTGCCTGGCTTTGCAGGAGGGCTGATTGGGACCTGCACAACCACACACTAGTCTCTCTCTCTGGGCACCAGACACGCCAGAACAGTGGACACAGTTAACTTATTTTTAAATTAAAGGCCAAACCACCAAACTTCATCCTTGGAGAAAAACACTGCTCACTCTGTTGCCCCCACAACAACACAGATGCCTCCTTTACTGACAGTCTCCTCTCCTACGTAGGCACACTCTCCCAGCCATCTCATGCAGCCAGTCACAGACACTCTCAAGCTCCTGGCTCCTCCTTCTAGCTCTCCCAGTTGGTGGATGCTTCATATCCAGGTGCCAGGAGTGCATTTTATTGGCTCTAAGGCTCAGTGTTGGTGGTTGAAGACCATCAGATATTCGGCCCCCCTTCTCCCTCCCCTCAGGAAAGAAAAAAAGAGAAAACAGACTGCAGTGCACCACAAAAACAAACTTGGATGGGTCAAGGAATTTGTCAACTGCAGTGGATTTCAAATCCACTATTTTATGACTGCAGTCCAATGCAATTACAACTGATTGCAAGTGCATTGAACTGCAACTGACTATTTCAACTGCCAACCACTGCTCTGGGGTCTACAACAGTGCCACTCCACCCATTTTGTACTTCACCCCCAGGTTTATGTGCCCCAAGTGCATTATTTAACACTTTTCCATACTGAAACTCAGGTGCCATACTCCTGACGACTTGTCTAGTTTTCTCAGATCTCTGCTCATCCTGTCTGCCCCCCAGAGTATCCACCTTATTGCAGATTGTTGTGCCATCTGTAAAGAGGCAGACCTTCACTTTCAACCCCTTTCCAATGTCATGTATAAAGACATTAAAGAGGACTTGCCCCAGCACTGATTCCCTGAGGCACCCAAGTGGTCACCCTACCTTTCTCAGTGTGACCTCAGTTACCACCACTCTCAGTCACCTATCTCCTAACCAATTTCTTATCCCGTTTAACACCGTTGGTCCCACTTCTAAGATTCTCAGTTTAGTTACTAGTCCCTATGTGGAATGGTGTCAAAAGTGTTACTGAATTCTAGGTAGGCCATATTAACTGCTCCACCCCGATCTAAATCCTCTGTCACCCAGTCAAGGAACTCTATCAGATTCATTTGACATGGCCTCACCAGCCCCCCACGACATGAAACCATGCTGCCTAAGGTCATGAAAGCCTCTAGATTCAAGATACTCCACAATCCTTTCCTTCAGCAGTGATTCCATTAACTTTCCCACCACTGATGTCAGGCTGACTGGCCTATAATTGGCAGCTTCCTCCCTGCTACCACTTTTGTGTAGTGGGACTACATCCACCATCCTCCAGTCCTCCAGAGCCACTCCTGTTTCCAGTGAGCTGTTAAATGAAACTGTCAGAGGTGCAATCGATATTTTCTTGAGGTCCCTCGGTATCCCTGGATGGACCCCATAAGGCCCCATTGCTTTTTGTGCCTTCAGATTTGCAAGTCCCTTTAGGACTGTTTCCTCAAAATAAAGGACTAGTGTCCATCACCCTCCCTCCAGAGCTTTTGTTACTTTTTTATGCCCCCTCCTTCTCCTTTGAATGCTGAACAAAAGCATTTGTTCAGGATATCTGCCTTTCCTAATCCCTGCCTGCACAGTCCCCCATTCTCTTTCCTATGCCCAAATCTATTCCCTCACAACTGAGTCCCCCAAAAGAAGTTGCTTCCTCCTCCTCCTTCACTAGAGTCCTCTACCACCTACCTTTGTGTATCCACTATGGAGGGCACCCACATCCTCCCTGGTCACTATCATGGGTACCTACCCCTGGCAGTCCCAGCCTGCCAAAGTGGTTTAGGAATTATGCAGTGATACCAGTTGAGGAATGTGCCTCTGTCCCACCACCCTTACCCTTCCAGAGCCCACCATAATCCACCTGTTCCTCCTCCCTGGCATACTTTGAGGTAACAGTGGCAGATTCTGTGGCCCCTTGATGGGGGGAAGAAGTCCCCTGCATCCTAGTCAACTTGGTTTAGAGTTTAGCAACTACCTCCCACAACTCAGAGAGGTATGTGCAGATGGGGCAGCTATCTCCAGAAGGTCTCTGAAAATGTCTGCCTCACAGTCACAAAAGTGCAACACATTGTTCATAATAGTTTCACTATACTAAATGGTTGTTATTTTATCCCCCCCCCCCCAGTTAAGGAACTACTTTTTCAACAGGAGGAATATTTACATTGATAGATTTAAAATTGTTTAGATTTGACAATATTGTTAGTGTATTATTGAAAAAATCAAGATACCAATTTTATTAGAACAAGAAGTTACTCTGGGGTGTGTACGGAACAGATCTAACCACACTTCCAAGGGCTGAAGGCACTAAGCCTATGTCCTTATGCCTTGTGACGCCAGTGGGTGTGCACTTAAATGTGTTCCACACCCTGTTGTGATGTACAGTACTGCTTATTTATCAAGCAAACATAATTGTTTTTTATGGGTTGATACTATGTAAATGAACTCATGTATGTTGTATGTAAATGCTTCTTAATGGATGTTTTAAGTCTGTGTCAGCCATAGTAGCTCAACAAATGAAGTGATACAACCACTTCTACTGCTAATACTACTACTTGACACTAACCAGGACAGGCGTCTCTTCAAACATGAACAAGGTCTGTCAAAAAGGTAGATTGATAGACATTTTTGAAGCAATGCCCCAAAACATTTCCCCTATATGAGGCAAATGTAGATCTTTATTAAATCTTGGCTCCTATCCTTATCACTGTTTTTCACAATGAGCAATTTGGTATGATTAAATAAAACTGCACAAGACAGCAACACAAAAAAAATGATAGAATTGCAACTATTATTATGATGCCAGCATACTGTATGTAAAACCTAAATTGGAAAGAGCAGTTGGGGCATTAAGGACATACCTCAGGATGTGTTTGGTCTGTGTAAGATAAATAATTGAATGGAAGTGATAAGTCTCAGAGGCTTTGAAATATATCCTGTTTTTTAAGTGTATTTAGCCCTGCCCTCTTTCTGCAGTAAGGATTGACATTGAGTATATATAGACTTCAGTCAGCTACGGGGGAAAAACTGAATTCTGATCCATTGAAGAAACTTCACCCAAGGAGAGCCATGGCCATGACTAAAAAGGTTTGTGTTTTATCAAATTTTGTATTATAAATTTGTATTTCTCTAGCTTTTTTCAACCACCATTACAAATTGTTTGACAAAATTGCATCTTCTGCTACTTGCTCATGATTCATTTTTATGTGTGCTTCTGAATTTAAAAGTAAAGATGGTAGACATTGTTTCTATTTAAAAATACTTCATAGTAAGGCAGAGGCATCATTTTTATATATTTGAATTATTTACAATTTAAATAAACATCTGTTGGATTCCAAGGCGTGGCCCAAAGAAACCTCTTAGGAATATATTTTAATAGTGGATGACAGTGTCCACCAAAGGGTAGAATTTTCGAAGCCTTGAGAATGACACAAACAATCCCACAAGCTTGGAAGCCCATGTTTGTCGCTGGTGAGTCTAAATATATTTTGGGACTTATGATTGCAAGTGATGGTCATTGTTATGAATCAAACAGGGAGCATACTGTAACAATCTCATTAAATATATCGGGAGGGCAACAACTCTGCAGTGTGTTTTAAGCTTTCTTTTGCTATGTTTTAAGAAAGAAGACATTTTTTTTTTATTATCACATCACCAAAGGTTTTTGTTTTGTTTTGTGGCATGCTAATTGCATCAAGACTGGCAACATTAGTCAGAAATCTCTAAGATCATATCCATAAAAAAAAAAAAAAAATGAATGCTACCTATTGAGTTGACTTTAACAAGCACACCATAATTTACTGGGGGGAGGACTTGCAACTGAGGTCTTGAGAGATCCAACCCATGTACAGTGGCACTAATTTTCCTTTCCCTTTAGGCAATTTAAAACAATTTCTAAAACTAACAGCAATGTGTCATGAAAGAGTTTTCAAAACTGCAAACAGTTCAAATTGTCTTGCCTGTTCCTGAATGTTCCTAGACTGAGTCACTTTGTATTATTCCAAACTGAAGACTAATTGCAGTTGATTTAGTTTATTGCAATAGGGTTTTTAATGTAAAACATTTAATGATGTCACATATGCAGTATGGGACAAAAAACAGCAGTTCTGCAGGATTACTAGCCTGATACAAATGAATTCAGTTTAAACTCTCACCATGGCACACATAATCTCACAGTATTTTGTTTTATGCACTTGCTTAATGCATCAAGGATATCAAAAGCTAATAGCAAACAATTCATTGGCCCCCACTCCGCTATCAATTCCTTAGTAAGGAATGCTTTGCAGACCACACTGGTGGTGAACTGGGGTTGGTGGACTGTCTGCCAGTAGTTGTTTTTACACCTGATTCTTGACAAAACAATAAAATGGAAATAAGCTATTTTTTGTGCTTTCAGCTAGAGGGCCCAGTTTTCAAAGGACAGCTAGACTGGCACACCTTGAGCTGATCTAGGGCTGTGGCAAACTCTAGATGCCTCAGGGACCCAGTGCTCTATTCCAGTACACGGGGGACCCTACACCACACTACCGAGGATTGCCTCAGTTGCAGTCCTGCGGCAAACCTCTGGTGCACCAAAGGGGTTTGACAGAGGATCCCATCAAGCACCCCTGCCTGATGCAACCCTGGTCCAACTGCAAAGTGTGTGGGGGGGGCCCTGCAAGGACATGGAACAGAGAAGAAGGACATGTGGGAGTGCTGCCATAGTAGGTAGTGGGGGGCATGGCATCTATATTAGAATACAGTGGTGGCACTGGGAAGATGTGCTCTGGCCAGGTGGACAGAGCCACGAGGACTGGTTATGCTCTAATAGGCACAACTGGACCCTGTCCCAGACTCCCAGATATTACCAGCCCCGGCACCTATCCTAGAGCTTACACAGTCACCAACAGTGTAGCTGGTCATCAGCATGGCTCCGTGTGGCAGGCTGTTCAGCAGGGGAATATCACAGTGCCCCAGGGAAGTGCCTGTCCACTAACTACACCTCGTGCACTGCAGCCAATGCCAACCACCATGTGTCAGGGACTGTGTAAGCTGTGGCACAGGTGCCATGGCTGGTGACTCCTGGGGGTCCAGGACATGGTCTGTGCTTGCCTATGAGGGAATACCATGCCCTCACAGCTCTGTCCAGCTGTCCAGAACAATCCACACAGTGAAACCCTGTCGCAGGGGGAGTGGTCAAAGAGAATCAGACAGGCACAAAAATCTGGTTAAATACCTTTGGCACAGCAAATGTTTATTACATCTATTGAAAATATGAACAGTTCAGGCCACAGTACAATTTATTTTAGGATGATCAAGGCTGTTTTAATCATGTGACAGTCTTTCATCAAGCACCTTTCTTTAAAAGGCAGGAACGTTTAGAGCATTGGGACTGTTTCTAACAGATAGCTTTACCTCTTTAAGGCATATGACCTTATGACCTTTTCAGGGTTTCAAGGTCTCTTTGTCTGTTATTTCAAAAGCTTTGGTCCTTCTTGCTCGTCAGAGCATAACTCTCAACACCTCTCAGTTTTGTACTTCACTTCCAACTGACTTCAACTAAAAAACACTCTCCTTTTATGTCCCTCCCAGGGTCACATAATGGACTCGTCGCATGAGTATTACATCACTTTAAAACAATTAGGTTTTAATTCTTCAAGCATGATTTTTTCATTTCAGTGTCAGCTCTACATTTAAGTAAGTGTATACTTTATGCTCATATGACTGACATTTTAGAACAGTTATTCTGAAATCAAGCATAAGCTTAAGTACCCTAGTTAGAGCATCTATTTACAGTATATTCATCAGCCCCTTTTTGGCTAATATTATGGTCCCAAGAAGTGGAGCACTGTCCCTGCAGTGTTTCACCTGCCTGCACATTATTTATGTCAGGTAGCATGGATAGCTACGACCCCAAGGTTAAGGTCCATTACTATTTTCATACCCTACCAGGTACCTGGACTTGGGCATGCACCAAGCTGTAGACCAATGAGCATCTTTGTTTTAAAATGTAAAAGTAAGTCTCTGAGGCATATCGCATGTGTCACTGTCTGTCTCTCTCTCTCTTTCTCTCTCTCTCGACTCACTCCTGCTACTAGCACTGCAGATAGGGAGTAGAAGAGAGCACAGTGTACATATTGGCCCAGATATTCAAAAGAGTTGTGCATGGTGCAACAGTGTTGCACCATACACAACCTACTGATGTGCCCAGGTGCGATATTCAAAAGGGAAAAGTGTGCGGCACAAATCCCGATGCGCCGGAGCGCATCAGCAATGTATGCAAGCACAGGTGGGGGGAGTGTGCCCATGCATAACCTGCATAGCCCGATATTCAGCCTGGGATGTGCAGAGCCATGCATGTGCAACCCCTACCTGTGCCAGCACAAAGTTAAGCCCCCAAAAAATGGAACAACTGATGGTCACCCACAGGTGAGCTGCTGCATTGCAGGGAGCAACACAGTGGCCACCCAGTTCCGGCAGCACTTGGCGGTGCCCCCATGCCTGATTGTGGGCATTTGTATAAAATAGAATAGTCTGTCAATATCCCTGGTGGTCCTGTGGACGCTCTTTGCCCGATCTCGGGCATCTGTAAATAAAAAAGTCCTATACCCCTGGTGATCCAGTGGACTACTCTCTGCCCGATCTTGGGCATCTGTACATAAAAAGTCTTATATCCCTGGTGGTCCAGTGGACTGCTCTCTGCCGATCTCGGGCATCTGTAAATAAAAAAAGTCCTATATCCCTGGTGGTCCTAGAGGTACCCTGCTCCCCACCCGCCCGCTGAGCCCCACAGCCCGCTTCCTCCCGATCAGCTGGCGATTGCAGCAGCACCCACCCCCTGCCGCCCGCGACTGACACCTCGGTGGCTGCATGCCTATGGTTCACAATGTGAGGCCAATGGGTGTGCAGCCCCTACCATACTACACATTCCAGATATGTGAATGAATCATTCACATATCTGAAATGTGAAATGCAGTGGGGCACACGCCCCATTGGCTCACTTTGTGAACCAATGGGTGCAGCTCTCACCGAGGTGTCAGTCGGCGGGCGGGCGGGCGGCAGGCAGGTGGTGCTGCCACCCGCCAGCTGATGGGGGGGAGTGGGGAGGTGGGGCTCAGTTGATGGGTGGGGAGAGGGGTACCCTAGACCACCAGGGATATAGGACTTATTTTATTTACAGATGCTCAAGATTGGGCAGACAGAGGTCCACTGGACCACCAGGGATACTGGAGGAACTATTCTATTTTATACAAATGCCCGAGATTGGGCAGATAGAGGTCCACTGGACCACCAAGGATATTGGAAGGGGATCTGTTTTTAAACAAATGCCCACAATCGGGCTGCAGGGGGTGTCGGTCCCTGACAGCTGCTGCTTAGCAGGGTGCCAAGCGCAAGTCATCGGGGATCGGCACACCTGCATGCAAATGGAGCCATAATGACATGCAAATGGCCCCATGTGTGCCTTGCATACATTATGGCCCTATTTGCATGTCAGCATTCGAATATCGCTGGTGCTGTGCATGGGCGCCAGCGGAACTTCTTAGCATCCATCTCCATTCTGGCCACTTGCGTTGGTACGGTGCCACTGCGCCATGCACACTGGGGTGGCGGGTGTGATATTCAAAGCTGCTGAGCCATGGCACAGCTCTGTTGAATATTGCCCAGTCCACCTGCCAGCCAAGTTGAGCTGCACCCAAGCTTGTACTTACAGCCTGGCGCAGTTTGAATATCTGGGCCATTGTGTTTTATTCTCCCAGTGAGGAGACCACATTTAATAATCCAATCACTGCTGCCAGGCCATTTCAGTGGCCACCAGGGCAAGGCTTCCCAGACCACTTGTCAGTTCTTTTGGTGGTGGGGGGAGGACTCAGAGAAGGAAAGAAAGAAGAAGTCAAACACAACAGAAGAGGACAGGAAAGTGAAACAAAATACTAGTAAGGAGGTATCCCATGAGTACAAAGACTTAGCTTCAGCGACTCAATTTGGGCGACGTGCAAATAGCAAGTGCAAAATGGGTTATGTGCTCTTAATAGTATATGGTAAGTTCAGCTACAGTATTTTGTTTTGGTAGGGAGTGCTTGCTCTAAGGTACACAATCTACAAGAGGGAAGAGAGGAGGAGGAGTCGCTCTTTATGTAAGGGAAGGGATCAAAGCAACAGAACTAAAGGGTAAACAGGTGTGAGAGGAGGCACTGTGGGTCACCCTGGAGACTTTAAATGGCTCCACAATCTGCACAGGGTTGTATACAGACCTCCATCTCAGGGGAGGAAATGGACAAGGAATGATGGAAGGCATCCTTGGGATGGCAGAAAAGGTGAGATATTGCTGATGGGGACCTGAATATGCCAGATGTTAACTGGAGCACCTTTGCTGCAGCCACATCCAAGAGCAGAGCCATTCTTGATGCCCTACAGAGCGCATGCCACAGATAGCTAGTTTTGGAACCCACTCAGGAGGGAGCAATCTTAGATCTGGAACTTTCAAATGGGGAAGGACAGAGGATCTCCGATCTTGAAGTGGGTAGCCATCTGGGAACAAGCGACCACCAAACAGTGTGGTTCACGATAAACGTAGCTATAGAGTCAAGCCACACAAAAGTGAAGGTACTGGACTTCAGGAGGGCTGATTTTGTCAAAATGGGAGAGTGCATCAGAAAAGCACTAGCAAACAGGCAAGAAGGTGGGGTGGAGCAACAATGGGGAAACATCAAAACTGCCATCACAAAGGCAACAAGCCTTTGTGTGAAGCAAATAAACAAATCAAAATGAAAGAAAAATACACTATGGTTCTCAAAAGAAGTGGCAGGGAAGGTAAGAGAGAAAAAGATAGCATTCAGCAAGTATAAGGAAACACAGGAGGAGCAGGACAGAGAACTGTACAGGGATTTATTTAACTCCAAAAATTGATTAGCGTTTTGCTCATAAAAGTGCTAAAACACTACGAAAATGCATAGCACTTGCCTCACTGTGTTTAACAAACATAACACTTCTAGAAAACCTATATAAATACTTTCTGTACAGTTAGCATTGTCCCAAGAAAAAAACTGCTAATCAATTATTTAAAACCCTGCTGTATCAGTTAAAGCAGAAGGAAGTGGGGAAGGCAGTCAGAATAGCAAAGGTCCAAACTGAGGAAAAGATAGCCAACTCAGTTAAGAAGGGATAAAACCTTTTATAGGTACATTAGGAGCAAAGAAAGATGAGGGCAGGTATACTGAGGCCCATAAAGAGGAAGGTGGTTGGGCAGGTAGTGAAAGTGAAAAGAAGGGATACTGAACGAATATTTCTGCTCAGTATTCGCAATGGTAAAGCAGAGGGGAGAGACCTAATCCAGTCAATAGAAACACTCTGGATAGGAGAGTTGATATTAGTCCTTTCACAGAAGAAAGTGTTTTGAAAGAACTCTTAAAACTGAAGGTGGATAAAGCAATGGGGCCTGATGGGATTCACCCCAGAATTCTAAAAGAACTAAGGGAAGAACTAGTAACACCACTGACTACCCTTTTGAATAAATCGTGGGAGGAGGGTGTGGTGTGGAGAAGGGCAGATGTGATTCCCCTTCACAAAAGTGGTAGCAAGACAGAGGCAGAAAACTACAGACCTGTCAGTTTGACCTCAGTGGTAGGGAAAATGATGGAATTACTTCTGAAGGAAATAATTGTTGAGTACCTAGAGGCCAGTGGGCACAGGACCCAAGGCAGCATGGATTCACAGCAGGAAGGTCATGACAAACAAATCTAATTGGTTTCTTTGACTGGGTGACCAAAGTAGTAGACCAGGAGGGCTGTGGACATGGCCTACCTAGACTTTAGCAAGGCATTTGGCGCAGTCCCACAAAGATTAATAAACAAATTAACCAGTCTGGGAGTGGGTACTAGGGTGGTAGCCTGGGCAAAACACTGTCTGGACAACAGGACACAGCGGGTAATAGTAAATGGAGTCCACAGTGAAGAAAAGGAGGGTTACTAGTGGGGTACTGCAGGGTTCAGTACTGGGGCCAATCCTTTTTAATGTCTCTATAAGTGACATTGCAGAGGGAGTGGAGGGGAAGGCATGTTTCTTTGCAGATGACACAAAGATCTGCAACAGGGTTGATACGCAAGGTGGGGTGGAAAGGATGAAAAGGGACTTGGCAAGGTTGGAGGAATGGTCAAATGTATGGCAGCTTAGATTCAATGCAAAGAAGTGCAAAGTAATGCACCTGGGAAACAAAAACCCAGGGCAACAGTACACAATGGGGATGAGATACTGACAACAACAAAAATGGAAAGGGACCTGGGGTAGTCATATCAGATGATCTAAAGGTGGGCCAGCAATGTGAGAAGGCAGTAAGGAGGGCTGAGGGGATACTGGGATGCATAGGGAGAGGCATCACCAGTAGAAAACAGAAAGTTGTTGGCCCTCTGTACAGACAGTTGGCAAGACCACATCTGGAGTACTGTGTATGGTTCTGGAGACCTCATCTCTGTAAAGACATAGACAGGGTGGAGGCTGTCCAGAGGAGGGCAGCCAAAATGGTGCAGGGTCTGCACCAGAAGACATATGAAGAAAGACCAAAGGAGCCTAAGATGTATAGCCTATAGGAAATGAGGGAGAGGGGAGACATGATAGAAACTTTCAAATACCTCAAGGGAATCAACAAAGTCCAAGAAGGTAGTATCTTTCAAAAAAAGAGATGTGCAAGAACAAGGGGGCAAAATTTTAAGATAGAGGGTAGACAGCTCAGAGGTAATGTGAGGAAGTATTTCTTCCTAGAGAGGGTTGTAGATGCATGGAACAGCCTTCCTTAGGAGTCATACAGTCAAAAACATTGGAAGAATCCAAGAATGCATGGCACAGACATAAGGCAATTTAGGAGGAAGTAGGCTGTTGGTTAACTAGGATCTGCAGCTTATCCATTAGGTAGGGAAATGGGAAGACTAGGTGGGTCAAGAGGTCCTTATCTGCCATCAAACTCTATGTTTCTATAAGTTGATAGGGCTTTGTTCATCAGGCCAGCTCTGAGCTGGCTGTGTGGTGCAGTGGATGCAGTCACTGACTCTGTGGCTGGTGGACCCGGATCAGAGGATTGCTGTGGGGTTGCTGTTTTATTTTATTTTTTCTGTGGTTTCATTTCTTTTTTCTGTGCTTCAACTCCATTCCCCTGCCCTCCTGACTTTGTTCCTCCCGCCCACTGGTTGCCCCCAACATTCTCCCCTGCTGACTTGTGTCCCCTGCCCTTGGAGGATCCCCCTCCCATGCTTTCACCTGCTTCCAACTGTCAACCCCTTGGGGATGATTATATTAGTTTTTGGGCGTTTGGGCAAAGTCAGCACATTTTGAGCTTCCCATACAGACAGTGGTCAGTTGTCATTGTTCTGTAAGTCACTCTAGTGCTTAGCACCATTTGATTTTCAGCAATGTACCCTCGCTGTTGTTGTCAGCTGTTTGTGAGTCACCCTTATGACATAGAACCCAGTAAGTGCAAGGGAGTACAAATACAGCACAGAGCAGAATATTTTTAACTTTTTAATTTTATGGTGATCCCATTTATCACCAACCGCCTACAATTTATAGCCTGTGATAAGTGTATCCTCACAGTCACACACCCCTTTATACTGCCACAGCTTCCGTGCCCCCACCGTCCACTATGGACACCCACAGGTCCCTCTGCCCCATTTCACATCCTTGCAGACCACCCCACACACCTCCCTCCAGACCTCTGATGCAGGGCCCTTAAACCAGCTCATGGATGGTTTAACCTCAGCCCCATCTTGCAGCCATGGCGGGGGTTTCTAAAATCCCAAATAAGGGTATGTAGCTGCCCTTCCCTGGTGCATATCCTGGTGTACCACCTCTTCTGGAGCAAGGATGATGCAGGCGGATGCAGTGCATAGTATACCAATTGTCATGCAGCCTGCATTTGAAAAGTGGGATTGACACAACATTTGTTGCAGATGCTACTTGTGTCAAATTCTTTTTAATTTCAAATACTTTGCACCAAATTTTAGCATTGAAAATCAAGCCCTGAAAGGTACCTAACTGAGATCTAGCTGAGTTAATTACTACACTGCACTGTACTGCATTGCAGAGTCCCAAATATCATTTGTCTATGGTTTGTCATTCTTAGTTTTGGCTCAATCAGTTGTGCGCCTGTATAAAATGTCAGCTTTTGTTCATCTGTAGACTCACTGTATCAGCATGCCTTTAATAAATGATTGGCATACCCATGATGCTTTGTATTGGAGTTGATGCTTAGTGTGCAAATCTGTGATTTTCAGAGATATTCAGAAACCAAATAATTTGGAAATGCAGTTGCTTTTTCTTGATGGACCCCAATATAATGTTTTTCTTCCAATTTGCCTGCGTGCCTATTACTTTTGAGTGTACTACATGCCTGGTTTGCTCTGGGGCTCACTTAGTACTGTACTTCACTAAGATAATGGGCCCAATTTTCAAAAGGTTGGGACTTTTGCAAAAGTTTATGACAAGGAAAAATGGCTCAAAGGGCTTCGTGTGCTGCAGCTTGTGCTAGTCCCAATTTTGTAAGGAACCATGCACCATTGGGGGGACCACCTGCACCAGCCAGGCTTATACCATACTTGCAATGGCCACACTGGTACACCATGGTATAAGGGGGCTTGCACCATGGTGGGGCTATCATATCCCATCTTTTAGGATTTTTGAAGGCCCCCCCAGTGGGCATGCAGACCCTGTCATTAGACCAGGCCAGAGCTTGTCTAACCTGACATGTGCCACTGCTGCAACCCTTGTTGGATGGAGGATGACCCTGTGCCCCCACGGAGAAGGTACCCATACCTCCCTTTGAGACCTGCCAGACCACCGCTGGAATGGCTGTTGCAGGTCAGAGCATACAACCCCCCCCCCCACCGTGGTGGTGTTGTTGCATCCGCCCATACCACCTGGACCTGCACTGTCCCTGCCCTTGTTGTCACTCCCCACCTGACCCATCCACCCCCCTCAAGAGCCAGTGCATGTCCAGGATGATGGACCAGCCATCAGTGTGACCAGCCAGTGGGTCATCATTGCTGGCCACAACTGCTTCAAGCCCATCCTGCTGCTTGCAGCATTCTCCTTCGGTGTGCTGTTTAATCAGTGCAGCTGTTACCTTGTGGCAAACCTAGGGAATCTGGCACCAGAACCCTACTTTTTATAAAGTAAGGCATAGGGTCTATGGTGTTTCTGGGTTTGCAGCAGTTGGCAGGTTGGCACAGACTGCACTGATGTAACAGCAACCTTATTAATCAAGTGACCCTATTCTGCTGCACCAAGGGTCACAACAGAATATAATCACATGTCTGTGGTTTTCATTCTCACTCTTACAGTAAATCAAACAGATGTAAATACCTGTAAGAAAGTCAACTTTTGTTCGCTGTAAACTTTTCAGCCTTCCCTTATAAAACAATTTGCATCTCCTTGATGCTTGGCATAATCCTTTCCTGAAAGTGTAGCAACTAGTTTTTTTTTTATGATACCATAGATGATGCTGTCACTGACATTTTATATTTTATACATGTCTTCTTTGTATTGTCAGCACCTTGGACATCTCCCACTTACAGGTGAACCTGATTACTGGGCCTTAATTGTGAATAATGCTTCAATTATGAGGCAGTATGTAAATTTAATGCTTTGTGTGTTGTTAGTCACACAGTGGGCCAATATATCTTTGTAAGCTGTTATCCTGCAAGGAAAAATGTTATGTGGCAAGTTAAAGGCTCATAATCCCACACCCAAAAAGGGAAAGGTGTAGGCCAGATGTTTTCCAGACCCTTCCCCCTTTTGGCCAATCACAGCATGACACTAGCATCAGCAGCAATGGCGGCGTTGGTGGCTGCTCACTCTCTTCAATTAGATAAATAGTGCTGCTGTGGCTACAGTCACACCTTTGGGAAGGGGACTGAGGAACAAAAAAATGGGTGACCACCCCCAGATGAATTATTCCAAACAATTTATATAAGTGCCATGTTTTCTGTACCTTATGAAGACCCATTGCTGATTTTTCATATGGATTTACCCTTTCTAAGAGAACAAGTGCCTAGAGGGCCTGGAACTAGACTGCTGTCTATAAAGATGTCAGAAGTGATGAGTTTCCAATTAGCATATCCCTGTTCCACTTGGACTTTCTGAACTCAATGTTTTAGTGTTTTTGTGGATTTTAAATGTCATTGTTACTTTTCTCTGTCTTTCCTTTTGTTTCTAATACAGGAGGTCTACCTACTCATTGTGACTCTGCAGTGTATATCCTGGGGTTTGAATGTCCACGGCACTATTGAGACAAAGGTAATATCTAATCCACACAATAAATTAATAACAGGAAACAATATCCCTATCTACTGGTAATCAATACAGCTTTTATTTACTGTTTTCCTGATTTTATTTTTTCACCCCACCTCCTTATTGGCTGATCTTGTTGTGTTGCAGTCTACATTGTTTCTTCAGCTACTCCAGTGGCCACTCTCTTGCTTCCCCCTAAACCCACCTTGTAGTTGATGACAACTGTTGCTGATTTTTCATCAAACATTGGGTGGACTCTATCATGTCCATGGTGGAGCCAAGAGGATGAGATTAACTGGGATGCCAGCTTCATGGACACACATGGGCTGCCTCCATAATCAAACCCCCAAACTCCACCTGTAAATCTCAACATAAGGACATAGCAGGATTCTTAATCTGCATGCCCTTTGTCCCCATAGCAAATTGGGTGCAGCCATACAGTGTGAGATAGTATGATTTTTCTAGCAGACCCATGAACATCCCTCCATTCTGTGCCATTCTTTTCTGCTGACACAATTAGGGTCAGTGACGTAAGGTCTGGAAAGTGACCATTCTTGCCACCAGGCTATCAGTCATATAATAATGATGTGTACAGCAACAGAAAAAACAGCATTCTTTCAGGATACTGGTGACAATGTCAAAGCTGCCAGAAGCACAGAAAATGGAAATAAGTCATCATACACTACCCGCATAAATTCTTAAAGTCAGAATTTGATGTTCACAAAATAAAAACGAAAAACAAAACAAACAAACAAAAAACTAGGGCATAAGAGACCAAAACAATGCTGCAGAGTAATAAATGATAAAACACCATCAAGTATTGATTTTCAGCCTCCCAGGAGCCTCATCGGCAAAGCAGAAATACGAAATATTGTGAATAGCATCATTTGGAAGAAATTCTAAACATATTAGAATTTGTTCAGACCTCAAGTGTTTGAATATCATAACTGCATAGAGGACTGGTCAATTTTATTATGTTATTTATGATATCAAAATGGAAAGGCAGATCTTTGGGAACCCACCATGATTAGTTCAGGAATATTAAGACATGGAGTGTGCTCCTCCATGAGACATAATTATTTTTTATTTTAGTTGGTGTACCTTTAAACATTTTGAGGGTACTGATTTCTATGAAATTTTTTCCACTTTGAATATAATTTTTGCATTCTTATCATTATAGAAGCAATCTTAATCAATTTGATTCCATGAACAAAGATGGATGTTCAACCCCTCCCCTGGCATTGTGTTCCTGGCTGGGTATTTTCCCTGCATGAGTGACTACTGTAGATTTCAGATTGTCTTGAGTCACACCAGTACTTATAAGTTTTTAAACAAATATTTAGTTTTTCTTTTTCTTAACCTTCTGTCCCCCCTACCCATCAGCTTCTCCACCCTTTCTCAGGGCTTTCCAGGCACCTCCCAATCCCCTCCTGCCCAGCTTCTGGGCACTTCCCTCCATGTAGTCTTGGCTTTAGCCCCAGGTGGAGTCATGGAGGGTGCTATCTAATGAACTCTTAGTCTCATCAGGTGGTATTGCTCAGTGCTGCATGGAACAGGAATTTCTGACAGTGCAAAGAGCCTGTCATCATCATAGAGATGCAGGGGCTACAGTAGTGTTTCTCCTTGGACATTCCCACAGGGACATCACATGCCACGGTATCAAAGTGTGTTGTGTACACTATGGAGCTATATTCAAAGTGGTTGCATGTGGCGCAACTGAGTTGCACCAACACAACTCAAGAAATGCACCCTGGGGCAATATTTAAAAGAGGAATTGCCCAGCTCAATTCTTGATGCACCAGGGTGCAAAGATAATGTATGCGGCACATCTCCAGGGGCATGCCCATGTATACTACACATCCAAATATTCAGCCCGGGATGCGGTGCATATGCTGGCACAACCCTGAGATGCACCACATACCAGGGTACAAGGCTGAGCCCAAAAAAAGGCTCAAATGGTGTCCACCCACAGGCAAGCTGCCATACTGCAAGACACAACTCAGAAGCTGCCAGCCATGGGTGGCCACTCCCCCAGTACACTGTGCACAAGAACCCAAAATGTCACTGGTGGTCCAGTCGTTCCCTCTCCCTCCCACATAGCACCGATTGCCAAAAATAAAATAATTACATGTCCCTGGTAGTCTAGTGGTACCCCTTCACCCCTCCTGATGCTCTGACCACCAGTACATCTGATGGAAATATATCCCTGGTGGTACAGTGGCACTTCCCACCCCCACACCCACACAGGACCCCCCCTTCTCCCAGCCCCCCCAGTCATTGGCAGGCAGCAGCAGCAAACTCACCCACATACCTCCGTGGCTGCACGTCGAATGACAGAGTATAATATGAGCTGCAAGCCCATTGGTCCACACTGTGAACCAATTTGTTTATTTTGTTGTATTTTAGTCTTTGGTAACCGGGTAAGGCCCATTAGGCACAAGTGTCTGTTTTCAGGGGTGACCTGGGAACACTGGGTGGCTAAGTGACTTGCTTAGAGTCATACAGTATGCAAGTGGAGATTGTGAGAATCAAACCCAGGTCTGGTCTGCTGGATGTATCAAGCTCGTTCACAGCTCATTACTTTAACCTCTGGGCTGTACTGCACTCCCAAAAGGGCTTACAGTGCATACTATAATAGTCATTCACAAATATGTGAATGATGTCATTCATTCACATGTTTGTGAATGATTATTACAGTATGCGCTGCAAGCCCATTGGTCCACAGTGTGGACCAATGGGCTTGCTGCTCATACTGTACACTGTCATTTGGCAGACAGCCATGGATGTATGTGGGTGAGCTTGCTGCTGCCCATCGATGACTGGGAGGGCTGAGTGGGCTGGGTGGGTGAGGAGTCTTGTGTGATGGGGAGATGGGGGTGCCACTGGACCACCAGTGATGTCTTCCTATAAGGAATACTGTCGATCAGAACATCAGGAGGGTTGGGGATACCACTAGATTACCAGGGATATATAATTATTTCATTTGTGGCCATCAGAACATCGGGAGGGTTGGGGAGGTACCACTAGACTACCAGGGATATATAATTATTTTATTTTTGGTGATTGGGGTTATGGGGAAGGAGTGGGTACCATTAGACTACCAGGGATATATAATTATTTTATTTTTGGTGATCGGGGCTACGGGGGGGGAGGAGGGTACCACTAGACTACCAGAGCCATTTAAACATTTTATTTTCAGTGACTGGGATTACAGGGAGGGAGAGGGTACCACTTGATGTCCTCTGGGAACACCACATGCTGTGCAGGGTGCCAGGTGCATTTTGCTGGCAAGCCCTGTGCAACCCAAACAAATGGCCCTATTTGCACCTTGCATGTGTTATGGACTGATTTGCATACTGCTGGCTAAATATCAGGAATTTGCTACAACATAATTCCATTGTTATTGGCACAGTTCCATTCCTGGGATTCAACCCTGTCTGGCAGGATGTGCCAGCGCATCCCTATTGCACAGTGCATAAACTGATATATTCAGAGGAGATGTGCCATGGCTCATCTCCTTTGAATATCACCAAGGTTTCACCAGCACAATTCAGTAGTGCTGCCACACCACATGTGCCATTGCCAGGTGCACTTCTGAATATCAGGGCCTATGTTTATATCTATCTGCCAATGTCTGCAATGTCACACCCTCCCTCCTCCTTCTCCATCTGCACTGCCACCTGTGATCACCCAGGTGGCAATATCTGAGGAAGCGTGGATAGTGTCGTGCAAAAGCGAAATTTTGTTACCGAAATATTTCACAAAATTCATACATTTTTCAAAATATTTTGTGGGTGCAAAAATCTTGGGATGGGGGGCACTAGACTACTGGGGAAAAGGGTCATGTTGATATTTATTGTAACAATGACTGGGGTTTGGTGAGTGGGGCCTCTAGACTACCCGGTAAGGGAATGTTTGAATTATTTTAAACAATGATTGGGATTTGGGAGGGGTCACAAGACTACCAGGAAAAGGGCTCATATTTTAATATTTCAAAATGATTGGGGATGGGGGCGATAGATGTGCTTATGCACATTGCTGCGAGCTCGTGAAACCTGTCAGATGAGCCCGCTGTTTGGTACACTGCTAGGGTTGCTACAAGCCACAGGATGTTTCACAGAACCCCACTCAATAGTGAATTGGTTAGAGGTCAGTGGCACATGGGTGATCAGTGCAAGCTGCCTTTGGCATGGTTCACCAAGTTTTGAGAATCAGGCCCCATATGTTTAGGAGTTTTAAATAGTTAGACAAATGGACAGAAAGACAGATAGATAGATTGAGAGAGAGAGAGAGAGAGAGAGAGAGAGAGATAGATAGATAGATATTTATTATTTATTTTTTTATTGAAATTTGTTGACGGGTAGGCCCACTGGGACAACAAAGTCCTTTTTTCAGGGGCGACCCGGAATTAATTACAGATAAGAGACACAAGAGCATACAAAAGACAAAGGTAGTACAGTTAATCGCATAGGTACATACATAAGTAGAATTACAGTAAACAAAAGAGAACAGGTAACATTAGAAACAGGACAAAACAGGTCAAGACTAAGGAGTGTAAGTGGCACCAACAATTCAAGTGCAACAGCATTGATTGACTACCAGTAAGCGAGATTTTAGGGCAATTTTGAATGAGTACAGAGTACAGCAGTTAGCCACAGCTGCGGGTAGACTGTTACAGAGTGATGGGGGCAGAACTGGCAAAGGACCTGTCAGCAGCTCGGGTTAGAGTCCTGGGGACTTTCAGGACAGGGTGGTCAGTAGAACTCAGGTCAAGTTTAGCTGTTTTGAATAGGAGAAGTCCATTTAGGCTAGGAGGAGCCGGGAGCTTGGCTGTTTTGAAGGCCAGACAGAGTGTAGGGAATGCAAGCCTGGCCTCAAGTGATGGCCAGCTCAAAGAGGTAGGAACATTGCAGTGGTGATCATGGGGGTGGGCAGAGGCTGCAAAGTGGGCAATTTTATAATAAAGTAATCTGAGTTTGTTGAGATCAGGGCCCCGAAGAGGTTGAAATAAGGGAGCACCATAGAGAAGCACTGGGAGAATGGTACCAGTGGTGATAGCCATCTGAGGCTTCCTGAGAGGAATCGCCAAGTCTGTATAAGACGCCAGTTCTTTGATGGAGGATTTTGGTGATAGCCTCAATGTGCAGGCTTAGGGTTACCTCCTGATCCAGGTGCACTCCAAGATATTTTGTGGATGCACATACCTCAAGTGGAGTCCCATTGGCCGATGAGATCTGAAGGAGGTTTGATCTATTGGCTCCTAACCGTTTGGTACTGAAAAGCATGGCCTTGGATTTATTGAGGTTCAGGACTAGTTTCATGTCCATTAGCCACTTTTCCAACTCCCTGAAGTCCTTATTGAGGTTATGGCTTAGTTGAAATAAGTCCTTCGAACTCCTATAGATAATGGCATCATCTGCATACAATTGGATGTTGGCCCCACTGCAATGCTTTGGCATGCTATTGATGAAAATAGTAAATAGCAGGGTCAAGGATGGAACCTTGGGGACTCCTTGGTGTACTAGCTTAATTGTAGAGTTGTTGCCTTCCATTTTACCAGCTGTTTCCTTCCACAGAGGTAATGATGAAACCAGGAGGAGGCAAGTGGATTGAGTCCGAGGTTCTGACGACAGGTAATAATGAGATCATGGTTCACCAAATCAAAGGCTTTCATAAAATCCAGGAATATGGCACCTGTGGCTAGACCTTGATCCATAGCCCCTAGTACATCCGAGGTGAACTTGACTAGGGCTGTGTCAGTGCCATGGTTTTTTCTGAAACCATGTTGCACCTCTGTAAGCAGATTATGGGTTTCAAGATAATCAAGAATCTGTCTATACACCAGTTTTTCCAGCGTTTTTGCAAGCACACTGAGGATGGATATAGGTCAGTAGTTTTCAATTTGGCATTTGTCACCACCTTTATGATTAGGGACAACAGTGGCCATTTTCCATTTGGTGGGGAATTGCCTGAGGAGGAGGGATTTGTTAAACATGTTCCTTAGTGGAGCCGCAATAATTGGGGCAGCTATTTTCAGAAATTTAGGCTCCAGATTGTCAAACCCAGGAGTGCCATCCAGTTTGATGGTGTTTAGAAGGGTGAGGACTTCCTTCCACATAACCAGGCAGAAGTGGAAGTTGGGGAAGGTGCAGGTGGCAAAGGGAGAGAAGTTAGTGTTGCTAGGTGAGGGATCAATGTATCTATCTAGGCAGTAAAGAAATTGTTGAAAGCATTCACTAACTCCACCAGCTCAGACATCAGGTTGCCTTTGACTGTGATGCTCTGGGGGGCTTCAGCTGAGCGCCCCTTCAGGAGGCAATTTATTTGAGACCAGAACTTTTTTGGGTTTGCCAGGTTAGAGATTTGGAGTCATCTAATGTAGGCACTTTTAGCATGTTTAAGCTCTTTCTTACAGCTATTGCGCAGGGTCCTGTATAATAGCCAATCAGCGTGAACTCCTGAGCATTTGTACTTGCCCCATGCCTTGTCTCTGAGCTTCATTTGTTTTCTTCTTTCCTGATCCAGCCAGTTTGCACATTTGCCACTGACTCTCCATTGTTTAAGTGGGGCATGCTTGTTAAGTACACTTAGGAAGTTATGGGCAAAGCAATCAAGAGCAACATCAATGTTAGCAAGATTACAGTATTAAGGTTCCCCAGTGTATCCTTCTCAGATCCGAAGAAAATCATTGGGAATAAATCTTGATAGGTCCTGGGTGAGTCACGATCCTCAGGGAACATTCAGTGAGTTATTCCTCCAGATGCAAAAGATGGGAGCATGATCGCTGAGAGAGTCAGGCATCAGACCAGCTGCTCTGCATCTGTTTGGATGGTTAACCAGTATCCAATCTAGAAGAGTATGGTTTCCAGTCTTAGTGTTCGACCTCGTGGGTTCACTGATAACCTGCGTGAGGGACACATCAGATAGCGAGGATTTGCTAACTGCATTGCTTAGCCAGTTTAAGTTAAAGTCACCCATGAGAATAAGTTCCCCCACAGGGTTACTTGCTAACTGCCTGATGAGGAACTACAGTTCGCATTTAGCCACCTTGGGTGGGTTGTAGGTGCATCCAATGGTTATCGATTTGGTCCCACCCAGGGTGAGCTTAATTAGAAGACACTCAGAATCCCTATTATCCAACCAAGATGGACTGATATTAAGGGCATTAGGGAGTTCCATACATAAATAACCACTCCTCTGCCTTTTCTGTTTATTCTATCCTTCCGAGAAACAGTGTATCCCGAGATGTCTATCTCATGGGTATGTATGTAGGGTTTGAGCCATGTTTCTGTGACTTCAATGACATCAGGGGAGTAGAGATCAACCCTAGCCTTGAGCTCATGCAATTTGGGTCTTAGACTACAGATGTTCATTTGAACTAACTTCAACCCTTTGGTCAGGTTCCACGTTGGGTCCGAGGGGGAGGAGATTCTGCAACTGAGAGGACCAGGATTCAATTCAATATCTCCTGCCAAGTGGAGGACAAGCTTACATAGGTACCAGGGCAGGTAGGGTGTGGGCCATTTTGGCCATCCCGGTGCATCCATGAAGTAAGAAATGAGCTTGTAGCAGTTCCCCATAGCCCTAAGCCCTAGGAGTGTAACTAACCCAGGAAGGTAGGTGTACGCCAAGCAGAAGTAGACAGACAGGGGCCTGCACTCTTTAGTTTGCTATAGTCAGGTGCAGGACAGAGGAGGCTCCAGTCCAGGATGACAAGGGAGTGTAAGAGGCTGGCGGGCCAGCAGGCCATATGAGGCATGATTCGAAATATGGCTCAGGGTTTTCAGCCAGGACCAGGAACATTAGTTATAATACCAGACCAATGTCTAGCCCACAGCACTCCCTAGATCCAGCTCTGGTTAGGATGCAAGTAGAGGGAGCAGATGGATGGAAGGTCAGAGAGGAGATAGGAAGCTAAACACATGGCTCAAGGGCTGGTGCCAGGAAAAGGACACAGATTTGTGGGAACTGGCAACAGTTCTGGGAGCGAAAGTTCTTTAAATTTGATAGACTGCATCTGACTAAGGAGGGAGTCAGAGCATTGGGGCAGAAGTCTGACGTCTTTGCAGAATATTTAAACTAGCAAATGGGGAGAGGGGTGCAGCATCCCATATGTCAAATGGGAAGAACACCCTCCCCTCAGCTAGTGGTCAAACAGGGATTCAGCATGTTTGCAGTTCATTTGCATCACTAGGTAAGAAAAAAGGTTTGTCTCCCATACGATGCACTGGGGTAATGCCAAACCTCACCCAACAACTAACACACACAAATCTGGCCAATGGAAAATCATGTACACAAATGCTCACAGCCTGGGAAATAAGATCCCAGACCTGCAGGCAATAATGTCAGAGGCTAAACTGGGCATAGTAGCAATTAGTGAGACGTGGTTTACCAGTAACCACACTAGGAGACTTCAGTACCTGGCTATGTATTGTTCAGAAGAGACCGAGGTGCAAAAGGAGGGAGGAGTGGCCCTGTCGTCAATGAAAATATCAAAGCTACAGAAATTCAGAATACACATAAGGAGCCAGATGAACTGTGGGTCACCCTGGAAACAGGAAATGGGACAGCCATAAGAACTGGGGTTGTCTACAGGCCCCCAGACCAGGGGGAGGACATAGACACATTACTATTAGAAGATATACAAAACATGACAGCTAAAGGGGAGGTTCTGATAATGGGAGACTTCAACATGCCGGATACAGATAGGTCAATACCAACAGGTACATCTGCCAGAACTAGACATATAGTGGATTCCCTGCAGGGGGAGGGCCTCAAACAACTGGTACAGCAACCCACAGGAGACAGGGCTATCCTAGATCTAGTACTGACTAACAGGGAAGGGATCACAGATCTCCAGGTAGAAGGTCACCTGGGGGCCAGTGACCATCACATGGTATGGTTCAATTTGGCTACTACTTCTAAATCATCCCATTCCAAAGCAAAAATATGGGACTTCAGAGGAGCTTACTTTGATAAGATGGCCAACAGAGTTAAGCTAGCCCTGGCAAAAGAAACACAGGTGAGGGGTACAGACAAAGTGGGCAAGCATTAAGGATGCAATACTTGAAGCAACATCCCATTGTGTTAGACAGAAAGAAGTGCAAAGAAGAGGAAACCACTTTGGTTCTCAAATACAGTAGCAGAAAGGTTAGAGCCAAAGGCTGGCCTTCAGGAAATATAAAGGAACACAGCGGATGAAGATGGGAGGCATACCAAACTGCCCAAGGGAAGCAGGGAAGGCAGTAAGGCAGGCAAAGTCCCAAACTGAGGAAACACTAGCATGAACAGAAAAGAAGGTGACAAGACTTTCTATAGATACATTAGTGAAAGGAGAAAGTCCAGAGGGATATTGCTAAGCTTAATGGAGAAAAGGGAGCATGTGAGGAGGGACCTGTAAAGCATCTACCTAAATAGATACTTTGCTCAGTATTTACTGAAGAGAAGGTAGGGCAGGGCCCACAGCTCAGCATCATGGACACTGGGGGGGAGGTGAGCACTACTCCCTTCACAAAAGAAAGGGTCCTACAAGAGCTTGCTAAGCTCAGGGTGGATAAGGCAATGGGACCTGATGGCATACATCCCAGGGTACTTAAGGAGCTAAAGGTGGAACTAGCAGAGCCATTAGCAGAACTGTTTAGTGAGTCTCTGAGCACAGGAGAGGTCCCAGAAGACTGGAGAAGGGCTCATGTGATCCCGCTCCACAAGAGTGGTAGCAGGGAGAAGGCAGAGAACTACAGACCAGTCAGTTTTACCTCAGTAGTGGGCAAGATTATGGAGGCACTCCTTAAGGAAAGGATAGTGCAACACCTGGAATCCATAGGGGCACAGGATCCAAGACAGCATGGGTTTACAAAGGAAGGTCCTGTCAAACTAATCTCATAGATTTCTTTGACTGGGTAACCAGAGTGGTGGACCAAGGGGGAGCAGTTGATGTTGCCTACCTTGACTTCAGCAAAGCTTTTGACACTGTTCCACATAGGAGATTGATAAATAAGCTGGGTAGGCTCAGGGTGGGTCAGAAGCTGGTCAACTGGGTGGCAAACTGGTTGACGGGCAGAAAACAGAGAGTGGTGGTAAATGGTATACAGTCAGAAGAGATGCAAGTCACAAGTGGGTACCTCAGGGATCAGTTCTGGAGCTAGTCCTCTTCAACATCATCATTAGTGACCTTGCAGATGGACTAGAGGGTAAGGCTTGTCTGTTTGCAGATGACACCAAGATCTGCAATAGAGTAGATGATCCAGATGGGTGGGCAGAATGAGAATACATCTGGATAAACTAGCAAAATGGTCAGAAGAGTGGCAACTGGATTTAATGCAAAGAAGTGCAAGATCATGCACATAGGGAAGAGAAACCCTGAAGCCACCTATAGGCTGGGAGGGGAGTGCTAGCAGTCACAAAGGAAGAAAGAGATTTGGGCATCATCATCATCACTGATGACCTGAAATCATCCAAGCAGACCTCTAAAGCAGTAGGTAAGGCTAGGGGTGTTAGGATGTATTAGTAGGGATATCACAAGTCGTAAGAGGGAGGTAATAATCCCTCTTTACAAGACACTAGTTGAAGCCCCATCTGGAGTACTGCGTGCAGTATTGGAGGCCACGCTTTCACAAGGACATTAACCAAATTGAGGCAGTCCAGAGAAGGGCAACCAAAATGGTGCAGGGGCTGCATCAGAAGACATATGAGGGCAGATTAACAGAGCTCAATGTGTATACCTTTGAGCAAAGGAGGGAGAGAGGTGATATGATCAAGGCTTTCAAACACCTTAAGGGCATTAACAAGGTGAAAGAGTTAACATGTTTAAATATAAGAAAAATAGCAGGACCAGAGGACACAGCATGAGATTAGAGGGGCGATTAAGGGGAATGTGAAGAAATTCTTTTCACAGAAAGGGTGGTGGATGCATGGAATGGCTTACCTCAAGAAGTGGTGGCTATGAATACAGTGCAGGGCTTCAAACAGGCATGGGAAAGGCATAAGGGAGCAATACAAATGAATATGAATAGATAGGCCACTGACAGAGCAAAGGCCGATGGAACATTTATAAGGTAGAAAAGAAATGGGCAGACTGGATGGGCCTTAGTGGTCCTTATCTGCCGTCAACTTCTATGTTTCTAAGTAAAGTTGGTTTCTCAGGATGGGACAAATAATCTTAGTAGGACAACAGTAACACCACATACACCAGCACTACCTCCACTAGTATAACATCAGGAAAACTGAGCTGGCAAGTCTGCAAAGTAACCCCCAATTGAGGTATGAACCTGCGACCAGAAACACCCTAGCAATACAGGAAGAAGCATAGGTATGGACAGGGATTAGAACAAACAGTGTGGTAGAATGCAAGCTACTACATGTACATATCGTGAGTACAGTCAAGTCCTGGGCTCAGGCATGCAGGACCAATAGCAATTAGGAACATATCAAGTTCAACCCCTGGTGGCGGGCATAAGTCCATATAAAATGTGCACTAAGAGGGGGCTGGGTGGGGGCAAAAATCTTCAACCAGCAACACTAGCCAGAGAGCCTCAACTGGCATAGTCCTTACAGTTTACTTAATTCAGCTCCATGGAGCTTGGTTGCAGCCATGGTTATTGCCCCAATTTTTGTCAATTTCAGCAGCTCCAGTGAGCTGGGACAGACAGAATTCAGCGATGTCCTCTGTGAGTTCCAATGAACTCCGACTGCAGAGAAGGCAAGAAAGGCAGCCTTTAAGTAGTCAAGCAGGACAAGCTTGGCTGGAGGAACTTGGTGCCTTTTTCTTTCAAACAAAAGAAAGGAAAAGAGATCTTCAACCAGCAACACTAGCCGGAGAGCCCCAACTGGCACAATCCTTACAGTTTACTTAATTCAGCTCCATGGAGCTCGGCTGCAGTCGCGGTTGTTGCCCCGATTTTTGTCAATTTCAGCAGCTCCAGTGAGCTGGAGCAGACAGAATCCAGCAACGTCCTCGGTGAGTTCTGATGAACTCAGACTGCAGAGAGGGCAAGAAAGGCAGACTTTAAGTAGCCAAGCAGGACAAGCTTGGCTGGAGAAACTCGGCACCTTTCTCTTTCAAACGAAAGGAAGGTAAAGAGATCTTCAACCAGCAACACTAGCCGGAGAGCCACGACTGGCACAGTCCTTACAGTTTACTTAATTCAGCTCCATGTAGCTCGGTTGCAGCCGCAGTTATTGCCCTGATTTTTGTCAATTTCAGCATCTCCAGTGAGCTGGAGCAGACAGAATACAACAACGTACTCGGTGACTTCGATGAACTCAGATGGATGGATAGATAGATAGATAGATAGATAGATAGATAGATAGATAGATAGATAGATGATAGATAGAAAGATAGATACTGTATGTAGTGAGGTAGGGAGGAAGGCAAATAGACAGGAAGACAAGCAGACAGACATACAGACCAATAGATGGATTTTTGTTGCTTTCAACCTTGTTTTCCTTGGACATATAACTCATCAGCAAGGGGAAGAGAACTTTCTGATGACTGTGTTGTAAAATATCATGTGTTCATTCAGCTCTGCTCCTACAGTACAATAGCAGGAGTTGTGTATTAGTACATTGGGATATTTTCTTTTTTCATGTTTCCTGTTATTATGTAGCTGTACATTATAAACCCAGCCAAGAATGGAAGTAGGTGTTCAGCAGAAGGAGATATCAGAAACGATCAGATATGCTGACTGGAGCGCTGGTGTGCTTCTTCCAGTAAGGAGTGAAAGATGTGTAGTAGTAAAGGAAATTGATTCTTTGTTTGTATTTAAAGTTCTTACTTCATTAAGAAAAATGTATTAATTTTGGCACTGATGAATTTGAAGAGGTGAAACTGAATCTCACAATGTTGATACAGTAAATTAGCAAAATAGCAAGGGATTAGTGATTTGGAAATAAAAACCTATTCTGGTTTATGAAGCGAGCTCGACTTATAGTACGGCAGCAATGAGGGGCGTTACCTGTCTGCGAGTCTGGATGGGACAGTTGGTTCTCCTCCTGTAAGCTCAAAACCACCATTTTGGATGTGGAGCATCACCAGCATGGCAAATGACTCCACAGCTACTATGCTATTGGCCAAGCCCTAATCACCCACCTTAACAAACTGGTATCCCAGTTCCCAGCTATAACATTAACATTTACATGTAGTCAATGATTAATTATTTTTTTTAATATGTTTGCTTTCCCTCATTAGATTTTCTACCTGACAATATTAGATGGGAAGAGTTGAACAGTACTCCACCTGGAGGATGACACAGGTAGTTGTATCACTCTTCATACTGCATCAGCATTGTGACCTGCCTGACTGTGACATCAGAGCTGATCAAGAAAAATCACTCACATTATACCAGGTTGGTGTCCTTGGATATCACAATTAGTGTTGTCACACTGCTGATGAATTATGATGGGGAAAAAGAACTAGATACAATATGTAAAAAACATAGAAACGTGAAAACTTGCAAGAAGAAGAACATATGATCATTTGAGTCTGTTCAATTTGAAGGTTTCTGTCCCTTAAATGTCCAAGTCTACCGACCACACCTCTGTCCCATAATGCTTCCTTTGCAGTTGTCTCACCCCTTTTAAAGCTTAATGGTTCTAGCATGGATCACCTCCTTTGGCAGACTGTTTCACTCCTCCACCACCCTTTCCATGTAATAATATTTACTGGTGTCCCTCCTGAACCTACCCCTCTCCAACAAGCTTGCTGCCATTCCATCTGGTACACATAATCTCATTGGCCTAAACAATTGCACAGAGTTCACCTTGGTAGTGCCCACCATATATTTGAAGGTCTCTACTAAGTCCTCTCCTTCTCCATCTCTCTCTCTTTCTCTGGGTGACTAATGAGAATGTTTAGACTCTCTAACCTCTGTTCATATGCGTTTCCATTCTGTTCTTGAATCATCTTTGCTGCTCTCCTCTACATTGTTTCTAATTTTCTCACATCTTTCTTTAGACAGTGATTCCAGAACTGGATACCATACTCCAGGTGCAGAGGGATCTGTATAAGGGTAGTTTGACTTCTTTACTCTCTTACTGATGCCCAGCTTTTATGCATCCCAGCATTCTGATTACTTTCCCTGCTACCTTACTGAATTGTGTAGCTCACTTAAGTATGCTAATGATTGCTAACCCCCAGTCATTCTCTTCATTGGACATTATCATGGCTACCTCCCAACTAGTACTCACCCCTCAAGTTCTTCCTCCCAATGGGTACTATGTATAACTGCAGTGTGCACCACGTAGGTGCATGCATGGGGTGCATAGAAGTGGCACATGTGAAACAGGTGTACACCAACACACCATAGCATATACCAGCAGCATGTGAAGAGGCACATAACCGTATGGCATGCACTCATGTGCCACCAATGCACAGCCTACATGTGGGGGCATTGCCATGCACAGCCTTGCACAGCAGCACCCTTCACCCATGCATGATGCCAGTTTGGCAGAAAGCCACATGGGATGGAGTGACATGTACACCAGTTGAAGTGCTGCCGTGCAGGGGCACATGGCGAGCCTTTGTGGCCAGGGAGCAACCACAAAGCTGACAGCATGGGCAAGCACAGCAAGAAAGCTGAGAACAGAGGAATTTATCAGCTGGCTATGAATCTGGTATTATGCTAAAGGGTATGGGCTGGTGGGGGGTGGGAGGAACCTAGGAGGACAGTAGTCTCTATGCCAAGGATAGTCTACATTTAAACAAGGAGGGTAAGAAAGTGTTGAAACAGAGGATGGATGAGTCGTAGAGGAAGCCGGGAATTTAAACTAGAGGTTGGGGCTACCAAGTGGGCAAGGAACATGCAGAGACCACAGGTTGGGAAGCCTTATGAGCTTACCCCCCACCCATAACAGTAACAAAGGACAAAGGACAGGTACTAAAGGTGATGCTAGTAAAGAAGGGCAGGATGGGAGGGGCAGAAAGGGGTGGACGGTTGTCTCCCTTAATGTTAGGAGCCTTGGGAAGAAAACTGCAGAGCTACAGGCTCTCATGGCAGAGGGAGAGGTGGACATTGCAGCAATCACAGAAACATGGGACCCCCAACACAATGAATGGGACCTGCTGATACCAGTGTACAGGTTATTTCATAGGGATAAAGTAATTGGGAAAGAAGGGGGTGGCACTATATGTGAGGGAAGGACTGAAGTGTGTAAGAGAGGAAGGGGAGGAGGGTAGTACCAAGTCATTATGGATGCAAATCCAGAATTCCAAGAATAGGACTCTCAGATTGGGAGTAGCGTACAGGCTGCCCTCTCAGACTGAGGAGTTAGACAGGGAACAAGCAGGACAAATCAGGAGGACCTGCGAGAAGAGTAATGTGGTGATTGTGGGGGACTTCAACATGCCAGGACTGGACTGGAGTACCCCAGCAACCAGGATTAGAAGGGAGCAGGTACTTCTGATTGCCTCCCAGGATAGCTTTCTGATGCAAATGGTCAATGAACCAAGCAGGTTAGGGAATATTCTTGACCTTGTGCTGGCAAATGGGCCATTTTTGAGGGAACTTAGGGTGGAAGAACCACTGACAGAGAATGACCACCACTCAGTATGGCTCACATTGGGTATGGGTAAGGAAGGAGTGGAATCTGGCCCAAGGGTGCTGGACTTCAGGAGGGCTGACTTTGGGAGGATGGGGGAAGTGGTAAAAGGGTACTTGGCCAGAATTCAACCTAGTATGGGTACTAACCAGAGGTGGGAGCTCATAAAGCTGGGGATAATGGAGGCAACCAGAACCTGCAGCAAGGCCCAGAGCAACAAGGCTAGGGCAAGGAAACCTAGCTGAGGGAGCAAGGAGGTCATGGAAAAGGTAAGGAGGAAAAAAGCTGCCTTTAGGAGGCACAAGAAAACAGGAAGGGGGGAGAACAGGGAGGAGTACCTGAAGAAATTGAAGGAGGTGACATGGGCAGTAAGGGAAGCCAGAGCGTCTATGGAGCTCAGGCTGGTGTAAGGCTTTATGAAGGGGGAGAAGGACTTCTTCAGGTAAAGGGAGAAAAGGAACTGTAAGGACCATATAGTAAGGATTAGGAAGGGGGGGTTGGGTGGAAGCAGGGGGTGATAAGGCAGAAGCACTAAATGATGACTTCTATTTGGTATTTATTAAGAAAAAGATGGGGGTGATACCCAAGGAGGGGGGAGGAAGGGCAGAAATGGGGGGTGACAGATAGGGAAATCATGGATGGAAGAGTTTTGGAGAGTGTGAGGGCACTGAGGGTGGACAAGGTGCCAGGCCCAGATGGCATCCATCCCAGGGTACTGAAGGAGCTGGCAGAGGTCCTTGCAGGACCTTTAGCAGGCCTATTTAATGCCTTACTACACTCAGGATGTGTACCTCAGGATTGGAGAATGGCTCATGTGGTGCCCCTCCACAACAGCAGCCCCAAGGATGAACCGGGAAAATACAGACCAGTGAGCCTCACATTCATTATGGGTAAGCTAATGGAGATTATCCTGACGGAGAGGCTTATGGCCCTCCTGGAGGTCAAAGGACTATAGGACAGCAGACAGCATGGCTTTGTATGTAGCAGATCCTGCCAAACCAACCTGATAGAGTTCTATGAATGGGTAACTAGGCAATTGAAGAGGGGCCATGCAGTGGATGTCCTGTACCTGGACTTCAGTAAGGCATTTGACTCAGTGCCACATGGGAGACTGGGAAGTAAGTTAGAAGGCATGGGGTGGGTGCAAAACTGGTGAGATGGGTAGGGAACTGGCTTCATGGAAGGTAATGGAGGCTGGTGGTGGGTGGGGAGCTCTCACCCACAAGGGTAGTGACGAGTGGTGTTCCGCAGGGCTTGGTGCTGGGGCCAGCATTGTTTGGGATATTCATTGCAGACATATCATTGGGTATCAAGAGCAAGGTCAGTCTGTTTGCCGTCGACACCAAGATGGGAACAGTGGTGGATGACCTAGGGGGATGCAGGGGTTACAAGACCATCTGGCAAAGCTAGAAACCTGGTTAGATACCTGGCAACTGGGGTTTAATGCCAAAAAGTGCAAGGTGCTGAATTTTGGGGTGAAGATCCCAAGGAGGAGTTACCAGCTGGGGGGAGTGCAGCTAGCCAAGACAGAGGAGCGGAAGGATCTGGGGGTGATCATTAAAGGGTCAATGAACAACTCGGCACAATGTTGGAAGGCAGCTGCAAAGGCCAATAAAATGCTGGGTTGCATTGCAAGGGGTATATCCTCCAGGAGGGGGGAGGTGATTCTGCTGCTGTATAGATCATTAATTAGACCACACATGCAGTACTGTTTCCCATATCTGAAGAGGGACATTAAGTTACTGGAGAGGGTGCAGCGCAGGGTGGCAAAGATGATCAAGGGGCTAGGGGACTTACCATATGAGAAGAGGCTGAGGTAGTTGAACATGTATTCACTGGAGGACAGGAGGGATGGGGGGTCATGATTGAAACCTTTAACTACATGAAAGGAATAAAGAAGACAGGTACAGAGGGGCTGTTCAAAGTAAGAGAGGGGAGGGGCACCCGAGCCATAATATGAGACTGGAGGGAGGAAGGTTCAGGAGAGAGATGAGGAGAAACTTTTTTACAGAGATGGTGGTAGCTGGGTGGAATGTGTTACCAGCAGAAGTGGTATCCAGTAGAACAGTGGACTGCTTCAAAAGGGGCTGGGACAGGCAAGGTTGAGGATAATTGGAGGTTAAGGGTAGGAAGGAGAGGCAGCTTCAGAATAAGGGGTGCTAGCTGCACATTTGAGCAGGCTTGATAGACCTCTAGGCCTTTATCTGCTGGCAAATTTTGTATGTTCATATGGCCCAGAGGGATGGGGCCACTTCAGCAGCCCCACACAACTCCCGCCCATCTGGTAGTGCACCCCATGACTGTAGGCTACCACTGTCCCTCAAGGCCCCGACACACAGCACAATACCATTCGGCCCCCCTGCCCTGGAGACAGTGACCACACATTTTCAGGGTATCAAATTACTTTACTGCAAACCACAGCCAATGAATACAAACAACAGTAGCAGGAATGGCTCAGACAGGATAACAAGGCCACACAGCAAAACAGAACAGTACAGACACTTTGCTGCACCCATGTGCCTATGGTGGCACCCATGCCCAATCAGCATTGTCCACAATACAGACGCACCAGCAGTCCAGCAATCTCTCAGATGGTCACAACTGCCTCCTCACGCAATGAGGTGTCTGACATTGATGTGGAATCCCACCCCAGGCCATCCAGGACAAAGCACCGCACAGGGTCCCTGTAGCGTTGCAACAAAAGAGGGGACTGAGGTTAGTACTGGGGACATGCAGTACCCACCTACAGGTGGGCCATGGGTGCAATATGGAGCCAGTACAATGAAAGGAGAACTCACCTGGGAGGGAAAAACCACATTCCACGCATCAGTGGTGTCCAGTTTGTACATGAGCCTGTCCACCACATCCCACTGCCTGGCAAAGTACCTTGGGAGCTGGTGTCACCACCGGCCTGTCTGCTGCCAAGGGGACCACACAATGCATGGTGCACCATCTGGCTGTTCCACCACTCCATGATGGTCCTGCAAGGGAAGAGACAGGGTGAGCAACATACACAGCCTGAACACCCCCACCTATGCCCAGCCACCATCACACCTTGTGGCCATGACATTCACCAGCCGATGGAGGACAACATGCCATAGGGTCCCACCACTGTGACAGTCGGTGAAGGTATCTTTGGATACCTGCCAGAGGTCCCTGGGGAATAGAGCTGCCCACTGCTCTGCATCAGCTGCTACCTCTTGTTCCATCATAGCTCTGCTACACATGCATGACACTGTCAGAGCACATGCACACTGCAGCCACAGTGGGACTGGGCATGGTGCATGTAACAGTGGCCACACCATTTTAAGGGTTCCCACCAGTGGCCCATCTGGATGATGCTCTGCAATCACAACACTACATAGTCACAGGCTGTGCTGCAGAGCTGCTGTGATTTTCCCAGGACTACTGATGAATCTAAACCTGCACAAACATATCCATGCAAGGATGAGATGCCCATGTCTGCAGGAATGTGTGTTCCATCTATGCATGGATGCCACCACACTGATGGACACGCACAACATGGATCACTTCAGGCTGCCATGGCCCATGATTGCACATCAATGTAACATGGTTCAGTACAGCATCATGCTGAGGACATGCCGCTGCAATGCAATGAGGGTTGCCCTGGCCTACTATGCGTTGGGGTCATTCCAGAGCTTGACGGGTGATGCCATTGTCATGAGCTAGTCATTAGTGTCAAAGGCCTGGAACAGGTCACAGACACCCTAATGGAGCATACGCCTGCCCACATCAAGCTCCCAACATCTGATGCAGAGTTTCATGCCACCAAGCAGGCATTCTACACCTTGCATGGAATGCCCAATGTCTGCGGAATGATGGATGGCACACACATTGCCATCTTGTCACCCTCCAGCAGCGAAGAGGCCCACAGGAACAGGAAAGGGTTCCACTGTGTGAACTGTCAGGCCATCTGCGACACCACTTTGTGTTCCCCGATGTGTGTGTAAAGTACACAGGCTCTGACATGACACATACATCCTGAAAGCCTCAGGCCTTGGCACCATGCTCCACACCAGACAGCTGGAGGGCTGCCTGTTGGGTGAGTAGATGGGGCCAGGTGTGGGTTGTGCCCCAGGATGCATGTTACTGACCTCTCTCCCTTTCTGCCACAGGTGACAGCGAGTACTCCTTACACCCATATCTGATGACATCGATCCTCGGACCTAAAACAGCCACTGAGGAGGCATACAACACAGCACACAGATGGACATAGGCCATTATGGAGCACAACATCGGCCAGATGAAGATGTGATTCTGGTGTCTGGACCACATTGGGTGACCATAATGCTGGTGCCAAGACTGGGAGTTCAGCATGTGTGCCATGTTGGACAACATGGCCATATGCTGTGGCATGTTGATGCCAGAGTACCGTCCACTGGACCAACTGCTGGATCCACCAGGCACAGAGCAGTGCCAATGGTAGGAGACCACAGAAGGTTGTGCGGCACATACGATACTCATACAGGGCACATTCCAGCACTAGGTGCATCCAGGGGGCACCATGCAGTGGCAGTGAACAATGCCAAGCAGGGTGTGAACTGGCATGTGACAGGGGATCTCAGACATATTATGGCATCTGGCACCAGTGGGCCACCATGCAGTGTGTGGTGCACAGCTGCACTGCAATGGCCGATGTGAGCCCGAAGATGGTGCCAACTGAGGGCTCCCATGTGCAGCAATGTACAATGGCTCAGCCTGGCTCACTGTATCATGCCATGTTCAGGGTGTGTTGCCCAATGGCATGGACCATGGGGTGCTGGCACCATGGCACACCCCTGCCCCCCCCGCACAACCCGCTAGGCTGTGGCAGGCATTTGGTGACAGTGCGCATGGTACACTTTGGGAAGCCTCTGTGCCATGTCACATTAACCAACCCTACAAAGATTCAGTTCATTGGATATATGTGCACTGAGTGTAACCATGATAGTCCCAGCCATGCAGGCACAACCGAATGGCGTGTTGTCCGTGTCCCTCTCAGACCCATGCATATGCAAATGCCCCCCCCCGTGTCCATGTGCCCTGTATGCCTCATTGTCCCAGTGAGCTGTATGGCATGCCCTGCAGCCATGCCAAGAAACATGTGCCATGGTGCTGTTCCTGGACCAGGGTCTGGCCACCATGCCCATGGGCACCTACTGCCCAGGGATACGGTGGGACCAGTTGTACCCTGGGTGTCCATGTCAGCTCTGCCCTGTTGTCATCATGCTGCCTCCACAGAGTTTCTTCTACATCTGTATGTCAACATCCTGTGTGTCCTCTATGGTGCATACCAGCCAATGAGCAGTGCTACTGTCCATTCTTGTGTGGTGGCGATGTGCATGATGTCATGGCCCATCTGCCACACCATGCCTGTTAGTGCCACAAGTGCCTCTGTATGCAGACGCTGGTCCTCAAACCTGTTGAGCTCCAGGTGGTGGAGCTCCTTGTCCTGGGACTCTAGCCAAGCCTGGCCATGCCCCGGCTGTATACGCCCTGACAGTCTGCTGGACATCCCCTCATTTCCACTGTCTGCATCTGCATGCCCTGCCAATCTGCCACCCACTCCCCTGTTGTTTGTGGCATGGTACAGGTGTGTGTCACTGGTGCACTGAGTGTCAGCTGCTCCACCAGGCCTGTGTTCTGTTCTGCACCACAGCATCCCTCCTCCATCCTGTTGGGGTGTTCTGGTGGCTCCTTAGTGGCATTAAAGACAGATGTCTCCTCTTCCATGGGTGCTTGCAGTCCATCCTCTGCATTGTGCTCCACACCTGTTCAGGTACAAGAGGTGGGCATTAGTGGTGTACCATGGTTCCTGTGGTGGTGAACCCCCTGTGTCTGCCCTAGGTACACACTTGTGTATGCCACCTCCCGCCTACACCCCTGACATTCCACAGCTACTGCAGGTGCCTGGCTGGCAGCCACTGTGTTGAAAGGGGACTGTCCAGCCATGCCTGCATCTGTGGAAGCAAGGCACATATGTTACCTATTGTCCCGTTGCCATGCCCACACCATCCACAGCCCAAGGTGTGTTCCACCTACCTGCCAGTGTGTCCACACCATCACAGTCTCTGTGACACTGATGGCAGTCAATGTGTCCAAGACCATCTACTCCACTGGGTCAGCTGGCTGTTGAGGGAGGGTGAGCTCTCGCCAGGGCCCCTCAGGGCATGTGATGCCACAGCCACCTTCTGCTTCTTGGTGGACTGCAGGTCTCCCCATTTGTGCTTAATGGCATACAGCATTCTGGTCTCTGGTCTGGCAGGTTTTATGGTGACCTATATATCCAGTTACAGCTGTGTTTCTACCTCAGTGGGATTTGTCTGGGACTGTGCCCTGAACAGCATGCCATGCTGAGCACAAATCTCAGTTACCATGGCCACCACCTGTGCCCCCATGATGTTTGACAAGTTTGGATGGCTTCCACTGCCATTACAAGCACTGTCGGGGGTCTGTCGGGCAATGTGGACAGTCCCCTCTGCCTCTGCTGGATTTTCCACATTGCCCTCCACACCGCCTCCTTACTGCACCATTGTGTGCATGCCTACCTACATGTCTGCATTCACATCCACATTAGCACATGAGGCAAGCCGCATGCCCTTCTATGGCAGGATCAAGGTGTGGCACTGTGTATTCTTGGCCTGCCTGTGCTGTATGCATAGTCAGCTCCATGCTCTCCCTGGTCCCTCCCCCTTGCTCTGCATGTAACGCTGGGGTATTTGTGTATTCCATGTTGTGCTGGTGTTCTGAGAGCCACTTTCCTATACACATGTGGTTACACGCATTCATGCATAGTGCCCAAAGTGCATAACTTTGCACTTCTTAGTGTTAAAGAACAGCTGACAGATTCCAGACCATCTCTCCAGCATCTCCCAGTTCTCATGCACATGAAGCCTTCACACTCTCAGCCCTGCTGTGGAGCTTAGTTTTGTCTGCAGAAAGTCAGATTATGCTCTTGCTGCAATCACTGATATCTCTAATGAATACATTGAACTAAGTAGCCCAAGCACTGAGCACTGTGGAACCCCACTGATAAAATCCCTCATGCCTGAGTATTTTCCATTTACCTCCAGCCTCTGTATTTCTTCCCCTAGAAAATTTGCCACCCTGTTAGCCATTTCTAGCCCACCTTTAGGTCACTCAGTTTCTTTATTAGTCTCTGTGGGAAACAGAGTTGAAGGACTTGCTAAAATCCGGGTACACTATGTCTACTGCCTGTTCACTATTGATTGCCTTCATAACCCAGGCAAAGTTGTTTATCAGATTCATTTGATGTGACCCTATTCACACAGTACCATGCTGCCTGTTGTTCTACAGCCCATTAACCTCTAGAAATTCTACCCACAATTTCACTCAATAGGATTTTCATTAGCTTGTCAGCTACAGTATAGAAGTAAGTTAACTGACCTGTAGTTCAGTGGCTCATCCCTGTCCCTGCTTTTGTGAAGGAGTACCTTATCTGCTTTTCTCCATTCCCTGGGCACCACTCTGGTCTCTAGTGAATCACTGCAGTCATAGCAGTGTCAGTGGCTCAGCAGGTAGCACACTCACCTCTGAGTTCAGGAGATCAGAAGGCTGTGGGTTCTATCCCCACACCAGGCACTTGGGTTAATATCCCAATACTGACACTGTAGTGCAGCATGAGGGGGGGGTGCTGCACTCCTGAGGTGCCATCTTTCAGATGAGGTGTTAAACCAAGGTCCCATCTGCCTGTTCAGGTGGATGATAAAGATCCCATGGCACTTCTCAAAAAGAGTAGGGGAAATTTTTATTAACAGAAAACTAAAAGAAATCAAGAAAGCAAATACATACAAATCATGTTACAGGGAAATCAGAGTCAGTAATCCAAGGCATAAACTTCCATAAATCCAACAATGTTCTAAGAGGCACATTTTGCATCTCTGAAAAATAAACAGCTTTTAAATCACGTTCAACCCCTTGGATTATAGTAAGGTGTGACACATCTATTTGCTGCAAAGTAAAAAGACATCGAGCAGTCCAAATATGCCATTTCAAAACTAGAAAAATTAAATTCAGCGTATCAATATTCAATTTCTTCCAGACATTTGGAAAAGAACCATACAATAACATGTCCTATGTAACAGAATTGAATAATGGCTCCCACCACCTTGTGGCTCGAGAGATCCAAAAATCTGTAATATAAGTACAGAAAAAAATAGGTGCTGTATGGATTCACCCTGTTGTACACATGGCAATCTGGAGCATAATCTGTAAGTCAGTTGCTTATGTTTATGGTTTGCCTTTATATTTATACGTTCATGGCAACTAAACCAGTGTAGATCCCATATTCTCTGGGGGATCCTTTGATTTCACAGAAGGATATAAAGAGAATCCAAATATGAGTCTGGACATTTGGGAAAAAGCACAAGATCAGTACAAATCTGATCCAATAAATATTTATACAAGACCTTTCTACTGTAAGTCATAATCATATGGCTAGTCACCCACCATTGTTTAAGGTAAGAGTGGTGTCCCTAATATAATTAAGGATCAAAGGGATATGCCTAAGTGTCTTCAGGTTATTTGTTTCCCAAAGAGTAAACCAAGGCCCACAGGACTCAAAGAACCATGATTCCCACCCTCTGTCACAACTGATCAAAAGTGGTTTGAGGTTTGTCATTAAGAAAGTACTATTGTAAAAGAACAACAGTTGTATCATACTCAGACCACCATCTCAAAAAAGCAAATAAGTATTGGCACGTTTAATAGGGTTGAGGCAACTGCCCCATAAAGCCTGGAAAAAAATATTTAAGAGCCGTGTTTCAAGGCTTCCGTTGGGGGGAATATAGGCTGAAAAAAAGAAAAACAGGGAGTAGATGAGTTTTAATCATATAAACCCTCTTTTTTTGCTATGTTTCCATTTATTTCAGAGGGATACCTTAGCCTGGGCAATTTCCATTTTAGAACCCCAATTGAGAATATCCATAGGTCCATCTCCATATAAGATGCCCACAATTTTAATAGGAGTAGTACAGATCTTAATGTCTGAAATCTAAACAGTATCCAGCACTCTAGTCCCTAACTGTTGACTGACACATTTATCCAGATTCAGTGTTGCCCCAGATACTGTTCCAAATGTTTTATAATATTGAATAGCTACACTTGTAGAGGAAGTATCAGCCACCATCAAACTCATATCATCTGCATAGGCCAGAATGGAGTGTAGAGTAGGATGTAATGAGGTGGACAGTGGTATAATAGAATGTGAGGTATTTGTATTATGAAGTAATGGGTCCAAAAAATATATATATAGAAGAGGGCTGAGTGGGCAGACTTATCTAACCCCTGTTAGGAGTGGTATCAGAGAGCCTTTCCAACCATTAACAATAGGAAGTATTGTAGCAGATCGATATAATAATTGAAGCCAGGAGAGGGTTCTATCAGGGACCTTATAGTGACATAAAATGCACCATAAAAAATTATGGTTAACTGAGTCAAAAGCTCTTCGCTGATCTAAAGAGAGCAGATAGCCCAGAAAAGCTATCCTTATTTCCACATTCCGCTAATTCTCTCAACAAAAGAATATGGTCATAAAGACTTCTTCCTGGAATATTACTAGACTGGGCTTTAGAAATCACAAGTGGAGCTAATTTTGATAAGCAAAGTGAAAGAATTTTAGCCAGAATTTTGAAATCTATATTTAAAAAGCAAAGAGGCCTTCAAATACTCAATAGCCTTTTGTCTCCTTTTTATACATATAGAAAAGACTACCCATATTCATATCTAACGGTAAAATGTCTGTTTGCAAAATAAAATTATAAACAGCAGCCATTTCTCCACTTTAGTCAACATATAATATTTCATAAAGTTCATTCGGAAGGCCATCTTGGCCAGGTGTCACCCTCAAATGTAAAGCCCTAATTACCTCCTCGACTTCCCAAGCCTGAATGTCATGGTCGAGTAAATCAGTCACTGATCTAGGGACATCAGGGATGTGTATATGAAAGAGATATTCCAAGATCTTGTCCATGGATGTGTCCATGGGGCCAAACAAATGTCGTGTATAAGTAGCTACATTATGTTGAATCTCCAAAGGATCCGTAATTTCAATCTGATTTTCATTTAAAAGAGTCCCAAAACATTTACTATCAACACTTTAAGCACAGTTAGTAAAGGGGCAAATCACATCGGAAGGGCCTGAAATACTAAAGCATTGTTGTTGTTGCAGTGACGTATATTTATTAGAATGATATGCCATGAGGCCTTTCTTAAGTGTACTAATTTGGGTAGAAAAGTCATGACGTGTAGTGTAAGATAAAGTAAGTAGTTCTTGTAATTGACAGTGGGTTCTGTGATAGTTTAAGTAAAGATCAGTATGATGTTGTTTATTAAAGCATTTTAGTAGAAGTTGCAGGTCCTTTCCGGTGTCAGACTACCAACACCAAAGATCATCATAAAGGAATAAAACTGATTTCCTATTCTGAACAAATACTTTAAGTTGAGTTAGTAACTGTAAGTTACTTAAAAGTGATGTATTAAATTTCCATGTACCCGGGCCAAATATTGAAGCAGTGGTAGGGCCAAGGGACATTGTTAAAAGATTATAGTCTGAGAATTCTGCAACTTGTACCATAGTAGCAGAAAGCTGCAGATGAGGGGAAACAAAAAATAATCTATTCGAGTAGCCAGAGGACCTTTATAAAAAGTGGGGGTATGTTTCTGATTTAGTGTAAGATATGCATCCTGCAATTTTGTAGAGCATAGCATTTGGTTCAAAAAATTAGTGTCACAGAACAACTTCGTAGTCTTGGAGGTGGAGGATTTGTCCTTAATGGATAAACCACAGTTAAAATCACCCCCAAAAATAACATAGATGGAAGTGTGAAGAAAGGGTTGAACAATTTTCAATAAGTCAATTTTAAGGGACTTAGTTTGTGGAGCAATAGATATTAATGATCCCGAAGGGTACAGAGTAAATAGTAACATCCAAAAGTAACAATCTACCAGGATACAAATCAAGCACTTTCACAACAGGTATATTGGGTCAACTAAACAGAATCCCTAAACCTGAACACATCTCCTGTCCAAAGGACCAGTAAGAAGGGCCAGAAAACCAAGCCTGCTGGGTCCAAGAAATCTCAGGGAGAGAGTGAAATCTAACATCCTGTAAGAGGATTACCCCTGCAGCAAAACATGGTAAGAAGAAAAAGACTGAGCCTCTCTTGGCACACTTCTTAATACTGTTGACATTAACAGTATGGACAGAGAAAGAGGATGCCATTATGAGGGAAAAAAGGGGTAACAACATCAGAGGGCAACATGTCTTCACCTGGGCCTGCCCTTTGAGGGGTGCTCTCTTTATGTTTGATTTTAGTTTTGGCCTTTTGTTTCTGAGATCCCACATTATCCACAGTGACTTCCGTATCAGTAGTTAATTCAGGATGGGAGGAGAGCACTAAGGAAGAGTCAGAATCTGTGTGTTTTGACTGAGGATGTAACAATTCAAACTTATTAGCCAGAGGAAGTTCGTCAACTTTTAAATCTTTTGAGGAGGGTAATCCCATTTTCCTAGAACCCCTTGTAACTCTAGATTGAGAAACAGAAGTCTCCGGGGGGGTCCATTGTTCCTGTAGGTATAATAATGGAAGAATCAGTGGGCTCAGAGACTAAGCCTGAACAACCAGCAGGACAGGAGGGGAAGGGAGGAGGGGGTAGAAGGTAGGACTGGGGGTGCAGGATGTAATATCAGCAATAGGTGTCATTTTTTTACTAGAAGGAGCTAGTGATGTGGGTAAGTGTGTGTGTAAAACAGTAGAAGAAAAAGGCCAATTGCCAGAGGAAGTAGAAGACTATGGCAGCTAGGATTCAATGCAAAGAAGTGCAAAATAATGCACCTGGGAAACAAGAACCCAGGGGAAGAATACAAAATGGGTGGGGAGGTAGTAACAACAACAAAAAAGGAAAGGGACCTGGGGGTAATCATATTAGATGACCTTAAGGTTAGCAAGCAATGTGATAAGGCAGTAGGGAGGGCTGGGGGTATACTGGGATGTATAGGGAGATGCATCATCAGCAGAAAACAGGAAGTTGTTATCCCTCTGTACAGACAGTTGGTGAGACCCCATCTGGAGTACTGTGTCCAGTTCTGGAGACCCCATCTCCGCAAGGACATAGACAGGATAGAGGCAGTCCAGAGGAGGGCAACTAAATGGTGCAGGGTCTGCAAGAGAAGCCGTGATGAGGAGAGACTAAGAGCTTAATATGTATACCCTTGAGGAAAGAAGGGAGAGGGGACATGGTAGAAACTTTTAAGTACCCAGTGGAATCAACAAAGTCCAAAAGGGTAGCATCTTTCAGAAAAGAGACTTGCAAGAACAAGGGACACAATTTAAAGATAGAAGGAGGGCGATTCAGGAGCAATGGGAGGAAGTATTATTTCACAGAGAGGGTAGTGGATGCATGGAACAGCCTTCCTGAGGAGGTTGTGGGGTCTAAAACTGTGGGAGAATTCAAGAATGCATGGGACAGACATAAGGCAATTCTTGTGGGGGGTAGGAAGAAATAGGCTGTTGGTTAACTAGGATCTGCAGCCTATCCTGTAGGTAGGGAAATGGGCAGACTAGATTGGCCTAGCGGTCCTTATCTGCCGTCAAAGTCTATGTTTCTATGACTGACCATTAATCTTCAAGCATTGTGCTACTGTAACAAGTAGTCGCTGCTCTTCAGCATCAGCCAAGGTTGAGGAGTTATGGGCAGCCCAGGTGCATTGTTGAAAGTATGTCCAAAGTCATCACAAAGAACACAACAGGGTTCTTCCAATCACTGGGAGCCCGTATGTCCAAGGCCACCACAAACAGAACATTTTATCATGTCACAAATGCTACTGAGATGGGTGGCCGAGACACATTTGTAACATTTCTTAGGTTGACCAGGGTAAAAAAGCACTCCTCTGTCCCTGCCAAGCATAAAACAATTAGGCAAATGTTGTATCCCTGTATCAGAACTTCTAAGCATAACTCTAACCTTCCACCCCCAAGTCCATAAATTCTCTGAATCAAAGATGGCATCAGGGTCAGAAAGAACGTTACACCTCTGTTTCAGCCAGATCGTAATATCATGGGGAGATCACGTGATGCAGATTGCTGAGTAGTTGCTCCTCCGTTAAGCTCCTGCCTCCCGAATACAAAACCGTCATTTATTATTGTTAAATTTCTTCTAACTCCTCTGCCTAAGTTTTTCTTGTCTCTGAACAGCGTGTGCTCCTGTTTTGGGTTCCTGTGTGGTAAATGGAGGCTTACATGAAGAAAGCACCGCAGAAACATACCCTCTCCCCTCCGCCACCACTGAGAAGGCCTCGAAGAAATCCTGAGCCTCGAGTGGCCCAGACAAACCAGTACCTGCATGTCAAGCTGGGGACCAAGAACCCCTAACACTTAATCGATTCTTAGAGGAATTTAAACCATTCCGGGAAGAGATGAAAGATATGGCGATCGACCTGAAGTCCCTCTCCAGAAAGATAAAGGAAGTCTCCACGACAGTGTCGGACAACACTGCCTGAATATTTTCGATCGCAAGAAAGTTGGAAAGCTTGGATCCTGAGCTCCTACTAATGAAACAAAGGTTGTCTCAATTAGAAGCAAAACTTGAGGATCCGGAAGGCCGTAGTCGGAGAAATAATGTGGCAATCCTTGGGCTCCCAGAAGGAGAAGAAGGCCAGAACACTGTAATCTTTATCCAGAAGTTGGTAGAAAAAGTCACTTGTCCCTCTCCCTTTGGCCCAAATTATATCATAGAACGGGCCCACCGATCTTTGCCACCAGAACCCCCACCTGATGCACCCCCTCACCCCATTATTTGCCGCTTTCTGAACTATCTGGAAAGGCAGCATTTCCTTCAGAAAGTCAAGGCTCTGCAAGAAGTCAGATGGGAGAAAGGTGAAGCTAAGAGTTGCTCAGGATGTCCCTGGTATGGTTCGATTGAAATGGAAAGCCTTCCACCCGATTGTATCCAAGATTATAGCAGCGGGTTTAAAGTTCAGGATGGGGTACCCAGTGAAATTACAAGTCTCTGTAAATGGCTCATGGTTCAATTTCGAGGATCCTGATGCTGCGTTACTAAACCTTAAGTCGGCATTGCCAAACCTATTTCGCACAACCTGAGAGGGTCTCCTGATCTTTGGGGCTCATTGGGAACTTCAGAACGAACCGTCATTTGGATTTTGTGTGGACAGTGCTCTTTCTAGAGATGTATTTCACTTGACTTTTTGCTTTCTAATAGATCTGGACTTTTATTAGAGGCTCAACTTTACTTTTAACAGGCCCTGGCCTGTTGGTGGGAATAGCATTGCTGGGAGAGTCCTCGGGGAGGGGGCCCCTGCGGGGTTTGTTTTGGACTGCATCTGATATAATATCACTTACTTAGTATCCAGGGGGAGCACATAGGGCTAGGTCTTGGTTATGCTTCTTGTTTAGACTTTACAGGATGGGAGTTTGGATTTTGGGGTGATTCCGGGCTTTCAGGGCACCTTGACTGGTGGGCTGGATCAGGTTATGTCCACAAGAGGGCGCAGCTCGCCCATGTAATTCAAGTCCAGTCATTCAGCCTTGAGAGGGACTGCTTTCATTTACTAAGCCGCTCTGGTTTTGTAGGGGGGGGCTTCTTGGAGCTACGAGTTTGCAACCCCTAGGCAGTTACTCCCACGGGTTTCCCATCTCTGGATTTTGTTTCACTTCTCATCTGGATTGTTTTTTTCATGTTTTTATCTTGATGATGGGCTCACCCCTCCATGTTAATTCTCACTTTGGTTCTGGTTCACGAGGTAATTCCCTATGGGGAACAAATATTTTTCAACTCCCTCCCAAGGCTTGAATGACATTTTTTCACATTCATATTTATGGCATCTAGTTCTATTTCTCTGTCTCTCTCGTTCATTAGTGGATTCACCAGCAGATGTTTGTAGGCCCTGGAAGCTTGAGACCACTCGTTGACACTAAGCCCTCATTAATGCAGATTATTGACTGCCTTGAATTTCAAGCAATGAGGGTGATCACTTGCAGGGGATATGTTCGGGGGCAGGGGGGAAGGATAAGATCCAGTGCTGTGCTAGCGTTGCTTGCAACAGTGTGGGTGGCTGGGAGGGGTGGGAGAGTTTCGTGTTCTTGGGGGTTGGGGGTGTATTAGAAGGTTTAAATTGGGGCTTCTGGCGGGGGAGATTAGGGTGGTGGGTGGGCCTTACAGCAGCAAAGGGGGGTTAGATTATTTGTGTTATACACCCTGAGTGCAAGGCTTAATCTACTACCCTTCGAAGCCTTAAGTAGATGGCTAAGGAGGTGACCTTTGCAACGTGGAACGTCGAGGGGATCAGGAAAAAATCTAAACAATACCAGGTTCTCAAACACTTAAGTCTTTTACATACTCAGGTTACTTTCCTACAGAAATTGCACCTAGTAGAAACAGAAGCCTCACAAGTGAGGAGGCAACAAGTGGGGATGGTGTATGAGGCGCAAGGCTCTTCAAACAGCTGTGGGATTATGATCATTACTAACAGGGGCATTCCCTTTGTCCCAGCTCATACTATCAGGGATCCTGAGGGTAGGCTCATTTTAGTTATAAGTACTGTCTGGTCAATACCTCTTCTATTGGGCAGTATATATGGTCCCAATGCTGATGACCCCACTTACTTCATGAGACTCATAAACTTAATCTTGCCTTTCCTTCCCATAAGGATTATCCTGGGGGGTGACTTTAACCAAGTGGCAGATTCAAATCTTGACAGGTCGGGAGGTGCATCGGAGGGAATCTCCCCAGGTCAGAGGGCTCTTAGAGAATTATTGGATCAATGCAGGCTCTGTGATGTCTGGCGTGTCTTAAATCCTGATTCCAAGGAGTTTACATTTAGGTCTTTGGCACATGGTTCACAGTCCCATTTTGACTACATATTCATTTCTCAGACTCTTCTGCCTGGGGTTAGGTCCTCGTCGATACAGCCTGGCCCTGTCTCCAATCACTCTCTAGTGCTGTGTGATCTCTCAATTCAAGATGTGTCAAAGAGAGAAACACGATGGAAGCTGAATGATCAACTGCTTAAAGATTCTAATTATTGCAATACCATAAGGGAGCACATTGAGGCCTTTTTTCTATCCAACCCTTTAAATAGTGCAAAACCAGATATTATATGGGAGGCATTCAAGGCTTACATGAGAGGAGTTCTCATTGGCCTCTCGGTGACTAGGAAAAGAGCTAGGGAGAGAGAATTACTGTCCTTGTTATCCCAAATTCGGGCTCTGGAATCCAATCTGTCGGTTAACTCCTCAGAGGAGGACAAGGTGAGGCTCCTAGGGTTGAGAGACAAATACTTAGAACTACTCCAGGAGAAGGCAGAGTTAGCTATCATACACACCAAAGCTAGTTATACTGACCAAGGTGAGAAAGCAGGGCACCTTTTGGCACTTTGCATCAAACAACAAGAATCAGAGAGATTTTTCCCTTCAATCAAGGCTTCTGTAGATGGGTCCCTGAAAACATCTCCCACTGAGATAGTTCAAGAGTTCGCAGCATACTACAAATTGCTTTATGGGGACATGGAACATCCTCCCAGCCCAGTAAGTGTGGAGAAGTACCTGACAGACTCACATCTACCCTCCCTCCCAGTACATTACATAGCATCTCTGGTCTCTCCCATAACTCAGGGGGAATCTCCGAGGTTATTAGTGGTTTACGCTCGGATAAAACTCCTGGTCCTGATGGATTTTCCTTCCCTTTTCCATAAAACATTTTGGGAACTTCTATTGCCAATACTTAATAGTTTATTTCAGCACATTTTATCCGGGACAGAGGTTGATTGCCACCTCTTTGAAGCCTTGATAGTGCTCCTTCCTAAGCCAGATAAAGACCCTGAGCTCGTCCAGAGCTACAGGCCTATATCCCTCCTAAATCAGGATATCAAGATCCTTTCAAAGATTTTAGCTAACAGGTTATCCGTGGTGCTCCCCTAGTTAATAGATATGAATCAGGTAGGCTTCATGAAGGGACGCTCTTCAGCGGATCATCTGCGTACGTTATCCCGTGTCTTCTTGGTTTCCAGAGATACTGACTTCCCTGTAGGTTTGGTCTCCTTGGATGCCGAGAAGGCGTTTGACTGGGTGAATTGGAGTTTTCTCTTTAAGGTATTGAGTGCCTTTAACTTTCCTCCGGTATTCATCTCTTGGGTTGCTGCATTATATAAATCCCCTATAGCAAGAATCTCGGCTAACGGGGCCTTCTCAAACTACTTCTCACTCCATTCAGGTACTAGACAGGGTTGCCCCCTATAGCCCCTCTTGTTTAACCTATATCTGGAACCCCTCATCCAAAACATTCTCCAAAATATCTTATACAAGGTATCAGAGTTGGGCGTCATGAGATTAAACTCACTGCATATGCAGATGATCTGCTGCTATATCTCTCCCATCCGGTTTCTTCAATACCACCCTTACCAAATGAAATAGCTAGGTTCAGTGTGCTATCCAACTACAAGTTGAATGCTAGCAAATCCTTATTTTTCCCATTAAACCACAAGGTATTTAAGGATGGCATTTGCCCCCTAGGTATAGGTTGGACCCCTAGAGTAATTAAATATCTGGGCATAAAACTATCCCCAACCCCTTAAGGTGGGTCAAAGATAATCTGGATTCTCTCTCACAGGTTATCATGCGTCAAAGATACTCTGGATTCTCTCTCACAGGTTATCATGCATGAGCATGACAGATGGTCTAAACTTCCCATATCATTATGGAGCAGGATTAACATTATTAAGATGAATGTATTTCCTAGAATTTATTACCCCTTATCCTTTCTCAACTCCTTTATCCCCATGCGCTGGTTTAAGAAACTGCACAGTATATTTACCAGATTTACCTGGGCAAATAAACATCCTCGGTTGGCCTATCATAAACTAGCTGCCCCCAAATCTGGGGGCTGAGGATTCCCCTGTATGGCACTATACTACTGGGCCAGTCATCTAGCATATTGCATGAGATGGATCTCTCCAGGCCCTGAAACGGTACAACCAGTGTGGCTTAAGACTGAGTTAGATGCATTTAAATCTAAAAGCCTGGATCCCTCAAACTTATTTTACCTCAAGTTGTCTCATGTAAAGATGACCAACTGCGCCACAATAAGTACCTCTTTAAAAGTTTATACACAGTTATGTTTATTTCTTCATTATTCCCCTCAGACCGACTTAGCTCAGTCTATCTGGAATTCCCCATCTTTCACTCTTAGTGGAAGGTGGATTCCTTCTCACTGGTTGCCCCAACTAGGTGATGGAAAACTGCTTTCCCTGGTAGATGGGGAAGGCACTGGTTGTCCACACATGGAATTATTGACAAGTTTCGTATTCCAGACTCATTTCATTTTAAAGTTATGCAGTTAAGACACCTTCTCACTGTAGCCCTGGGGAGTCCTCCCCCCTCTCAGAAAAGGTATCAGCATTGATTCCTGAACTCTCCCTATTGTCCGGATCTTCAGGCATAGTATCCAAGCTATACAGGGTGCTGTACTATAAAAAATACGGGGACACCTTTGGACCTACTAGTCTCTGGAACTCACTCCTCCCTCAATACCAGTTGGACTGCAATCCCTATGGAGATCCTGTCATAAGTATGTTTCCCAAGATAGGCTGCGTCTTGTGCAATACCACATTCTACATAACATGTATTGTACCCCTATCAAATTAAAAAAATGGGTCTTCTCGAACTCTAGTACATATACTAAGTGCTTGCAAGAACAGGGTACTCTCTTGCACATGTTCTGGTCCTGTCCCAAAGTTTCTTCCTTATGGAATTCAATTAAGATGTCCCTTGATCCCCTACTGGGCCTACAGGAGTATTTCACTCCAGAGGTGTGTGTTCTAGGGGACATGTTCCTGGTCAGTGCTAAAACTAGGAAATACCATATTTCTATGGTTGCGCTCTCAGTGAAGAAACTTATACTACGTCACTGAAAGGAACAATCGGCTCCTTGCTTTCAGGAATGGCTACATGGAATCACTGCTAAACTTCGAACAGAGACGGCAATTGCAAGTCTTCATAACAGACTAGAAGCATACGGTAAGATATGGGATCCCCTTCACACTTTACTCTTGTTACCTCACTGAACTTACATCACACTCTGGTTTACCCATATGTACCATTATTTTAGGCACTGCACATTAGGGCAATCAAATTTTGTTGCTGCTGTAAGGGGGGATGGGGTAGGAGGGGTGGGTTGGGCAGTTCTCATGGTTCTAGAGCTATGTCACAATTCGAATTGCTGTAACTGCCTTTTATGATGGAAATATATTAATAAAGCTTAAATTGTAAAAAAAAGATAGTAATATCATTCAAACTCAAACCTTCATTTCTAAATAAAATGGTAATATTCTTTTGGGCAGGCTTGGTTAATGGAATAGTGCTAAAAGGTGCCCATAAAGGGGAAGACTTTAACTCATGAAATTTAGACCAGAACTTCTCCAGACCAGTTAACGTTTTAAAACTAACATCAAAGTGAGATTCAGTAGAAACATGTATGAGGGCATGAATTTCATAAGCTGCAAATTTTGTAGATTCTTTAAGTAAAGTATGCCCCACAAAAACACGATCAGGTAATTCAGACATACCACCTAAATATTGCAGTCTAACAGCATTAAGTCTCTTAGCTTGTTGAATAGGAACTGAAAAACATGAAGCGTATGTCTTGGTGGCAGCTGTAGCTGAAGTGTTCATTCGTGGAATGGGCAGCGGACGCAACCCAGGGCTCTGGGATTATAGATGTTGAGATGGCTGGTCCAAAGCTGAAGTAGAAGAAGAAGGGTCCAGTAACCATAACACTGGGTTTTGAGTCAGACATAAGTCAGAAGTAAGTGAGAGAGAGGTCCATTTGAGGAACAGACTATGAGTCAATAACTAACAAGGCAGGAGCAATCTCCGTGTCAAGAATATGAATAGGGGAAGGTCCAGAATGCCAGGTTCCAACAACCAGATCCTTCTCACAGCCCACTGCTGTATCAGCAGACTCAACAGGCCAGTCACTATTTTTTTTCATTTTTAGGGGATGTAGCGGATCATTGTAGGCCAGGCTGTTCGACAGCCGTAAACACCATGCCGGGCGAGCCCCTACTGAAAAAGCTGCAGGAGAAGCAGGCTGAGAAACGCCAGGAGCCAGTCAGTCAGGAGTGGAATGTGGAAGTGTCAAATCACTCACCAAGACATCAGAAGGCAGGGAAACAGCCTGTGACATCAGTGAGTCAGCAAAGGAGACTGTAGGTGAAGGTGCAGTGGCATGTTTAAGAGCCAAAAGTTCCTTTTCGTTTGCAAGATAACAATGTTCCTCAAGTTCCAGTAAAGCATCTACATCATTAGGAGTCAGTAGAATTTGGGCAGCAAGCAGATCAAGTGCAGGCTTAGTAGATAAAGACTCCATGGAGACCACAGTAGAAGACAGCATAGTAGTTCTTTGCTTACTTTGATCCACCAAAAAGTCAGGGGAAATCTTCAAACCATCAGAAAGCTGCTCTTTTTCATTCAGAACTATCAAAAACTCAGCCAGAGACAGGGGATGAGACTGGCATCTCTGCCTCCAACACCTCCATGTTCTCCACAACACCTCCAAAGACAGCCATCTTGGCGGAATGCCAGAATATAAGAGGACCCCCACAGGACAGTAGAGGAATTTCCCCGGTGCCCTAGCCACATTCCCCCCCCATTCACCAAAAAAAAAAAATACCACCAACAGCTTAATCTGGTTCAAGGTCAGTTGGCATTCATCTGTATCCCCTTCCCCTGGGTCATGCCTGAAAATAGGCAGAATGTGTCGAGTGCACTTACTCAGTCAACAAAAACTAAATAAATAAATTGTACAGGTCAGCTAGGGACAATACCAGTATTTGTTCCATCTTGCTTATCACCCTAGGGTGTGCAAAGGAGAAAATGAATTCAGCAGTCACTGCTTCCCATATGCTGCTTGGTCTCTCCAAATTACTCTGGCTCGTAGCTTCCATTATATTTCAATAAGGATAAACATCCCAGAATTTGAAGTGTGAATTAAAGCTTTAAGGGAGAGAAAAAGTTCATCAATAAAGTTCAAATAGTGCTGTTGGTCAGACCCACACTAGGATGCCTATGCAAAACATTAGATACACCTGGTGTTGGTGTGACCATTAGCACTGTTTGTACTGTGCTGATACAATTTGTGTGTCTATTAAAGATTTTTTGCACTTCAAATTTTGTTCTCATTTAGAAGGGACAGCAGCTACAACCCAGAAATGTTTGAAGAGATGGCACAGCATATGAGCAGTGGTGAATGCCTTATTCATTTTCTTCCATGTAATCTGTTTGCATCAGTTTAATTTGCTGTTAAAGCAGCAATAGTATGGAAATGTGATGTTACGGTTTTAAACACTAACTTGGCAACCCTCCCCCAAAGCAGCCAAAGGGGGAAAGGAAACACAAGCAGTCACAGTCATCCATCATCAGTTAAGACAAACAAGCACTTTTGTAGCCATGGATGCATATGCACAGTTGCACACCACCTAGGAAGTGCAGTAAAAAATGTCCTTAGTATCACAATGTAAATTGTAAGCAAGGGATAACACATGCCCGAGTGTAATGCAATGCTAAATTATCACATGCCCAAGGTGGGTTGTGAGGTATGAGGTACTGCCAAATGCCTTCAGCCATCTGTGAAATGTAGTAGATGATTCCCCTAGCATCACACTGTAACATGTAAGTAAGCATTAACTGCTTCCTACTACAACAACACTGCTTACCCCTAAGATGGCTTATGGTACTTACATAGTGTCCTATCGACTGTATACATTGCACTATGCCTTGTAACTTGATGCTGTTGTATCTTACTTTTGAAGTTATGTTGTGGTCTACTGTCCTGTTGTACTGCACTCTCCTATGCTATCTGACATTGTTGTGTTTCTCCTGGGTTGCAGCTGAAAATAGACAGTTTCTGTCTACTGTACTTACCAAGAAAACAAAAACTAAATAAATAAACATATGGCATAGTGTGCAATAATACTATATTAAAAACCTTAACATCAAATTTCCATACTACTGCCACTTTAATAGCAACTCTGATTCATTAACAACGTTTTTTGCAAAGAATATATAAAGGATATTCATATGCCACACTTCTACTGGAAATGTTGATATAGAAACATAGAATTTGATGGCAGATAAGGACCGCTTGGTCCACCCAGTCTGCCCATTTCCCTACCTACTGGATAAGCTGCAGATCCTAGTTAACCAGCAGCCTACTTCTTCTTACCCCAACCCCCCAGAATTGCCTTATGACTGTCCTATGCATGCTTGAATTCCACCACTGATTTTGACTCCACAACCTCCTCCGAAAGGCCATTCCATGCATCCACAACCCTCTCTGTGAAAAAATACTTCCTTAAATTACCTCTGAGCCGCCCCCCCATCTTCAAATTGTGCCCTCTTGTTCTTGCACACCTCTTTTTTTAAAAGATGCTACCCTCTTGGACTTTGTTGATTCCCTTGAGGTACTTGAAAGTTTCTATCATGTCCCCCCTCTCCCTTCTTTCCTCGAGGCTATACATATTAAGCTCCTTAAGTCTCTCTTCATATGTCTTCTGGTGCAGACCCTGCACCATTTTAGTTGCCCTCCTCTGGACAGCTTCCATCCTGTCTATGTCTTTGTGGAGATTGGGTCTCTAGAACTGCACACAGTATTCCAGATGGGGTCTCACCAGCTGTCTGTACAGAGGGATAATAACTTCCTGTTTTCTACTGGTGATGCCTCTCCCTATGCATCCCAGTATCCCCCCAGCCCTCCTTGCTGCCCTCTCACATTGCTTGCCCACCTTTAGGTCAAGTGCCTATTGAGCCAACAACATCACGGGTGGTGAAATCACAAGTGATGTCATCAAGTCAATTGGCATGAGAACAAAAAGTATAAACAATATTTCCAGAATGGAGGTAGCATAATTCATTTATTCCATACCTCCAAAAAAGTGAAAGAAAATGTAATTTGATGCCATTTTTTGCTGATTGTAAAAAATCTAAATGAAGCCAGCCTGGTGGCCCTGAGGGTTAATGTGTTGGATGACACACCTTGTTCTATGCCAGTGACCCAGGTTCTGGAATTACCTCAGGTTGCTGGGGTGCTGGCATGGGGGGTGGAAGCAGAATCAATCATTGGTTCTCCTCTCCAAGATAAGGGGTGGGGTCATCTGCCCATAGTCTCAATGTCACCGAATGGTGGTGATGTCAGAACAAAGGCTTATAATATCACTTTTTACAGTAATACACTTGGATTCTCCTTGGGCCTTACCCAATAATTATTTAATAAATTACCCAAACTAATAATATTCGCACATGATATTATCCTATGCTCTCCAGATTCAAGTATAATGGCAAATGACACTGCTTACCACACTTAAAATTATATGAAAAATCAGTATTTTATTTACACATATGTACAAGTCCTAATATTCATAATTAGCATAAATATCAAGCCTAATATTGTACACATCAAAATTGTTTCAGATAATCCAGCAAACTAATAAAACAAATTCTAGCAAATAAACAATGCAAAGGAATAAGCAATACTCAGCATAATAAATGGTAATAGTTATACTAAACTTTTACCATACTTTGTATTTACCATAACCTTTATGCATAAGAACATGCAACTCATAAGATCAATATCTCAGATAATTTCTTATAAAACTTGTTTCAAAACTTTATTGCATGTAAACTTTATTTTCTATGACTGGCAACAACTGATTACATCAGTGTTTTTTACTACACTTTCGTAAAACTCAGGTTTAACTTTTCAAATCATGCAAAATATTTCTTATTTTAAAGCTTTACCTACATATACCCAAATTCTATAGTTAAAAGCAAGTTCCATTCTTACTTTCCCAGACAAGCCAATTTAAATTACCAATACTATTAACTGAAATTAGTGAAAGTAATAAAATTATATTTATATTTCTGGTTGTAGAAGTTGTTCTTCTTCTCTCAACTTAGAACTCTTGGTTGAGTCTGGCTCTTGATGAAAAGGTCTCTTTGTTAGCTAATTTCCTTGACCCTGGAACTTCTTTTAGCATGGACAAACACTGCATGTTAAATTTTTCTTGTTGAAAGTCACTTTACTAAAAGTCAGTTCTAGGATTTGTAGAACACAGCTTCAGTCTGCACAGTCCATGGCAATACTGGATTCAATTAACTTTCTTGTAGGTAGTAAAGTTTTTTTCAATAACTGGAACTTAATGACTCCTTCATGTTGTAAATCTGCTTTTAAAACATTAGGATACTAGACCTTTTTCTGCTCAGCACACTGTATAGCTTGTGTGAGTTTTAAAAATGAATCTGTGTCTGGTCAACAGCAGACAACATTACTTCAGCCAAGGTTCAGCAAATAAAATACAGGCCTTGCTTCATATACAATGAGAATGTCCTTCCACCTGGTTCTTGCACCTGGATCTTTTGGCAGCACTGCATATGTTTTGGCTATCCTTAGGCTGGTACCTGCATTTCCAATAGGTGTGGCTCAAAGTTCTTTGGCCTGGCTACGACATAAAGCCTTAAAAATTCTTAGTTAAACTAATGTAGATCTTTTTGCATCAATATTTTGGTCCAGACTGTGGTGTGACCAGACAAATTCACTAATACAAAACTGCCCCGGTGATGACATCACCAGATTTTGATTGGCCTGAGTCACCAGAAAGGTAGGACATCTTAGAAGATAAAAGATGACATACAGACATGCCTCTTAACACATCCCTTTTCTCAAGATTAGTTTTTGGTCAAAATTATTTTCCTTAAATAAAATTATAATTTAACCTTATTTAAACATTAAACATACATATCAGGTGTTTAAACATAGAAACATAGAATTTGACAGCAGATAAGGACCACTTGGCCCACCCAGTCTGCCCATTTCCCTACCTACTGGATAAGCTGCAGATCCTAGTTAACCAGCAGCCTACTTCTTCTTACCCTCACCCCCCAGAATTGCCTTATGACTGTCCCATGCATGCTTGAATTCCACCACTGATTTTGACTCCACAACCTCCTCCGGAAGGCCGTTCCATGCATCCACAACCCTCTCTGTGAAAAAATACTTCCTTAAATTACCTCTGAGCCACCCCCCATCTTCAAATTGTGCCCTCTTGTTCTTGAACACCTCTTTTTTTGAAAGATGCTACCCTCTTGAACTTTGTTGATTCCCTTGAGGTACTTGAAAGTTTCTATCATGTCCCCTTCTCCCTCCTTTCCTCGAGGCTATACATATTAAGCTCCTTAAGTCTCTCTTCATATGTCTTCTGGTGCAGACCATGCACCATTTTAGTTGCCCTCCTCTGGACAGCTTCCATCCTGTCTATGTCTTTGCGGAGATTGGGTCTCCAGAACTGCACACAGTACTCCAGATGGGGTCTCATCAGCTGTCTGTACAGAGGGATAATAACTTCCTGTTTTCTACTGGTGATGCCTCTCCCTATGCATCCCAGTATCCCCCAACCCTCCTTGCTGCCCTCTCACATTGCTTGCCCACCTTTAGGTCATCTGATATGACTACCCCCAGGTCCCTTTCCATTTTTGTTGTTGTTAGTATCTCACCCCCCATTGTGTACTCTTCCCCTGGGTTTTTGTTTCCCAGGTGCATTACCTTGCACTTCTTAGCATTGAATCTAAGTTGCCGTACATTTGACCATTTCTCTAACCTTGCCAAGTCCCTTCTCATCCTTTCCACCCCACCCTGTGCATCAACTCTGTTGCAGATCTTAGTGTCATCTGCAAAGAGACATACTTTTCCTTCCAGTCCTTCTGCAATGTTACTTATAAAGACATTGAAGAGGACCAGTCCTAATACTGAACCCTGCAGTACCCCACTAGTAACCCTCCTTTCTTCTGAGTGGACTCCATTTACTATTACTCTCTGTGTCCTATTCTCCAGCCAATTTTTTACCCAGGCTGTCATCTTGGGACCCACTCCCAGGCTGGATAACTTGTATATTAATCTTTTGTGTGGGACTGTGTCAAATGCCTTGCTAAAGTCTAGGTAGGCCATGTCCACAGCTCCTCCCTGATCTGCTACTTTGGTCACCCAGTCAAAGAAATCTATCAGATTTGTCTGGCATGACCTTCCCTCTGTGAATCTATGCTGCCTAGGGTCCTGTGCCCCTCTGGCCTCTAGATACTTGACAACATCTTTCCTTCAGAAGTGATTCCATCATTTTCCCTTTCACTGAGGTTAAACTAACAGGTCTGTAGTTTTCTGCTTCTGCTTTGCTCCCACTTTTGTGAAGGGGAATCACATCTTCCCTCCTCCAGTCCTCGGGTACCACCCCATCATCCTATGTTTCTTCTTAAACAGGTCACATTGGTGTAATTTTGATGTTTCTGACATGGATATTTCCTAAGTTACACTATTAAGAGTATAACCAGGGCTTCAGATAATTTTTTTTTGGGTGGAAGTCAAATACTTCCATGAGTTGAAATTTGGAAGTCATTTCAGTTTTGCTGGAGTCAAAATACTCTAGCTTTCAATTTTTGGGAAGTCAAAATAATTTCAGTTGACAAATTTTGGCAGTCAAAATACCCAAGCCCTATAGTTTTTGAAGTCAGCGCATTGACCTTCTGAATAAGTCACTGGCTGCAGACAGTTAAAAGGGAGTTAAACTTACTTAACAGGTGCAAATTGCACAGTAACATTGGAGTGAAATACTAGTAGCTATAACAGGGTAGGGCAGGCTGGTCTTGCAAACGCAGACACTGCACAACACAGACTATCACTTATTCACTCAATGATGATGAATAACATCCAGCCATCTGCTTACTTCTGAGAGCCAGACAGGCCTAGCTGTATGGTGGAACCAGTCTGCTTCCAACTGGGAAACAAGGTTTTTTACATTTTGGTGTGGACATTTTGCTCTGGAACTGGTTCGGGGAATCAGAAGCAAATTGGAGGTACTATTACTTACTACTACTAAGGTACTCAGCTCCCTGGGAATAAGGTACTTCTATTGAAGTGGCTGCTAGTTTTATCTTGGGGAAAGTAACTGGCTGCCCTACAGTCATGTCACAGAAATGTTTCTTTTTGGGGGGCATGTTACCTGGCTTCCTCCAGAGAAGCTTCCTCTCCACTCTACTGCTGTCCACCCTCCTTGTTTCATTTGTGACCATAGCATGACCGATCATGCACCTCAGGCTTCTTCAGCTCCCAGTCTCACCCTCTCTCCACTCTGCCTGTTATCGCACCCTGGGCCATGAGGAGCCCGCCCCACACCACCCGCACATGCAGTCTATGCCCTTTGCTCTCTCTGAATCCTCAAGTCAACTGGCAACTGGGGTAAGCACAGGCAGTGAAGTAAACTCATCATGCGTCTGCATCACTCCACACTAGATTCATAGGTCCCAAGTTTCAGCAACTGGAATGCTGGTCACCATGGCCAAGGAGCAGGGATGGGGGTGGGGCCTTGGAAATTATGAACCTTTTAAATTAAATTAAATCATGATCTAGTCATCCGTTCCCCCCCCATCAGGCCAGTTCTCAGTGAGCAAGCCTAACTGTCAGAGCAGTGAGAAGACTTGACACATCCATATACTCCAGTAAGTATGATCCTTTTCCACCTCTCGGTTTCATTTACATGATCTCTGTCTCTCTCCCCCTCAGGCCATGACTGAGCAAATGCTGACATCAAGAGCTGCAGAGCACCAAGAAATAAACTCGACTGAATTATAGGACAAAAATTCTTGCTGAGAGAGAGAGCTCACTGTGCTGCATCTCAGACAAGAGAGTGACCTAGATTTTAAGCCCATTGAAGACTTGTCTCTGCATTAAAAAGTTCATTTAAATCAATGCTGCCACATTTTTTACCCTCTTCTTTCAGAGCTGCACTGCACTAAATTGTGTTAGAATTTAAAACGAGGACTTACTATGCACCACGCTTTCTCTGGGTTCCTTTTGACAGGCTATACAGCCTGTACTGAAGGCCACTGCACTGACCACTCCTTCTGGAAGCTGGTCAAAGAATGCTTCCTCCTCTTCTTCTTGCCCACCACGATGCCCGACACCCTAGGCTGGTTCAGGCCATCCTCCACCTCACTATTTTGGCTATCCTTGTCAGACATCGTGACCCGAATATATAAGTGCAGCTTAATTAAAATTCGGCACTGATCGGACTATCCCTTGCTGCAGAACTGTTCTCCATGGTGAAATTCCCACTCAAAAACATCCACACGGCACATTCTGTGGCTGAACAGTGGAGCCAAGAGGCTGGGAACTAGCGCTGTGAGGTGTGCGCTGTCATTGTTCTTCTGCATGGATGCAGAAAGAGCCATAAAGCAGGTTTGGCCGTGGGCTTGTGGGCGAGTGGGTTTAAAGGTCCAAAATAGCAACATTGAAAATTATACTTTTTCTTACACTAAAAGTCAGAATAATCGGGGGACATCTGGTAACACTAGGGGGAATACCTTTTCAGATTTGTTCAAAAATAAGTTGGAACAAGCCCCCAGGAAAAGGCAGTAAGATTAAGATATAGAGGAGGCTTGCAGGAACATGAGGTCTTGTGCGCTGCAAATTACATTGTACAGGACTGGTAAATGCACGTCAGGATTTTGTGACGTGATATAATCCAGGATTCTATCACATCACAAAATCTTGACATGAATTTACCAGTCCTGCACAATGTAATTTGCAGCTCACAAGACCTCATGTTCCTGCAAGCCTCCTCTATATCTTAATCTTACTGCATTTTTCCTGGAGGCTTGTTCCAACTTATTTTTGAACAAATCTGAAAAGGTATTCATCCCAGTGTTAACAGATGTCCCCCAATTATTCTGACTTCTAGTGTCAGAAAAAGTATCATTTTCAGTGTTGCAATTACTAGGTCCTGTGCCTCCTCTATTTGTGACATTAGCCCTGTCGTTGTAAACAGCATTGCGGAGTGCCACCTTTTGGTCATGTTTCTCCTTTGGTGGTAAAGCGTACTGCCCTTGTATTTGACAGATATTGTGTTAGGTTTCACCTTGCTTGCTGTCTGCTCTCCAGTCGGCTGTGTATCAGTTATTGCAATCTCTTGAGTCAGCTCCGGGTCAACCAGCACAGAGCTCATTAACACATACTCCAAAAAACAAGGTTCTGGTTCCGTGTCTGAATTTAATTCACCTGCCAGCTCACACATACCTTGCTGATTAGGTGAGTCTTTGTCCAGGTATATCCCTTTCTCCATCGGTACCCTGTTTTAACTACTGTAACAGGCACTGTGCCTTCTTTGTGCACGACGTTTGTAGCAGAACTCACAGTGGGGAAGCCGGAGGTATCATGGGTGAGAAGATGCGGGGGGGCTCTCATGGATGAGGAGATGCCTAGTAATACTTGTGAGCTCCTAAAGTTACTGCACGGGTCTGACTTGTTAGTCGCTCATCTGCACCTCATTCTGATCACCTCTGGTTCCTCACAGTCACAATCAATGAAAGACGGCTTAGGCATCAAATGGACTATGCATGCGAGAATCGAATGCTGCTGACAGTTTACGGGGCAGGGGGGCAGCCGGCATTTGGAAAGAAAAAAAAGACTACCATGGCAACTGGAAACCCTTCACACAGGATTAAAAAAAGCATAAAAACCTGACGTCCACACCTTGAAAAACGGATGTCAGCCTTAAAAAACAGAAATGTTGTTGGATGTCAATGACTCCAGAGACTACATTTTTGGATGTTTTGAGCTAAATTATGGATGTAAAATACATCCAAAAAGAAGTTATCTGAAGGGCTGAGTATAACTTTGTAATGTCAATAAAACTTTTTAAAATAAAATGATAGTCTTGCTCTAAGTATTCTAAGCTACAGAATGATATAAGATTTGTAAGAAAAATCCATTCTTACAGTCTTTAAAAGATTACTTTTTGTAGAAACACATGAGGTTCTTTGTTCTTCCAAGGAAAGGTAATAAATCACTGTCACAAAAGTTAATTTGCTATAAACTTTTAGACAGTATTTCTCTTGATAGCAACAAACTACAGTTGTAAGAGTCATATTGTTAGACTGCTTAAGGTGTGAGCCATCACGAGATACTAAATTTGTTTAGTTTCCAAACAAGAAAATTATATTAAACGTGTTTTAATCATAAGTTTTTAACCCTTGGTCCTGCAGTCATGAAATTAGTAAGCTTATTCATCATTCTAATGGCCAATAACTGTCCAATTTTCATAGCAGCAGTACATTGCATTTTGAAACCATGAATAAAACTTATTTTAATGTAAAGCAATGGAACTTTTACTCACTTTTTTCAGACAAGTCCATCCTTGGTGCTAGCCTGCATCAGTCACATTATCTCCTATCTGATTGTAGTCATGAATACCTATCTCTAACTAAGACTTCCCCATACAAAACAAGCCCATAAATCTGTCTTGCAAGGCTTGGATATCACAGAGATGCTCCTCTGGAATGTGGCTAGGCCCCTAAGAACAACATTACTCTACACACTTAGCTTGGAAAGTGTTCACTAATATAATGGCTTAAAAAACAAAATGGAATCTCATGTTCATTTCCTCAGACCTCATTTACTATATGGCAAAGTGATGCTTAGGGAACAGAGATATTTTCCCTTTAAGCATTAAAGCCAGATACCTTGTCTTAAGGTTTAATTAACTAATACTTTTTTGTTTTCTCTTAGGAACTCATGCAAACAATAATCTTAACCAGAAATTAGTCCCATTTAAAAATCTCATGAAATATTAATAATTAAAAAATAAATTCTTGATAATAAAAATAAAATAATTTTTCTATCAAGGGTTTTGTTCCAACAGTTTGGTGTCAGCACAGGTGGTCAATGGTGCAACAGGAAGGGAAGGGTGTCCTGATCAGTGCACATGCTTAGTTAGTAATTGTTAGTAATTGTAAATGGAGTCCACTCTGAAGAAAGGGGGGTAACTAGTGGGGTACCTCAGGGTTCAGTATTGGGTCCAGTCCTTTTTAATGTCTTCATCAGTGACATTGCAGAGGGACTGGAAGGAAAAGTATGTCTTTTTGCAGGTGACACAAAGATCTGCAACAGGGTTGATACACAAGGAGGCATGGAAAGGATGAAAAGGGACTTGGCAAGGTTGGAGGAATGGTCAGAAGTATGGCAGCTAGGATTCAATGCAAAGAAGTGCAAAATAATGCACCTGGGAAACAAGAACCTGGGGAAGAATACACAATAGGTGGGGAGGTAGTAACAACAACAAAAAAGGAAAGGGACCTGGGGGTAATCATATCAGATGACCTTAAGGTTAGCAAGCAATGTGAGAAGGCAGCAGGGAGGGCTGGGGGTATACTGGGATGTATAGGGAGAGGCATCATCGCAGAAAACAGGAAGTTGTTATCCCTCTGTACAGACAGTTGGTGAGACCCCAACTGGAGTACTGTGTCCAGTTCTGGAGACCCCATCTCTGCAAGGACATAGACAGGATAGAGGCAGTCAGAGGAGGGCAACTAAAATGGTGCAGGGTCTGCAAGAGAAGCCGTATGAGGAGAGACTAAAGAGGCTTAATATGTATACCCTTGAGGAAAGAAGGGAGAGGGGACATGATATAAACTTTTAAGTACCTCAGTGGAATCAACAAAGTCCAAGAGGTAGCATCTTTCAGAAAAGAGACTTGCAGAACAAGGGGACACAATTTAAAGATAGAAGGAGGGCAGGTTCAGGGCAATGTGAGAAGTATTATTTCACAGAGAGGTAGTGGATGCATGGAACAGCCTTCCTGAGGAGGTTGATGGTCTAAAACTGTAGGAGAATTCAAGAATGCATGGGACAGACATAAGGCAATTCTTGTGGAGGTAGGAAGAAATAGGCTGTTGGTTAACTAGGATATCGCGGCCTATCCTGTAAGGTAAGGAAATGGGCAGACTGGGCCGATTTAGCGTCCTTATCTGCCGTCAAAGTCTATGTTTCTATGTTTCATGCGTGTGCCTCCACATGCATGTGCTACATTGGGGATGTATGGGCTTAGGGATTGAGAGAAATCCTGCAGAAAAACAGAAATTATATATAAAAAAAATCTAAATGGTATCTACAAATCAAACACAACTCATTTGGTGGATACTTTTGTACTGAACAACTTTTGTGCTCAAAGTGCCATGCTAGGCTGGCTCAGTGGCACTGAGGGTTGAGGTACTGGATGACACACCTTGTGCAATGCTGGTGACCAATGTTCAGAAACAAGCATGGGTCATCAGGGGTTGGTGGGGATGGGAAAGGATCAAGCATCCCAGGGACTGTTCTCCTTTCCTTGGGGGGATTTGTACAACCCACCTTGCTAGCCACCCTTAGCAGCAGTGGGGGGGTTGCAGCAAGTGGCTGCAGCACAAGAGAGGGTGAGCTGCAGTGGATGTCCTTTTGGTGTGCACAGGTGCCTGCATGCATCAAACTGAATGTCATTGCATGTCCAAGCTCTAGGGGAAGCACCAATAGAAAAACCCTCTTGGCTCTGGTAGATGAAGGTCGGGCCAGGGATCACCCCCCCACATCCAACTCCAAGTGGGCTGACTGCCTCCAGTGCTCCCGCCACCCCCAGACTGCCCAATCAGATTTCTAGAAAGTTCATCCAGGGAGAAGGACAGTCCTGCCCTGGGGGCTTAATTCAAGGGGACTGGGCAAGTGGCAGAGGAGCTCGGGCAACTGGATAGCAGGACTAAGTCTACAGCAGGATGGGATGGAGGTGTAGTCAAGTGCCCCACACTGGGGAGAGTCTGGGGTCAGGGAAAAAACAGAATAAAAAAAAAGTGGGATGCTAATATATTTGTTTTAAAACTATTTGCATTTGCTTGTCGCAAAAAGTATAAAAAACTGCATTTTTTGCTAATTACACAAAAACTAAAAGGTATATATATATATTGTATAAATGAAATACCACTAAGTTTGTAAATACTGTTGTGCTGAACAAACAGGTGCACAGTATCATGCTATCATTTTTTGTTTTAAAGTTCTTTGCATTTATTTCTTGAATCAGGGCTGGTTGAATTTTCTGCTGCTTTTTTTTTGCTTATTAAAAAAACTAAAAGTATCTATAAATGAAACACTACTCATTTTTGTAGATATTTTTATGCTGAACAAATGTCATGCTCACAGCACTATGCTATCATTTTATGTTGTAAAGTTATTTGCATTTGTTTGTTGAAAAGAGACAAACAACTGAATTTGCTGCTGCTTTTTTTTGCTAATTAAAAAAACACTTATAAGGTATGTATAGTATAAATGATACATCACTCAGTTTATAGATATTTTTGTACTGAACAACTTTAATGCTCACACTACCAAGCAATCATTTTTTATTTTAAAATTATTTGCATTTGAAAAAAGTTAGAAGAGCTAGAACACAGCTGTCAGCTCAATCATGTGTGACATCATCATGGAGGTCATTTTAGAATTCTGAGAGCAGGATTTTTTTAATCAGAAGAGGCTTTGTTTACAATTTTCAAGTTCCATGAAACTGCATTTATCCTACTATAATAAATGCAGTTTCAGTATAAATTTAAACAACAGACTCTCCTTTACAAGTCTATTGAGCAATTTACAAAAAAAAATAAGAATTGTAAAAAGGATGGTTTAGGTATCCTTCAGTGTGCTGACACCCCAAGTCTGGTGCAACTAACTTGTGTTTAAAGTGTTATACACGTATATGATGTCACACCCAGGAGATTTATCCACCTTAAGGGCAAGAAGCCCTTCAAGAACCTCTCCACATTAAAATTTGTAGCACAGCCTTCAAAACAAATGGTCAGAATGTATAACACTTTCTTATTTTAAAGAATAATATGTCTACAAATAGTGGGATCCATATATTTAGTGTCAAGGAATGTTTCTATCAAGTTAGTTCAATGATTCAGCAGTTTGTGTGTCCAGAAATAGCTACACTATTATTAAGAACATCAATAAACGTTTACAGAGCAAGGGTAAATTTGAGCATAAAGATCATAATGCTATGTGAAATTCATAACAGTTGAGAGGTATGAATTTCTTCGTCCCTTTATCCCCACACTCGTCTGCACCTTGTGTTAATCAAAGGCTTCCCCCTTCTCTTTTGTGACTACCGAGCAGAAATATTTGTTCGAAACATCTGCTATGACCATAATTCTCCACCAAGCCTTTCCCTTTCATCAGTTTGACAAAGCCTCATTTCATCTGCCTTTTCTTTCATATATAATGAAAGGTGGCCTTGCCCCCTACCTTAACCCCTACAGCTGTTCTCAGTTCTGTGTTACCCATAGCTCTCCTTACTCTCTTATTACTTTTTAACCTCCCCAGCGAACTATATTGATCTTTTCTGGTTTTTTTGTTTTCATATCTGCTTCACAGAGGAACTGGTGACATCTTGAAGGTTATTCCTAGTTGTAGCCCACTTTGCCTCCACCCTCTCCACCCCTTCAAGCCTAGCCTGGTGTACTCTGAGCTTTAACCTCTTGGCTTCAAAGTCTGCTCTTCTGAAGTTGAGAACCTGAGTTTTGGTTTTCAGGTGCTCCTTCCCTATTTCTAACCTAAACCATATTGTAAAGTGGTCACTATTGCATACTGTCCATTTCATAATTACAGTCTGACAGCACTAGGTTCTGGGTTGCCTATTGCATAGTCAATCCTCTGACCCACTGTACCAAGAAGACATACTGGAATACTTCCAGGAGGGATTGCTGTCTTCAGCATGCTGACTATAAGGATACTCCAATCTATACCCGGTAGATTAAAGTCTCTTATAATCATCACCTCTCCCAGCATTGTGGCATGTCTGAATTGACTTTTTCTAGCTGCTCACTACAGATGAACCTTACTTTCACCTTTCTGCCTGCTTCACACTCAACCAGGATCCACAGTGTCTCTGTCACAGTGCTTGACCACTTCATCTTTTGTGGTCTTTATCCCCCCCCGACATACAGGGCCATCCCCTCTTCTTCCTCCTTCTCTGTCTTTTCTTTAGATGAGGAACCCAAGAACACTGTATTAAGAATCATGGTTTAAGGATGTCCAGGTCTCTGAAATTGCCAACAAATTCAATTGGCTCATAGAGGGCCCCTGTCTTATTTTCCAGGCTACTGGCATTGATGCACACAGCTTTCCATGATGTCTAAAGCCTCCTGAACCCTTTCCACTAGCTCTGCTGACCTTCTGAACCCAGCTCCAAGTTCCCTACCCAACTTCTAGCCCTTTTCTCCCTCCTGACGGTACTTACCATTCCAGCTAGTAAGTGGAACAGTGAAGAAGTGGAATAGATGACTGGCATCTTAGGCACCAGCAGGCATCAACAGCAGGATTCAGTGAAGCAGGGGACTCTGCAGGTCAAGTAAAGTAAGGCACCTGATCACTACTGCATAGCATAGATACATAGACAGTGTCGGCAGATAAGGGCCTATGGCCCACCCAGTCTGCCCATTTGAGCTTGTAAGTTCAGTTTATGTTTTCCTAGAAGTCTGTTGCCCCTTACCCCTGACCTCCAGAATTCCTTTATGTCTATTCCATGCATTCTTAAATCCCGTGATTGTTTCAGCCCCCACCACTTCCTCTGGCAGGGTGTTCCACTTGTCCACCACTCGTTCTGTGAAGAAATTCTTCCTCATATTTCCTCTGAATCGTCCTCCCTTCAACTTCATCCCATGCCCTCTAGTCCTAGAACATCTTTTTTGCTTACAAATAGTGTATTCAATCACTGTGAATAAGGGTGGAAGGTCAAAGGTAGGCTAAAACTGGGAATAGGAGCAATACCCTAGCAAGTGTAGTAGTACAAAGAGATTTGAACAAGGAACAGGGGAACACAAATAGAAACAAACAAACACATCTAGAAACACTAGATCAGGGGAAAGGGTACATAAATATTTTCAGGTAACACAGGGAGAACAGAAGTTGGGAATGCTGGGACAGGTGTAGTTCAGAGGCTGTGAGGTGGCAGCTTTCAGAGAGACCATCTGGAGACTGTGATGCTGTCCCATCTGCATGCACCTCTCTGGATTGCAGGAGGAGGTCACTAGACTCCAGGCCAAGTTGGCTGGAATTTGGGTGGCCTCTTCCCCACCCAGGGTTCATCAAGTCTGCCACCATAACCTCAGAGGATACCAGGAAGGTATAGCCACTCAACTGTGGTAGGCTTAGGAAGGATGGGGTGGTGAGTCAAAGGCACATTCCTCAACTGATACCACTACACAGTTCCTGTGCTGCTCTAATGAGGTGGGACTGCTTGGAAATGGCACCTGTGGTAGAGGCCAGGGAGGTTGTGGGGGTCTTCCATCATGAAGACCCCAAGAATGGTGAAAGAGTACCCCAGAGGAGGAGAAAGCAACTTATGGTGGAGGATTCAGTTGTGAGGGGAATACATCTGGGTATTAGGAAAGGAAGGGGATAGGGATATTAGGTACCTACATAGTGCCATGGCCAGATGGATGAGAAGAGGATCCTAAGGATCATTATGGCAGTAGGATGGGAGGCAGAACTGGATGTCATTGTTCATCTGGGACTAATGACCTAGCTAGGGACAGAGCTGGGACACTGCAGAGGGAATTTAGGGAGCTGGGATGGGGTCTTAGACAGACAGCATGCTCAGTAGCTATCGCTGTGGTGCTCCCTGACTGTAAGAGAGGGGAGGAGAGGGATTTCTGCACCAGGAACTTCATCTCATCACTGAAGGAATGGTACAGAGAGGAAGAGTTCAGCTACACCGGGAACTCTCTGAGTGGATAAGGGCCTATACAGGGGTAATGGCCTGCATTTATCCATGAGGGTAATCATAATCCTAAGTGGTTGGCTTAAATGTTACTTTGATGAATATTTAAGCTAGCCAAGAGGTGGGGGAGGGTGGCAGAAGAGATCAGGGAGGCAGAAACTGCTTCCTTCCTACAGGTTGAAGTAGACAGTAAAGAGAACCTGAGAGAAGTAGAATCTCCTGTATGCAAATGAATACAGGAAGCAGAGTGGAAGAAATGAAGGGAGATGAGAGCAGGTGCATTAAAAAGAGAGAGGGGATGGAGGGAAAGCAAAAAGGAAGAAAAGGGTGTAACAAATTGAATGGTAACAAAACCTTGAAAGCCATGTGTGCCAATGCAAGAAGTCTATGAAATAAGATTTCAGACTTAGAGGCCACAATGGCAGAGGCTGACCTGGATATTGTGGCCATTACCAAGTCATGCTGCATGGAAAACCATAACTGGAATGTTAATACCAGGTTATACTCTGTTTAGCGTCTCCAAAAAGATTAGTCACAGCAATCAGCTATCAGAGGTGGGTGCTGACAAGGGCTGCCAGCCCTAAACATTGACACCCTTCCAAAGAGTCAGCACTCCTAGCAAAATAAAGGCAGGAACAAACAGTAAGAGTAAAGTTCAAATCCAAAATATTTTATTTGCATTGGCTTATGAGCACAGTGAAGTCAATGGCAACAAGCCCCTAGCACTTTGGCGAACAGCCTTCAAACAGAGGTCTGAGAAGTCTTTGGAAGAGTATACTCTGTTTAGGAAGGACAGGGTAGGAAGGAAAGGAGGGGGTGGTACTTTATGTGATGGAGATCATTAAAGTGACAATGATACAGGGAATACGGGGAGGCAGAAATACTGTGTGTCACCCTAGAGATGGGAAATGGAGCCTCTCCTTGCACTTGTGTTATCTATGGGCTTCTAGCACATGGGGAGGAGTTAGATAATGTACTGATGAAAGCCACTGGCAAGATGTCAGAAAATGAGGAGGTGTTGTTGGTGGGGGACTTCAATCTGCCGGACTTAAATTGGGGCCTCACAGCTGCAGCTTCAGCTAGAAGCAGGGAAATCTTGAACTCCCCACAGGGGACATAACTCAGGCAACTAGTTAGTGAATCCACTCATGATGGGGCAGTACTGGACCTAGTTCTCACCAATTGGGACAGTGTTGAAGACAGCAAGGTGGGGTGCCTCCTGGGGACCAGCGATCACTGTACAGTGTGGTTCAATATAAGGATGGCTGAGGAATCAACCCACACAAAAGTGAGGGTCCTGACATTCAGGAGGCCTGATTTTGAAAAGATGGGAGAATGCCTCAAGGATGATCTGGCCGGGGGGATGGACTGGGTGAAATGAAGGAACCATAAGGGGAACTTACAACGGCCAGAGTGAAGGCAACAAACCTCTGTGCCAAGCAAGAGAGCAAGACAAACAGGAAATAAAAACTGCTATGGTTCTTGAAAGAGGTGGCAGAAAATGTAAAAGCTAACAGGGTAGCATTCAGAAGGTACAAGGAGACACAGAGGAAGGAGGAAGGAGGATGTGGGGTGTATCAGGAAACAGAGGGAAGTAGAGGGAGCAGTAAAGAGCACAAAAGAGCAAACTAAAGATAGAATAGCCAGTGCAGACACAAAAGTGGACACGATATTCTTTAGGTATGTAAGTGAGAAATGGAAGACCAGGGATAGAATTGTAAAGTTAAAAGGGAAGGGGAGGAACTGTGCAGACGGGAAACAGGAAAAGGCAGACATCCTGAACAAATACTTTTGCTCAGTGAGTCCTGAAGGCACTTGTAAATCTGAAAGTGGACAAAGTAATGGGATCAGATGGGGTCCACCCAAGGATATTGAGGAAGCTCAGGGAAGTACTGACTGCATCACTGATGGCCCTATTTAAGAGCTCATTGAAAACAAGAGTGGTCCCAGAGGACTGGAGGAGGGAAGATGCAGTCCCACTTCACAAAAGTGAGAGCAGAGAAAAGGCTGGCAGTTATAGTCCAGTCAGCCTGACTTCGGTGGTGGGAAGGTACAGAAGGGCTGGAGAGGAAGGTATGCCTTTCTGCAGATGATATCAAAATCTGCAGTAGGGTGGACATTCAGTAGTGGGAGGAGTAAACTGATCTAGAGAACTCTGAGGAGTGGTGAAAGGTGTGGCAGTTGGGGGTCAATGCCACGAAGTGAAAAATCATGCACCTAGGGCACAGAAACTCCAGTGTGACTGTTGGCTGGTGGGGAGGTACTGACAGTCACTAGACAAGAAAGGGTCCTTGAGATTAATACAGCAGAGGACTTCAAGGTGGCAGCTCAGTGTGACAGGGCTATGGGCAGGGCTAGTGGGATGCTGTGATGCATAAAGAGGGGTATCTCCAGCAGGCGGGTAGAAGTGGTGATGCCACTGTATCACTCACTGATATGCCTCCACCTGGAGTACTGTATCTAGTTTTGAAGACTTCACTGCAGAAAGGGCATAGACAGGGTAGAAGCAGTCCAAAGGAGGGCAACTGAAATTATTCAGAGTTTGCACTGGTGACACTATGATGAGAAACTGAGGGAAAAAGTACCTCACATTGTGAACATGGTGCAGTTGGGGAGTCTCTTCCAAATAAGGATGAGAACCAGGATTGGGAACATGTGATGAAGCTGGGGAAGGGGAGTTCAGAAGAGTTGTGAAGAAATATTTCTTCACTAAAAGGATGGTAGACACTTGAAACAGACTGCCATTGAATGCCAATGCCAGTTTTATTTATATGGCACCCCATTGGTAAATTTCTGAGAGCCTTACAGTGAAACAGGTGAACAATTACTAAAATCAAAATACAGATAATTATGAGGCAAGACCATAACATGAATTAAAAAAAAAATAGTTTTTAGGGACTTTTCAAAAAATAGTCAGTGAAGGAGCTCCCCCCCTTCACACACACACACACACCTCTTGGGGAAATGCATTCCAAAGGATCAGAGCCACCACACTAAATGCCCTATCACCTGATGATTTTAGGCAGCAATGTGGAATGGTGAGGAGGTCTGCCTCTGACCAGAGGGCATGAATAGGAGTGTATGGACTCAGGAGGTCTTTCAGATAGCCCAGACTCAAGCAATGTAGGGCTTTGTAAGTTAACAAGCAAACCTTGAAACTGGTACACCACCAAACTGGAAGCCAGTGAAGAGCACAGAGAACTGGCATAATATATTCGGAATGAGATGTCCCAGCAACCAGCTGGACTGCCACATTCTGAACCAGCTGCAGGTGGCACATCAGTCTTGCATATAGCCCTAGGTTAAGAACATTGCAAAAGTCCAGCCTGGACAAGACCAAGGCATGCAGTGGTGTTGAGTGATCATCCAGCTTGAGATAGGACCTAATCATGAGCAATATTATGAAGATGATAATAGTCACTGTGGACAACAGCCAACACCTGGAATTCCAGAGTTAGCTTGAAGTACAAAATGACTCTCAGATTTTTAACCCTATCTGCAGCACATAGGGTCACTGCTCCAAAGAAGGAAGGAAGGGCAATGCCCCTCAGTTGCCACTATAGAGCCAAGTCAACCTGGCTCCACCAGCAGCACCTTCATTTTAGATGGACTGAGCCTAAGCCAGATAGCCACCATACAGTCCTGAATATTTTTAAGACACTCATTCAGTTTTGAGACAGCTGTCCTATCATCAGTGGCAAAAGACACATACAGCTGGGTGTCATCAGCATAACAATGAAATGCCAAGCAATAGCATCTGATGATCTCCCCCCGGGGCAATATATTCATAGCAAATAACATGGGGGCCAAGGTCACCCCATGAGGCATCCCACAGCAGAGCACAGCACTGCTCAACAAATAGGAGCCAAGTATCACCTGCTGAATCCTGCCAGTTATTTATGACTCAAACCATCACAAAATGGTGCCTGAGAGTCTCACACAGTGCCTAAGGTGAGCCAAAAACACCTTATGGTCCACTGTGTCAAAAGCAGATGAAAGGTCTAGAAGGATGAGAATAGAACATTGTTCACTATCCCTTTCTGAATGGACATCATAGAGTACCCGGACAATGGAGTTTTTTGTCCTGTGGGGAGATTGAAAGCCAGACTGTAGGGGTTCATATATGTCATACCTCTCCAGGTGCTGTTCTAGCTGCAGCATCACCACCTTCTTGATCAACTTCCCAAGAAAGGGAAGGTTTGAGAGAGGTCTGTAGTTGACAAGATCATCTGGCTCCACAGAAGCCTTCTTAAGAAGAGGCTTCACCACTGCGTTTTTCAGGGCGGATGGAAAGACACACTCAAGATGGAAACTCCTGACAGTCTGGGCCACAACTTGACCAAGCAAATCCCAGCATTCAAAAGAAGTCTGGTCGGCCCAGAAGGTAGGTCTCAGACCGGAAATCACCCATGTGATATCATGCAATGAGACTGGCTCAAACTCAACCCACAATGGTGGAGTGCCTGCATTCCACACAGGTTGGGCACCCTCAGCCAAAGGTAGGCTGCTTGAGGTGATCTTAGCACAAATGGAAGACACCTTGTCTAGAAATAACTGATTAAACTCATTGCATTTTTTTGTGGGAAAAAGCTTTACAAAACTGCAAATAGACTGGATTTGGTAATCCGTCAACAGTGCTGAAAAACTGAGCCGACTGGTTCCTTCCAGAAGAGATCACCTATGACAGTAAAACTGTCTTTTTCAGGGTGATTACCTGCTGATACACACAATAGTGAGATCTCAGCACCAATCTGTCCACCTCTGAGCAAGACCACCACCAGAAATGCTCCAACTTCCACCCCTTAGTTTTCATCTTCCTCAGTTCAGCATCAAACCAGGGAGACCTGAGGTGAGAGGTCAAGAGGCCTACACGGACTGATGCTAGAGAGTCAAATGCAGAGGATAGGGCCATATTATAACTCTCCAAGACTGCCTCAACATCCATTGCACAAGCCATCTGCATACTTCTTTTGTTTTTATTTATTTAATTTTTGTTGACTGGGTAAGTGCACTAGACAAATTATGCCTATTTTCAGGTACGACCTGGGGGAGAGGGATACAAATGAATGCCAATTGACCTTGAACCAGATTAAGCTGTTGGTGGTATATTTAGTGCTCCATGCTTGACGTGTCAAGGATCACCAGGATCCTCTGAGGCTCCAGATGTTTAAAAGAGCAGTACCTGAACATCTCCACTGGGTGGAGGTTGAACAGGGAACCCCACAAAGAAACATTTTTTCCAATTGTTTAACCAGGTGAGACATACTAAGTTGAAAGCTCATTTACAGATGCAGCCTGGGAGCACAGGGAAGTTAAGTGACTTGCTCAGGGTTACACAGCATGCAAGTGGGGGCTATGGGATTCAAACCCAGGTCGCTAGATTTGCAGCTCAGAGCCTTAAACCACTGCACTATACTGCCTCCCTAAACTGAATGACATAATGATCCAGCCAAAAGACTGAATCAACCTTGACATTACTGATGTCAAAACATCAGGTTGGTAATGAGAATCTCGAGTTTCTGCAGGAAATCAATCCATAACCAGAAGGTTGGTAAATGAGCATGATCCTCAGACTTGTGCCTGGTCCACCTTTTATGGCCATGCATTCAAAAATCTATTCTATCAGATGGCTATGCTGTCAGTTGCAGGGTGGATCTAAAGCAGATGGCTACCCCATCCCCCTTCATTCCTGGCTAGGGCAATGTACCATGGAAAAACCTGGAACAGATGACTCAAACACAGGACCTGAATAATTGCCCAGTCAGGTCTCTGTGATACATACCAGGACTGCACAGAAATCTGAGATAAAGGCCTCAATCACAGCCGTATTGTGTCTGACAGCCCTGGCATTACAAAGAACTACCCTAAGGGGAGATGCAAAGTTGACTGGTCCATTAGCCACCCATTGAGACAAAAGCTCAGGAGCCTGAGGAATAGGGATAAGGCAGGGAGGACCCCTTTCTAAATACCTTCTACTCCCTGGGTGCCTCCTTGGTCCCACAGTCCTGATCCTACCCTCAAAGTCTGCCCACAGAATAAATCTAAATTGTGAGCAGTGCCCCTGCAGGATCCCCAGCCTCCAGTAATGATTGAGGATGCTTAGAAGCAAGGTACAAGGGGATCCCCTGAAGGGGTGGCACTCTCATAGTTTCTCTGCTGAGTAGACAAAATCAGATTGGGCTAAACACCCCACATGTAACTCTGCAGCCCTTAAACCACAGGAATAACCCAGCAGTAAACACCACTATAAAGGGTTTAAACAAAATAATACCTAAAGCATTATACCCCAAAACTAGTTAAAATCAATAAAACAAAACAGTAAGCAAACAAAATACAGACTATCAGTTAAAATTCCTTTAGGTTTCAAACAAAATAAAAACAGTAATAAAAACAAAATCAAATAATGAAATAACAAAATCTCTCTCTGCTCGCACCAGAGAGATCAAAATCTGATGGTTTTAAATAGTTCCTCAACAACAGCCCCTCACAGCCACTGTAAGAATAATAAACAGTTCAACAAAATTAAACAACAGTAAAAGTCCAACTCCCAGCCTGAGAAATATGTCCTGAAATAGAGCAAGTAAAACACTCTCTAACCACATGCAAAATTATTGGAATAATATTTTCTAGGCAGATAACAATCCAAGAAACAGAGGAGCTTATTTAAAGCAGCCAAAAGAAGTCCTTGGGTTGAGCAGTGTTTAACGTAAAAGAAGGAGACCACTCTCTCATTGTGGACCCCAAAATGCCTGAAAGATGTTTGAAAATAGTCTTAAGGTTTTTCACTTCCACTGAGCAACCCAGTTTTAGAGTTTATGTATGACTAATGAGGAAAGGGATGCTCTCACTATTGCTTTACTCCAACGGACAAAATTATTAAAAACTTGCTTCTCTGAAACATCAACTCGACCGAAGATCCTGATAATTGTACAACTCCAGAGACACTCAGAAAGCAGGAGATCCTGCAAAACAGATGAAACAGTTGATGTGCTACTGCAGAAAGACCATCGGAGGAGGGTCAGCCAGGGCCAGGATCAGTTGGTTAGTAATTCAACTCAGGTCAGGCCAAACTGTGTGAATTATACAATTGTTTCATGTTTATGTGTGATATTTTTGAAAAGCTTAATAAAAAGAATCTCAAAAATAAAAAAAAGAGCCCCTCAACAATAGTCACAGATAATGCTTTCAAATGGCTAGAGCTCAAAAGCAGAGTATACTTTATAGGCAATTTATATTTATATGAAGATTTTAAATTAGTTGTTGCAGAATGCAAACAGTACTAAAAGCCCACATAGCTGAATCAGAAAATCACCAGTCAAGTAAAATGTAAGACTCAGCAGAGTCACAGCCCATCAATGAAAAATACTGGAAGGCTCAGTAAGCCACACCGAGAGAACTCAGAATACAGTAGCTCCTCTGTATCTCTGAAATGCACCAGGGCCCACCAACAAACTTCTACAGCTTCCTCAAGCTCAGAACTAGAACTTCATAATGCTGTAACTCCATGGACACCACAAACAAGATATTGAGTGACAGCCCAAACCAGACAGCGGAACAATAACAAAATTACAAACAAACAAACAGGCTAATAAAGATGAAAATAACTAACTAAATAAAACTAAACATTAATAATAATAATAATATCTTTATTTCTAAAGCACCTTCCAAAAATATCAAGGCGCTTTACATCAAGCACAGTATAAAATAACAATTTAAAACATACAAAAATACATTAAAACAGCATTTAGTTAGAACAAACCATTCAATCATCCAACCAATAACAGATAATAATAAATAGTTTCCACTAATCATCAAGATAAGCTAAACCCCATAGATAGGTTTTTAGATCTTTCTTAAATATCTCCATGGAGGTGCACTCCCTTAACCAACGTGGTAGAGAATTCCAAAGAGTGGGTGCGGCATAAGAAAATGTTCTGCTACCTGAAGATTTTAAATTCACACTTGGAATCTCTAACAACCCCTCGTCAGCCGAGTGGAGTGATCGACTGGGGCAGTAAGGCACCAGAAGTTCTTTCAGATATGTGAAAGGGTTTTGAAAGTCAATAAAATAACTTTAAAGGTGATCCGTCACCGTATAGGAAGCCAGTGCAGTTCGCGCAGCACCGGAGTAATATGACTGGATCTCCTTGTCCCAGTCAATACCCAGGCTGCAGCGTTCTGCACCAGCTGAAGGTGACGGATTTCAACCCCAGAAAGCCCAAAGTAAAGGGCATTGCAGTAGTCCAAGCGCGAGGACACAAAAGCGTGGACCAACATTGGTAGGGAGTCAGACAGAACAAGGTGACGCAGCCTGGCAATATTCCTAAGATAGCAGAAGGAAGTCCTGACAATGGCCAACACTTGAGATTGAAGGGTCAGCCTATTGTCCAGGACAATCCCAAGGTTGCGCACCTGTTCAGAGGGCAGAAGTGACACAACACCAAGAAAAATTCCCGAAGGCGTGCCACCATGTGACCTCACTATCTGACCACCTGGGTCCACTACTAACACCTCCGTCTTCTCAGAGTTCAACTTTAACCAACTAGAATCCATCCACCCTTGGATTTCTTCCAGACAGTTGTTAAACACCGAGAGTGCTCCATCCTGGTCACGTGCAAAAGACAAGTATAGCTGGGTATCATCTGCATAGCAGTGAAACCTCAGCCCATACCGTCTTATAACGTCTCCAAGGGGCAGCATGTACACTGCAAATAACATGGGTGACAGCACTGAACCTGAGGCACCCACCACAACAAAGTTGGGCGGAGGAATAAATCCCGACACAACTCTCTGTGATCTCCCAGTAAGGAATGAAGTGAACAATTTTAAAACACTTCCCGACATTCCACAAATTGACCTCAGGCGAGCTAACAACGCCAAGTGATCCACAGTGTCAAAAGCTGACTAGAGATCAAGAAGAACTAGAATAGAATGTTTCTTCTGATCTCTCACCCTCAGAAGATCATTAAGCACCTGAACCAGCGCAGTCTCAGTGCTATGTCTTTTCCGAAAACCGTACTGGAAGGATTCGTAGATATTATGGATGATTAAATGGTCTTCCAGCTGGGCTGCTACTACCTTCTCAATAACCTTCCCAATAAAGGGAAGATTAGAGATAGGTCTGTAGTTTGAGAAACAGTCTGGGTCCAGAGTAGCTTTTTTCAAGAGGGGTGTCACCACCGCCTCTTTCAGGGAGTTAGGAAACTCTCCTGACTCTAAAGAACACCAGACTATTTGAACTATAACTGGACCAATGATCTCAAAACAACCCAAAATTAGGGGAGTTGGTCCAGGGTCCATACCACAGCTTGTAGGCCGCCCACTATGGATGATCCTCATAATATCCACGTCTTCCAGTCGGCAAAAGGAACTCCAAGAGAAGTGAGGTATTGTGAGCTCGCGCTGTTCCACAACAACACCCTTAGAGATTATTGGATGCAAGCCCACCCTGATGTCAGCCACCTTAGTTGCAAAAAATTGAGCGCACTCCTCACACTCTATTTGTGAAAAGGCTTTTCGGACTTGCAGACAGGCTGGGTTGCACAGTCTGTCTACAGTCTGAAATAGTTGAACTGGTCGATTATGTGCAACTGCAATCTCCCTGGACAGGAATTCTGCCTTCTTATGGGTGATTGCAGATTGATAGATAGAATAATGTTCCATCAATCTAAGGTGGTCATCATCAAGGGCGGATTTGCACCAACAACGCTCTAACCTTCACCTCTGTCTCCACAACTCCCTCAAAGTCCCATCAGACCAGGGGGACCTGGGGTGAAGGGATAGGGGGCGCTCACAAACAGCAGCAATAAGATCCAGGGAACCGGTAATGGCCATATTATAAGCCACCACCAGTGCCTCTGGGTCATTGCTAGTCAACACGAGGGATGAGAGGTCAAGGACTGCCGCCAGGCCCTAGGAAGTAATATTCCGTAATGGGCGGTACCTGACCATCTTCACAGGGGAAGGCCTTCTCAGGGGGGTGTAAAAATTGAACCTCACGGTGTGATGGTCAGACCAGATGACTGGTTCCACCCCCACGTTGGATGAGTTAATCCCTAAGAGGAAGACTACATCCAAAGAGTGCTCATATTTATGTGTAGCAGTGGAAACTACCTGTGTAAGACCCAAAGAAGACATAAAGTGGAGGAAGTGATGACCAAATTGTGAGAGTTCATTGTCGACCCAGGCGTTAAAGTCGCCCAGAACCATCAATCTGGGCGACTCAAATGACATATCGACGAGGAAATCTGCTACTTCCTGTAAAAAGCATTTCCCATCTCCGGGTGGACGGTAGATGAGAACGATTCGAACTCCTACACCTGCTACTACTGTTCACTCAAAGGATTCAGCCTCACCTACTACCACATTCGTGAGGCCCAATTTAGTCTTAAAACAGACTGCCACCCCTCCCCGCAGTCCAATCTCAGGCGGTGTATCACCGAGTACCCGTCCGAAATCATGGCCTCTAAAATGAGGCCCGAATTTTCATTCAGCCAGGTCTCGGTGATGCAAGCCAGGTCAGTCAAACCAATAAGATCAGCTAAAATAGCGGTCTTATTCTTAACAGACGTGGCATTGCATAGCACCGCCCGAGTAGGACAAACCTCGGAAGCTGTCCGGCCTATCTGCCCACTAAGTTCAGTAGTGCCCTTGGGTATGGGCACCAGACAGGGAAAGCCCCGGTCTGGATTCCATTTCACCCCAGGGCACCTTCTGGACTTAACGACCCCGATATGGTGGCCCCGCTCTTTCATCCTCTCCTGTTCGCCCACCCCCACCCTCCTCACTCTCCTACGAGCAATTCCCAGTGCTCTATAGTGCTGGTATGTCTTAAACTGTAAAGGGGGAGTATATAAAGGGCAGAGGGCATGAAGAGAGGAGGATGAATAGTGCGCCACTGTGGAGCCCACCGACCAACACATGATTCAGCTCAAACTAGACAAAATAATATAGTATCTAACTAAAGTAATCTAAAGCTCTGAATTCTTATAGTTAAAATCCTAAAACACTCCAAAACAATAATAACTTAAACAATAAACCAACCCAATAAGACCTACAAAACCACCCTTCTCCCCGACTAGATAGACTTCAAACCCAGAACAACAAAATAAATAAAATAAATAAAAAATCCTCTCTCACGGGATAAAGTACTGTACACGTAAAAATAAAAATTCCCCCTGCCCTCTCACAGCCGAGGGAGAGAGAGAAAAAGTTTGGGCACTCCCACTACCCAAAATACACACAATAATCAAACAAAAAATAAACATTAACAAAAACTACACAATAAAACAAAAGAAAAATAAATACAAGCATCTTGGTCCTCTCACCAACCAAAAAATTAAAAAGTCTGGGAAAGAAGTCAACCAATGGTAGGAGAAATTGAGGTAAATCCAACCACAGCTTTAAATAACTAATTAAATCCAAAAGTCATGGAGGATCAAAAAGCAGCAGGCTTTCAAACAAGGTGCTAGTACATTTCAAAATCCAGCTGCTAGCAAAAGGGGCTCTCCCTCTTCTTAATATGGTCAGTGAAAAGGTTCCTTTAAAAAAACGGCTGTTCTCCGAAAAACTGAATCCTCAAAACCCAGGCCCAAACACCTAGGTAGAAATTAGGTCATAGAGCTATAATCTAAAAGGACCCAAAAGAAGAATGCAAACCTCCCACCCCCAATAGGAATGAAATCCACAGAGAGAGCAGACCACCCCAGGAGGGGAAACTGAGATCTCAACCGCCCACCAGCCGCCGAGATCCCCCAACCAACAACCACAGAGGAGAGTGGCCCTCTGGCCAAAATCCCCATTGGTTCCTCCTAAGATTTCCAAAACACTCACAGGGAGTCACCCACAGCAGGGGAGGGGGACCATTCTCCTAATCATACAGGAAAATTCCCTGTGGCCATAACATGCCAAAAAAGTGTCCAGAATCCAAAAGATAGGAGACAAATTTTATTTAATGGCCCCCAGGCCCCAGGTGCTCTCATCACCCAGACCAATATTGAGGGCAATAAACAAAGACTACAAACAAGAGAAGTCTCCACTCACGGTCCCAGTTTTTAATTCCAATAAAACATCAGTCAATTTTCAAGGCTCCATTCCTCAGCCTTCCCAAGAAGTCGGTCCACAGAGTCCATAAAAAAGAGCACAAATAGTGCACCACTCAATAATCCAGGAACCAGTCCAAGAGGGCAGAGGTCCACACACTGATATTCCTCAAGGAACTCTCCGTCTCCAGCCTCCAACAGATTCCCGGAATACAGAAAGCCAGCTGAAACAATACCGTAAGGGTCCACACTCCAGTCCCTCAAACACCCGGTATTTCCTCCTTCAAACGTGTCACAAAAAAACAGAGCCACCATAACTGAGAGGCACTTCACCCCAACAGCTACAAGCAGTAGATCCGCGCTCACCCCACATGCTCGGCTGCCAGCAACAAAACGGTTAAACAAACAAGCCAATGGGAGCAAGACCATGAAGGTCCGCACTCAAATCCTGCAGAGGTCGGGTATTATCTCCTCCTGACATGCCACGGTAAAAACGGAGCCACCAGAGCTAAAAAGCAGTACCCCGACAGTTTTAAAAAGTGGCTCAACGCTCACTCCACTCGCTCCCAAGGATAATCGAAAAACAAAATTGCAAAGCAAATAGACTGTTAAAAGCACGAAAATAGCACGTAAAACACAAAAGTAACACATAAAAAATGAAAAAGAAACTCAAAAGCACAGTTATTCAGAGCTCAGGCTCAGGCAGCTCACACATACCACCGCCATCTTGCCACGCCGTCAATTGGGTGCTACCTTAAGACACAGAAACAAACTCAGACAAACTAGAGAGTATGGCCCAGCATGGCCACCATCTTGACATATTCTGAAATGATCTGGCAAGTAAAGTGGTGGAGGCTAAAATGGTGGGGTTCTTCACGCTTGCATGGAATAAATATAGGGGTGTATTAGAGTAGATGAAGGGCAGGGGTCACTGGAGACCAGTTAGGGTCTGTGGATGTAGAATAGGCAGAAAACACTTGGTCAGACAAAGTGACCAAGAGTTCCTTTTCTGTCAACATTTTCTATGTTTCTGTAAATGACTACATTTCTATGTTTCACTAGTTGTAGCCCCTAATACTAAGCTTTCTTGCATAACTAGTTAATTGTACCAGTATCATGTCTGAGAATGCTACTCTACACACTCCCTTGTATTTTTACTTAGCGATCTAAACCTCCCCTTTATCACCTCTAACTTGTAGCTGGCTAGGTCACTTGTTCTCAAATGAATCATCAAAGATGTGAGCTTCCAGGAAAAGTACTGCTGTTCGCATCACATCTGGTACTATCAGGTACTATATAAACCTTTCTAATGAGCAAAAGAAAAACTAAAAATACTTCATAAATCCAAAGTGATAACTGGCTACTTTTAAAATTACTAATAAATGTGTATGTTCTTTTTGATATCCTGTGATGAGGGCACTGGGGAAATGGCGCCGACCATAATGGCGACCCACTCCCCCGTGAATCCCTCATGACAATGGGAGGGTAAGGCAGCTGGAAAGAGGTTGGCGAGTATAGTGACAGGATGTCGCTATACAGAGTGGGGGGGAAGCAAGCATGCACAATGAGGGGACATGAGAGGTTGTGCCATGGTGATTGCTGAGCCAATCCCGTGGTGAGGTGGGATGGTTGCTGGCGCTGGTCAATGAGGTACTGGGTTTGGATCCGGGCGCTGGTGTAATTTTATTGTGCCCAGCCCGAACCTTTTATTTTTTTAATGTTTTCACCCATCCGACATTCACTGCCCCAGGAGTTGAGAATCCTTTAGTAGGGGGGCGTGAGGAAGCCCCCACAGGAAACATTAAAATGTAAGTCCCAGGCACTGTTTTGCTGTGTGCTGGGGTGTCAGAGTGCCGAAAATGTCTGTTCCATCTGTCTGAAAATTCTTGTCTGTTCAACAGCTACCTGATTATTTTTGTTTTTGAGACATGTCGGTGGCCATTCATTTACTGCAAGCTTGAGCTGGGAAGCTAAAGGAAATGCCACAGTGTGATGTAGCCTGTGCCTCAGTGGCCCAGCTAATTAGGTGCTAAAGGGCAAAAGAACACAAAATCCAACAACAGCGAGGGGCCTTAAAAAGATCCCTCGGACCCATAAAGCAGCAGACTCCACCTGAGGGAAGTGCAAGTAGATTTAAATTCTCCCAAGCTGTTGCCTTCAGATCTGCTGACTGAAGTTCAATAAGCAGGACTTGCAGCAGCATAGCCGCATCCAGGCTTCATCTCATCACTGGCTTCTAGTCTCATCAGTGGCTTTTGCTGCAACAGTTTTCTGGGCACTCCAATGTTTTAGAAGGGTGGGTATTGTCCTGCAGCCAGTGGATCACTCCCCTCTCTCTCACAGCAACAGGGAGCCAGAAAACATGAATCACAGGCAGGGTTTTTTTTTTATAAAGCAAACGTTATAAGTACATTTTCCACAATAAAAGGCAGTTACAATGAAAATGAGATGTAAGTACAGCCACTTATAAAGACATGACTGCCTAACCCTCTCGTCCCTCCCCTTACAGCAGTAACAAATCCAGGTATCCCCTAAATACTAAGCTCATTAGCTGAGAACCTGCTGGGCATTTTAGACTGTGACATGATTAAGACTGAGCCACTAAAATTAGAGAGTGAAGGGGATCCCATATTCTGGTATATGCTGTCAATCTGTTATAAAGACTGGCAATTGCTTTTTCTGTACGTAGATTGGCAAGAATTTCATTCACTCATTCTTGAAAGCTTGGGGTGGATTTGTCTTTCCAGTGATGTAGAATAAGCTTCTTGGCAGATAAGGCAATCATAGAAATATGAAACCTTCTTACTTTAACTCTGATAGAAGACAGGTCCCTTAAAAGGCAAATATCAGGAGTAAAATACTCCTGAAGACCCAGTAAAGGATCCAGGGAAGTCTTGATTGAATCCCATAAAAGGGAAATTTTGGGGCAGGACCAGAACATGTGAAGAAGTGCCCCTTCTTCCTGTGAACACTTAGTACATATATTGAAGTTCAAGAGACCCCATTTCTGTAATTTTACCGGGGTGCAATACATGTTATGTAAGATGTGATATTGCATGAGATGCAATCTGTCCTGAGAAACATATTTATGACAGGATCTCCACAGGGATTAACATACTAACATACTATTTGCCAGCAGTTTAGGCCTTACGGTCTATTGAGTCTGCTCGAACCTAGATCGTTAATTGGGTGCCAAGACCCTCCCATCCCTTGTTCTCTAGAAACCCCTATCATCCATCCCCACCCCCTCGGGACAGGCCATCATCTGATACATCCACTTTCTGTGTCTGTCCCACCCTCTCTTGAAGCCCTCCACTGTGGATCTCTGAACCAGCTCACCAGGCAGTGCATTCCAAGGGTCCACCACCCTCTCGGTGAAAAACCTCCTCCTCTTTTCCCCCCTCACCCTTCCACCTTCCAACTTCAAACCATGCCCTCTGGTGATACCTCCCTGCTTTAGCCTAAAGATCCCCTCCATGTTTACCCTATTTATTCCCTTGAGGTACTTGAAGACCTCAATCATGTCCCCCCTGTCTCTCCTCTCCTCCAATGAAAACAGGCAGAGCTCCTCAAGTCTGTCCTCATAAGTCAAATCCCCTAGCCCTCGTATCATCTTTGTTGCCCTCCTCTGTACCCTCTCCAGGAGCTGTATGACCCTCTTCAAATGTGGTCTCCAGTACTGTACACAGTACTCAAGGTGTGGTCTAACCAGTCCATTGTACAGAGGCAGAATCACTTCCTTGCTCCTAGAGGTGATCCCCCTTACAATGCATCCCAACATCCTGTTTGCCTTGCTAGCTGCTCTCCTGCACTGCTCAGAGTTATTCATACATGTATCCACCATGACCCCTAGGTCTTTTTCCCCTATCGAGGCCTCCAGCGCCTCCCCTCCCAGGGTGTACCTGTGTTTAGGGTTTCCCCGACCAAGATGCAACACCTTGCACTTGGTGATATTGAAATTAATTTCCATGTGTGAGCCGCAGCTTTCCAGGGTGTCCAGGTCGCCTTGCAGGGCCACCCTCCCTCTTCTCCCTCAACTACTGCTCCCATCTTGGAGTCATCCGAAGAGACTCATTTCACACCCTATACCCTCCCTGATGTCCGATATGTATGACATTAAACAGGATGGACCCAGGACCGACCCTGTGGTACCCACTACCAACCTCTCTAGGGTTTGAGAGCTCCCCCACAGACCACTACTCTCTGAGTGCGTCCAGCTAGCCAGTTTTCAATCCATCTGACCATCAAAGGGCCTACTCCTAACCCCATCAGTTTCTCCACCAGACCATTGTGGGGACAGAGTCAAACGCCTTGCTGAAGTCCAAGAATAATACATCCACAGGCTTACCCTGTCCAGTTCTGATGTTACCCATTCATAGAACTCCACAAGGTTGGTTTGACATGATCTACCTGGCACAAACCCATGTTGCTGACTATCCAGACCTCCACCTCCTCCAAGTACACTCCCAATCGTTCCTTTAGTATACTCTCCATTAATTTTCCCACCACCGAGGTCAAACTGATGGGTCTATAGTTACCTGGTACTTCCCTTGACCCCCCTTGTGGATTGGTACCATGTGCCTCTGCCAATCACTAGGTACCCTCCCTGTCTCAAGTGACCTGCTGAAAGCAGCTCCGCCAGAAGTGCAGCCAGTATGTCCACCAATTCCCATAGTACTCTGGGATGAATGCCATCCGCCCTGGAATTTGTTTTTCTTTAGGGCCTTGAGGGCTAACCACAACCTTTGGTGAGAATAGCAGCATCGTCCCTCCCTTACTGGTCTTTTATCCTTATCCAGATGTGACACCCTGGGGTACCTTTCCCTCCCTCTTGCTCCATTTCTGTTGCTCCTGATCCCACTCCCTGCCTTCTCCCTTCATGCCTTGCTTGTAGATATCCATCCCTCCCTAGCGAACACAGAGGCAAAGTACTCGTTAAATACCTCTGCCTGGTCCCTCGCCTCTTCACCCACCCTCCTTCTGATCTCAATCTGCTGAGATGGCCCTTAGTTTTCTCCAACTCCCCAATGTGCCGGAAGAACCCTTTTCCCTCCCTGTATCCTGTGCCAGCCGCTTGCTCTTACTGGACTTTGCTCCCCTCACCATACGGGTGACTTTTCTAGATCAAGCTGGTACATTTCTTATCCCTATCCCCCTCTTGTTGTTTATATTTTTTTGTAGGCCGCCTTCTTTCTCTGACTGCTACCTGTACCTCACTGGACCACCAGCATGGTTTCGTGACCTTGCTCCCTACGTTTCAACTTAGCGCAGATCCTGACTGCCTCATGAAGTCCCGTTTATGACCTCCATCTCCTTTCCACACTTGTCGTTGAGGTAATCCCTTCAAGTGATCCTTGAGAATATTTCCCATGCCCATAAAGTCTGCCCCTGAAGTCCACTGCCAGTGTCCTAGATCTACCCCACTCCCCATGCTTATTTGAAACCAGACAGTATTGTGGTCCTCCCAGTCAGGGTCCTGTACAACTATGTCCCTTACCAGATCACCATCTGCCAGAACCACATCAGGACATGCCCCTCCCTTGTGGGCTCCATCCATGCTGTGTTAAGAACACATCCTGGAAGCCATCTAGCAGCCTCTGCTCCTTGGCCACCCTGAGGACATGGTTCCCCAGTTTGTACCTGGCATATTAAGGTCCCCATCAACACCACTTCTTCCCTTTTGGACCACACTGGGCAATGATGTTGTCCAGCAAACCATCCTCTAGAACATCACTCATCCCAGGGGCCTATATACTACTCCAGCTTGACTTATCTCCTGCTGGGGTTGTAAGGTGACCCATAAAGGCCTCCACGTTTCCCTCTGCCTCTTCTACCATAGTAATTTCTATATCATCTCTAATGAACATAGCCACTCCACCCCCTCTGACCTCCTTTCTATCCTTCCTAAGCATGAGTGTGCCCCTGTACATTTAGGTCCCAGTCATGGTTTTTTGTTGGCCACGTCTCGTGACGCGCCCATCCACCCCCCTCGAACAGCATGGCCTGGAACTCCTGGCAACTTGTTTCCCAAGCTCCTGGCATTTACTACCACCAACCCTTTTCCTGATCCTCTTTCTCGAACCCACCCAGATTCCTTATACTTCCATCCTCCCCTGCTCCTCCTGAAGCCTCCACCTCCAGTCTGTTTCCCCTCCCTCTTGGGCTTGGCTACTCCCCTCATCTGGAGGAGAGGGCTTCTGGTCAGCCCCTCCTCATCCCTTCCCCCTTACAAGTTTAAACCCCACCTTTCTTGTATGTAGTCAGCCATCCCTGTTTAGGACTTCCTTCCCTAATGGGGCAAGATGAAACCTGTCCTTGGCATATAGTCCCTTATCCTCCCAAACTCCATTCAGTTCCTACCCCCCAACCCATTCTCTTCACCCACTTCCTGGGCCAGTCATTAACCTCTGTAAGCTTCTTTTTTTGTCCACTGGGGCCTTTGGTACTGGCAATATCTCTGAAAAGGAAATGTTGCATCCATTATCCCGACAGACTCTGGAGAGTTCTTGGAACCTTGCTTGGATTTCAAAATGCTATTTCCATCTAGATCATTAGTTCCCAAATGCACCAGAAATCGGTTCCCTCCACAATCCCTAACCATTTCATACACCATGAACTTTGCTCTGTGTACTGTCAGCCCAGAGATACTCACTACCTTCACCTGGCTATGGCATCCACCCCTGTCCCTCCCAATGGATACCCCTAATCATAGGTCTCCCAGTAACAGAACCTTAACACCTCCATCATCCTTATGGTTACCTCCTGTGCCCTCTCAGCCTCCTTCCCCCTTATTCATGATCTGAATTTCATGGGAGTCTTCCTGCCTTATTAGAGACCCCCTTGTCACCCTCCCCATTCTGCCTTCCTTGCTGTTTTTCCCACTTAACTCAAACCCCCTCTGAATAGGTGTCCCCTTTAACCCTCTCATATCTGAACCATTTATCCTGGCCCTGATGGTTTCCCCTTCCCCCACACCACCATCCTCCCCCCTTGTAATAGTACCCCTGCTTCCAGAGGCTGTCTGTGGGTCCCCTTTAGCTAGGGCCCCATCCTTGGTACTGACCTCCCAGCTGAAGGGGGGGCTTCTCTCCCACCTCCTTGTCTCCCAGTTTCTCTCCAATCATGCTCTCCTCCCTCATGTCTGGAATATGTTGCATCTCCCCATTTGCTTAACATATATGTTTCCCTTCTCCCTCTGGGACTATGTCTATCCTTTCCATAGCTGGTCTGTGATGCCCTATGGTGTCCAACTCCCTCCCCGGCCTCTGTATAGTTTCCTCATTTCCAGCTACCTTCCTCCCCTCTAGGTTGTAGTAGTTCAAATTTAGTTGTGACAGTCTATGTCAGCCTCCATCAAGTAACCCGAGTTTCCCTGACTGCATCTCTAAACTGACCTCTTCTTCCTCTCTTGCACTATTCACCTTGGAGCTCCCTTCCCACAGTCTGCTGTTTTAGGCTTCCTCACAACAGCCCTTCTGACTCTTTTCCAGTCTCTTTGTATTCAGAATGTTCACCGTACGCTTTCCCCTTAGCATCAACTTCCCTATCTAAGGGTCCTCCAGTCCTAATATCCCCCTCCTGCTTGCTGTAACATAGCGTCCTGTAATTTCAGAGCATTGCCCCAGCCTCCCTCAGCCCCCCTTCTGCTGCCCATATCCACCCCTTATCCTTGGACACCCCCCAAGCTCCCCAGCTTACTCCTTAACCAATATCCTCACTCCTGATACAAGATAGCTGTCTACAGAGTGGGCAGCCTCCCTCTCCAGGCCCAATTTAGAATTATTGCCATCCCACAGCCTGTGCAGCCTACAACCCTTCCGAAGATGCCTGCCATGGTGGAATATGGCCAACCTGATTATCCCCCTCTGTTTATAATAGCACACCCCCTTTTCTCAGTCCCTTTCCCCTGAAGTGCAGTTTCTCTCTATACTGACTGTAGTTATTTACAAACCCAATTTCAGCCCCACCAATATCGTTCCCAAGTCTCACAAACACATACTAGATTGCCAATCTAGATGATACTGAGGAAGAATAGAGTTCCAGAATCTCATGGGTCCAAAAGAGTTCCCATAACTTTTATAAAACAAGACCTGATATAATTTAGATATGACACCTGATGATCCAAGAAGTGAAGGAACCTCAGGTATCAGGGCTGTGACAGTCTGGGGGGGGGTATTGCAGAGAACTATTGTAAGTAAGAGCCTTAACTGTACAAGTTTGAAGTGAGAGGGAGCCGGAATAAGAAATTTCCTAATAATATCTCCAACTGACAACCATTGCCCCTCTTCATCCACACAAGAGAGCACTTTCCCATCCCCCAATTGGGACAATCATTTCCGGGAAATCTGCTTCTTGTTAATGGTGAAAGATGGGGAATTCCAGATAACCTGGGCCAAATCCAACTGAGGGGTATAGTGCAAAAATTAACATAATTGTGCATATACCTTTAATGAGGTAACTACTATATAGCATTCCTCAGTAAGCGCACCTGGGAGGTTTTAGGATAGAATAAGGTTAGGGGTCCAGATTCTTGAACCTAAATTCATCCAATTCAATCTTAAGTAAGCAGCTTTGTTGTTCTTTCTGAGCCAGGACATACCCATCTCAAACATTTTGCTAAATGACTGGCCCAATAATATATAGCCAGATAGAGAATCCACAAACCCCTCAAGTTTTGGAGCTGCCAATTTATAATAGGCCAATCGAGGATACTTATCAGCTCAAATAAATCTAGTAAATATGCCATGTAACTTTTAAACCAAAGTAACGGATAAAAGTATTGAGAAGAGATAAAAGTAAAAATTCTAGGGAATATATTCATCTTAATTATGTTGATCCGGCCCCATAGTGAAATGGAAAGTTTGGACCACCTATCCAGGTTGTGAATTATAAGCTGTGAGAGAGATTCGAGATTTTCCTTAAACAATATTAGGGGGTTACGGGATAGTTTAATGCCCAAGTATTTAAATGACCTGGGAGTCCAACATAGACCTAAGGGACTAATGTCATTTTTGAATACCTTATGGTTTAATGGAAAGAATGAGGATTTGCTAGCATTCAGTTTGTAACTGGACAGGGCACTAAATCTTACTATTTCACTCGACAAAGCCGTTACAGAAGATACCGGATGGGATAAGTGTATCAGCAAGTCATCCACATATGCAGTGACCTTAATTTCATGGCACCCAACCCAAATGCCTTGTATTGAGGCATTATTGAGAATGTTTTGGATGAGATGTTCCAAATGTACATTAAATAACAAAGGAGATAATGGGCAACCCTGTCTGGTCCCTGGCTGGAGTGGAAAAGGTTTGGAAAAGGCCCCGTTCCCAGAGATCCTTGCTGTAGGGGTTTTATATAATGTAGCAATCCAGGATATAAATACAGAGGGGAATTGGAAAGCTTCCAGAACTCTAAACAAAAAATTCCAATTCACAAGATCAAATGCCTTCTTGGCATCCAGGGAAACCAGTCCTGCGGGAAGCTCAGCATCCCTGGTAGCCAAGAAGACATGAGATAGGGTACATAAATGGTCAGATGATGAGCGCCCCTTCATAAATTCTACCTGATTCATACCTATTTGTTCAGGGAGAACTACAGTTAACCTATTGACTAGTATCTTTGAAATAATTTTAATATCTTGGTTTATAAGGGATATAGGTCTGTAGCTTTGAACAAGCTCAGGGTCTTTATCTGGTTTAGGGAGAAGAATAATCAAGGCCTCAGAGAGGTGAGGGTCTCCTTCTGTCCCAGTTAAAATATATTGAAATAGGCGATAAAGTACTGGTAGTAGGAGATCCCGAAAACCTTTGTAAAATAGGGAGGAAAATCTGTCAGGCCCTGGAACTTTATCTACAGGTAATTCCCTAATAACCTCAGCAATTTCCTCCTGTGATACAGAGGTGACCAAAAAACCCTTGTGTTGCTCTGAAAGGGAAGGCAGATGGGAATCCCTCAGATAATTCTCCATACTCCCAGGACAGGGAGGATACTCCATGTCACTGTACAGTCTTTCATAATATAGGGCAAATTCTTGTACTATCTCGGTAGGAGATACTTTCAGGGACCCGTCTGCCACTGCCCGAATTGAAGGCATGAATCTTGCAGATTCTTGTTGTTTTATACGCAATGCCAATAGGTGCCCCGCCTTCTCTCCCTGATCTATGTAACTAGCCCTAGTATGAATAATAGCTAATCCTGCTTTTTCCCATAATAATTCTAGATATCTGTCCTTCAACACTAGGAGCTTCCTCTTATCTTCATCTGGGGCACTAGCCAAAATATTAATTTCAAGTGACCGAATTTGGGACAGTAATGATAATAGTTCCTTCTCCTGTGCCCTTTTCCTACTCACTGCCATACTAATGAGGATCCCTCTCATGTAAGCCTTGAAAGCCCCCATAAAATATCCGGCTTTGCACTGTCTAAAGGGTTAGATAAAAAAAGAACTCAATTTGTTCCCTTATGAGCTTTGCAATACTTAGCATCTTTAAGAAGCTGTTCATTGAGTTTCCGTCTGGTTTCCCTATTAGGTAAATTAAGGAATACCAATTTGCATAACACCAGTGAATGATCGGAGACAGGGCCAGGTTGAATCAAGGAGGTCTTAACCCCGGGTAGGAGAGCCTGAGAAATAAGTATGTAATCAATGCGGGACTGTGAGCCGTGCACCATTGACCTGAAAGTAAACTCCCTAGAGTCAGGATATAACACGCTACAGACATCACAGAGCCTGCACTGGTCTACTAAGTCTCTAAAAGCCCTCTGCCCCAGAGAGACCACTCCCAGTCCACTACCTGACCTGTCAAGATTAGAATCTACGACTTGATTGAAGTCGCCCCCCAAAATAATCCTGATGGGAAGCATTGGAAGAATAATAGTTATGAGTCTCATAAAAAAACCCTGGATCATCCATATTAGGGCCATATATACTACCAAGTAAAAGTGGAACTGACTAGAGAGTGCCTTTAACTAGGATACACCTGCCCTCAGGGTCTTTGATGACCTGTGTGAGACAAAGGAATGCCTCTATAATAATAAGCATGACCCCACAACTATTAGTGGAACCCTGAGCATAAGTAAACCAGCCCCACCTGTTGCCTCCTTAACTGTAAATCTTCAGCTTCTAATAAATGGGATTCCTGTAGAAAAGTTATCTGAGCGTAATAAGCTTAAATGTTTGAGAACCTGATATTGTTTGGATTTTTTCTGATCCTTACATTGTAAGTAGCAAGAAGTCCTCTTTGGCCATCTGATAATAGTTATTGAACTTAGTAAGTTCAGCCCTGCACAGGATACATAATGCATGCAACCATACTACAAAGTTACTGCTATAAAACCTCCTCCTCCCCAACCCCCCACAATTAACCCGTTCTCTTCCCCCGACTTCCCTATTCCACCTAATAAACCCCAAATCCACCAACCCCCCACACTGCCACAAGCAACGTTTAGCACAGTACTGGGTCCTTTCCTCCTTCTCCCACCTCCCGATAATGCACCTCTGCTAATGGCAGTACAACTTACATCTAGAAGAAAATATTTAAGAATGCGAATTGTATTAATTACCTCCCAAAAAAAACTAGAGAGCAGCCTTGGGCTTCCAATGCATGGCACACATATGCATTAACAAGATAATGAAAGGGAGAGCAGAGTAAACTGCCAAACTCATGAATGTGCCAAGTAACTTCAAGAACCTGAGTGAGAAACAGGGGTTACCTTGCCCCATGAGAAATTTTTACACAAACCAGAACCAGATCAGAAAACTAATGAAGGGGAATAGCCCTTTCCCATCAAACTGACAGCAGAAATTGAGAAAAGCATTGAGATCATGAACTCAAGAGAAAGAAAACTGAAACAACAACTCTTCCCAGAAATATACCAGCCCTTAATTACATGAATTCCCCTTGGGAAAAGTTGCTGTCCTGAACTAGAGACTGGTGAGAAAACTGAGAGAGATCCTCCTCGAATTAAGAACAACACGGCATTACATTACGTATGCATGATACGCCCTCTTGTGGCTGCAACTCAATCCTGACAAGGTAAATATGAAATACTAAGAAAGCCCAAGACCGCTCCCATTTCCAGCAAACTGTAAAGTGAATGTTAGTCCTAGAATAAATAACACAAACTTCCCCTCTCTATGCAATTTACAAAACTGAATATACTGGGACACAAAGCTCTTTTTCTAATTAAGCCAATCCTGAGACCCCAAGTGTCTTTGCCCTGAGCAAGAGTTAGCTTTATGAAGTTAGGGCTTAAGAGGCAGTTAGCAGGTAGGCCATGCACTGATTAACACAGTCCAGATGAGAAAACGAGAACTTCCAAATACAGCTCGTCGACATTATCTCCTCAGAGAAGGAGAGAGATAACAGTTCCAATAAGGCAGCTCCAAGCAGCTCCTCAACATACGAACAGGGCCTCTCAGGGCTCTCGGAACAGGTCTGGTAGTATGGTTTTAAGGCTCGAAAGGGCAGCTTCAGGATCATCGTAATTTAACCAGGATCCATTTACATGGACTTGTAGCCTGGCCGGGTATCCCATCCTGAATTTCAGACTCACAGCAATGATGTTAGATACGATGGGATGGAACGCTTTCCATTTCAAATGAACTGATCAGGGAAATCTTGTGCAATTCTCAGTTTCATATTCTCCCAATGAACCTCTTGTAAAGCTCTCACTCAAAAGTGGCAGATAATAGGACAGGGGGGAACATCCAGAGAAGGCTTCAGTCGCAATGACCTGTGAGCTCACTCTATGATGTATACTGGGCCAAAGAGAGAGTGGCCAGCAACCTGTTCCACCAGCTTCTGTGTGAATGCTACAGTATGCTGGCCCTCTTCTCCCTCTGGTAGCCCTAGTATCACAACATTGTTTCTGCAGCTACGGCCCTCCAAATCTTTGAGTTTTGCCTCCACACGAGATAGCTTCTGTCGCGTAGACACTAATTCAGGATCAAGTTTCTCTAGCCTTTTCTCCAGCGAGACAATTCGAGCTGAACTATCAGAGAGAGTTAATGAGACTTCATCCAGTTTTCTAGAGAGAGTTTTCAGGTCGATCACCATTTCTTTCATTTCTTCACGAAAGGGTTTAAACTCTTCTAAGAACCTATTAAGCATTAAAGTTTCTTGTTCCCCAACTTGACTCGAAGGATCAGGCCTATCTGGCCCACCCAAGGCCTGTCATTTCTTTGGGATCTTTTCGGGAGTAGCGGGGGGGGGTGTTTCTGCGGGGCTTTCTTCATATAAGCCTTCATCTGCCAATCGAACTCACAAAACAGGCTCACAAGATGCTTAGATAGCAGAAGAATTCAAAAGCAGAGGAAATGGAGAAATATATAAACGTCTAAAAAAGATGATTTAATAATTAGGAGGCAGGAGCTTAATGGAGGAGCTTCTACTCAGCACTCTGCATCACGTGATCTCCATAGGCAGGGTTTTTTTACTTCAAGCAACAGGGACTCCATGGAGTTGTTCTGAGCCAAAGGGCAGAACAACTGAGCTACTAACCAGATTCTTTCTTACCTTGCAGGAGTACAAGCTAGACCTCATCTGTTCAACAGCTACCTGATTGTTTTCTGCAGCATACAGGGAACAGTAGGATATGCCCACTCACCCACAATCCCCCTAATCCCACCCTCCCTGAGTGCTTTTGCTTTATAGACATGTAGCGCCACCACAACACCTAATAGGAGATAGCAAGGTACAAAAAAATTCACTGTTCTGCTTTCTTTTTTATCCACACTTCCTGCCAAGAAATAGGAATCAGCACTACCTCTCAACTAAAACAAAACAAAAAAAATGGAACTTGTCAGTTACAAGAACTGCAGTACACTGTACAATAGGATCTACAAATAGCAATCAGGACCCTGCCATGCATGCTGCACTGTAGAAGATCTTGCAGCCCAACTACAGGATGCTTGGACTATAATATACAACCTCCAGTACAGGGAATTCTATAGCGCACCTCCTCAACCCCTCCACCACCAGTACCAGCATGTCAGCCAGGGGTCAGGACTTGAGGCAGGGCCCAGACACTGGCAGATGGTAAGGAAAAAGAGGCGTCATAAGAGGCTCAGGAAGGAAGCCACAAGCCAGGAGCACTTCCCGGCTGTCAAAACCGAAAACAGGTTTGCTCTGCTACTACCAACCACAGACAAAGTAATACAATGTAAGAAATCAAATGACCAAAGCTGACTAACACACCAATTAAAACCAATACAAACCATGGAAAAAACAAATATTCTAATATTCAGAATATAACCAACCATACCAAAGTCCAATTCAACAACAACAAAACTGCTAAAACTCAAAATAAAAATGACACAAATATAAACAAAAGCAAAATTCTCATACTCAGGGATTCCATGATCCGAGGAGTGGAATACCATCTAACACAAAATGTTAAAAGTGACATTATGGTAAAGTGTCTACCAGGAGCCTCTGCAAGTAGAGGCATGAACTACATAAAGACAATTGTGCAGGAAAAAGGGGATGTTACACATATAACAATACACCTTGGTACCACTGACTTGGCAAATCATGCTGTTCAGGAGGCTAACAAACACTTTGAGGACTTGGCCAACAAACTTTCTTCCCTTCCATCCAAATTAGTCTTCTGAAAAGTGCTACCAGTGTGGGAAAAAGGAAAAAGCACAAAGTGAGTCAGAGAAATTGAAGTAGGTGAATTCAACTTATGGCTGCATGATTGGTGCCAAGACCAGGGATACCACTACATAGGGAACTAGCATAACTTTTGGGAAAGATCTTTTTTTAAATACAACGGATTGCACCTAAACAGAGAAGGTGTGCGAGCACTCAGACAAAAACTGGATGTCTATGCAGGCAGCTTAAACTAAATAAAAGGGAGTATGATGCAGTTCACACCACTGACATTGTTGGGCTAGTCATCACACCTCAAAACATCAAATGTGTGCATACATCCCCAGAAAACAAATCGGAGCCAGCATCCACCTGAACCAGCAACTTCCTTAATCTCTTGGCCAGAAAGAGCAAGCTGAAGCAGTCCAGGAAGAGGGCACAACCTAATGCCAAAGAGGATGTTTATTCCTGGAAGCAATGGTTGCAAATACTAGGAGCCTAACCAACAATTTTCCTGAACTCACAGCCATCTTGTAAACAGAAAGGTTGGACTGGATGGCTGTAACAGAAGCGTGGTTCATGGAAAACCGTGGAAGGGATATGGCCATCCCCAGTTACAGTCTGTTCAGGAGAGACAGGCAGAGCAAAAAAAAGGGGGGAGGGTAGCCATCTACATTTGGAAGGAAATAAAAGCCACAGAAGTAAAAGGGCAACCTGGCAACTTTGAGTCACTGTGGTTAACAGTAAACATGGGTAAGGAAAAACCCTTCAGAATCTGCATCACGTGCAGGTCCCAAAGTCAAGGAGATAAAATAGACAAAGACCTAATAGTGGAAATCAACAAAATGTCTGATAAAGATGAAGTAATACTGGTGGGGGACTTCGACCTACCAGATATTAACTGGAGCACACTAACAGCAGCAACAACAAGAAGTAGGGACTTCTTATTGTCACCAAAATGTGTGGGACTGTGCCAAATTGTTAAAACCCCAACAAGGGAGATGCCATTCTCGATCTTGTTCTCACAAACTCATCAAGGACATTGAAGTGGTATGCCATATGGGCAACAGTGACCATAGCAAGGTAAGCTAAGCTTTAAGATAAACATAACACAGGACACTAGCCACTCAAAGATAAAGGTGCTAGACTTCAGAAAGGCTGACTTCCAAACAATGAGGAACAAGATAAGTGGCCAGTTAATAGAAATAGAGGTTGTGGAGGTCATGTGGGGGAGACTCAAGAGAGTAATAAATACTGCCACAGATCAGTGTGCCTGTTGGGTTAGCAAAGCAAAAAGAAAAATAAATCCTCTATGGTTTTCCAAGGCAGTGGCTACCACAGTCAAAGAAAAAAAGAAGGCGTACAGCATACTGTATACCAGGAAAGCAAAACTGGGAAAGACTGGGAGACATACAAGAAAACAGTGATAGAGTCTAACAAACAAATTAGAAAGGCAAAAGCCCAGACAGAGGAAAAGATAGTAGAAGGGGCAAAGAGAGGAGAAACATCATTTTTTTAGATACATTAGGGAACATGGGCAGGCAAAAGGGGGGTTAGTAATGATTGCTATTGAAGAAGGGAAATGCACCAAACATGACAAATGGTTCTGCTCAGTGTTTACCAAAGAGGACATGGGATGGACCAGTCCTGAAAAAAACACAACACCTCAGGACCAGGGGTAGACACTAGTCCCTTTACAGAAGCTGAAGTACGGGAGGTGCTAAATAAACTAAAAGCAGACAAAGCCAGGGGACTAGATGAGATGCACCCCAGAATCCTTAAGGAACTGGGAGCAGAAATAGCAGCCCTCTGGCACTTCTATTCACAAAATCCTTGAAGAACGGTGTGGTACCTGACGACTGGAAAAATACATTAGTGGTTCCACTTCACAAATCAGGCAGTTGTAAAGAGGCTAGTGATTACAGACAGGTTAGCCTCACGTCTACAGTAGGGAAACTAATGGAGACACTACTCAAACAGAGGATCATAGCATTCCTCGAAATCAGTGACCAACAAGACCCTAAACAGCATGGTTTCACAGCAGGTAGGTCATGCCACACAACTCTGCTCGAGTTTTTTGACTATGCTAAGAAAATAGTGGATGACAGTGGGGCAGTAGATGTGGTCTACCTAGATTTTAGTAAGGTCTTTGACTCGGTTCCATTCAGATAGCTGGTAAAGAAACTTGACCACATAGGGGGTTGGTCCAGAAGTAGTCAGATGGGTACAAAACTGGTTGCAAGTCAGAACACAGAGGGTACAGGTTAATGGAGCTCAATCGATGGAAGGCAGGGTGATCAGTGGGGTGCCCCAGGGCTCAGTGGTAGGGCTTGTGCTCCTCAATGTTTTTATAACAGACATCACTGACAGACTGGAAGGGAAGTGTGTCTATTCATATATGACACCAAGATATGTAGCAGGGTGGAATGCAATCAGTGGAAGGCAGGGTAACCAGTGGGGTTACCCAGGGCTCGGTACTGGGGGCTCTGCTCTTCAATGTTTTTATAGCAGACATTGCTGATGGACTGGAAGGGAAGATGTGTCTGTTCACAGATGACACCAAGTTATGTAACAGGGTGGACACCTCAGAAGGAGTGAGCAAGATGGAAGCTGACCTCAAGAAACTAGAAGAATGTTCTAGAGTGTGGCAGCTGAGATATTTATTTATTTATTGAAATGTTTCATCAAGAGGGCACACTGAACAACAAGTTGCTCATCTTATGGTGTGACCTGGGAGGAGGGGGTAACTTGAGGATAAAAAAACAGAGATTATACAATTAAATGGATGGAAGAGTAGTTACAAATTATGTAGAAACAGGTAGACAAAATAATGCAACAGGGTGGGATACAGACAATTACAGCTTGTAAAATAATACAACAATAGGAGTCCACAGATTTATGATACAATATTACAGGCAGTACAATAATATGACAGAACAATCATAGTGCAATGATTTACCGAGAACTAGGCTCAAGGCACTACACACGTGCTGTAGGAGGAGTAGGGAGAGGCATAGATATAAGCACTGTGAGGAGGCAAAGTGGAAAAGGAGGAGGGTGAGGGAAGGGGAGGGAAAGCATCCAAAACCAAGTTACCCCTTCAGGATGATGAAGACCCTGCAAAGGGAGCTGGGGGATGGAGGGGGTTGGGAAGACAGCCAAAACCTGGTTCCCCTTAAGGATGCTGAGAACCCTGCAAGGAGGTAAGGAGTTGGTAGGCAGGAACTAGGAAAGAAGGTAATTAAAGAGGATTAAAGCTGGAACCACTGGAATAGAGGAAATTGTGGAGGGCAATGTTAAGTGAGTAGGTGGAAGAGGAGTGATGTATTTGGGGGGGTCCAGATTTTAGGGAAGCAATGAGCAAAACCAGTCTGGCTGATGAGGATGGAACAGTGTGGGACCACCAAAGTGTGTGTGTCACTAGATCTGAGAGAATGGGATGGTGGGGGAGGAGAGGGAGAATGAGAGGTAGGGAGGGAGTTCACCAAGCCAGAATTTGGAGGTTAGTATGGCACAGTGAGTGAGGCACATGTTTGGTAGAGGACAGAAGGCAAGAACGTGATAGAGTTCACAAAGATGGGTACAAGATGGGGAGTTAAGGGCTAAGCGGCAGAAGGAGTCAGAGAGAGTGTCCAATTTAGAAGCAAATGATTTTATACCTTTTATTGAACCAACATAGATATAACAAAAATGACAAAGTGCTTTAGCTTTCGGACCAACCCAGGGAACGCAGCAGGATGAAGATAGGGAGGCATACCAAACTTCCCTAAGGGAAGCAGGGAAGGCAGTAAGGCAAGCAAAGGCCCAAACTGAGGAAACACTAGCATAAACAGTAAAAGAAGTTGACAAGACTTTCTATAGATATATTAGTGAAAGGAGAAAGTCCAGAGGGGGTATTGCTAAGATCAAAAGGGATAAGGGGGCATGAGAGGAGGAGGACCGTGTAAAAGCATCTATCCTAAATAGATACTTCTGCTCAGTATTTACTGAAGAGATGGTAGGGCAGGGCCCACAGCTCAGCACCATGGGTACAGAGGGGAGGGAGTTGTGCGCTATTCCCTTCACAGAAGAAAGGGTCCTACAAAAGCTTGATAAGCTCAGGATGGACAAGGCCATGGGATTTGATGGCATGCATCCTAGGGTACTAAAGGAGCTAAGGATGAAACTAGCAAAGCCATTATCAGAACTGTTTAGTGAGTCTCTGAGCACAGGAGAGGTCCCAGAAGACTGGAGAAGGGCTCATGTGATCCCTCTCCACAAGTGTGGTAGCAGGCAGGAGGCAGGGAACTACAGATCAGTCAGTCTTACCTCAGTAGAGGGCAAGCTTATGGAGGCACTCCTTAAGAAAAGGATAGTGCAACACCTGGAATCTATAGGAGCACAGGATCCAAGACAGCATGGGTTTACAAAAGGAAGGTCCTGTCAAACTAATCTCATAGATTTCTTTGACTGGGTAACTAGGTGGTGGACCAAGGGGGGCAGTTGCTGTCACTACCTGACTTCAGCAAAGCTTTCGATACTGTTCCACATAGAAGATTGATTAATAAGCTAGGTAGGCTCAGGGTGGGTCAGAAGTTGGTCAACTGGGTGGCAAACTGGTTGAAGGGCAGAAAACAGAGAGTGGTGGTAAATGGTATGCAATCAGAAGAGATGCAAGTCACAAGTGGGGTACCTCAGGGGTCAGTCCTGGGGCCAGTCCTCTTCAATATCTTCATCAGTGATATTGCAGATGGACTGGAGGGTAAAGTGTGTCTGTTTGCAGATGGCACCAAGATCTGCAACAGAGTAGATGATCCAGATGGGGTGGGCAGAATGAGAAGAGATCTGGATAAACCAGCAAAATGGTCGGAAGACTGGCAACTAGGGTTTAACGCAAAGAAGTGCAAGATCATGCACATAGGGAAGAGAAATCCTGATGCCACCAATAGGCCGGGAGGGGAGTTGCTGGCAGTTACAAGGGAAGAAAGAGACTTGGGCATCATCATCACCGATGACCTGAAATCATCCAAGCAGACCACTAAAGCAGTAGGTAAGGCTAGAGGGATGTTGGGGTGTATTAGTAGGGGTATCACAAGTTGGAAGAGGGAGGTTAATAATCCCTATTTATAAGACACTGGTTAGACCTCATCTGGAGTACTGCATGTTGTACTGGAAGCCACACCTTCACAAGGACATTAACCAAATTGAGGCAGTCCAGAGAAGGGCAACCAAAATGGTTCAGGGACTGCTCAATATGTATACCCTAGAACAAAGGAGGGAGAGAGGTGATATGATCGAAACATTCAAACACCTAAACATAGAAACATAGAAACATAGACTTTGATGGCAGATAAGGGCCACTTGGCCCACCCAGTCTGCCCATTTCCCTACCTACTGGATAAGCTGCAGATTCTAGTTAACCAACAGCCTACTTCCTGCCGCCCCCCCCACTACAATTGCCTTGTGTCTGTCCCATGCATGTTTGAATTCCCCCACTGTTTTAGCCCCAACAACCTCCCCAGGAAGGCAGTTCCACGCATCCACCACTCTCTCCGTGAAAAAAGATTTCCTCACATTACCCCTGAGCCATCCCCCTCTATATTTAAATTGTTTCTCCTTGTTCTTAAACATTTCTTTTTCTGAAAGATGCTACCCTCCTGGACTTTGTTGATTCCCCTTGAGGTACTTGAATAGTTCTATCATGTCCCCCCATCCCTCCTTTCATCAAGGGTATACATATTAAGCTCTCTCAGTCTCTCTCTTCATATGATTTCTGATGCAGACCCTGCACCATTTTAGTTGCCCTCCTCTGGACTGCTTCCATCCTGTCTATGTCCTTGTGTAGATGAGGTCTCCAAAACTGCACACAGTACTCCAGATGGGGTCTCACCAACTGTCTGTACAGAGGGATAACCACTTCCCTTTTTCTACTTGTGATGCCCCTTCCTATGCATCCCAGTATCCCCCGCTCTCCTTACTGACTTCTCACGTTGCTTACCCACCTTTAGATAATCTGATATGACTACCCCAAGTCCCTTTCCATTTTTGTTGTTGTTAGTACCTCCCCTGCTATTGTGTACTCTTCTCCTGGGTTTTTGTTTCCCAGGTGCATTACTTTGCACTTCTTTGCATTGAATCTAAGTTGCCATATGTCTGACCATTCCATCAACCTTGCCAAGTCCTTTCTCATCCTTTCTACACCCCCTTGTGTATCAACTCTGTTACAGATCTTTGTATCATCCACAAAGAGGTATACCTTTCCCTCCAGACCCTCTGCAATGTCACCTATAAAGATGTTAAAGACGACTTGAGCCAGGACTGAGCCCTGAGGTACTCTACTAGTGACCCCCCTTTCTTAAGGGCATTAACAAGGTATAAGAGTCTAACATGTTTCAATATAAGAAAATAGCAGGACAAGAGGACACAGCATGAGAATAGAGGGAGGCTGATTAAGGGGTAATGTGAGGAAGTTCTTTTTCACAGAAAGGGTGGTGGGTGCATGGGACAGACTACCTCAGGAAGTGGTGGATATGAATACAGTGCATGGCTTCAAACAGGCATGGGATATGCATAAGGGAGCAATACAGATGAGTGTGAATAGATAGGCCATTGACAGAGCAAAGACCAATGGCACATTCATAAGGTAGAAAAAGAAATGGGCAGACTGGATGGGCCTTGCAGTCCTTATCTGCCATCAACGTCTATGTTTCTATGTTTCATCGGAAGCATAATGACAGTAATTTAGAAAATACCATAATTTTAACACACAGATCATGCAGAAAAAAAACCCATAAACAATTCTCATTGGTTTAAAATGCTCATTTAAAAAAAACAACACAAGACTCCAATGAAAGGTATCGAATAATTTGCTTCAGGATCTGTTCTTACAAGGACCAACACAGTAAAGACTAAATCTGTATGTCAGTTTGGTCAAAGAAGATTTGGGAGCAGCACCATAGACTACGTCACAGTAGTCAATGATGGGAAGTATCATCTTCTGGACAAGTTCAGGCCTCACAGTCAGCAGAATGCCACTATGATTCCTATACAGGGCACCAAGCTTGGTACGCAATTTATTCAGGATGTCGTCAATATGCACAGAGAAGTTGAGGTGTTGGTGAAACCAGACCCCAAGATATCTAAATGAGGATGTGTCCTAAAGGATTGTCCCATTGAGGGTGTGGAAGATGGGCAGGCCAGTGAGTCTAGAGCATCACTGCCTGGTACCAAAGGTCATGGAGACTGTCTTCTTGGCATTTAAGAAGAGCTGGTGGGAGGCAAACCAGAGCTGAACTTGGTTGAAATCATGCTGTAAGCTGGTTTTCACAACAGCAGGGTTTTTGCCAGAACTGTACAAAACAGTATCATTGGTGTACATATGAATGGAGGAGGTAGAGCAAGCTGTGGGAAGGTCATTAAAGAAGATGGAGAAAAGTAGAGGACCAAGCACTGAGCCATCAGGGACTCCAGTGTTGACAGGGAGTGGAGGAAAGGTGGAGTCGGAGATTCTTACCAATTGAGTTCCACTGATGAAGTAGGATTTAAACCAGTTTGTAGCAGACAAGGTAAGGCCAGCTGTGGAGAGTGAGTCAAGAAGGGAGGGGAATCATGAGCAGGAGAGGGGTGGTACTACCACCACACAGATCGCTGATCATGCCTCACCTGGAATACGGAGTCCAGTCCTGGAGGCCTCACCTCAGGAAGGACGTTGACCGGGTGGAAACAGTACAGAGAAAGGTAACAAAAACAATTCAGGGTCTGCAGTACATGTCCTATGAGGAAATACTTAGGGAACTAAATATGTACTCCCTGGAGCAGAGAAGAGAGAGAGGGTACATGACTGACACATTCAAGTACATAAAAGGCATTAACGAGGTACAGGCACAGGAACTTTTTCACTTCAAGAAGGGCTCCAGTAGTTGAGGACCTGACCTCAGGTTGCAAGGAGGGAGGTTCTCTACCAACACCAGGAAGTTTTTCTTCATAGAATGAGTGATGGACACCTGGACTAGCCCATAGAATGAGTGATGGACACCTGGAATAGCCTGCTCCAAGAGGTTGTGGGGGTCAGCACAGTGGGTGGATTCAAGAATGCATGGGATAGACACAAGAGAGCCCTGACTACAAAGGGCAACTAGAGTGTCAAAATTGGTCTAAAACAAATGGGTAGACTAGATGCATCTAGCGGTCTTCTTCTGCTATCAGCTTCTATGTTTCTATGTTTCTATGGAGTGACAAGAAGGCAGTAGTCATTGGTGACCACATAATTAGAGAAGTGGCTGAGAAAAATGGGCATTGCTCTGGCCCAGGATGGTAACTTATGTGAGGTTCTTTGCCTGTCTGAATCAAAAATTGAATGAGTGCTAGACAGAATCAATAAATACAGCTGGACAGAGGAACACAAGTCCTGAGGACATGAAGTTATTCAGAGGATTAGGAATGTTTCTGAAGGGGAAAGTATCCATAGTGACTTTTTTCTGCGATCCTCTCAGCCCTGGCGACTAATGAAGAGTGCTGTTGGTCCATCAGGCTTGCAGATGCTTGGCTGACAGCCTATTACCAGAGGATTTTTTTCTGGCTAACTGGAGGGCATTCAAGGGCAAGGGCACCTCTATGCCCAGGAAGGGCTGCAAATAACCAGGATAGTGGACAGGTCAGTTAAAGGGGATTTAAACTAAAGTTTTTTGAGGAGCTAGAGGGCTGGTGCAAGGGTTTAAAAAAGGCAGGAGGCAGACACAGTGAAATGCTGAAGCAAGGACAACAGACAAGAGGCGCAAGAAGAGAGAAGGCCCACAGAAGGAGTGAGGAATGAACCGGGAGTGAGGAAGCACAGTGGGGCAAATATTCTAACTTGCATGCAGGCCAGTATGAGGAATACACTCAGCCAAATGGGTGATCTTAGGGTCTCATGCCTTTGAAAGACCAGGACATGGTGTTAGTATCATGGCAGCAGTATAAAATGACTGTGACATCAGCATAGAAAGGCTACAGTACATGCTATTCTAAGGGGATATGCCTGTCAAGAAATCTAATAATTTCTTTAATAGTGTATATCAAAATAGGGAGGAAATAAAATTAACTGATGTAGCAAATAAAGAAGAAATTATCATTAAAGTTTCTGCTCTAGATGTTAAATTCAGATTACAGAAATTAGATTCTAACCAATCTCCTGGACCCTAAATTTCTTAAAGAAACACAGAAAAAAACAGCCGAACCACTGGCAGTTGATTTTTCAGAAATCCCTGGAAGAGGAAGGATGGTTAATGATTAGAGAGTGGCACGCATATCATTTCAATTTTTAAAAAAGGAGACAGGGCTGATTATAAGAATTACAAGCATGTGAGCTTGACATCCTCCATTGGTAAAATTGCAGCAGCCCACCCCTCCTCAGAGTAGCCCAGCAACAGCAACAGCAACTGATTGCGATCACTAGCTGTCAACTCCCCTTGCAGCAGCCTATCCCTCCTCAGACAAGCCCAGCACAGCAACAGCAACAGCAAGTGATCGTGATCGCCAGCAATTAGCTCCCCTTGCAGCAGCCGACCTCATCTCAGACAAGCCCAGCCCAGCAACAGCAAGTGATAATGATCGCCAGCTGTCGGCTCCCCTTGCAGCAGATATGGAGTCAGATTCAGTGGCTTCAGCCAGCAGCAGCTCCTGAACTGTGTGTTTGAATTTTGGTACCATTTTGCAGTCGTTCTTTGACTTCCTTTAACAGGAGCACTGCTGTAGTTCAACCAACTGGAGGACTGTTTCCGTGCCTTGTTAGTTGTATTTTACCCTGTATTACTAGGCAGCACTGTATTTAATTGGGGTATTTGTAGATTTTACATGGGCTTGCTCCATTCCTGGCTGTACTACACTTGCTAGTGTTTTAATGTCCTGGCCATTGTGTAGACGCAGCCCCCGGATGTTCACAAAATGTCATTTATTTTACTTATTTTGGGCTTACCATTTAACTCTGCATCTCATTTCTTGACTCCATATCCCCTTCCCATATCCTGTTTTTACTCCCTCCCAACAGGACATCTTTGTAATTAGTGCCTTACCTTTTGTCTCTGCAGCCCACTCCTCCTCAGGCAAGCCCAGCCCCGCAACAGAAACTGATTGGAATCGCAGGCTGTCGGCTCCCCTTGCAGCAGTTATAGAGTAAGTTTCAGCGGCTTCAGCCAGCAGCAGCTCCTTAACTGTGTGTACCTGCCTCTACTATTACAGCGGCTGTCCCACCCACCCTTGATTGGCTTGTAATTTATAGTCTGTACTAGTCACATGATGTGGTCACATCCACCCTTGGTTGACTTGTAATTTATAGCTAGCACTGGTCACCTGACATGGTCACTGTTGTTAGGTGACTTTTTTTTATATGTCTCCACTTTCCCATCTGCAACCTATCACAGCTCCCCACTATTGGCCACTGTTCCTCCCTTCCTCATAGGAACACAAGTTAGCCTGGATGATGGCTATACCCACAACCCACTGTGCCCTTTTTCACTAGCAGCCCATATACCTTTCTTCCTCCAATATGTGCCATCCCTCTTCATGGCCCTTGGTTGTGCCTGCTTGCTTATCCCTAACCTTTTTGCTTCTCCTCTTGGGGTATATTGAAAAAAAAACCCTTGCCCCAATTGTCCCTACTTTACCTTACCAGACCCAGCATGGAGTAACACTAAAGGGCTGCAAATTACCTGTATGAATGTACACAGCCTGCAACCCAAATATCCTGAACTAGAAGCATGGACCCACCATTATAACCCAGAAGACTGAGGTTTGCTGACAAAAAGCACCAAGCTTTAATTGAGCTTTTTTCTTTGAGGTTTGTTTGAAAGGACAGAGCAAGGAGCGACATTAACAGAGCAAGGAGAAAAAGTTATGCTTCTTTTGGCTAAGCAGAGTTACAGTCTTGTTACTATTTTGTTTTGTGCTTACAGGTTGTGCTTAGTGTTGCTCAGATAGCGCCTCCATGGATCTGACTGTGATCTGTTGAATAGTGACACTATCTGAGCAGGATCCTGCTGGATCCCAAATAATCCCACATTGGATCCAGGGATCTGACATCAGATAACACATGATCTGACCTGGATCCTGGGTGGGGTCAGATCTGTGGTCAGATAGCATTGCTATCCGACTGGATCCACTATCCTGCCAAATGACAGGTATTTGGTGGTATCCTAATTGCTAGGATACTATCACAGCAACACTAGTTGTGCTTACAGATTTTATTACTGTTTTGTGCTTACAGGTTTTACAGTTTGATCTCTCTTTAGGCTAAGCAGAGTTACTGTTTTGTTACTATTTTGTTTTGTGCTTACAGGTTGTGCTTACAGGCTTTGTTTTGGGCTTACAGGTTTTGCAGTCTCTTTCTCACATTGAAGGAGCAAATTATTTTTCTTGCATGGCTCTTCCAGGGGATTAGGAGTGTAACTGGGGGGTGGAGCTGACAAAGGCTTGGTACCTTCCAACATAAGGAAGATTTAAAATGTCAGGTTATCTTTACTTTTGTCCGAGGATGCTATGGTTGGTGGTGTTTATTGGAGCCATTGCCAAAGGTTGATTGTTTTTCTCTACAGGTACCTCTACTGATTTTCTGCAGGAAATACCCACCACCCTACCCCAATTCTCATCCACCCATGCTCATCCTTCAATAGAGCTCCTGACCTCATAGCCTTCCTGTGGAAGTAAAGAAGCAGCGGGACTTACTGCATATCTCAGAGAAAAAAAATTAATCTTCTTTTCTCTTCACTGAGTTTCGTATGCACATTGCATTGCTGATAGTCTCCACATAATGAAAGTAAAAAAAAATCTTTGTCTCATCCAACCTGTTCTAATCTACCATGATAGGAGGATAAATAGTCTTTTTACTCTCTGGAAGTCACCCAAATGGATCCACTCCAACCTCTCCAACCTAAAATATTCTAGTAGCAATGGAGAGTGTCACTTGTGGACAATGTTGGACTCTATTTGGTAGGGTGCTCTTCCATGGCCTGGGTCAATGTCTGGATTGCTGGCCTATAGCTGACCTTGGGGCCCAGCTGAGGGAAGCATGCTCCACAATACATAAGCTTCAGGTTGAATTGCTAAGTTACACGCACCCGCTCATCCCACCTCCAACCCAGTGGCATACAAATGTCAGCACTGGTCCTAGGTAGGATCCAGAATCAAAGGGCTGGCAGCTGGTCAAGAGTGGGAGGTGAGACCATGTGGCAAGAAGTAAAACATGAACATCCAAAAACAATGTGCTTATACATAGAAACAAAGACTTTGATGGCAGATAAGAACTGCTTGTCCCACCAAGTCTGCCCATTTCCCTACCTATTAGATAAGCTGCAGATCCTAGTTAACCAACAATCTACGTCTTCCTACGCCCCACCAGAATTGTCTTATGTCTGTCCCATGCACTCATGAATTCCCCCACAGTTTTTGACCACACTACCTCCTCAGGAAGGCCGTTCCATGCGTTCATCATCCTCTACATGAAAATATACTTCCTGATGTTGCCCTTGAACCATCCCCCCTCTATCTTCAAATTGTGCCCCTTTGTTCTTAATAATAGATATGCACCACTGGTAATGGAAACAGTCACTGGACATTGTGGTGCATCTAGGGTATAGCTCTCGGAGCCAAGCATGATCAAAAAGGATAAAGAAAACAATGGCAACAGGGACAAAAGGAAACTTATCATAGTGGAAGATTCCATGATCTGCAGAGTGGAATCACACATAAATTCAAATGGTGGTACCAGGATCATTGTCAAGTGTCCCTCAGGTGCATCTGCAAAAAGGGACACAATACACACTTACAAGATTGGGTGAAAAGAGGTTGAAACAAAACACATAGTCGTTCACCTAGGGACAAATTATTTGTTCAATCAATCAGTTGCGGAGACAAAGGAACACATTGTACAACTTGGTAACAGAATATCCTCTCTTACGTCCACACGGGCGTTCTCAGAGGTACTCCCAATTTGGGAGTGGGGTGGAAGCATCAAGAGGGTCAGAGAGGAGGACATACGTGAGTTAACTTATGGCTGACTTATGGTGCCAGGAAAATGGCTACCATCTCAACGGCAACTGGCAGTCCTTTTGGGAGAGGGGGTTCTTTCAGTACAATGGCCTCCACCTGACAAAGGAAAGGGTGAAGGTGTTTGGACAAAATATTGATGTGTACATGATCCATTTAAACTGAAGGCTGGGGAGGTGGTGACGACACTTACCAAGGTGAAGGGTAAGAAAGTCACTACCCCCTGACAGCAGCAAACTATAGGGTAACCATTCCAAAGTATGCTAATACGATACAAATTAGGGACTACTCTCTTGTCCATACCTGTGGCAAGACTTTTCAACAAAATATTTCATCTGAAACCACAGGTACAGATCCATGAGTTTCAGCAGGGGTACAAATGAGGGATGGAAACCTTTCCAACAAAACTTTTCATCCAAAACCACAGGTGCAGACTGAAAGAGCCCCATAAAACTTTAATCCGAAATCGCAGGTGCAGACTAAAGGAAATCCATTAAGGATACTGAAGAGGCATGGCAAAACACAAGGAAAACAACCTGTGCTAAGGGTGTGGGTAGAACATGGAGGGCAATGGCAATAAACACTAGAAGCCTGGGGAACAAAACCCCTGACTTTATAGCCATCATGGCAGAAGCCAAACTTGACTTAGTGGCCATGATGGAAACCTGGTTCACAGAGAATCATGGTTGGGACATGGCTATCCCAGGCTACCACCAGTACAGAAGGGACAGGAGGGGTAGGAAAGGGGGTGGGTAGCATTATATGTATGGGAGGAAATCAAGGCTACAGAGGTTCAGGGGATCCCAGATGAGTCACAAGCACATGGGTATTAGCCAAGACATGATCAGGGGCAGCCATTAGGATAGGAGTCATCTACAGGCCCCCATCACAAGGGAATATTGAGGACAAGGAAATGATGGAGACATTCCACAAAATGACAGACAAGGGTGGGACAATAATAGTATAGGGGATTTTAACTTGCCAGACATTAACTGGAAATCTTGTAGAGCATCTTCATAAGAGAAAGGGACTTTGTAATGGCCCTGCAGGGAGCAGGGCTGAGGCAACTTGTGGAAACTCCTACCAGAAATGAAGCTGTCTGGACTTGGTTGCAACTAACAGCAATAGTGTAAAGGAGGTAGAGGTGGGGTTCCCCTTAGGAAACAGCAGCCACCGCATGGTAGGATTTAAAGTAAACACTAGTGAAGAGTCTGGTCATTCCAAGATCAGGGTTTTAGATTTCAGAAAAGCAGACTTTCAGAAGATGAGATATAGCCTAGCAGAGAGTCTTTGATACAAGGAAGAGAAAAGATTAGATGAAATGTGGGAGTATCTCAAAGGAGCTAGCACAGAGGTAACTGAACAGTGCATCAGAAGGGTGAACAAGGCAAATAAGAAAAGAAAACCCCTCTGGTTCTCCAGGGAGCTGACTGCAATAGTAAGGGAGAAAAAGAAGGCGCACACAAAGTTTAGGGAGTCAATGAAAGATGAGGATAAGGAAACCTATAAGGCAGCACAGAGAGAAGCTGGTAAGGCAATAAGGAAGGCTAAAGCCCTGACTGAACTGAAGATTGTACGGGGGTAAAGGAAGGTGATAAAGCCTTCTTTAGGTACACAAGGGAAAAAAGGAAAACCAAGGAGGGAATAGTTAGACTAGCAGATACTGGACAGAAACTAGTAGAAAAAGATTACAAGAAAGCAGAAGTCTTAAACCAGTACTTCTGTTCGGTCTTCACCAAAGATAATACAGGGGATGGGCCAAGTCTGCATAGCAGCAACACCCAGGGACTGGGAGTTAACTCAAGCCCCTTCACAGAGGCTGAAGTCTTGGAAGCTTTAATTAAACTAAAGGTGGACAAGGCCATGGGACCAGATGGGATTCACCCTAGAGTTCTCAGGGAGCTGGGGAGTGTACTAGCAGCACCCCTAGCAGAATTATTCACCAAATCGCTAGAGAGTGAGACTGTACAGGAGGACTAGAAAAGGACAACAGTGGTGCCACTCCACAAAGCAGGGAGGAGGCTGGCAATTACCATCCAGTAAGCCTCACGTCAGTGGTAGGGAAGTTGATGGAGACACTACTCAAACATATCTGGAATCCAGTGGGCAGCAAGACCCAAAATAGCATGGATTCAAGGCAGGTAGGTCTTGCCAAACTAAACTGGTTGACCTCTTTGACTGGATTACAAGGATAGTAGATCAGGGAGCAGTGGTAGATTTCATCAATCTTGACTTCAGCAAAGCCTTTGACTCTGTTCCACATAGAAGGCTGGTAAGGAAGCTGGACTACGTGGGGGTGGGCAGGAAGGTGGTTAAATGGGTGAGTAGTTGGCTAAGAGGAAGAATACAGAGGGTTCAGGTAAACAGGGCATTTTCAGATGAGAGGGAGGTGACCAGCGGGGTGCCACAGGGTTCAGTACTGGGTCCCCAACTCTTCAATTTGTTCATAGCAGACATTGCACATGGGCTTTCACAGAAGAAAGGGTTCTGAAAGAACTCCTAAAACTGAAGATGGACAAAGCAATGGACCCTGATGGAATTTACCCCAGAATTCTAAAAGAATTAAGGGGAAAACTAGTGAAACCACTGACTACCCTTTTTAACAAATCATGGGAGGATGGTGTGGTACCTGAGGACTGGAGGAAGGCAGATGTGATTCCCCTTCACAAAAGTGGGACCAAGACAGCGGCAGGAAACAACAGACCTGTCAGTTAGACCTCTGTGGTAGGGAAATGATGGAATCACTTCTGAAGAAAATAATTGTTGCGTACCTAGAGGCCTGTGGGGCACAGGACCCAAGGCAGCATGGGTTCACAGTGGGAGGGTCATGTCAGATGAATCTAATTGATTTCTTTGACTTGGTGACCAAAGTAGTAGACCAGGGAGGGGCTGTGGACATGGCCTACCTAGACTTTAGCAAGGCATTTGACACAGTCACACAAAAGAAAAATAAACAATTTAGCCAGCCTGGGAGTGGGTCCCAGGGTGGTAGCCTGGGTAAAACATTGGCTGGGCAACTGAACAAAGAGGGTAATAGTAAACAGAGTACACTCTGAAGAAAGGGGGGTTACTAGTGGGGTACTGCAGGGTTCAGTTCTTGGACCGGTCCTCCTTAATGTCTTTATAAGCGACATTGTGGAGGGACTGGAAGGAAAAGTATGCCTCTTTGCAGATGATACAAAGATCTGCAACAGGGTTGATACACAAGGGGGTGTGTGTGTGTAGAAAGGATGAGAAGGGACTTGGCAAGGTTGGAGGAATGTTTAAAAGTATGTCAGCATATGTTTAATGCAAAGGTGCAAAATAATTCACCCGGGAAACAAAAACCCAGGGGAAGAGTACACAATAGGGGGCAAGTGCTAACAACAACAGAATGGAAAGCGACCTGGGGGTAGTCATATCAGATGACCTAAAGGTGGGCAAGCAATGTGAGAAGGCAGTAAGGAGGGCTGGGTGGGATACTGGGATGCATAGGGAGAGGCACCATCAGTCAACAACAGGAGGTTGTTATCCCTCTGTACAGACAGTTGGTGAGACCCCATCTGGAGTACTGTGCACAGTTCTGGAGACCCCATCTCTGCAAGAACATAGACAGGATGGAGGCAGTCCAGAGGAGGGCAACCAAAATGGTGCAGGGCCTGCACCAGAAGCCATATGAAGAGAGACTAAAGGATCTTAATATGTATGCCCTTGAGGAAAGGAGGAAGGGGGGGACATGATAGAAACTTTCAAGTACCTCAAGGGAATCAACAAAGTACAAGAGGGTAGCATATTTCAGAAAAAGAGATGTGCAAGAACAAGGGGGCACAATCTGAAGATAAAGTGGGGACAGCATAGCAAAGTGAGGAAGTATTTTTTCACTGAGATGGTGGTGGACACATGGAACAGCCTTCCTGAGGAGGTTGTGGGGTCAAAAGCAGTGGGGGAATTCAAGAATGCATGGGTACAACGCACCTACTTGCATGCAGAACCGTCCGACTCTGAAAATGGGGACCTCTAGAGACATTTTACTTGAACCCCTTGCCATTGCCTGAAAGCAGCCCCTTAACCTTTCTAATCTAATAATATGTGGCAAACTCCAGGCAGATCAAAATAGCCATGAAATGAGAGGAACAATACTATGCAACAATACAAGATGTAAGTTCTGCACCCACATATGCACACAGACCATAATCGAAATGAACCAGAACAAGACAATAAAAATAAATGACTCTTACACATGTCAATCAAGCAATGTGGTATACCTAATTCAGTGTACAAAATGTACAACTGGATGCTATATAGGGGAAACAAGGCAACCACTGCAAACCTGGATGAACCACCACCAACGCACTATAGTAAACCAGATGATCAGCACACCACTAGGACAGCATTTCCCTCAGCCAGACCATTATTTCTCACCCACATCTGTCTTAATACAAAGAGGCAACCTCAAAAGACACACAGGAGAGAAAGACATGGGAATTCATTTAAATTAAACAATTTAACTGGATTTGTAACAGGATCAGTCGGGACATTGGATTTATGACACACTATTGAAAACTCTAATACTGTATGTTACTTTATATAAATATACATACATTGATACAAAAGTGGACTCCAAGATCCATCTAGTCTAGTATGTTTTTTTAATTCCTCTACCCCCCGCACTTTGTGTACCTCAGGTCATTGCTATCCTGTGTTCCTGTCAGGATATCTGTTAAATGAACACTTCAAGGCATCCATTCAGCCTCTCTTATGAATATCTTAGCACTTCCTGCTAATCATCCCCTCACAGCTATGAACTAGATCCTATTCATTACCCACCCACCCTTCCTTTTAAATCCTTCTCACCCTTCTTTTTTATGTTGTCTTGTGCGTGCAGCGTAGGCAACAAATTGTGGTTGCTTCAGTTGAGAAGCAGGTTTTGGAGGTGTGGTCCTGGTGCAGCCAATGGCACCACTGCTTTTTGAGGCTGAGCTCTGTGGCTCCAATGGCATAGCACACTGTCTATGACAGCAGCTGGAAAAACGTTCCACCACCTTCAAAGAAATTAGCCACTGCAATCAGGAAGAGCAATGCAGAGGTCCCTGATTGTAGCAGCCAATTACTGCTTGCCTGCTCTGGGAAAGCAACATGGCAGCAGCTTCCCCGTCAGCTTCTCAGTCCCCAGAAAAAAGCCGAGGGACAGCCACTGCCTTTTATCTGTGAAAGCCGAGGGGGTGCCCAAGCCCCATTGGCAAGATTAATCCCCCCATTTCTTGTGTGCCAAGGGGGTGCCCAATCCCCCTTGGCTCATGCGACCTCCACTTCCACTCACCGATGGGGGTGTCCAATCCCTTGTCGGCATGTCCCCTCTTGAGGTAGTTTGCGGACGGGGTGCCCAATCCCCGTCAGCATACTGTAACCCACCCCCTGTCTTGTGTGCCAAGGGGTGCCCAATCTACCTAGGCTCATGTGACCCCCCATCTTTGTAATGCTGGCGAGGGTGCCCAATCCCCCATTGGCTACAGGCCCCCCAAACAGCTAGTTGGCATGCTGGGAGCCCGCCCCAGCATGCCAAAGCCCCTGAAAATAAAAAAACATCCCCCAATGTTTCATTTTTTTACTTTTTTGAACCTGTAAATAAGAAAACTGTCCCTCACGGTCTCTCTGCCCACCTTCCACAACCCGCGCCCACCCACTGAGCACCCTGCCTTCCTACACACCCCTACCCCATACTTACCTCCTGAGTCCGGCGGGACGATCTTCAGTGGACTGGGAATACGTCTGCACTCTTCAAAGCCAACCGCAAACTGAGGAAATGCTGGTAAACTGTATAATGGAATACATTTTTCAACTTTGATGCAGATCTCAGGCATTTTTTGGAATTTTGGCATCAAATTTTCAACATGGGGTTTTTGGGACCCCTCCTCATGAACTCTTGCACTGTTATGGTATTATTCAGTCCCAAAAGGTAATTTCGCAGTCACTGTGCAGAATCACCTTTCAGGAGTGAGGAATGAAATGACAATGGCAATGTTCATGAGTGGGGCTCTCAGAAAGCCTATGTTGCAAATTTGGTGGAAAAAAATCCAAAAAATGACTGTTTTACAATCGTGCATTGCACATTTGCTACGCATGCTCATAACTTAGTGAATTTGCAATATTATCATGCCACATGTTCAGGATTGGCATTTTTCCACACCTTCTTGTGAACCGTACAGCTGTCATGTTTCACATCCTACCGGAAATATGTTTTCGCACTTCTGGCGCAGAATAGTGCGGTCAATGTGGGAAATCAGTGTTTGGGACAAATCACAGAAATGACAGTTGCACTGTTCATGAGCAGAGGTCCTAAAATGCCTATGCTGAAAATTTGGTGATGATACTTCATAACATGACTGTGTTACAAGCACGCGTTGCGCAGCTTGCATGCACGCTTGTAAGTTTGTGAATTTAAAATATTTTCACTCCAGATTTTCAACATTGTCATTGTTCTGCACCTCCTTATGAAAAGTACAGCTGTCATTTTTCACATCCTGACCAAAATGTGTTTTCTCAGTTCCGGTGCAGAATAGCGTGGTCGCTGTGGAAAGTCCATGTTTGAGACACATTATGAAAATGACAGTGACACTGTTCATTAGCACAGGTCTTAAAATACCTATGTTGAAAATTTGGGGCCGAAAGTCCATAAAATTAGTGTTTTACGAGCGTGCATTGCTCACTTTGCATGCACGCTCGTGACTTCGTGCATTTGTAAAATTTTCATTCCAGATGTTCAAAATTTGCATTTTTTCACACCTCCTTATGAACAGTACAGCTGTCATTTTACATATCCTGGCTGAAATGTGATTTTGCACATCCGGCGCAGAATTGCACGGTCACTGTGTGAAATCAGTTTTCAGGACACTTTGAAGAAATTATGATGACACTGTTCATGAGCAGAGGTCCTAAAATGCCTATGTTGAAAATTTGGTGCTGAAAGTCCATAAAATGACTGTGCTGCAAGCGTGCGTTGCACAGTTTCCACGCAGCCTTGTAACTTCGTAAATTTGCAATATTTTCTTGCCAGATTTTCGCCACTGGCATTTGTACACACCTCCTTATCAACAGTACAGGTGCCATTTTTCACAGTCTGCCCAAACCGCATTTCTGCAACTGTGGTGCACAATGGCATGCTTGCTGTGAGAAATCACCTTTTGGGACACATTAACAAAATCACAGCGATACTGTTCATGAGGGGAGGTCCCAAAATACCTATGTAGAAAATGTGCCTAAAAGACTCCCCACAAATAATTGGGTTGTGGACGTCTGTTGTACAATTTGTATGCATGTTCATTGCTTCACCAATATTTCATATTGCCACTACAGATTTTCAACATTGTAATTTTTTACACCTCCTCATGAACAATACAGTTGTCATTCTCCACATCCTGCCCAAAACTGTGTTTTTGTCCCTCTGTCGCCAAATGGCACAGCCACTGTGTAAAACCACTTTTCAGCTAACAAAGTGATTGTGCTGCTTTTCATGAGGTGGCCTGACAAGCAGCCCATGTTGAAAATGTGGAGTGAAACATGTGGAGGGTTACACTATGTTCAGGAAGGAAAGGGGGGAAGGAAGGGGAGGAGGGGTAGCAATAATAGTCATAAACTGCATTGGCATGGGGGGGAGTAGAGGAGGTGGAGGGACCCGTGGAGGTGATTTGGGTCACCTTGATAACAAGGGGGGGGCAAGAGAGTAAAAATAGGAGTGGTGTATAGACCCCCTGTGCTGATGGTGGAGCTAGAGAAGAGTCTGGTGGCAGATGTTGGGAGACACTGCAGATTGGGCAGGGGAAGGGTGGTGGTGTTGGGGACTTGAACATGCCAGGAACCAACTGGGAGACTATGACATTCTCGGTGAACAGAGGTTGTTGGATGTCTTTCAACACAAGTTCCTAACTCAGCAGGTAGGGGAACTGACCAGGGAGGCGCGGGTACTGGATGTGGTTCTGGCAGACAGTGACCAGATTGGGGGCCTGGAGGTAAGGGACCCATTAGCTGGGAGTGACCATGCCATGGTCTGGTTCTGCCTGGTCCTAGGAGGGTAGAAGGCTGCACAAAGAAGGAGGTAACTGACATCAGGGAGGTGGATTTTAAGGAAATGGGAAGGATCCTGATGGAGCATTTGGATGTGATTGGGTCAGACATGGATGCTGACAGTAGGTGGGAAATCATCAGGACAGGGGTGCAGGATGCTACCAGCACCTGTACAAGAGTAAGACAAAAATGCGGTAGGGCCCGCAAACCCAGCTGGTGGACCAGGGAGGTCCAGGAGGTGGTGCGGAGAAATAAGGCAGCCTATAGGCAATTCAAGTGCTCAAGGAGTGAAAGGGATTGAGGGGAGTACGAGCTGATGGCTAGAAGGGCCACTAGGGTGGTGAGGATGGCTAAGGCAAGGACGGAGCAGAACCTGGCCAGAGAAATTAGGAGAGGGAACAAGGGGTTCTTTAGATACATTGGGGAAAAATGAAGGGTGAAGGGACAGATTAGCAGGATTAAAATAGGGAAAGATGGGTGCAAGACCAGGGAGAAGGCTGGGAGGGCTGGGGGGACCTGGAAAAGTCAGGGTGCCTGGATGATAGACAGCATGGATTCGTCCCAGGGAAATCATGTCAGACAAACCTTGTGGAGTTCTATGACTGGGTGATGAGTGCCTTTGACCTGGGTAGACCAGTGGACGTCCTCTTTCTAGACTTTAGCAAGGCATTTGACTCTGTTCCTCATGAGGGCCTGTTGGATAAGCTGGGAGAAATGGGAGTGGGGAAGCAGATGATCAGATGGATAGGCAATTGGCTCCAGGACCAGATCCAGAGGGTCATGGTTGGTGGAATAGTCTTATCCCCAAGGAGGGTTATTAGTGGAGTCCCACAGGGATCAGTCCTTGGGCTCCTCCTGTTCAACGCCTACGTCTCTGACATAAGGACAGGTATCAGGAGTGAGATGAGTCTCTTTGTGGATGGCTCAAAACTGGGGCATGTGGTGGATGGGAAGGAGGGGAGGGTGGCCCTACAGGGGGACCTGGAGGCTCTGGAAAGATGGTCTAGAAAGTGGAAGCTGAGGTTCAATGCAGGGAAATGCTAGGTGCTGCACCTGGGGGCCAGAAACCCGAGCCAAGTGTACACCTTGGGGGGGAATGCTACAAGTCTTGATGGCTGAGAGGGACCTGGGGGTGATGGTGGATGTCAAGATGAACAACTCGGAGATTTGTAGGAAAGCAGCAGCCAAGGCCTACAGGATGCTGGGATGCATGGCTAGGGGGATCACTTCCAGAAGGAGGGAAGTGATACTCCCTCTGTATAGCTGCTTGGTGAGGCCGCACTTCGAGCACTGCGTGCAGTTTTGGAGGCCACACTTAAAGAGGGACATTAAACTCCTGGAGAGGGTCCAGAGGAGGGCAAACAAAATGATTTGGGGCCTGGGAGACAGGACATACGGGGAGAGGCTTGAAGAGCTAAATATGTACACATTGGAAGAGAAAAGGGACCGGGGGGACATGATAGAGGTCTTCAGGTACATGAAGGGGGTAAACAGGGGAGGAGCATTCAGGGTGCTTTAAAGGAAGGAGGGGGGGCAACTAGAGGGCATGGGTGGAAGCTGGAGGAGGGAAGATTCAGGGGAGAAAGTAGGAGGTGCTACTTCACTGAGAGGGTGGTGGAGCCACGGAATGTGCTGCCCAGGGGCTGGTGGAGGCAGAGATGGTGGAGGGGTTCAAGAGGGGGTGGGACAGGTACAGGGGAAGGGTTCTGGGACCAAAATCCAATGCAGTGAGAATATCCAGAACTGGGAAGGTAGAAGCCAGAGAAGGTGAGGGGGGCAGCAAGGTCAGCTCCCAGTGTGGGGGCTGACCAAACGAGCAGACGCGAAAGACCATTATGCCTATTCTGCTGGCATTTTAGTATGTTAGTATGAAACTACCACTACTCGGCTACTGTGTTAGGGTTTCCAACTGTAGCACCCCACCAGGTATGTACTGACAGGCATCAGGGGTGTAACTTGGGATCATCGGATGTAATGCTCATGCCATCCCATTCCCCCACCCACCCTGCAGCCACTGACAGGCATCATGGTATGTCTTGCACTGTTTGGACACAAACTTCACCCCACGCTCCTATACTGCACCCACGTCAGTGTATTTCCTTATGGAATGGGGTAAGTATAATGCCTAGAGAACCCAAAGCACACCACGACATGTGTCAGTGTCTACAGGGTAGGGTCAGGTACAATGCCATTAGCATTATAGCTGACAACCCATAGGCACACCCCAATGCCTGTCGCTCTCTAAAGGTGGGGGTGAGGTTGGTGTCACTTCAGTACTTCACTGCCATTCCTATTATGCATCTCTAGCTCCACCATTGCCAATGCCAATGCCAGCGCAACAACATTCAACATTGACAAATGCTTGTTTTTATATAATTGCAGGGGGTAGTTTTTCGCCTCAGCAATTATATAAAATAAAGATATCACTAGGGAGCCACAGATCGTGATAAAATATCTTTACTTGTGGTTTTTTTTTTTTCAGCAGCCAAGTTTTATTTCCAAGTAGGTTATTATTTTAGGCCAGTTATTTGTTTGCTAATTTTTTTAATTAACTAACCACTGACTGCGTCGAACTGTGTAGCATTGGGTGGCTGGGGAATGGTGGCCGGCACCAAGGAATGGAAGAGCAGAGGCTGCACATACTCATTAAAAGGGAAAACAAGCACATGTTTGCCGTTATAACTAGCTGGTTAACATGGCAAATTACAACCCAATTTCTCTTAGGGAAAGAATGATAACCAATAATTACGGTATGATAAAACATTGCATTGTTTTACAGGGATTCATGTTTCTGATACAAGTAAGAGTGGGAGACTTAAGAGCGGTGGATTTTTGGAAAAGCCTTCCAGTGGAGGTGCTGGGCATAAAAACAGTGGTGGGATTCAACAATGAGACCTGCCCCCTGAGGAAGGTCCGCTACAGGGTTGAAGCACTGGGGCTGTTTTTCTGTGTTAGCATTGTTGTCAGAATAAACTTACGCCTATTTGCACTTTATTTTTCCAAACTCGAGTGCTGAGTCTTTCTTGTTTTGTTTCATTGTACTGGGCTGGCTGCTTTGGCTTAAGCACCACAGCTCCCTGTGCGCACCACTATGGAACTTTGTTTGGATTCAGCAATGCATGGAATAAGCACAAATGAATTATAGCGGAAAGAAAAGAGGGAGGGAGGAAGAGCTGTAGATCGGGCACAGTCTGATATAATACAATAGGTAATTAGAAATGCAGAGACTGGATGGGCCAAGTGGTCCTTATGTGCCATCAAATTTTATAATGTAATAACACCCCCCCCCAATTTGTATTCTATTTTATCCTTTGCAAATACTGCACTGGGAACTGAAGTGGTTCAGCCAAACTGGCAAAAACAAATCAAGTTTTCATGCCCCAACTGAAAGCCAAAATGAAGTTGGCTCTGGCCCTCTTCTCCCACCCTTACAAAGTAGAAGAAGACATGTCTTTCTCCAATTGAGCCACTGGCCCAGCAGTAGTACTGGGGACCCGAGTTCAGGAGTTAGCTTGGGCATTGGATGGCAGCCAGTTGAGGAAAATCAAGCATCCAATAGACTGCTTTCCTCCTTTCACATTGTCTGGCACAAGCCCATCCCTACTTCTGACTATGGGAAAGGCAGCCAGGATAAAAGTGTCAGGCAGGGAAAAAGCAATGGCCACTGACATCCTATACACAGGATGTCAGTATTGTGCCATCTTGGATGACACTGCACTCATCCTCCTGGGAGCACAGCAAAGGGCAAATGCTGGGCAGAGCTCTACAAGGGATCTGACTTTTAAAGGCCCTGCACCAGCAACAGGGTCCTCTCTAGCATGCCAGAGCTGTGTCTCAGTGGTGGGGAAGGGGCGGTGCTGAACCTGCAATTGGGGGGGAGGGGCAAGCCATGGAGGAAGTTGTTGGATTGAGCTATGTTCCTGTAAAGCTAGGGGGTGGGGCTGTGGGATCCAGCCTGGAAGACACAGCCCATACTGGAGTAAAACAAACTCTGGTCAGATCCACCACGGCTGCATAATGAAGTTAGTGAAGTTGTGAGGAATTGTTAAGGAGGTATGGAGAAACACCACAATTATTTGTAAGTAATAAGATTTGTTTTACTTTCTGTTTTAAGGTAGGCATACACATTATTAGGAAAATATATGAAGGTGTACATTTTAATGGAAGGAATAGGAAGCTTACAAAAGAACCCCACAGCAAATGCCACTGATGTATGTGTTATCCCGGATGATATTGGCCAGACAGCCACATTTCAAAGAAAACACAATTGCACATATCCCAGTAATGCAAAGCATCAAGGGAAACAGATGCAAATCCCTATGATGGTACAGAAGGTGGCAGTACATGAAAATGTAATGGCTGGCATAAGTTCAGTCTTGGGATTATTGAATTTTTTGTTGTTGTTAAGAGAAACAGAGTTTTTGCCCATGAGGTGATGTAAGTTATATTTAAGCAATGTGTTGATGTCAGAAAGTCAGGTGCAATGATGATGGACTGTTATAGAAAATGTGATATTAACATTCAGAGGGGGTCACTTTTGATAAGGGCAAGGTAGCTATGCTTCTGATAATGGGAATATTAGGAAAGTATGAGGTCTATGCAGAAGTAGAGTACAAATATGCACAGTTTCATAAGCATGTGCTCAGAGTGCAGACATATGTGATGTGCAGGTTTGTTTTAGAAATAGGTAAAAATAGCGATACATGCAATTACTAGAAAGATAGATGATTACATAGACATATAGATAAAGAGAAGACAGGCACAGACAGACAGGCAGAATAGGAATGGCAGTAAAGTATTGAAGTGACACCAACCCAACCCCCACCTTGCAGACATGGACAGACATTGGAGTGTGCCTTTGGGTCATTGCCCATAACACTCACACCATTTCACCTCCCCCTACCCTGCAGACACAGACAAGAGTCGAGGTGTGCCTTGAGGTTTTCAAACTTTACACTCACCCCATTCCATAAGGAAATACGCTGAAATGGGTACAGTATAACTCATTACCTCCTGGGTGGCCATTTTGTGTCAGGTAAACAATGGATAGTTCGGACTTCATATAACGCTATTGGAGGTAATGAGAAGAGAATGGAGTGAACTTTGGGACTGAAAAATTAAAGGCACACCTCGATACCTGTCATTGGCTGCAGGGTGGGAATGGGGGTGGAATGGCATGAGCATTACTGTTGACAAACCCAAGTCACACTCCTGTCAGTCCCTACAGTGCAGGGTGTTATGGTCAGAAACCCTAATGCCCTGGGCATTTTTTGGTATTTTCATTCCAAGTTTTCAGCATGAGCTTTTTGTGACCCCACTGCATGAACACTGACATTATCAGTTCATTAGCTGAAAGGAAATTTTGTACAGCGACTGTGCCATTTGGCACCATAGGTGCAAAAACACATTTTGAACAGGATGTAAAAAATTACAGCTGTACATTTCTTGCTTCAGTAACTGCTCAGTACATCTGTTGCATGACCCGCTTATTGACATTTTATATCTGCTATGCAATGTACTGCTGCTATGTCTGGGCAAGTACCTTTCCTAGGTTGCAAGAACAGCCTCAGAGGAACACACACACACACAGCAGAACACAGCTGTGAAATGATTAGATTGTCTACAAGCACTGTTTTCCATGCCAAACAAAAGCAACTGAATCAAAAGCACACAGAAACACGCGCACACACACACACACACACACACACACACACACACAGATCACACCAGAACACAGTGGCAAAATGATTAGATTTGTCTACAAGCACTATCTTCTATGCAAATTGGAACACAGGGGGCGGTAAGGCTGGAGATCAGTTATGGTCCATGACATAACCACATGGTCAGAATATTAAATATTTTAAAATAAACATAAATGCAAAAGTAACCATTTCAAGAAGAAAATACAAACTGTGACACTTAACAGTTATAGGGTACGTTAGCACATGTGGATTTATTTGCTGCAGATGCATCTCAGTTGCTAAGGGGTCCTGACCATGTTCACCCTTCCTCAAGCCAAGCTAGCTACAGTATGTCTGGTAATAACATGGATGGAAAAATTATGTCATATTTTCAACAAGAAGTTAGCATTTTAAAAAGACAGTACTGTAGACTGAGAAGCAGCTTGTGTAGGTGCATTCATCATGCTAGCCAATATATGTTCTGGTTGCATTCCATAAGGCTAACTAGTGGGATAAGTAGGGGAAATGGATAGAAAAAAAAACAAAAAAACATTTAACCCATTTGTGATTTAAAGTTGCATGACAGAAATGTGGGTTCCAGAACTGGACACCATATTCCAAATTAGGCCTCACCAGTGATCTACACAGTGGCACATAACCACTTCCTTATTTCTGCTGGTAATACCTCTCCCTATGCACCGCAGCATTCCACTAGCTCTACTCACAGCTTTGGTACTTTGTTTAGCCACCTTTAGGTCATCCAGTAAGATTACCCCCAAATCCCTTTCCATTTTCATGACAATCACCCCCCCCCATAATCTTCCCTGGGTTTCTGCAACCCTTTGTTATTCAGCAGGCAGTTAGAACATCTGGACTTATTTGCTGCATATGCGTCTTAGTTGTTAAGGGGTCCTGATCATGTTCACCCTTCTTCAAGCCAAGCTAGCTACAGTATGTCTAGCAAGAACATGAATGGAAAGATTATGCATAACTGGTGGGAGAAGTAGGGGAAAGGGATATAAATCTAAAATAGAACCATTTATCCCATTTGTGATTTAAAGTTGCTGACAGAAATGTGTCTTCCAGAACTGGACACCATATTCCAAATGTGGCCTCTCCAGTGATCTAAACTGTGGCATAACCACCTTCTTCCTTCTGCTGGTAATACCTCTCCCTATGCACCACAGCATTCCACTGGCTCTCCTCATAGCGTTGATACATTGTTTAGCCACCTTTAGGTCATCCAGTATGATTACCCCCAAATCCCTTTCCATTTTCATGACCATCAGCCCCTCCCACGTAATCATTCCCTGGATTCCTGCAACCCTTCCTTATTCAGCAGGCAGTTCAACCATCTGTACTTATTTGCTGCATATGCATCTCAATTGCTAAGGGGTCCTGACCATGTTCACCCTTCCTCAAGCCAAGCTAGCTGCAGTATGTCTAGCAAGAACATGAATGGAAAGACTGTGCATGTGAAAACTTATTAATTATGCTGTACATACCCTAAGACTCAAAGAGTGTCTCCTTTGGCCGCCATGATATCTGTGGTTAATTTGAAACAAAAGACAATGCAACAAAATACTGGCCTCCACCGGAACTATTAAACAATAGAGCAAACTGCACTCTGGAAAGTTTGCCTGGGACAAGATGCAATAAAAAAAAAACTAGAATAGCAGGTTTCAGGATTTACAAAACCACCAGGAATGTTAGAAAAATCTCCCCCTCCCCACTCATTCACAGGTGTCAGTCAATGCATTTGTTAACCATGCTGGTTCATCTTCTTGCTTCCCTCATACAAAAAATGTGAAACTATATTTGTGTTATTTTAGTCTGCATGTTTTTGTTTGTTTGTTTTTGTTACAAATGTGAAGTATATTTTTACTAAAGTATAAAAATATGTATGTGTAACTTATTTAGTATGGAGAATATTTGTTTTATTATTTGAAAAGTGTGATACACTAAATGTGTAGTGCACTGAACCTTTGTAAAATGGAATCAAATGTGTAGCTGAAATAGTCACTGTCATCCTACTGCTTTCATGCCATACCACACACAGGGGAAAATCTGACTTCAAAGTATTTTGCAGTTTCTAGACTGCAGCTTCATGCCATACACTTCATTTGTAAAAAATGAAAATCTTGTCATAGAGCAAAATCAGCACTAAGTGCTAACAGAATGCTGATACCTACATTTGCAGTTTAGCAAATACTTGAAATCTGAGTGAGGTTTCTGTAAGAAAATGGCTAGAGCCTTTATTAATTATAGCATTGATGATCTGGGCAGTTTCTGTGCTTTTATGGTTGTGTATAGTTTGACAAAATTAAAAGTTTTCAAATTGAAACACTCCTGCTAGTTAGACCTGACACACATATAAAACAAAAATGGTCAATTAGAACTATTTAGTAGCTGTTGTCTTGCAGAAACTGTAGTTAGCTAGCTCTCAGGTATTATGCAAAGGGGGGGAGTGTCAAGTGGCATTGCTGAGAGGCAAACACGAACTTGTATTACAAATAGATGAGCTCTGTGATGTTTCCAGGCTAGTTTATATAAAACATTCCAGTTCTGCATATTTCATTTTATGGTATTCTCTAACAACCTATAAGGTGATTCTTTGCTACTTAGAACTGGTGTAAAAACTGAAAGGGATTGAGAGAAATAACCAAATGAGTGCAGACACAACCACTGTAACAAGTAACATGATTAAAACACATACACATACACTAGACCACAGCTGGACAAGGTACCAATACTGTAGCTAAAAAATTATTGACTAAACTCACCCAAACTCCAGTAGTGTGTCTCCTCTTTAACCAGTATTCACTCTGTGGCTGAGCTGTGACAGACCCTGTAACAAGACACTGGCATCCTACAGGGGTTACTAGATAGCGTATCAAAGGACACTCTGGGAAGACTGTCTGGGACAAGATGCCATAAAAGAAACCAGAATGGCAACTTCCAGGGACAATAAAATAGCAATGTAAAGTTTGAAAAAAAAAACTCTCACAGCCAGAGGAAAGAAAACACACTGGGAAGAGGCTAAAGAAGAAAAAAAAGGATAAAACATATATTTTTCTGAACACGAAATGCATAGTGCAGTGAACCATTGTAATATGGAATCAAATGTGTAGCTGAAATAGTCACTGTCATCCTACTGCTTTAATGCCATACCATACACAGGAGAAAAAATACTTCAAAGTATTTTGCAGTTTCTAGGCTGCAGCTCCATACCATATGCTTATTCTGTAAAAAAAATGAAAATCTTGTCACAGAGCAAAATCAGCACTAACTGCTATTAGAATGTTGATACCTACATTTACAGTTTAGCAAATGCTTAAAATCTAACTGAATTGGGGTTTTGTAAGAAAATAGCTGGAGTCTTTATTAATTATAGCATTGATGATCTGGGCAGTTTCTGTGCTTTTCATGGTTGTGTATCATTTGATAAAATTAAAAGTTTTAAAATTGAAACACTCCTGCTAGCTAGACCTGACACACATAGAAAACAAAAATAGTGAATTAGAGCTATTTTGTAGCTGTCATCTTACAGAAACCCCAGTTAGCTAGCTCTCAGGTATTATGCAAAGGGAGAGGGGGAAGGGAAAGTGTCAAGTGGCATTGCTGAGAGGCAAACACTAACTTGTATTACAAATAGATGAGCTAAATGATGTTTCCAGGCACATTTATATAAAACATTCCAGTTCTGCATATTTCATTTTATGGTATATTCTAACAACCTATAAGGTGTTTTTGTTACTTAGAACTGGTGCAAAAACTGAAAGGAATTGAGAGGAATAGCCAGATGAGTGCAGACACAACCACTGTGACAAGTGACATGATTAAAACACACACACACACCAGAACACAGCTGGACAAAGTACCAATACTGTAGCTAAAAAAAAGTATTGATTAAACTCACCCAAAATCTAGCAGTGTGTATCCTCTGTAAGCAGTATTCACTCTGTAGCTGAGCTTTGACAGACCCTGTAACAAGACACTGGCTTCCTACAGGGGTGATTAGATATCATATCAAAGAGCACTCTGGGAAGACAGTCTGAGACAAGAGGCCATAAAATAAATCAGAATGGCAACCTCCAGGGGCAATAAAACAGCCATGGAAAGTTTGAAAAAAAAAAAACTCTCACAGCCAGAGGAAAATAAAACACACTGGGATAGGGTTAAAAAAAAGAAAAAAAGATAAAACATATCTTTTTCTGATTTTAACATGGAGTTTTCCTCTAATTACTTCCACAGGCAGCTCTGATAATCAGTTGTTTCAACATGATAGATCCACCCCACGCTCCTCCCACATGAATCAAAAAAAAGGTGAGGGTGAATCTTTAGGCTTTTCTCAGATGGAGGAGGGGGAGAGTCTTACTCCCCCCAAAAAATGAATGCTGCCTCCCACTACTCAGGTTCCAGTTCTTGTACTGCCCCTTTAAGAAAGAAAATAGTACCCTGCAACCATTGGCTAACATTAAAGCATATTTATTTGAGGGCGGAAAACATTTCTTGGAGGAGAGTAAGGCAGAGGAGACTATTTACATCTTCAGTCAGTTCCACAGACAGAAAATATGACATCACTCCTTTTGAACATGCAAAACTGCAGCAATAAAAAGGGATTAACAAACAAAAAACAAAGGAAATGTGTGTCTTCAAACTTGAAAGTAGATTTCATTAATATTTAAAATTTCTTCTTGTATCTTCCAAGGATACTAAGACAGAAGTAGACCAGCACAAAGAAGAAATCTTTGATACGTGCTCTTCATTCGGATCTAGTAAGTTTTCATCTTGAATTATTTAATGTAAAGTATTTTGAGAGGCAAGTTTATGTTCTGAAAGTGTCTTATAGTCAGATTCATAGCAGTAGATTCAGTTTCAAATGTAAACTTTTACACAGATTAATGGCTATGAAACTAGAGTGCACTACACACAATAACTTTTTTATTGTCCTTTTATAGGCCCCTTGTGGACCCAGTGCTGTATAACAGTGACCAGGAGGATCCCTTTAGCATTCACTTAATAATCCCAGTTGCTCACTGTCACCCCCCTAGCTAAACTGAAGCCTTTCTGTGAACATATGTGGGTGACCTGGTCAGGGGATGTATTAATGGTCTATCAGCAATCCATCCACAGCAGTATTCAATATACTTTTGCATAATGGTTGGAGGCTACTGGGTCTTTTACTTATGCCATACTGGACACTGCTGTTAAGTGCTTAAATGCCCCCGTGTACAATGGCCTCTAGAGAGAAAAAAAAATGTTTTATACAGTAACATATTCTTACCAAAGAAACTCTGTTTGGATGAATATTTATACGAACATACGTACATACGAACATACGAAATTTGCCAGCAGATAAAGGCCTAGAGGTCTATCAAGTCTGCTCGAATGTGCAGCTAGCACCCCTTATTCTACAGCTGCCACTCCCTTCCACCCTTCCCCTTCATTAACCTTCCCCCTTGTCCTGTCCCATCCTCGTTTGAAGCAGTCCACTGTTCTACTGCATACCACTTCTGCAGGTAGCATTCCACCCAGCCACCACCCTCTCTGTAAAAAGTGTCTCCTCATCTCCTCCTGAACCTTCCTCACTCCAGTCTCATATCATGGCCCTGGTGGCCCTCCCTCCTTACTTTGAACAGCCTCTGTACCAGTCTTGTTTATTCCTTTCATGTATTTAAAGGTTTCAATCAGTGTCACCCCTGTCTCTCTCCTCCAGTGAGTACATGTTCAACTCCTTCAACCTCCTCTCATATGATAAGTCCCCCAGACCCTTGATCATCTTTGTGCCTCCTGCCCCCCCTCAGTAACTTAATGTCCCTCTTCAGATACGGAAGCCAGTACTGCACACAGTACTCCAGGTGTGGTCTAACTACCAGACCTATACAGTGGCAGAATCACCTCCTCCTCCTCGTGGATATACCCTTGCAATACAACCCAGCATTTTGTTGGCCTTTGCAGCTGCCTTCCTGCACTGTGCGAGTTGTTCATTGACCCTGTAATGAGCACACAGATCCTTCTCCTCCTCTGTCTGGGCTAGCTGCACTCCCCTAGCTGGTAAGTCCTCCTTGGGTTCTTCATCCCAAAATGCAGTACCTTGCACTTTTGACATTAAAGCCCAGTTGCCAGGTGTCTGACCAGGTTTCAAGCTTTGACAGATCATCCTGCAACCCTGCCATCCCCTAGGTCATCCACCACTGGCCAACCTTGGTATCATCAGCAAACAGACTGATCTTGCTCTTGATGTCCCATGATGTGTCTGCAATGAATATCCCAAACAACACTGGTCCCAACACGAGCCCTGTGGGACACCTCCATCACTGCCCTTGGGTGTGAGAGCTCCCCACCCACCACCACCCTCTGTTGCCTTCCCTGCAGCCAGTTTCCTACCCATCTCACCAGCTTTGCACCCGCCCCTGTGCCTACTAACTTCCTTCCCAGCCTTCCATGTGGCTCCAAGTCGAATGCCTTACTGAAGTCCAGATACAGGACATCCACTGCATGGCCCCTGTCCAGTTGTCTAGTTACCCAGTCATAGAACTCAACCAGGTTGGTTTGGCAGGATCTGCCACGTATGAAGCCATGCTGTCTGCTGTCCTGTAGTCCTTTGGCCTCTAGGAGGGCCACCAGCCTCTTCTTCAGGATAGTCTCCATTAGCTTACCCATGATGGATGTGAGGCTCACTGGTCTGTAGTTTCCTGGTTCATCCTTGGGGCCACTCTTGTGGAGGGGCACCACATGAGCCATCCTCCAGTCCGAGGTACACACCCCAAATGTAGTGAGGCATTAAATAGGTCTGCCAAAGGTCCTGCAAGGACCTCTGCCAGCTCCTTCAGTACCCTAGGGTGGATGCCATCTGGGCCTGGTGCCTTGTCCACCCTCAGTGCCTTCAAAGCCTCTCAAACTCTGCCCTCCATGATTTCCCCATCTGTCACCACTTCCCCCCCTGTGTCTGCCATTTCTCCCACCTTGGGTGTCACCCCCCTCTTCTCTTTAGTAAATACTGAGCAGAAGTACTCATTTAGTGCTTCCGCCTTATCGTACCCTGCTTCCACCCAACCCCCCTCCTTCCTAATTCTTACTATGTGGTCCTTACAGCTCCTTTTCTCCCTGATGTACTTAAAGAAGTCCTTCTCTCCCTTCTTAATGCCTTGTGCCAGCCTGAGTTCTGTAGATGCTTTGGCTCCCCTTACTGCCCTTGTCACCTCCTTCGATTCTGTCAAGTACTCCTCTCTGTCCTCACCCCTCCCTGTTTTCTTGTACTTCCTAAAGGCAGCTCTTTTCCTCCTTACCTTTTCCATGACCTCCTTGCTCAACCAGCTCGGTTTCTTAGCCCTAGCTTTCTTGCTCTGGGCTTTGCAGCAGGTTTTGGTTGCCTCCACTATCCCTAGCTTGATGAGCTCCCATCTCTGGTTAGTATCCATACTTGATTGAATTCTGGCCAGGTACCCTTTTACCACTTCCCCCATCCTCCCAAAGTTGGCCCTCCTGAAGTCCAGCACTCTTGTGCCAGATTCCACTCCTTCCTTGGCCATATCTAATGTGAGCCATACTGAGTGGTGGTCACTCCCTGACAGCGGTTCCTCCACTGTAAGTTCTCTCACAAAGTCCCCATTTGCCAGCACAAGGTCAAGGGTATTCCCTAACCTGGTTGGCTCACTGACCATTGCAGCAGGAAGCTGTCCTGGAAGGCATCCAGCAGTACCTGCTTCTTTTGTTACTGGTTGTTGGGGTGCTCCAGTCCACTCTGGCATGTGAAGTCCCCACAATCACACACACTACCCTTCTCATGAGGTCCTCCTGATCTGTCCCGCTAGTTCCCTGTCTAACTCCTCCATCTGAGATGGTGGCCTGTACACCACTCCCATTCTAAGAATCCTATTCTTGGAATCCTGGTTTCACCCAAAGTGACTCTGTACTACCTCCTCCCCATTCCCTACACTTCAGTCCTTCCTTCACATATAGTGCCACCCCTCCTTTCCCAGTCACCCTGTCCCTGTGAAATAGCCTGTATCCTGGTACAGACGGGTCCCAGTCATTGTATTGGGTGGCCCATGTTTCCGTGATGGCTGCAATGTCCCTCTCCCTCTGCCATGAGAACCTGTAACTCTGCAGTTTTCCTCCCAAGGCTCCTAGCATTAGGGGTAACCACCTTCCACCCTTTCCCCCCATCCTGCCCTCCTTTCCTAGCATCACCAATAGTACTTGCCATTTGTCCTTTGTCACTGTTATGGGGGGTAAGCTCATATGATTTCCCAACCTGTGGTCTCTGCATATCTCTTCCCCAACTGCCACCCCCCACTCCTAGTTTAAATTCCCAACTTCCTCTATATACTCTTTCATCCTCTGTTTCAACACTTTCTTTCCCTCCTCACTCAAGTGTAGTCTGTCCTTGGCATAGAGACTACTGTCCTCCCAGGTCCCTCCCCACCCCCCCAACAGCCCATACCCTTTAGCACAACACCAGGTTCTTAGCCATCCGTTAAATTCCTCTATTCTCAGCTTTCTTGTTGTGCTTGCCTTTGGCACGAAGTATCTCGGAAAAAGTTACTGATCTTCCTGCCCCTCACATAGTGTGCTAGTTCCTCAAACCTCCTCTGGACTATATCTACTGTCTTGTCAGCCAGGTCATTTGTCCCAAGATGTATAATTAAATGAGGCTTGTCCCTACCCCTTCTAGAATATTCAGAACAGACTGTCCCACCCTTTCCGCTGTCATTCCTGGCATGGCCTCCACCCAAATCGACTATGCCTCCTGCCTTGCTACCCACCTAACTCCTCTTAATTGAGTCCCCAGCACTAGATTCCACCCCTCTTGCTCCTGCTTGCTTCCACTCATCTCCCTCTCTCATTTCCAGCTCCTCTTCTTCATCCTGCACATTATTTCCCCCTTTTACCCTTGTTGCAGTTCTCCCAGCAGAACTTTCTGCCGCTCCAGTTTGGTCCAGGCATTTATCAATTACTCCTCTAATTTCATCATTTCCCTCCTCCACTTTCTTCCTCTCTAGCAGTGCAGAGCTGTTTTCTGAAGACCCTTCACAAATGCCCACTCCCTGTCTCTTCATAGTAACCTGTTCTCTCCATTCCACTCCACGACTTTTGCCACTTCTTTGTCTCCCCTCACAAATCCCTATCGCCTCCTTCCATTTGACTTTTGTCTCCTGACCTGGTTTCCCTGGCAATCGTTCTTCCTGGCCTGGGCCCCTTTGTCTCTGCTTCCCTTCCTCTGACCCTCTTCTTACCATTGTTGGCTTAAATCACCCTCCCTCATCTCCTCTTCTTCCTCCCTCCAGTATTGGGCTAAACCCACCCTCAATCTGCCTTGCCTGTCTTAGTTCCTCCTGCAGACCCTCAATCTCCTTTCTAAGTTTTTCTATGTGGTTGCACACTAAACATCCTCCCACACTCCAGGCAATGTTTAGAAAGATTGGTGCACCACAGTTGTTGCAGCCTACCACCCTACCCATTGCTGTGTTGCCTACCAGTGACCCCCACCCTTCCAGATGCAGGATACCAAACACTCCCCAAGTCTCCCTCTCCCCTCTATCAATGCAAAACATTTTCTTTATTTCCCTTACCTCCTTTGTTGTACACGTTTAGATATATTGAGCAACTGCTTTTATATTCCTATCCTTCCTATCCACACTCAAAATGAGACTTAAGTAGCCATTGCACAACCTTCATCAAACTCCTACTCCTCCTTTTCCCAATGCAATATCAATGCGAAAAGTAATAATGAAGCTCCTCAGATTTGCATATACTTCCCTTCCACTGAGAGAGCAGTCATCTCTTCACTTGCTGCTGTTCCTTTCCTGGATGTCTGCTTCTGCTATGACAGGTGCATCTCCTTTGCCTGTTTGAGGAATTGATGTCAGAACCCCTAGTATAAAGGAAATAATGGACCAGGGGTGGGTGGGGTGAGGTTGGGTGGGTGGGACCAGCCCAAGTCTTCTGGAAACAATCAGGCAGCTGAGGCCTCTAGTCAGACCATTAGCACCCTTCCCCCCGTGCTCTCAAACTTTGCAGCTAGTGAAGCCAGCAACAATGAATCAATTCTACTCAAGCCCCCAAAATAGGTTTGCTACCCAAAGAAACAAGACACCAATTCAAACAGCTTCACCAACAATACAACAAAATAGGCTTGGAATTAGAAGATACAGGTCTCCAATTCAAAGAAACAGACCCAGTTAAATTACACCAATTATGTTTGAAACAGAAGAAATAGGCCTCTACAAATGCAGCCTACCACACAGTGATCCAAACAAATGAGCCCACATACAGCTACCAAAACAGGCTTCAAAAGTCCAACAGCCCCAAACAATACCCTGCTAGCCCCATAGTAGTAAGAAAGAAACAACTTTCTACCAAGTAGAATCCATGAAAAAACAATGTAAAACAAGAAACTTTGAAAGGAATTTATGAAAGGACCCTACAGGTATAAGTTAAATTTTTATTTATTATGAACAGTAGATATCATTTTCTTTTATGTAAACAAACGATGAAGCTTTATAGTGAATGACTGTTTCCGTATATTACACCACAGATGCACTATACTAAAAGACAAAAGTATGAAATTGATTTATTGCAGGAGTCTGGAGAAAAAAAAACGGAATCAAACTTTTATGTTGAACATGTAAAGTACATACTGTACATTGCCTTATTTTAACCTTATAGCAGAAGCAGTCAGCAGAAACTTGAAATGTTGGTAACAACAAGACCAGTGCTCATTATTTGGACTAAAAAAACTATGAACTGGGTGAGCAAGTAATTGTCTGATTTCCTGTGAATGTTATTGAGTGGGCCTAACTGGAATGGAAACATTTTGCTTTTCATTTTATTCTCACAAGTATGGTAGGCAACACAGGAGATCTGCTGATTCTGAAATATATATACCCCATCCAAGGGTCATATAGCACCATATATCAACTGTTTTGACAAGACACGACTATGCTGAACTTTTTTTTTCCCTTTTAAATAAAATCATGGCATCAGAATGATATTGTTGAATCAGTTTATACAGTTTACATCAAATACTGTGTCATTGCATATGAATACAACAAATAATGCAAAGGTAGTTTATAGTAGTGAAACAAGAAAAGAAGAGGGAGATGATGATGATGATTGGGTCACAAAGCACTTTAGAAGCAATGGGCACTATGCAAGATGCCAATGCACTACATAAGCCAGTGTTAGCATCATTATGTGTGAATGCCACAGAGAGGGGTCCCAAGAACCCCATATGGCATTCACCAATGGGGCACGAACCAATTATGCACCCGAATCCCCAGTCACATGGACAGCACCATACCAGGGGCAGGCAGAGGGGCATGCCAGGGGTGTTCCAGCACTAAGTGGCATGTACGATGCTGCAATGTGCTACATGCAGGGTAGTGTAGTAGAGTGCAGGTTATGCCAGGGCAGACCATGCCATGACCCACTGTGCACCCCATGGACTTTGCCCACTGGTCACGAGGGGACCAGGAAACATCCCACAGTGCTGCCCCAGCCCATGAGGTAGATGGGGAGGGCTGGGATGGCTAAGCAGATAAGTGCCATGGCACCAGCAACATGTAAGGGAACCGGAGGCAATGGTGCTCCCGGGTGGAGGGTCTGCTGACAGACTGTAGGGACATGGCTGCACTGTGCCGGGGGGGGGGGTCAGTCTCCTGGGCCAGCCAGCCACTGAAGTATGGTCCCTTGGGTCTGAGAGCCCACAGCGGCTATGCATGACCTGGACCCACACCTACAGGTACAAGGGATCCACTCCTAGACCCAGGATGGGCATCCAATTGGAAGCCTTCCCGGGTCCATGATTCCTCCCTCAGCCACCCTACAGGGTCCTGCATGCTGGGGGGGCAGGGCTGCAGACAGTTGGGCACCAGTTGTGAATACTGGTTTGTGTGCACCTGTCCACGGGTGCGCTGCTATGCTGGAAGGGTACCCAAATTATCTGTGTACTACTGCCCCAATCATGCGTAGCACCCAATAAGAGAGATGGGTTATGAAGTGACTTTGAATATGTAGTAGCAGCCATTCCACTCATCTGTACCCACACACAGCTGTAGACAATTACCTGAACTTGTTTACTGCAGCGGGGAGTAATACTGGGGGAAACCCATCTTACTTTTGTTAAATGTGCCTTAGGTTCTTTACTTCCACCTGGACACCCACCAGAACAGCCCCAGAGATAGGCAGAAGGGACATCAATTTAACATCTCATCAAAAGGACTGCACATCCCAGCAGTACAGCACCCCCTAGTAATGCACTGGAGTACCAGTATTTGGGGTATGAGCCAGAGTAGGATACATCACAGACAGGGCCATGCTAACACCCTGATAAAATAAACTACATACTGAAACATGAAAGCTATATTGGCATGACAGTTTTGTGCCCAACTGTTGCAAAGTTAGTCTTTGCCTAATACACTTTCCAGGAAAAAGGCTAGCTTTAGAAATGTAAAGGCCAGAAATGTTTTTTATATTTTTAATGAGAACTTTTTGACAACAAAACAGTACCATAGTGCTATAATGACCAAAGGGACTTAGGGGCCATCATTTCCACTCCTTCAAGTCCTCAACGACTTTTTTTGTAGAACACATCATGTTTTCATCCATGTGCTTAAGCGCCACATCTTTTATGATTTACTCAACACTTTGCCAAGCACAAAGGCAAGGCTCACAGCTCGGTAGTTACCCTGCTCTGACCTTGCCCCATTCATCAGTGGGAGAACAGCACAGTTTTCCAGTTCTCAGCATTGCTCTCATTTGTAAGGAGTCCTGACAGATATCAGCAAAGGGACAGACAGAATCTTTTATAATTCCACTACTGCCCTTAGGTGAAGTCATACCTTACAAATACTTACCGACTATTTCTGGTATACTCAGCAGCCTCATGTTTAACTTGCACCTTTGCCATAACACCCAACTACAGGTAGTCATGCCCCATAACATCCTGGTTGAATCCTGACCCAAAGTAATTATCTACCTCTGGGATATAGCCTGCCTCCCTCAATGGTTCCTCCACCTGTCTGTTGATAAATGGATCCAATTTATCCCTAGCTCTGCTTTTGTTCCCTGTGTATTGAAACAAAAATGAATTATTATTTATCTTTATCTTCTATATAGTCCACTGTTTCAATTTCAATTTATTTATTTAAAAGCAAGTTGAGTACAAGTCTCATTTACAGCTTTACTCCACATACTGTACCAGCTGTGGCCAGGGCAATCCAAGCCCTGATTTCTTTCTGTAATACCCTATTCTTTGATCTGTCATGCAGTTGCCAAAATGCTTCCACTTGTCATTTGCCCTTTTTTATCCCTTAACTTCTCCTGAAGTTGTATGCACAACTATGGAAGCATCAACCTTCAGAACTCGCTATATATTTGATGTTTTAGGACTCTGGATGCCGAGGAGCACATAACTTATGACAGAAATCTTAGCCTGATTTTTACGTGGCTAGTACAGTAAATACCTATGTGGATTATTGCCTAACACTAAATATTATTTCCAGTTTCTAGATGCAGCAATGAGAAAATAATTTACTCAGTCACACTTCCATGTTACCATCCCATGATAACTCCTTGCCAACTGATGAAACATCTTGTTACACATTAATATTGTTCAGTTCACAATCCACTCTGTCTGTAATGAGCCAAATTCTAACCCCGATCTCTCCAGCAAGCCCAGGGCTGCTGTCATACAACATGGCTAGCTTTATATGGCTGTACATTCCATGTACTTGTTGTCATGTCCAAAAGCAGTAGTATGTACTCCTTAGCTGCTCCCAATACTAATTAACTGACAAAGGTAGGCAAATGATGTCTTGCTTGTCCTATCATACTGGAGCAATGCACCTCCACCTCTTGCTGAGAATCAAACTGGGGATCCTGAGTTTCAAATTCAGCACTTCTTCCTACTTAGCTAAAACAAAAATTCCCCTAGCTAGCCTGCCCACTGGTGCAGAGACATGATCGCTGTCTGCGGCACCGATGACCTGAGTTCAGGAACAGACCCGAGAGTTGGAGGGCTGGCTGGGGGGAGTATAATTAAGCATCCAGCGGACTGCTCTCATACTTCAGGGGGAGGTGGGGTTGAGTATCTGATGCATGATGGACCCCTGGCAGATGCCAGGAGTTCCGCGGCAGTTGGGCTCCTGCAGGTTCAGGGGCAGTGCGGATGTGGGTCATCATTGCACATCCCCACCCCATGGGAATCACAACATACAAAATGCCAGCCCCCACTACTGAGCCAGCTCCATTTCCACCCCTTTTGGCCTCCAGAGTTCTCCTATTGGCAGCCCCACTAGAGGGGGGTAAGCCCGAGTATGAGGGGGTGGCTGTCGGAGCCTGACAAGCCTGCTTGGGGGTTTGTGAAGCCAGCAAAAAAAAAATAAAATCCCCTTAACTAGTAGGTTAGTCTATCCCACTGACACCACTTTCATGTCTTTTTTGCATTTTCAGTTAGCATGGATTTGATTTCTCATAAATGACTAAAGCCATAATTGACTAGGGGAATAAAGGCTGCTTCATTGTTTCACTAACAGGATGCCACCATGAAAAGTAGCCTCTGAGTGTTACACAAGGCAAAACTCTAACTTAGAGGAGGGACATAAAACCACTTCAGAATTTGGAACACCCTGCCTCATTCCAAAACAGAATGAACTTCTGTTTTGCTATCCATAGTCCTTATTTATCTTTGTCTTACTGTTAGTCCGAGAATCTCCTTCTGTGGATGCATGGCTAGAACCAATATTCCTGCACATAATGTGGATCTGATGTATGATATTGTTTTGTAATACTAAAAAGAGGTTATAAGAGTCTATTTTCAATCAAAGTCACTCAGGTCAGCACTTGAATGACAACAAATGTATTGTATTACAAGGATGATGTTTCTTATTTTTTTCTTCACTCATATTCTCATTATATGTAAAATTCAGCAACACATTCTTCTCTGCTTTTCAAACCACCGATTACCTAATTAGAGTGTGTAGGGATGCCTGCATTAAATATTTAAACAAGCAATGCTTTTTTTTCTTTGACATTATATTGTAGTGTAGTGCAGTTCTACCACCATTTTTCTAGGGGCACATCACCCTAAACCCTGGAAGCCTGAAATCACTTTAGTTCATGGTGAACAACACCTTCCATACAATAACCAAATCAACAGATTTTCTGCCTAATTCATTGCTTCTTTTTTTTCTCTTTTCACATACAGTTAACCCAAGAATTGCTTTCCATGCCTGTGTAGAAGGAACCAAACTCCCTACAGGCCCTTTAGATCCACTTGTGTATGATGTTGTTTTGCTTAACTATGGAAAAGGTTACAGTGAGAAGACTGGTATTTTCACTTGCTCAATCCCTGGTGTATATTTCTTCACTTACTCTCTGCTTCCTGGGATGCATTCTACAGACACCGCTGCACATTTGCTAAAGAATAATGGCACCATCAACTATATTCACAGTATCAGCAGCATCGGAAAGGCTCAGGCAGCTTCTTTAAATGCTGTGCTTCATCTCAATGTAGGTGATAAAGTTTGGGTCAGATTAATGAAGGGAACTGCTTGGAGTGGGTCAGGCTCACTCTGTTTCCAGGGGTTCCAGTTGTTTACTAACTAAGTGGAAGGAATTTAACCTTTACATATTCAAGGAATGCTTTATATTCATTTGACCTCCTTTATTTCTTAAGGGGATCAGAAACACTTCAACATTTGCAGATTAAATTTACTTTACTCCCAGTTTTCATTCTGTATATATCTCTCTTGTTGTTTTTACTCTCTCATCTTTAAAACCAGTTAAGTATGGAGCCATCTACTGCACCATTATAAATCCTCCAACCAGTGACATAATTGGTTAGAATCAGTCAGAAGCCTCTAAGCAGATCTAGCTAATTGCATAGGCTGCTATGGTTGCAGTAACTGGAACGGTCAGATTTTTCCTGAAATTACTGTGATATCTAAAGAGGAATTCCTTGCCTGCTTGCAGTACCATTGCAGTGCAATTAGAGGGACTATCTTCATAAATATCTGAAAATACTTCACCTGGTTAATTGCCTCAACAGTAATTTGATGCATACTGAGCACACTGAGGATCTGCTTCATTTTCATTAATGTTTTAGCCTACACCAAGAGTGATATTAGTGTCAGAAAGCACAGTCTGAGTCTAACTGCTGATGCTACTGGTTTTAAAGACCACAGAGGTAGAAAACAAAAACTGAAGGGCATGCACAGAAAGAGAATAGGTGGTAAGTAATTATGAATTGGGAATGTTGCAGAGTTTTTTCCCTAGGATGAAGCCAGCATTTATGAATGGTGGGATCCACAAATGAAATCCAATTATTTAGTCCTAGTGTACAAAAAGGTTTTTTTTATGAAACATATCAAAGGAAGATTATAGAAGTTTCTGGGCTCCCAGGATCCCCCTTTCCCAGATACACTTATGCTTTAATGTTTATGTTCTTGTAATGTAGACCTGTGGATAGTATACTATACCTTCTCTGTTATCTGCATGTTGATTGTACTGGTGGTTCCAATTAAAGCTGATGTAATACAATCTATTCTGAAGACTATGTATTGCTCTACAGTACTGTACATAGAGTATGTATATCAGTAAACATCATTTACTTACCAATTACAATTTATGAGAAAATAACTTTTGTTCAAATTTTCAGTATTGTTGCCAGGAATAAGAACATTATTTTGTCAGCATATCTGTTACTCATGTGTAGAAATATATTATGATAATATATTCTGATGCATATGATGATTACCAGCTTTACAGGGATATGATAAAATAATGTCATGTAGCAGTTACACAGTGCTCTAAATTGTCATCAGGAAATTTATCTCAAGGTGATTACAATGTATTCTCATAGCAGAGAACATTAAACACAGTGTTATAATTGTATAGAGTATATACCATTGTATTTATACAATATGGCAAGAAAAAGGTGTTATTAGTTACTCTGAACAACTATTTAGTAAATGCAGATTATTGGCTATATTTTCCAAGCAGGTAGACACATATATAAAAGCATGCAACACTAGTGCCTGCATCTATGTTCTCTTGTTCAAAAGACTTTGAGCCTGTTTTCAACCACTGCATCTATTTGCAAGAACAAAAGTATGACTCTCCAACAACTGACATAATTTTCTTCCATCCTGTGATGTCCAATAGTAGCCAGTGCCATCAGAATCCATAACAGGCTGTGTTGTATGATTATATCACTTTCTATGCATTGAGTAACAGAGATATTGCTTCATGGTGCACCATAACAATATCATTCATAACTATGTCATTATTACATTGTCTTGCTCACTCTCCTCCTTCACTTCCCCTCCTCTTCTGTTCCCTTCTCTTCTCGCTTCCTCACCCACCTGACTCCTGACTACAGCAAGCCTCCTCCCCTCCCCATGACCATTCCTCCCTCCCCCTCTCAACCTCTCCAAATAGCCCCCTTGTTTGCTCACCTTCTCTAATGCCTCTCTTTTAGGTTATCTATCTCACCTCTACCCCACATCTCCTAGTTCCCCTTCCCCCACTTTTACAATCCATAATAGCAAAGTTCCTGGACAGTGATTAATTTGTAGTTTAATTCCTGTTTCTTGTACTTATTTTCATTAATTTCTTGTATTGCTACCTGTAATATTGTCATGTGTATGCTGTTATTATTTTATTTTGGCTACCATGCTTCCCCTCTCCCTCTTCCCCCTGGGTCACATCTGAAAATGTTCCTTTGCTCAGTGTGCCTCTCCCAGTTACGAAACTTTAAATAAATACTAATACTACTATAAAAGGGCTGGGATGATAGCTACCACTATAAATCCAGCTGTAAATTGGATGGACACAGAGAGCTGTTAAACCATCTAAGAAGTCCACATTTAATAATAGGAACAGATGAATCCTGGATGGATCCATTTGATTATCTTGCATCATAAATTTATTGCAATCAGTATAGAAATGTCACGAGTTTACTTTATAAATGCCTCTACTAACATATATAGAGGATACGCAGTGGCCTAACTCAGAATACGCCATTTATCTTCAGGAGTGTGGGAGCAGGACAGTAACACATGTGGCAGAGCCACAAGTGAGTTACAGTATATAAGTCCTGCCCACTCATATGTGATGGTAAATGACATATTTTGAGCTAGGCCATTGAGTGTCCAACTTATACAATGCCTTTTAAATTGTAAAGTTTTTGAATAAGTTTTCTTATTATGAAGATTTAACTGTTTCTGTATGATTTCACTGCTCTATTTTGACTTGCCACAGTGACCACTGTGATGTCATCAGCTATTTTGCAAGCTCACTCCCATTGGTTAAGGGTTCCATTGTGACCTGTTTAAAAAAAAAATATTTATCTTACTTAGAATATGGTAAGCAGTTTTAAAAGGGGATGAGACAGAGTGAGTGGGTGAGAAGGAGGTAAACATGAGGGGGAGGGCAGGGTGGTGCAGCAGCAGTGTAGGGGGGGTAGCTGCACATTCAAGCAGAATTGATATAGACCATGAGGACTGTTTCCGCTGGCAGATTCAAATGTACATATGAACATATTTAGAATGCTTTAATGGCTACAGTAAATAATTCTTGTTCTGTAAGGCTTGACTTTCACCTAAATTGTATAAAGGTACATATATCACTTACTATATATTTCAGCATTAACAGCAAAAAACACCAATCTAGGATAAAGTAAAATACTTTCTATACTATCTACAACATACAGTATGGTGAATTAAATAACTCTGAGATTATCTCCAGGCTGCATTGATGACACTGACATGAAACAATACTACTATAATAGGGCTGGGATGCTTAGTTAATTTTTGATAATCAAATTGTGCCAGAAGAAGATTCACTACAAACACTGCTCTGTGTATTACAAATAAAAAATAGAGATACAGAAATAAGGGAAGGTAATACAGTTTATTGATCAGTATGTATTTCAAATAGCAACATTTAACAGCCTGTAACGGGGACTTTCTACATGTTCTCACTGGGTGAATAGAATCTATTCTGAGTTCATTGACAAGTGATTGGTTGACCTCTGTATTATTTTGAGTAATGTCAACTGTTGCCAGCAGAAATGACACCACCTATTTTCTGCTTCTCTAAAATCTAGCAGTTTATCCATATATAAGTTCAGCCACAGAAGTGTCTGACATATCAAGGCCCCAGCATACAGTAGCAAGGGACAGTCAGTAAGTAGTTGCAGATGTGAATCTGTGATCGTGTTTTACTACAGTATGTAGACCTTTCCTACAATCACAAAACTCACTATTACCATGCAAGAAATGGAGCAGAAGTCACCATACAAATGACTTGCAGGGACATGAGCAGAGTATTAAAACCCATTAAAACTTGAAAGCAGACTACACCAGAACCTTAGCAGTGTCCTGAATAGTTCTTATGGGCAGCAGTGAGGTGCTGCTAAGTTGTGTCCAAGGACTGCAGAGCAATCAGAGGATGGCAGTTGTTGGAGGAGGCAGAACTGATGATAGTACTGTGGATGAACAGGGCTAGGGAGGAGGGCACCACTGCACACACTGGCGTGCAGAAACCATATGGTTCAGGTGGAGGACTAATGGACAACAAGGGGGCATATCAAAGTTAAGAGATGCTCTTTATCACCCAGTCATGAAATTGGGCATAAAGATACACAGTGTCATTGGCAGGAGGGGTCAGATACCTCTTTTTTTACTATCCTTTTTTTTGCCATTCTTCCCAGTCCAGATTCAATCTGTCTGATACACCACCCAGTCCCATCCCATTACTCAAACCATAGCAATTCCCTAACTTATCCTGCAGGGACATGCTATGAAGCTAGAAGGGGGTCGATTCAGGAGAGATTTGAGGAAGTACTTCTTCACAGAAAGAGTGGTAATTCCTGGAACAGCCTTCCAGAACAGATGGTGGGGGGTGAAAACAGTGGTGGGGTTACAAAATGTCTGGGATAGCCATAAAGGAATCATAGAGGTGGGGGTAAGAGAGTTATATATCAAGTATGGGCTGCAGAAAGAATGAAGGTAGAAATTGGGCACACTAGGTGTGCCAATTAGCTTTATTTATTTATTTATTTATTTATTTATTTATTATTTTATTTATTTAAAAGAGATTTAGCAGGAAAAGCAAACTGAGCCATAAAGCTCATTTCCAGATGTGTCCTGGGGAAAGGGGAAGGGGATAATTACATAATAACAAGTAAAAAGCACAGTAATATAATAATGCAATAAGGCTAAGCAATGTACAGTAACGCAGAGTAATGTACTGGCATAATTAATAACAATACAAATTGATTACATCAGGAGTATAAGGTACCAGGCATTCACAGGCTGTAATGTTAGGAACAGGACAGGGTAGGAAGAGCTCAATTAAACAAGAGAGGGCCACAGGGAGGAGAAAGGAGCAGGGAAAAAGAGAAGAGGAAGATGGATTAGGGTTGGGAATAGCAAGTATAGAGGAATGGGGGGCAAATTGATGGGGATAGGATAAGGGGAGAGGGAGGAGAGTGGAGACAGTAGAGTGGGGAGGAGTGAGTGGATGCAGGAAGAATGGGAATAGAGATGAGGAAGTTATGGGGGGAGATTGGAGGGGAGGAGATAGAGAAAGAGAGGTTGAATGGAGAAAGGGATTTTAGGGGTAGGAGGGGGAAGAGGAAGGGAGGACTGAGATGGAGAGAGGATGAGTATAGAGGTTGGAATACATTAGAAGTGAGACATCAAGTTAAAGTTCAAGTTTATTGACAGGAAATACTCCATTGAGCAGGCTCATTTACAAGGCAGTCCTGAGGAGATGGGAGGTGCAGAGAGGTATAGGAACTTGGGAAACAGAGTGTAGGGAAAGAGGAAAGGGGGAGGCAGGACATTGGACTATGTGCATTTGCAGGAGGAAGCAGTGTGGGCTTGGAGTAGAGCAGAAAGACAGCAGTTGGAGGAGGCAGAGCAAACTGTTAGGGGAAGAGAGTTCCAGATACTAGGAAAACAGAAAGCACAAAGTGAAAGCATTCTGTCCAGCAAGGGATTTTCGAGACAGGAACAGTAGGGAGTGATAGCCTGAGTTACTGAGAGAGTATGAGGAAGGAGGCATGGGGAAAGAATCAAGCTGGGATAAAGGGGAGTAAAGTCAGCAGAATTTAGAAATGAAAGAGGTAAGTGGGTTAGGCAGCAATGCATTGGTGGGGGGGGGGGAAGCAGACTATGGAGATCAGTGTTGAGTATGGTGGGAGCAAGCCAAGGCAAAATGGCAGGAGTGAAAGAGGGGTCTAGTCTGGCCATGGTGGACTTAGAAGCAGCTCAGTAGACAATGTTGCCATAATCAAAGATGGGGAGGATGGTTATCTGCCATCAAATTCTATATTTTTACATTTCCATGACACTCCCTGTAATGGTGGAGCCAATGGAGGGGCCACTACCTTCTGGTAACTTCTGATTCAAATGTGGGGATACTTCATGCTGGGTGGACAGGATGCACTGGGCACAAATGTGCCTGGGCATCTTCCTGCTGGACCATGGGATTTCTATTCTGTCTCCCACTCTGAGAGGCTGGTTCTGAACATATTACATTCCACACAATGTGCATTCATTGCAAAGCCTCTGCATCTCCACTTCCCACTGCCATCGCTGACTGAGTGGCTATTGGCCCCCAGGTGGTGCTTCTGCAATGATGATCAGTCTGCCACTCCCCTCGATGAGGTGAGAATCCAGTGGGCTGCTCAAACCCTATGCCAACTGCTTAACCTGCACTGTTTTCAGATGATTCCTAAACTGAAGCCACCTGCATCATGAGCAGCAGAAATGACGCTGTGTCCACAGGCCAATGAGGTAGGCACATCTAGTAGCAGCACTGCTTCATAAAGGATCTTAGCATAGTATAGCACTACATAAATGAGGCTCTGGCATGCTGAGACCTCCATGGTGCTGCTAATCAGTACAGTATGTTAGCAGTGAAAACCCCATTTGCATCCAATAACATCTAGTAAACAAATCTGCATTATGATAGCTACAGGGAATACTCCTCATCCTGTGATTAAGTGGCAGTTTTGTGTATTGTTAAAATGTAACAGCACGATAGGGTAGATGTGTGAATCTTTTTTGTGCTTCCACATTTTTCTGCTAATATACATATTGGCCATATGTGTGCTAGGATCTTTTATTTTATTTATTTATTTGTACATCAGAAAGACATTTGAGCTATATGCTCATTTGCAAATGTTCCACGTCAATTGTTATAACAGCACAGATTAAAATACAAGTAACAAACAGTTGTCCATATGTATATTACATTGATTGAATACAGGCAGTTCAGTCGAGCATGAGTCATGACATACAGTTGTTATAATTACCAGGTATGGCAACTCAATAGATTTCCAAAGAATAAATACAATTAGGATGGAAGAGTGGGGTAGGGTTAGGATACCATGAAGGAAGGGAAATAAGATTGCAAGGAGCTAGGGGGAGGGAAAACCCTGATGGGCCATGCTGCTGAGGGAAGGGAAAACCCTGATGGGCAAGGCTGCTGAGTGGAATACATTGGGTAGTGTTAGGATAGGCATCTGCAATGACAATCAGTCTGCCTTCCTCCCTGAAGAGGTGAAAATCCAGTGGGCTGCTCAAACCTCCTCCAATGTATCAGTATATTCCTTATGTATCTTGTGATATATGAGGAATATACTGATACACTGAAACTAAAGTAACACTAGGATATAACCAGTTTTTGGTTAATTACTTTAAGCCTCCCCATTTCCAGTTTTCATGTCCTTGCCCAACTATCTAGACTACTACAGATACTGTACACACAACCTACTGCTGAGAGGACAGACAGACAGTCAGCTGACTTTGCAGCCAGTGCCAGTGCAGCCCCATAATTGGCTGTTAAGGCATACAGTAACACTACATGAGCAGTATCATCATCCTGTTTAACAGCTGAATGTCTCACCTACATGATACTCTTGGCCCTCCAAATCAGTCTGAGTACGGGATTCTGTGGCTTACATGCAGATACCCATGCCACTGAAGACTGCTTACACTAAAAGGCTTACAGTATCTTTATTTTTATTTATTTATTTAAACATATCGTAGGAATTACAACCCTTTGAGTCATAGACTCATTTACAAAAGCTGTGCGTCAAACAAAATCATACATACATACAATGAGACAGAATAGTAGTAAGACATCACAGCTTAGACAAAGGTATTTTACATATAATAGTCAGGGTGGATGTTCACCTATACATTTGATAGCTAGGGTATAGACATAAATTCAAGAGGTACAGTTACAGAGTAAGTGCAGCCTCACTGGCGTTGTCAGAATAGCAGAAACAGTGATCAGTAACAAAGATGACTTATACAGGTGTTGGCTAATGGTAGTAATACCACGCACTGAATAAGGATTCAGCAGTAATAACAGTTAGGATAAATGCATATTGGTATAGACAGCGCAACCGTGGAGCTGGCAATTAGGTCTGATTGAGAAGTCAGTGGTTCAGAAGGCAGGGGAACTGAGTGGGGGTGCAGTCTAGAAGAAGACATTGTCAAGGACCAGCTAAGGGTAGCTCTGTGAAGGGCCAATGAGGAGGGTTAGCAATTGCACTGGCATTGGTGCAAAGAGAGAATGTGTTATTTTAGGGTGGTTTTAAAGTGCCCTAATTTGGGAATGGAGGTTATGGTTGGGGGAAGTTTGTTGTACCAAACGGGCTCTGTAAGGGAATGATTACTGAGCTAGGGAGGTTCTGGCCCTGGACACGGTCCACAAGTGTTTGTTGGTGGAATGGATAGCTGCGGGGGGGGGAGCATGAGAGTAGGGAGGCAGAGACCCCCAGTGGGGACAACCCTAGGTGAATATTTTGGGTGAGCAGACAAGTTTGGTATTGTAGTCTTTCCTCCTGGGTGAGAATGTTAGTGAGGGCGTAGAGGGTGCAAGTATGGGAACGTTTGTCTGCTGCTAGGAGGAGTCAGCACACTTTATTAATAGCTATGTGAATTTTGTTTAGGGTGGTGTTGTCAGCGGCTGAATAGATGGGGTGCCCATAGTCACTGAGAGAGAGGACAGAAGAGGTGACAGCCAGATTGAGTGCTTCTGGTGTTAGGCAGTTCTTGTGCTGGTAGAGAAGGCCAATGCAGGAATTAATGACCGAGGATAGGATATTATATTTGGGCATGGAAGGACAGGGAGGTGTCAAAGGTGAGGCTGAGATATTTATAGGTATATATCTGTTCCAGAGGAAGGTGAGTGTGGGAGAGTATTTTAAGTTCAGCATCCTTGGCCTTGCTTTGCTGGTGGGCAAAGAGCAAGGTCTTTGTTTTTTTGATGTTGACCACGAGTCTGTGGTCAGTGAACCAGCCTTCAATCTGCTTGAAAGAATCTTGGAGGGAGGACTGTAGGATGGCAGGGCAGGGGTGCACGGCATAGAGAACCGCATCATCAGTGTATAGCAGTAAGTTACCAGAGCAGGATTTGGGTAACACATTTAAGTAGATACTGAAGAATAGAGGGCCCAGTATGGAACCCTGGGGAACCTCCAAGCGGACAGGCAGGGTGGAAGATAGGGTGTCATTTATCTTGACATATGAAATCTATGAAGATGGCACCGGTGAAATGTTTACGGTCCAGGGCAGAGTGAATGAAATTTGAGAATTCGATGAGGGTGGTGGTTGTGCTATGGCCCGATCTGAAGCCATGTTGCTCACTACATAGTAAATTGGGGGAAAACAGATACTTGGTGAGTTATGTTAAGAGTTATGTTAATTAGATGCAAGGAAGAGTGTACATATAATGAAAGGTTTCCTAGGGGACTGGTTCCTTAGAATTGCATTTCAGTTTCACATCAATATGCTTTCACTTGGATTCAAAAGTTTGGAGGTGAGCTATAATTTATTAATAATAATGCAGAAAGTACTCAAGGTCAGATTTAGAAAGCAACTCACACAATGTGTTTCCTTCTTTTAAGTGGCCTGATGATCTTCACACCTTTGGTTGCTCCATAAGTTGTATGATTCCAGTAGGCTGTGTATGTTTTTTAGATGCCCATGTAGCACCTTCAGGTGGCAGAAAATAGGTAGGGCTTGATCAGACACAGGGCATCTAATCAGGGGATCCAGCCAAGTGTAGATTCATGCACTTCTCAATAATTACCCCTTGCCAGTGGAGATGTTTAAGGCAGTAAGAAAATGGAGGCAACACACAACCTCTGCACCCAGCCCTGCACAGAATGATCCTGCCATTCCAACAAGAATTACAGTGGAATATAAGTGGGTGACATGTTTTCATATTGTTCCTTAAGCAGCGAGGAATGTGAAATTCTGACAGTGGAATTATTGAGGAATGACCCAGTTCTGACATGCTTTCTGGGATATCTCCTTGAATTCCTTGGCATTCCAAATGGTATTTCTATGTAATCTGCAGAATAACTTTCCAACATGCATGGATATTTAGTCCCCAGACACAATGTCGCAGTCAATTAAACGTGGACATTAGATTGTGGGGACAATATATAGTGTCCAAAAATGTTGATCAGATATTCGGTTGCCGGTGGCGCATCCCAAATTGGAACAGTGAATTGGTCACCATTCCCTTACCTGTGAGGCAGTCTACAGATGACTGTTGAATAGATGAATGGAGCTGCTGCACTGAAGTAAATTATGCTTCAGGAAAGGGAAAGCTGATTTATGCAGCATACAGCAGATAAGCTGATGGCTGGGAGTGCAGGTGAGTTATAAGTAGCAATGAGGAAAGTGCACTTCCTGGAATAGTGCAGGTTTATGGTGCAGGTCCAGACATGAGAGCTCTGTGAAGCCACAGAGAATGTCAAGCAATGACCCAGGATGACAGAGGAGGAAACCAAGATGAACTAGAGAGGAGGTACTGGGAAGGAAGCAAGGACAAGCAGAGGAGGAGGAGGGAAGTATGGGGGGGGGATATGAAGGAATGGGCAAATGGCAATTTCTTTGCAAGATGAAGTAAGTCTGTGTAGCTGCTACTGATGGAAGCTCCTCTTACCCCAACACCAAGTGGACAAAAGGTCACACTGACTGGCTGTCATGCCACTGCCAGTATTAGGTCATGATAGCTACATCTTAGCCACAACTACTTTACCAGTGACCTCACGTCCTGTCGGCAAACTGTCTGCAACATTATGACCCCGGTGAACAATACCGTGACATTATGTTTATATGCCCTTTCAGAAGATCACATCAACCATAGGCATACTTTTCCATGGATTGCAAATTTTTTTTTTTATTTAGTTGTTTAACCAAGTATAGCACAAATAAAAGGAGTCTGCGCTTCATGTAAACTACAGATTACTAATCTGTGAAAAACATCCTGCTTTCAAAATGTCAGAATTCTGCTGCCAACAAAATACAGTAGAAATAGGTGGAATTTTCCAAAATTCCATGTAATTCTGTTCCATCAGAATTTGAAAATGCCACACAAAAATGTATTGTACCTATAGTACTGTACTGGGAAATTTTTATTTCTGTCCATGTTACTGCATTGGATGTTAGTAATGTTCAAGCAAACCATGATAAGTTTCCAAGGGTTACCTCTGTGTACCTTTATTGATTAGCAATGGTATCTGCATGCAACTATTACACAAAAAAAGCAGTATCAATATATTACAGCATTGGGTTGATGGCAGGGCTCATTAGCCTTTGTGGACTTCTCAGTCACAGATTTTATGAAATGTGACAAAATGTTCAACAAATCACAAGAAAGTTAATGAATTAAGTAAAAACAACATTTTAAGTGTGGGACTAGTGGATTTTATTTCTAGGTTTGCAGATTAAAAGATCTGCAATTCTCCTATTTGCAAAAAAAAAAAAATGCTACATATGGGATTTATGATTTTTTTCTTTTATAAATCATATATTTGTGGAAAATAAAATCTGTTTATCCTGTGTTTGGAAATTTGTGTGATCCCCCAAATTAATCAATTGAGTGATTGGGGGAATGTCACCAGTTTTGCTCTTCAAAATATAAACATTTCCAAATGTTCTCTGAATTTCAAAACCATGACATCAGCATTTCATGAAAATTCAGCAGCAGAGATTATAAATTTGTACAGCCTAAGCCTGTTTAGGAAGTATAATACATTGCCAGACTTGTTTCTTTGCAAAACCTTATTTTTTATAATTTGAAGAGGATTCTGTTTACATAAAATAATGTTGTTTATTAATCAAAAACAAAAACAGTATAATTCTGTTTACTTAAAAAAGGAAACAAAACAACATACACATGTGTTACCTAAATTCACATGATGTTACTACAGAAACTTAAACAGCACTTTTCAATATAAAGAGGAACTGTACCTCTTGGTGATGAATGTATCACAACAAAATTTGTAACATGGCCCTGTAGAGGAATGTGAAATGGTAACTTTTGACTGGTTCTACAGAAGAAGGTGACTGAGGATTAATTTCCCTTATTAATCCATGGTTTTCATCGGGAGTGTGCTGAAGAAATCATTAGACCACAATTGCCATCAGAAGTGCACTCGGGAGTGCACTGAATAAGTCAAGATTCTAATAGAGAAGACTGACTCTCTGTATCCTGCACACAGCATGAATAGGAAGTCAGCGAAAGTGCTGCATGTGTTATTTATTGTCCTGTCTGTGTTTTTTGCTGTCCGCTGGGTACCTTCTCACCCACCCACCCGGTGGACTTTGAGGACTGTACCAGTCACTGAACTGCATGGTGAAAGATAGAGTCAGAGCGGGGAGAGGGGGGAGAGAGAGAGAGAGAGAGACAGACAGACAGACAGACAGACACAGAAGACAGCACTGATGTGTGTATGTGTGTCTGTCTCTCCGTGTCACAGCTGTAACTTTGCAAGTGCCCTGTTACACTGTAGGGAATCAGCAAAACTGTTGTTTAATGCTACGAAGTTATGTTGTCATCGAGTAGCATATTAAATTTGAAATATTGTTCCTCTTCATATGGCCACATTTCCCACTGCACAACCATAGAAAAATGTTTAGCAATCTTTGTTTAATCTACTGGTACGTAATGGTTTATGAGTTTTTACCTGCAAATGTTCAGTAATTCCCATATTTCGCACTGTGAAATAGCCTTACTTAGCACCGCGTTTGTAATATATCCCTTACAGAAATAATTATATGAAATGTTTCCATGCTGCACACATAAAACTACCCAAATGACATGTGTGCTGCAAGTATGATTTAAATGTTAAATTGGAACTGATTGCATGCATATGGCATGCATGCAGCAAGCAAGTGTGGAAACCATGATTTTTATGTTAAATTGGAAAAGACTGCATGCATGTGGCATGCGTGCAAAATGCAAGTGGTAACTGGTAACTACACACATAAAAGTTAAGTGACTTGCTCAGGATCACACCATACACAAGAGGAAGCTGATGAGATTCAAACCCAGGTCGTCATGCCTCAAAGTCTCCTGGCTTGCAGTTCAGTACCTTTAACCACTAAGCCATACTGTCTGCACACATATGGTTCACTTGTACTTCATACCTAATGTATCTAAATAGATCTGCATGCATGTTTGTAGCCAATGAATGCTTTTAAGCTTTCTTCTCTCCCTCAACTCATTTTTACAGTTGAGCTATAGCACACATACCAATGAAAACACATGTTTTCCCACCCCAATACACAAACTTACCCACAAAACCACTTAATTACTTCTGTGTGATCTGTACTCCTACTATTTTTTCTCCATAGTTTTGAATGCTTACATGCAAACAGACTTTAAGGTGCAAACACAAATGTAGCAATAACTTGACACACACACACACACACACACACACACACACACACACACACACACACATATGGCCAGTCCTTCCCATGCACACACACTGTAGCAGGTATGGCCATGCTGCTGCAGACAACCCACCAAGTATAGATATAAGTAAAAAAAAACACTTACTTGAGTACTAGGGAGCAAGAGGCAGGAGTCTTTAAGAGATGATGTCCATGGGTCAGAGTGCTGGGGCGTACCCCCTTGAAATGAAAGGAGTTATTTTCTATTACTATTTTATATTTTATGGCAGTGCATTGGAGAATAATGAAGGCCACTGTTCTACTAATAAGGCCCTTGTCAGTCGAGTGGTGGCCTTCATTAATCTCCAACTCTCCATCAATGATGTATAAAATAGTAATTAAAAAATACCCCCATTCATTTCAATGGTGCACACCCCTGCAGTCTCCTTTGCCCTTTGTCATAATGTGACTGAGCATGGAAATGTGGAGGTCAGCTTCACGGGGGGCCATAAGCCTGACTATAGCGGGGCTCCAATAGTCTGTGTGCACTGTACCACTTAACTGTCTGTGAATGCAAGGGACAGCTCTAGAATGTCTGTAACATCTCTAAAAGGTACAGCTTATTTGGTTTGACCATAACATGATATGCAAATTGGGAAACATTCAACAGTATAAAATTAATCTGTATATACACCCCAAAGCAGTGCATCAGATTTGGGCTTAAACCCACCAAGTTACTAACCAATTTTGTTCCTGGCTGAAGTCCCCCCCCCCAAAAAAAAACACTTTGTCCTGATTTTTCTCCCTGACTCCATTCCATTCAATACCCATCCCCTATGGGTCATGAAGTCACCCAAAGGTGAAGAAATGTTAAAAACACATCAATATTTCAGTCCTTCCTCCTTCCCCAATCCTCCTGTAAAAAATATTATTTACTTTTACTTACCCGGCCATATGGCCAGAGCCTGCAGTCTGGCATAGTGTGCCACCAACCCAGTTTTTAGGCTGCTCCTCCTCGCTCCTTCACCAGAAGCTGGATGCTGGAACCAACCATCACAGGTCCCCAGTGTGGTCTGCAACCAAGTCACCTCGCCATATGAATCCACCAAACCTGGGTTTCTTCCTTCTTGTTTGATTGCTGCTGTGGCTGCTGCCACACTGCACTGATCAAGGTATATGAAGGCCACACACATCACTGTCACCACTGCTGCTAAGCCTAGATTGCTGTTGGGGGGTCTGTGCTGGTTTTTTTTGTAAGGCGAGCCTATTAGAGTAAGTAGGTAGCCTAGTTTTGAGTGAGCTTCTAGCTCACCCTCTGCCACTTTGGCCACCAGTGGAGATGGAAACTCACTAAGAGTAGAGCAACAAAAATATGCTGCCACAACACTGCTATTGAGAGTTCAGTGCTCACTGACTCCTCCAGGTTGTAGTGTTCAGCCTGTCTACTCTGTGGTTGGAAAGACAGTGTTGCACTTACAAGGCTCATGATCTCTTCCCTGGCTGGAGCTCATCCATTTCACATTTGATTGTGCACTACTAATAGATGGAGAGAGTGGACAACACAGTACAGACACAATCAAGTCTGTAGAGTACATGTAGCATGAGCACACAAAGGCCAGGTAGGCACTTACTGTGCAAAAGATTAACATAGTCAGTCGAGTGGTGGCTAAATTTAAGCCCAAATCTGATGCACTGCTTTGGGGTGTATAGGCAATATTTGTATAAGGGGGAGGGGCAACTGCACCCCTTCCTAAATGGCACCCCTGCTTAATGGTAGAAATTTATTCTCAGATGATACTACAATGGTTTCCACTGTGTTCTAAGGTACTGTATCTCCATGTTTCATGTGTCCTCATTGTCCCTCATTTTGAGTGTCCATGTCCCTCATTTCAGTGACAAAATGCAAGGTATGGTGCATGCTTCCAAGACCCTACTCAGCACAAAGAGTGCTGACTATGGCCATAGTGTATATGCTTAGTACAGAATGACAAAGGGGAAGTAAGTGAGATAAAATAGTCATGGAGAAACACATTTGTAGCACTAATATGTGTAAGGGATTTGCATGGTCCAAAACAAAAAGGATAGGCTTCACAACACAGAGGACCCTCTTCGTTGATCTGGAATGGGGATGTTAACTGGCTATATCCTAGGCATTTAGTGCAATAAAACAAACAATACTTTACAGATTAATAGTGATTTAATGACAAAAATCAAAAGACATTAAACAACTTGCAAAATGATCAGAATTAATGAGTTTACATAATTTTTATGGGAATTCAAATAAAAATGTATTTTAATGACTATTTTCTAGCAGTAGTATAAGAAATAGAAACTATGATGTGTTTTTTTTATGCTGGCTCATGCTTGCATGCCAGCCAACATATTGCAGTAGTAGCAGATTTGGAGATGCAGTCACTGTGGGCGAATACAGGGCACACATCAGTAGGTGCGTCCCTCATTCCACAATAAGCCAGCATGCAATCTTGACACCAGCAATATGTAAAGCGGCTACCAGATATAAGAAAAGTGCAGCTGCAATGAGATTCAAGCTCATCACTCAGTGGCACAATAACACACCTCCTGACATGGCTCTCCTGGTGAAGCAGCTCAATAAACATCGCAGCACTGACAGCCGCTGCCCAGAGTGCCGACTTCAGGGGTGCCCAATCCTTCCGTCGGCATGCCCTGATCCACTTCATTTGCTGATGGGAGAGCCCACTCCCAGTCAGCATAATGCCCCCTTCCCATTCCAATTGTGTGCCAAGGGGGTGCTCAATCCCCCTCGGCATCATGCACCTCCCCAACAGTCTTTCTTTGCTGACAGGGGGCCCAATTCCCATCAGCTTCAGTCCCCCCTGTCCAGTTCAGTTTGCCAATGGGGGAGCCCACTCCCCATCAGCATAATGTCCCCAACCCCAAATTTGTGCTGTGTGTCAAGGGGGTGATCAATACCCCTCGGCATCATGCACACTCCCCACCCATTTCTGTGCTGATGGGGGGGCCCAATCCCCATTGGCTCTGGTCCCCTTCCCCTTCATGCAGGTGGTACACTGGGAGCCCACCCCAGTGTACCAAACAAACACCTGCAAAAAAAGAAAAATGACCCTCATTTTCTTTTTTTCCCTGTAAAACAAGAAAATCGTCCCTTACAGTCTCTCCTGCCCCCTGCCCCAACCCATGCCCACTGTCTGCATACCCTGCCTCCCCACACCCCCCTCACCCCACACTTACTTCTACAGCCTGGTGCAATGATCTTCAGTGGACTGGGAACACATCTGCACTCTTCAAAGCCAACCACGATCTGAAGAAATGCTAGTAAGCTGTATAATGGCATAAATAGGTATTTTTCAACTTTGGTGCATATCTTGAGCATTTGGGGGAATTTTGGCACCAAATTTTCAACACGGGGTTATTGGGACCCTTACTCATGAATACAGTCACTGTCGTGGCATTATTCAGTGCTCAAAGGTGATTTCATGGTCACTGCAAGGAATCACATTTCAGGACTGATTAATGAAATGACAGTGCAACTGTTCATGAGGTGGGCTCTCAAAAAGCCTATGTTGCAAGTTTGGTGGAAAAAATCCAAAAAATTACTGTTTTACAAGCGTGCGTTGCGCAGTTTCCACACACACTCATAACTTTGTGAATCTGTAATATTTTCACTCCAGATTTTCAACATTGGCATTTGTCCACACCTCCTTATGAAGAGTACAGCTGTCATTTTACATATCCTGGCCAAAATGTGTTTTTGCACTTCCAGCACAGAATAGCATGGTCGCACTGGGAGATCAGTTTTTGGGACAGATTAAGAAAATGACAGTGACACTGTTCATGAGCAGAGGTCTTAAAATGCCTATGTTGAAAATTTGGTGATGAAAGTCCATAAAATGACTGTTACAAGCATGTGTTGCACAGTTTCCATGCACCCTTGTAACTTCACAAATTTGCAATATTTTCATGCCAGATTTTCAACACTGGCATTTTTCACAACCCTTATGAACAGTACAGCTGTCATTTTCACATCCTGCCCAAAATGTGTTTTTGCACCTGTGGCACACAATGGTGTGGTTGCTGTGGGAAATCAACTTTTGGGACAGATTAACAAAATCACAGTGCCACTGTTCATGAGGGAGGTCCCAAAATGCCTATGTTGAAAATGTGGTTAAAAAAAATCCCAAAAATAATTGGGTTATGGACGTGTGTTGCGTACTTTTTATGCCTGCTCATGACTTCACCAATTGTTTATATTTCACTACAGGTTTTCAACATTGCCATTTTTTTGCACCTCCTCGTGAACAATACAGTTGTCATTTTCACATCCTGCCCAAAATGTGTTTTCATACCTGTGTCACCAAATGGCATAGTCACTGTGCAAAACCACCTTTCAGCTAACAAACTGATAGTGCCTCTCTTCATGAGGTGGGGCCACAAAAAACCCATGTTGAAAGTTTGGCATGAAAATGCCAACAAACGCCTACAGCATTAGGGTTTCTAATTGTAACACTCCACTCTGTAGAGACTGACAGGCGTCAGGGGTGTGACTTGGGATCATTGGCTATAATGCTCATGCCATTCCACCCCCACCCTGCAGCCAGTGACAGCTGTTGAGGACTGACTTGGAGTGTTTGGCCCTAAAGTTCACCCCATTCTCCTATACTACACCCATCTCAGTGTATTTCCTTATGGAATGGGGTAAGTATAGGGCCCAAAGACCTCAAAGCACACCACGACACTTGTCAGTGTCTACAGGTTAGGATGAGGTAAAATGGCATGAGCATTATAGCTGACCAAAGGCACACCCCAATGCCTGTCAGTCTCTGCAGGGTGGGGGTGGGGTTGGTGTCAGTTCAATACTTCACTGACAATTTCTATTATGTATCTTTAACTCCTGCACTACCAATGCCAATACCAGCAAGACAACATTTGGCATTGACAAATGCTTGTTTAGATGAGATTTGCACCAGCTTAGCTGCTGCACACATGGCAAGTGTGCGGCATGTGAACCTGATGTGATGTTTAAATGATATTTACACCAGCTTAACTGCTGCACTCATGTCAAGCATGCAACACATGAACCTGATGTAATTTTTAGAAGATGTTCACACCAGCTTACCTGCTTGGCACATGTCAAGCTTGCAGCATGCAAATTTGATTTGTCTTTCAGACCTGGTTCACATATGTTAATTTAGTGTATGCGAACTACATGCAAACATTGCACAATTAAGCATGTGGCATGCATTCTGCATGTACGCAGCACACCTATATTTCTGTAAGGGTTATAAATTACATGTTACCCATAGTGCACCACTCCAGAAATACCCGATTTTTAAGTTTGAAGCAGTGTTTCACATCCCAGATTCTTAGGCACTACTTGTATATTTACTGCAGTTAACAATTAAAAGCCATAGTTCCGTGTATTGTTAGACCATGTTTTCAAATGTTCTCCACAAAAATGTTTTTTAAGTTACAAAAATATGCAAATTTTGGTTGCTTACCTATAAAGCAGTACTGAATGTAAACTAAAAACAAAGATGAAGACATTACAGAATGGTTTCTATCAACTGAGATACAATTTTTGGGGGCTTTACTGTGGTTAACAATTAAATACCATAGTTCTGTGTATTATTACTGCAGATTTTCAAATGTTGCTCGAGTTACATAGATAAGCAAATTGTGGTATTTTACCCATAATGCAGTAGTGAATGGAAAGTAAAAATGAAGGTGATGACATTATAGAACAGTGTTTCTGTCAACTGAGATACCATTTTTTTCCTTTCTCTCTCTCTGTGCAAAACAGAACAGAGCAAGCATTTTTAAAACTTCATTCCTAACATTAATGTACACAATGGCTGGGATATTCAAAGGAGTTGTGCAGTTAGTGAAGGGGGAATAAGCTTCTAGCTGGAGTCTAGGAGAAGTAAGTAGACTTGAAAGATTTTCTTAGCTGGTATTCAGTGTGTTTGTAATTGTATTTGAAGGCTGGTCTTAACTGCCATTTATTGTGCTTTCTCATTTAGTTTGGACAGCCTTTTATTGCTTTTGCATTTAGTTTGGGCAGGAGGAAGGGATTCAAACAGACAATTTGGTGTTTGTGAGTGTTTAAAAGTTGCTATCTGGCCTGTAAGTGCAGGCATCATATTACAGGGGATTAGTGCTATTTAAAGGCAAGGTATGACTGCCAGCTCAGTCAGTCTTCAATTAGTGAAGGGGGAATAAGCTTCTAGCTGGAGGCTGAGAGAAGTAGGTAGACTTGAAAGATTTTCTTTGCTGGTAGTGCTTGAAGGGGCAGTGAGGGGCAGACACAGGGCTGATACACCTCATGAAAGTCAGGTAGGCCCTAATCCCACCTCCCCACCCCTCCCTCCCTCCCTGAGTTTGGCTCATTTAGGAAACACCTGCCCTGCAATTGAAGTAAAAGGCTTCCAGGTGCAGCCTATGTAGTTCTAGATAGTGGGCGTTGGGTTTAAAGGCTGGGACAGAGGAGCTTAGGGAGTTGTACACTTCCCCTATAAGTTTACTGTGTAGCACTGCACCTAGTAACGGGGTTACCTGTTTACTATGGGACTGTTTCTAGGATTAGTGGGTGACCTGATTAGTGAGTATCTTTGACTAGTGAGGAACCTGGTGGTTCACCCAAGGAAACCTACTTGGAGGGGGATGGGACCACACATCATTAGGGCTGGCATCTTTGGGAGGGTGGTGGGGTGTACAGGGTGTGGGGCAGCCATGTTACTGGACAGGGCTTGGAAGTTTGGTGGTTGCCCAGTGTGCTACCAGCTGGCACAGCTTATGGAGGAGGTTGAGGGTATTAGGAGACAGCAGGAGGGAGGGGGAGGTATGGTTGGGGAATAGGGCAGGGGCTCTCCCATGGGGTTGCACAAAGCACTAGGGGTGGGGGCATAGGTAAAGGAGTGCAGGAGAGTACTCTGGGGTTGCATAGGGGCCCTGACAGAGGGGGCCCAAAAGGAGGACAGTACCAAGGAAGCAAGCAGGTATCTGGGGACTCTCACAGAAGGGGGACAAAGGGAGGACATTCTCAGGGAAGTAGGCAGATGGCTGGGGCTGGACAGAAGGAAGCAATGGGGGAAGGTGGATCAGACCTTAAGCTCAGTAACCCATTCAATTCTCTTCTTCTGCTTGAGGATGAGGAGGGTGATGTAGCCATGATAGGGGCAGTTAGTGATGGAAAGGGAGTGGGGGTAGGAGGCAGGGGCCGTATTGCAGGAAGAATAGGGGGGAACTTGGAATGCAGGGAAATGGGGGGAGTGGGGAAACAGAGCAGAAGGAGGAGGAGGAGGGGTAGAGGGAGGAAAGCACAAGGAGAAGGACCAGTTGGGAGGAAAAGACAAGGAGAGGAACCAGAAGTACAAGTAGGATACAGCAAAGGGAGCTGAGGGTTTAGGCCAGGGGAGCACGACAGGCAAGGAGGGACTGAATGGAGATCGGAAGAAAGGGAGGATGATGTAGGCAAGTATAGCAGATGGGGGGGAAGGACCAGTCGCGCGCAGTGACGGGGGTAGTGGGGTACAGAAGGATACTCAGGAAGAGGAAAGGCATAGGATCAGAGGGGTGGGTGGCAAGGGTAAATAAGGAGGGGGCAGCAGGTGGCACCCAGATAGGGGGAGGAGTAAGGAGCCAGCTGAGGGAAGGGGCTGGTAGGAAGGATGAGGGACATGGAAGGGGGAAATGGAGGAAAAGGGGCATTTAGTGTGCTCCTGTTGGGTGATTCCATGATCAGGTGTATCAAATGGGATTGGGAGGGGGAAGCCTGCCTGGTTAGAACAAAATGTTTCCCTGGACTAATGGTGCACAGGGCCAAGCATGAGGTATATCAGCTGACAAAGGATTGTGGAGGTTCCTCGGACATACTGGTCCACCTGGGTACCAATGACATTGAGGGAAATAGTGAGCTAGAGATACAGGCAAGGTTCAGGGAGCTTGCCAGGATCTGCCATGACATAGGATGTGTGATTTCCTTCTCAGAAATCCTGCTGGTGCCAAGGGCTAGTGGGGAACACAAGAGGAAAATTAGGGAGATAAACCAGTGGCTCAGGGAGTAGTGAGGGGCCAGAGCGTATGGGTTCATGGGGGATTGGGGGAAGACCTGGGAGGATAAGGGGCTATATGCTAGAGATAGACTCCATCTCAGTTTACAAGGGAGGGGAAACCCTTAAGTTGAAAATAGAGGGGTTCATTGGTTAAAGGTGGGGTTTAAATTTGTGAAGGGAGGAGGGATGGGAGAAAAGGCTGTAGATGGGGGTCCAATAAAGGAGGGAATCTGTCTCCACCCCCCTGGGGAGCTGGAGGAATGTAGAAAAGGCCAACTGGTAAGGTACTGGCCGGGGGAAGATGGAATCCCCATGGGAATGCAAGCAGGGGGAATGGAAGTATTCGGAAAGGGTGGAAGGTAGTCCTGCTAAATGCCAGGAGCTTGGGCAATAAAATGCCTGAGCTCCAAGTGATGCTAACTGAGGAAGAAGTGGATGTGGCAGCAGTCACTGACACCTGGGCTACCGCAGCACACAACTGGGACCTGAACCTGAAGGGTTACACCATGTTCAGGAAGGATGGGGAGGAGGGGTAGCAATAATAGTTAAAAACTGCATTGGCATAGGAGGAGTGGAGGAGGTGGAGGGAACTGAAGAGGCAATTTGGGTCACCTTAATAACAAGTGGGGGCAAGAGAGTAAAAATAGGAGAGGTGTATAGACAACCCATGCTGGCGGAGGAGCTGGAGGAGAGTCTGGTGGCAGATGTGGGGATACACTGCAGTATGGGCAGGGGAAGGGTGGTGGTGTTGGGGGACTTAAACATGCCAGGAACTGACTGGGAGACTGTGACATCCTCGGTGGCCAGGGAACAGAGGTTGTTGGATGTCTTTCAGGAAGCGTTCCTAACTCAGCAGGTGGGGGAACTGACCAGAGAGGCATGGATACTGGATGTGGTCCTGGCAGACTGTGACCAGATTGGGGGCCTGGAGGTAAGGGACCCGTTGGCGGGGAGTGACCATTCCACGGTCTGGTTCTGCCTGGACCTAGGAGGGGTAGAAGGCTGCACAATGACGGAGGTAACTGACTTCAGGGGGTGGATTTCAAGGAAATGGGAAGGATCCTTAAGAAGCATTTGGATGAGATTGGGCCAGACATGGATGCTGACAGTGGTTGGGAAAATCATCAGGAGGGGGGTGCAGGATTCTACCAGCACCTGTACAAGAGTAATGTGAAAATGCGATAGGGCCTGTAAACCCTGCTGGTGGACCAGAGAGGTTCAGGAGGTGGTGAGGGGAAAGAAGGTGACTTATAGGCATTTCAAGTGCTCAAGGAGTGAATGGGATCCAGGGGAGTATGAGCTGATGGTCAGAAGGGCCACTAGGGGGGTGAGGGCAGCTAAGGCAAGGAAGGAACAAACTTGACCAGGGAAATTAGGAGAGGGAACAAGGGATTCTTTAGATACACTGGGGAAAAGTGGAGGGTGAAGGGTCACATTAGCAGGATTAAAACAGGGGAGGCATGGGCACAAGACCCGGGGGAGCAGGCTGAGATACTAAATGAGTACTTCGCCTCAGTTTTCATGAAGGAAAATGGGGGGATGCATCATACATGGGGGGAGATGGTGACACTGAGGAGGGGGGCTCCTTACTGAACGGCGGGTCTGGGGAGAGGACGGGCCATCACTGGAAGGAGGGGTGAAGGCAAATCAGGGGGATGAGGTAGCAGAGGTGGAAATCGTGGCAGAGAGTAAGGGAAGCCCTCAAGTCCCTTAAGACAGAGAATGCACCTAGGCCAGATAAATTACATCCCAGAGTGCTGAAGGAACTGGTGGATGTCCTGGCAAAACCCCTGGCGGAGCTTTTCAGCATCTCTCTGAGGACAGGGTGGGTGCCCAAGGACTGGAAGGTGTTGCATATAGTGCCTATCCACAAGGGGGGGATCAAGGGAGGTGGCAGGCAACTACAGGCCCGTCAGCCTGACATCGGTGGTGGGCAAGGTGATGGAGGGCATTGTCAAGGAGAGGCTGGGGGGGACCTGGAAAAGTCGGGGTGCCTGGATGATAGGCAGCATGGATTTGTCCTGGGGAAATTGTGTCAGACAAATCTTGTGGAGTTCTATGACTGGGTGACAAGTGCCTTGGACCTGGATAGACTGGTGGACGTCCTCTTTCTTGACTTCAGCAAGGCGTTTGACTCTGTTCTTCACGGGGGCCTGTTGGATAAGCTGGGAAAAATGGGGGTGGGGAAAGAGATGGTCAGATGAATAGGAAATTGGCTCCAGGACTGGACCCAGAGGGTCGTGGTTGGCGGGATAGTCTCATCCACAAGGAGGGTCATTAGTGGGGTCCCTCAGGGATTGGTCCTTGGGCCCCTCCTGTTCAACGCCTACATCTCTGACATAAGGAAGGGTATCAGGAGTGAGATGAGTCTCTTTGCAGATGACTCAAAACTGGGGGCGGTGGTGGATGGGGAGGAGGGGAGGATGGCCCTCAAGGGACCTGGAGGCTCTAGAAAGGTGGTCTAGAAAGTGGAAGCTGAGGTTCAATGCAAAGAAATGCAAGGTACTGCACCTGGGAGCCAGAAACCTGGGCCAAGTGTACACCCGGGGCAGATGCTACAACTCTCAATGGCTGAGAGGGATCTGGGTGGGTGGTGGATGTCAAGATGAACAACTCTGAGACTTGTAGGAGGGTAGCGGCCAAGGTCAACAGGATGCTGGGATGCATCGCTAGGGGGATCACCTCCAGAAGGAGGGACGTGATACTCCCTCTGTATAACTGCTTGGTGAGGCCGCACCTCAAGTACTGCGTGCAGTTTTGGAGGCCACACTTAAAGAGGAATATAGAAATCCTGGAGAGGGTCCAGAGGAGGGCAACCAAAATGATCTGGGGCTTTGGGGACAGGACCTATGGGGAGAGGTTTGAAGAGCTAAATATGTAAACATTGGAAGAGAGAAGGCACCGGGGGAACATGATAGAGGTCTCAGGTACATGAAGGGGTAATAGGGAGGAGCAGTCAGGGTGTCTGGAAGGATGGGATAATCTAGAGGTACGAGTGAAGCTGGGGGGGAGATTCAGGGGGAGAAAGGAAGAGGAGGTGCTACTTCACTGAGAGGGTGGTGGAGCCATGGAATTTGCTGACCAGGAGGTTGGTGGAGGCAGAGACGGTGGAGGGGTTCAAGGGGAGTGGACAGGTACTGGGGAAGGATTCTGGAAGCAAAGTCCTATGCAGCGAGAATATCCGGGACTGGGAAGAGAGAAACCAGAGAGGGCGAGGGGGGCAGCAAGGTCAGCTCCCAGGGTGGGGGCTGACCAAACAAGCAGACATGAAAGACCGTTAAGCCTATTCTGCTGGCATTTTAGTAAGTTAGTATGGTGCAACAGTGTTGCGCCATGCACAACCCACTGATGCACCCCGAACGATATTCAAAGGGAATATTGCTCTGCGCAAATCCCAATGTGCAGGGGCACACCAGTAATGTATGCGGCACAAGTGCAGGGGGAGTGCCCATGCATATGCGGCACATCCCGATATTCAGCCCGGGATGTGCGGTGCATATGCAGGCACAAACCCGCCTTGTGCCATACAGGAGGGTCAAAGATATGCCCAAATAAAAAGAAACAAATTGAGGGACACCCACAGGCTGACCGCTGTATTGCTGGGTGCAACATGGCAGCCACCTGCTGTGGGTGGCCACCCGATCTCCCCTGATACAGGTCTGGCATCATGCCCCTCCCACCCAATCGTGGGCAGATGCATATATTATCCCTGCTGGTCCAGTGGACCCTACCCCATTGCCCAATCATGGGCTGAAACGAACAAAACTAATCCCTGGTGGTCCAGTGGGCCCTACTGCACTGCCCGATCGTGGGCTTATGTAGATTGCACCACTCCCTGATGGTCCAGTGGACCTGGTCCCCAGGCCGATCATGTGCTTTGTGGACTTAAACACTCCCTGGTGGTCCAGTGGACCTGCTCCCAAGCCCAATCGTGGGCTGTGTAAACATAAACACTCCCTTGTGGTCAAGTGGACCTGCACCCAAGCCCAATTACGGGCTGTGTAAACATAATTACTCCCTGGTGGTCCAGTGGTGCCCCTCCCACCCACCCGCTCAGACCCTCCACCTCGCTCCCCGGTCAGCGGCGGGCAGCATCTTCCTTCTGCAGCTTCAGTTACTGTTAACTGACAGACATAGTTTATGTAGTTACGCCTATTGGTCCACTGCATGGGGCCAATGGACATGCAGACTCGTATTAGATTATATAGTCCCAAAATGTGAATGATTTCATTCACATTTTGGGACTGTGTAGTACAGTACTGTCTGCACGCCCACTGGCCCATGCAGTTGACCAATGGGCGTACAGTCGTACTGTATGCTGTCAGTTGGCCGGTGGCCTGGTGGCTTGCAGGTAGTCCAGCGGTAACCACGTCCTCACCCGCCCACTCAGACCAGCCACCCTACTCCCCTCCAGTCAGCGGCGGGTGGCAGGTGGCGGTTGGAGACACTCTGCTTTTGGCTTTGTGCCCCCCCCACACCCAGGCATGGATTAATTCTCCAATAGAACCATGTGTCATGGTTTAATTCTTACATATCTGTTGAGTGTTCCATTACAGATGCTATCATATTCATGCTCCATGGAGCAGAGAGCACAATACACCACACTACTCAAATGGGAGCTCCACACTTGCGCTACAATGTTTTGTGAAGTAATAGTAATAGTCATGATGAGGTTTTTTCATGTGTTCTTTTGTGACTATACAAGGCCACTTAAACTAATAGTATTTAACACTCAACTAACAAGGGTCTTAGTTGTGTGATGTCTTATTTTTTACGTGGTCCTATAAAATACAGAAACAAGAGATAACACAATATCACCACCAAAGCCTTCCGAGTGAGCATACATTCTCTAAAGAGTGTCATTTTAAACTGAATAAGTGTTACTTTGAGGATCACAATCAGCAAGTAGAAATGATTGCGTTGTCTAATACCAGTATCCCAGGTAAGAGCAATTCACTACCGAAAATACAGGACAACCCCAAAGACTTATCCTCAGGTCTGGATGGCTTAAGTAATGAATTTATGTTAGCCTTTATAGATGAACTAACACCACGATTATTGAGAATAATAGAAGAGGTGATGGATGAAGTTGGGAAACTACCAGAGTCTATACAGGAAGCCAGGGTGATAGTGATACACAAAGATGGTAAACTAACATGCAGTCAAGATAACCGTAAACCCATAGCTTTGTTACATGCTGACTATAAATGAATAGAACACATACTGTACAAACAGAAGTCAGCAAGAAGTAAGTGCCTCAGCTGGGACGTCAATGCATAAATTAACAGCCAAACTTATTGTCAACTGATTGAAAGCATGTATGCCTGACCCCATCCACCAAAACCAATATGGTTTTATCAAAGGAAGGACCATCCCAAAGACTCAAGATATTTTCAAATATATTATTAAAGACAACTGTTACGCTATAGCATTGGATGCTAGTAAAGCATCTGACAATCTTCTTTGAGAACATCTCTCTTTATTGATCCTCATCATGGAAGTATAAGCCAACAGCATCACCAGTATCCAGAAATGTTGATAGCTATGGCTGTCCACATCGACATTCATTGTCCCTGTCTATATTTATTTATTTATTTGCTTTTGGTAATAACTTAGATGACCCCATCATGCCTCAGTTCTTACTCCCACCATAGAAACATGGAAACATAGAATTTGATGGCAGATAAGGACCGCTTGGCCCACATAGTCTGCCCATTTTCCTACCTAACAGATACGCTGCAGATCCTAGTTAACCAACAGCTTACTTCCTCCTACTCTCCACTAGGATTACCCACACCATCAACTGCTCATCCTTCCACCACTGCTGAAGAAAACTGGAAAACTTTGCAGGTACCCCTATTATTATTTTAAAATGTAATTAATTCTTTATGCCACCAACAATAGAAAAGGAACCACTGTTCCATTATTGTCATTGCAGTAAAGTGAAAATCTGCAAGGATCATGGCTAATCTATGTGCATTCATTGATTTTGCCTTTCTCATGGTGGGAAAGCCTGCAACATTTGCCAGAGCTTTAACCAGGCCACTTGGAGACGTTGCAAGAAAGCCTTGGAAGTTTATCCAAAACTCAAGTTAATGGAAGAAAAATAGAGTGCATCGCAGACAACTTCACCATTGTCACCTACTCTTTCACTCCACAGCTCACCATCAACCTGCAGTTCTCCATGGTTGACCATACTGGCTGCTGACTACTCTAAGAAAAAGGGAAAGTCTGCTAATTAGGTGGACAATCACCACCATGCAGAAGAGGACAAGCAGAAACATTGGGAAAGGGATGCCTCTCCTGAAAGATTCCACTCTCCTCTAAAAAGAGGAAAATCTTTAGAAAAAGGTTAATCCTAGGCAAAGGCCTCAGGTTCTGCTGCCCCCCTAACCACCTCTTAGATAGCAGGGTTGGGGTCTGGCATAGGCTCTGCTCCCTTAAGTGGGGAATTCTCAGCTGATTGTACTGTTGAGCACTGTCCATGCAGAGTTCAATCATCAGCCACCCAGCCAGGGTCTGTCAACACACAGATGCCATTTCAGACTGTCTGAGCTTTTTCAAAAGCTTCTGCCCTGACTCCGCAGTTGCCGCTAACCTTGTCACCACCATCATGACCGCAGCTATTGACTGCATCAATAGTACTGGAGTTGCCTCTTATGAACACTGTACCTACCAATGAGCTTCCACTGTCAGAACCTGACCCCTTGTCAGTTCCTCCTACTAAGCTTTTTCCTACTGTCGAATCACTGCTCATGGCTGTCAATGAGGAGGGGAGGAATTTTAATGCAATTAAGCAATATACCATGACAGGGTGTGGGGTAATGCTGAATTTACCACGCCTGGTGTGGTTCGGTCACAAGGCCGCAGGCCGAGTGAGTTACCCACACCAGAAGTGGGTAAATCCAGCATTACCCCAAAAGAAATAAAGAAAAACAGGGTTTTATTTATTATTTTTTTTATGTCATTTCTTGCTGACAGAGAAAAAAATAGTCCTGGGTTGCTAGGGCTCTAATATTACTTCACATGGGCAGTATTGTTTTATGATTCCCAACCCCAGTTCTTTTCATGGGGCTGTGAAACCTTCAACAGTGTTGATGCTGCCCTTTCACGGTGTTGCAACTCTATTTGTAAGCCTCCTGAAGTTGGTTCTGCCTACAATTTGTACTACAGAGCAGTGGCTCCATTTTCCCTGCAATCAAGTATGTTCCATATACCCCACCACCACCACCACCACCACACACACTGGCAAGCATACGGTGAATGTTTTACAACCCAGTCCCACAAAATGAAAGCGTTGGATCCACTCCCACCTTTCAACAAAGGATTTAAACTTTTTTGCCTTGGTTGCTAGTTGTGATGAAGCGGTGGGATGACTGGGTGTGAGCATGTGAGTACTTCCAGTTGCTTGGCTTCACTGAGAGAAAAAATAGCCTTTGGCTCTTCTCGGACTGGAGGGTGAACAGGTACCAGTACAGGGGATTAGGAAGTAGACATTGTTTTTGAGTTAAGTTTTGATTTTCGGGGTCAGATTGGTGTTTTAGCACATACGGCTGCACGGGAGTGCACTGGGAGCAGCAGTTCGGTGAGACGGCCATTTAGCGGGAACTGACATCTTTGCCAGTCCCGGTGGTGATGGTCAGAGTAATCTTTGGGGGAATTCTTAATGCAGTTGACTGGTGGTTAGCAGCTTTTCCCAAGGGGTAATGCTAGATTTTACAATAGGGAAAAAGTGCAGGCCAGCCAATCAGCTGACAGTGTTTTTAAGACCATTCTATAATCCTAAATATATGGGGGTGGAATTTGAAGGACAGGAGAAAGGTCTAACCCCCCTGATGTGGTGGGCTCCAGCTCTACTTTTTCCTCCTGTAGTGAGCACAGCATGCATTACACACCTTGGTCCCCTCCTGAGGATGCCTTCCATCAGGCTTTCCTCCAGCTAGTCTAGCCTAAATTGAGATTCTCTAAAGAGCAGGAAGATTTCTCTAAGATTAATCTTTATGAGTTCTTGGAGGTGTCTGCTTCACCAACTGTGATTGTTCGTCTTATCTATTTGGCTTTGGAGGATGCCCATCTGTCTGCCTGGCACAGATCTTGTACTTTACAAGCTCTACCCCAAAAGACAGATAAAGAATGTCATGCATCATCTAATAAACCCGATTACTCTGCTCAACCAGAAATTGATTATGTGTTTATCATGGCCATTCAAGACAGATCTAAGGCTCCTAAACATATGAGCTCTCTTCCTCCTGATAAGGTATCCAGGATGCTTGATGTCATGAACAAAAAGACATATGCTATGGAGTCACTGGGACTCAGAATTGCAAACTACCACACTTATATGATCAAATATCAGAATAGCCTGTGAAGTTCTATGACTGCCATGACTGACAACTGTGTGATGGCCCAGAAAACAATCTCTGGCAATAGCAATAGGGCTGCAGCCAAGTTTACAACAGGGGGGTAACAGAGACAAACCAGAGAAGCACAGACATGGAACCACTTGCAGCCACACCAAATCAGCGAGTTGGCAGTCCATGCGTGCGCATTGACATGCATCCATTTTCTTGCCACTATAGCAGTTCATCAGGCATTCCCCCGGTGCTCCCAGATCTCGAGTTCACTTAGCTGGGGTCTAGAGACATGAGGGTTGTGGTGCAGAAACCACAACAGTATTTGTTTAAAGAGCACCAATTACTGCTCAGGGACTGAATATATACATAATAATGAGCTGCTCATGAATAGGTGTCACTAATATGCATGAGTAGCTCTTTATTATGTATATATTCTGTCCCAGAATGGTCATTGATGCTCTTTAAACAAATCATTTTGCAACTTCTGCACCATGGCACTTATGTCTCCAGACCCCAAATAAGTGTTCTTGGGGTCCAGGAGCACCAGGGGACCTCATGAGGTGCTGCTATCATGGTGAGGAGAAAAACAGTGCCTATTAAAGCAGAGTGGTTCACGAACTGCGGAGTCGACTGTGAAGCAACTCCTAAATGTTGTTTAGTTGCAGTGGAGTCCTTGTTCTGTTTGCAAGAGGTCTGCAGGGCTCCACCCACTGCAGCCCTAAACATGAGGGCCAGTAGACTGTTGCCAGTGGTTAGGAGGCTGGTAGGCACCGATTAAGGTCCACTAGTGATGCCTCGGATGTTGCTGCTTATGCTGCTGCTTCTGGCATTTGTCTGCACTGCAACTCCTAATTACTAGTTGCTAGCTTTGCCTCTGATATCCAACAATCAGTCCTTAATGCTCTATGTTTTTTGGCTCTGATGTTAAATCTGCCTGGAGAGATCTACAAACATCTGAAATGGCCCTGTGATCTCTGCATACTCTAAATCCTAAGCACCATGGTAGGGGCTGTGGTTCCTTTCACAGGCTCTCTGCCCACCCCGTAGGGGCTATTCCCAGGGACCCAGTCATGGCTCTCAGCAATGTCAGGACTCCCACAGGCCAATTAGCCTACTGGGGCCCACACCAGGTAGAGGTTCACCAAAGGTGAAGTTATTGGCAGCACCTCTGCCACCTTGGCACCTTCTGATCCCCCCCCCCCCAAAGCATACTTTTCCTAGCCCCTGCAGATTAGGGCTTCCTGGTGGGGGGCTACAACTAACTTTCTTCCAAAATGGAGGGAGATCATGACAGATGCTTGGGTGCTGGATGTAGTTCAGTGAGGATAACCCATATTACTCTATTCTGTCCCTCCAGTGCATCCTCGCTTGCCAAGCCATTACCTTCCAGGATACCTTGCCCTCCTGCTGGAGAAGATTGAGGCCCTCCTTAACAAAAGGGCCATAGAACCTGTTCTGGTTATGGAAATGAACCTTTGCTATCATTCCTGAAACCTCCTGGTACCAAATTGGGCTGGGGATTTATGGCCCATCCTTGACCTCTGAGGTCTGAACCTGTTTGTAGAATACAAGTGGTTCTGAATGGTCTTTCCACAGTCCCTCCTCCACCTGCTCAGGTAAGTGGTTTGGATATATGTCCTGGATATAAAAATATGCTTACTTCAACATCAAGATACACAGGTCTCACAGAGAATACCTCTAATTTTTGCTCCAGGGCTTGCACTCTCAGTTTTGTCTGGCACCTTGGATTGTCATCTGCACTGTGTGACTTTATGAACTGGTTTGCAGTGGTTGCAGCCACCCTCAGAAGGAGAGCCTTCTATGTCTTCCCATGCGTCAATGATTATCTATTGTTTTTACACTGTTATGCACTAGCCAACTTTCTGACCAGTAGGGCATTTTGTTGAATGAGTCAAAGTCAGTTCTCACTCTTTGCCAGCATCTCTAATACATAGGAGCAGTTCTGGACATGGGGTTGGGTCGAGAGCTTTTCTTCCTTCATACTGAGCTATGATATTGGTTTCATGGGCTCAACTGGTCTCTCCCAGTGACTATGTCTTGGCCAGATGTCTCTTAAGACTGATAGGCCTCATGGATGCTGCTACTCTGACCATCCTGTTGGTGCATCTGCATATGAGGATTCCACAATCATTCCTCCATGCCCAGTGGGCCCATTATTCTGATGAGCTGAAGTGTCGCATGGAAGTGACCCCTCTCCTCCACCACTCCCTGCACTGGTGATTGGACTGCTCCAATCTTAATATGGGATTGCCCTTTCTCTGTCCATCTCCTTTGTAAGTAATGATGATGGATGTCTCAGGTTCTGTGTGGGCCCTTACAAAAAAGTTCTTCGGAATACCACTGTAATACCACTCATTTGCCATTGCAATACCACTGTGGTTTCCACTGTATTACCATTAAGGTTTTCATGGTATCACAGTGGTTTGGTTAAATTCCATTGTGATACCATTCTACCACTGTCCTATCATATCAACAAAAATAATCAAAATTTAAACTACCATAGTACAACCATGGTACCACTGGGTAGTACCATTGCACATATTGTAGCTCACCACTGTGTTGCCATTGTGGTGCCATGGTGTTGCCATTGCATCACATCTGGTAAGGGGGGTGTCCAACTGGGCCCCTTCCAGGCTCAGGGTCAATGACCTCCTCTGGATACAGTTCTGCACAGCAACAGCCTGGAGATGAAGGCCTCTCTCCTTGGCCTACAAACCTTCACCATCTTCCTTTTGGTTCATCTGCTGTTGATCCACATAGGCAAAACCTCAGTGATGTATAGGAGAAGCGGCTTAATTGGAATGGCCTGGTAGAGGGCTTTTCATCCCAATTAAGCAGCTATCCAAATTATCAGAAGCAGGCTTTTACCATAATCCAGATGCCAGATAGTCTTTCCAACCTGCCCACCGGATTGCTGTACCTCACGTCCAGACTAAAATCAAGCAGGGAGTAGAAATAGAAAGATCGCTGATCCAAATAAATTCTGCGGTGAACACTGAAATCATCACTCACCCCATTACCCTCCACTCTACTCTACTTCATGCTCTAAGATTGCTGATCCAAATAAATTCTGTGTAAATTTTGTGTTGAATTCTGAAAGTTATTCTGGTTTTGCATTCTCTGTAACTACCTGATTACCAGATTGCTGTATCTCAGGTCAGGACTAAAATCGAGCAGGGAGAAGAAAATAGAGAGATCTTTGGCACTCACTGCCCTATGTAAAGAAAATACAGTGAGAGCTGTCCTAAATCCCATCAGTGGTTGTAGCAGATCCTGGATTAGAGGAATCACCGAGAAGAGGGGATGACATCACGGAGGGGAGGGGATGACAGGCAGTAAATTCTGTCATATGTAGCACCTGTGAACAGCCAGAATTAACACATAATCACAGGTGCTGTAAGTGTTAATAAAGGCTTGCAATGTGAGGTGTAGTCCTAAAATATCCCATTAGGTGGCATGGCCATCTCATATATGCAGAAAGGGACACCATAGGTTAACATTGCCACTTAATCAGTGCCCGGAGGGACGTTTCCATAAAGCGGACATTCCCATTATCCATGCCCCAATTAAGTGGCTTTACTGTACTACATAAACAACCAAGGCAGTGGCCACTTGCATTCTCTCTGTAAAGAGACAGTCGGAGTCTGGCACTGGGCTGTGGACCACAACATGTTCCTGTTGGTCATTTTCCTTCTCAGTATCCTTAACACCCTTGCGGATCATCACATCTGGTCTGCAGACTCTGCCACAAATCAAAGCTATTCGACTCTGTTGTGGATAACGTCTTTATAAAGGGGGTCACCAAGACACTGACCTTTCTCTATCTCCTTACAAAGCAAAACTTCCACTCACTCCCTCCAGGGCCTGTAATTTTTGGGTGAAACACCTTATCCCTCTCTTGGAAAGGGAGGTTAATGTATGCATTTCTCCCATTCTCTCTAATACAGAGGGTTCTGGTCAGGTTGAGGGCAAAGTCAGCCACCATGAGTCTGACGGCTCCCTACAGGCCCAGGCAAATCTGGTTCCCTCTGCTTTGCCAACAGGCAAGCGAACCCCCTGTCTCATTCTTTCTATGGGCAAGACTTGTGTCGCAGTGGTGGGGTGCTCTGGTGCATCTGGATCTTCAATCCCTGCACCTTAGAGCTCTCCTATTTTGGAGTTTCCCCCAGCAGCTGCAGCTGTTTTGTTAGAGAGCTGAAAACCATTTACTAGGTACATGTACTCACAAAAATGGAGACATTTCTTGATTTGGTGTTCTGCCCATCAGCTGGGTAAGCAATAAGACACGATAGGGTGTGCATTAGATAGTTCTAATGCATGGCTAGGGGGATGTAGTGAGGCACGAGGCCACAGGCAGAGTGCGTCCAATCCCCTAGCCATGCATTAGAACTGTCTAATGCACATCCCCAGAGGGCTTATTGCACTTATAAAATGGGCCTGTCTATTTTAAATGGTGGTTCTAGTTTCAGCTGTGCATTAAACACATCTAATGCATGGCTAAAACCAATCAGATTTGCTTGAAATCCTTTGCCCATTTTATAAACCCCTTTATATATCCAGTCAGATTCTTGATGAACTACCTCCTGTCCCTTATGGATGTGGGCCTTCAGTATTCCTCTGTTAAGGTTCACTTGGTTGCAGTGTTGGCTTTTTATGCCTTCAGCAATGGCAAGGTGATGGCCCCGCTTGAGGTTTCTTGCAGGTTCCCCAGAGATATTCTACTTCTGCACTGCAGCCCATGATCTGGTTCCAGTGTGGGACTTTAATTTGTTTCTGAGACCCTTACTGTGCCTCCCTCCAAGCCTGCTGCCAATTGTGAGCTGTGCTTCCTCTCTTGGAAGCCACTGTTCCTCAGTGCTTTGACATCTGCTAGATATATTTCTGAACTGTAGGCATTGGTTGAGTTGCAGTGACTCCTTTTCTTATTTTCCACAAGAACTGAGTTACCTTTCATACCAGTCCTTATTTTCAGGTGAAGGTCATTTCTGAGCAAACAGTAAATCAGACTATTGACCATCCAGTTTATTTTCCGACTCCCACAGATAGTGGGGAATGTTGTCTGCATATGCTTGATGTTGTGTTGGTACCCTGATTGTACGAATGGCTGTTGAAAATCCACTCACCTATTTGTGGATTATGCCCCCAGGATGGTGGGATCCCCGATTTTTAAGCTGGACATTTCCAAATGGTTGGCTTGTTACATTTCTTTCTGTTAATGGAAGCAAGATAAGCAGCTTCCTGGTCCTATGTGTGCTCACTCCACCTGTGGGGTGGCTATTTCCATGGCTTGTTTTCACAGTGTATCCGCTGCTGACATCTGTGCTGATGCCACTTGGAGTACTGTTCACACATTTACTATAATTACACATTACTGTCTGGACCTCATCTCTCATAAATATGCCACATTTGGTCTTACTGTCCTGCAAAGTCTACTTACTCTGGGCTTTTAGATCCTTCCTTCCTCCTTCAGTACTTTGGTGCTGCTTTGGAATTGTTCCATGATGTGGTTCAGTGGTGGCAGATGTCCTAGAAGAAGACAAAATAGTTGCTTACCATAACAGTAGCTCATTCAGAGAATCTTTTCTATTCAGCCACAGCTCTCCCTCTCCCTCTCTCCTTACCCTCTTTTCAGATACCAGCTGGGTATCCTGCCTGCTCTCACATGCTGCTTCTCCTCTTATACCTAAATTCAGCATATTTACTCAGGTTTCCATAGCCTCTCCTGTGTGGCTGGTTTGATCCTGGTCGATTGGGTCCCTTCCAGTCTGATGATCCACCAAGCTCATCTTTAGCAGAGAACTGAGGCATGATGGGGTCACTCACATTACAGTATATAGGTGGTAATGGAGCACACTGATGTGGGTGCCCCCAGTTAGCAAAAGTCGACAGCGTACAGTTCCGTTATATGACTCCATGGAGGCAATTCTCTCAAAGAGCTCTTATTGAATGTAACTGCTCTTTGTTGATAAATCATAGTGTACATGTTTACAGTACCAATGGTATACAACATAACAGATTTCTTAATTACACTGATATCCACCCTATACGACACTACCACTGTTAAGTTTCAAAATAATTCATTAATAACTGTTCCCTTTGACATATGCAATGGTGTGTGACAAGGATGCCCCCTGTCCCTACTTTGTTGATTCTCAGCCTAGAACCTTTTCTACTAAACATCTGACTGAAACAGGGAATTCAAGAGGTAGAAGTAGGATCTGAACACATGAAACTAAGTGTGTTTGCCAATGATATTTTCCTAATTGTAAAATATTACTAAAAAATTGTTTAAAATATTTTTGGATGAAATGGAATTTTTTGTCAAGAATTTCAGGGTACAGTTTAAATAAAAGAAATCAGTAACAACACAAATTTCAAGAACAGAACAACAGCCACTTTCTGAATTTGAGAAAGAGTTTAAACTTGACACATGTATTAAGTATTTAGGGATAATACTGGTTAATAGTCAACAGAAAAGCATCAAGATTAATTATGATAAGCAAATACTAAAATGAAACTAATGTTAGAGAATTAGCAAGACTTATCATCATCCTTGTGGGGAAGAGTCGATACACAAAATATTATGGTGATGCCTCATTATATTTATACTATACAAAATGTCATCAGATGCCCAACAAATTCTTGGATCAGCGATGTAAAGAAAATATTTATAACATTTATATGGCCAGACAGAAAACTACAGATCGCATGGTCATTGTTGACTATTCCTAAAAGCTTTGGAAGACAAGGATGCCCTGAACCAGAAATCTAGTTTCTGTCCCACGTTGTAAGTATGATATGGGAATGGTCCTTTTTAACCAGTACAGATCATAGGATGTAGCAGGAACTAACTGACATTATGTGTAGTAGAAAATTAAAAAATAAATAACATTTTCCTGGATTAAACTGAAATTGGTAATGCTTCTACTTACTTTGAATTCTTTCTGAACATTTTCAAAGAAGCAGTGAGTAGTATGCATAAAGTAGGAATTTCTTGACTATTTCTAGATATACAATATGTGGAAGTAAGAAAGTATGGGGGAAGGTAGTTAATATAAAGCCAACACCCTTCTGGGAACAGGAATGGAGGGAAGGAGGAAGGTGAGGTGCCTACCTGGTACCTCAGCATGAAGGGATGGAGAGCAAGTCATAAGTATTGCTTGGGCTGAGGCACAGGAGGGGGTGCTGAATATCATTGTCCACTTGGAGATGAATGAACTGGCTAGAGGTGGGCCTGGGATTGTAGAAGGAGGCTTTAGGAAGCTGGAGAAGAGTCTTAGGCAGGTAGTACACTCTGTGGCTTTCATCGCGGTGCTGCCTGTGTATGATAGGGGAAGGTAGGGTTTTCTGCACCAGGAGCTTCAACTTATTTTTTGAAGGAATGATGAAGAGAGGAGGGGTTCAGCTGCATCATGGACTGGGGTCCAACCTGGGAGGGATAAGGACATATACAGGGTTGATGGCCTGCATTTATCTGGGAGGAAAAGCACAGTCCTCAGTGGAGGGTTTAAATGTTACTTTGGTTAACATTTAAACTAGCTGAGGATGGAGGCAGAAGAAATCAGGGAAGCATAAACTGCCCCTGCCCAACAGACTGAAGTAAAGAGAAGAGAACACTCAAGGGGAGGAAACTTCCCCATGGTACAAAATAAAGAAAAAAGCAGAGTGACAGAAAGAGAAAGGGATGGGAACTCAAGCTGTAGGAAGTGAGGGAAAATGGAGGCAGGACAAAACAGAAAAAAAGGGAAGTCACAGGCAGAGTGGTAATAAAATATGTAAGGCTATGTGGGCAAATGCAAGAAGTCTAGGAAATAAAACTTTAGACCTAGAGGCCATCATGGCATAGGAAGACCCGAATAGCATGGCCATTACTGAGTCATGGAGCACAGGAAACCATGACTGGGACATGGCCATGCCAGGCTATACTCAGTTCAGGTAAGACAGGGTGGGAAGAAAGGGAGGAGGGGTGGTGCTGTATGTAAGGGAGGGTATAAAAGTGATGGAGGTACAAGGGATCCAGAGGGAGTGGTGTGGTTGGAGGTACTGTGGATTATCCTGGAGACAGAAAATGGAACCACAATACACATTTGTGTGACCTACGTACCTCAGCCTAGGGAGAACATTTAGATAAGGCTCTGTTGGAAGCTATTGGCATGATGGCAGAAAAAAGGAGGTGCTGCAGGTGGGAGACTACAATCTGCCAGATTTAGACTGTAGCCTCCTAGCAGCAGCTTCAGCTAGAAGCAGGGACATCCTTGACTTCCTAAAGGGGGCATTTCTCAGGCAACAAGTCAGGGAGCCCACCCAAGATGAAGCAATACTGGGCTGGTGCTCACTAACAGGGACAATATTGCAGATGTCAATGCGGGAGGCCACCTGGGGACCACTGATCACTGTACAGTTTGGTTCAACATAAGAACAGCAGTAGAATCAAACCACACAAGGATGAGGGTCCTGGACTTCAAGAAAGCATATTTTTAAAATACAGATGAATGCCTCAGAGATGTGCCTCAGAGACTACCTACTGGGAGGATGACCTGAGCTGGGTAGAAGAACAGTGTGCAAAGCTAAGGGAGGGCATTGCAAAGGCAACAAGCCTTTGCACAAAGGAAGTGAGCAAACACAGGATAAAAAAAGAGACCACTATGGTTCTCAAAAGAAGTGGCTTGAAAAGGTAAAGGCTAAAAAGATAGCATTCAGGAAGTATAAGAGACACAGAGAGAAGAGGAACGGGAGATATATCAGGAGGACACACAGGGAGGCAGGGAAAGCAGTAAGGAGTGCAAAAGTGCAAACTGAAAAAAGAATAGCTGAAGGGGTAAAGAAAGGGGACACAATATTTTGCAGCTACCTAAGTGAAAAAAGGAAGACCAATGGAGGGACTGTAAGGGTATGAAAGGAAGGGTAGATTGCACAGACGAGGATCAGGAAAAGGCAGATATCCTGAACAAATATTTAATTAGGTGTCACAGAGGAAGGAGAAAAGGGAGGGGCCACATAGAAACAACAGAAGCATGGGAAAGAGGGAGACACTATTCACTTTCAGGGAAAAGAGTCCTGAAGGGACTCACAAATTTGAAAGTAGACAAAGCTATGCAGCCAGATGGTGTACATCTGAGGTTATTGAAGGAGCTCAGGGAGGTAATGGTTGCACCTCTGATAGTCCTATTTAACAACATACTGGAAGCAGGAGTGGTTCCAAAGGACTTGAGGAAGGCAGATGTAGTCCTGCTTCAGAAAAGAAGTTGCAGGGAGGAGGCTGGCAACTATAAACCATCAGTCTGACATCTGCGGAAGGGAGGTTAATGGACACACTGCTAAAGGAAAGGATTGTGAAGTATCTTGAATCCAGTGAGTTACAAAACCCAAGGTAGCAGTGTCATGGGATGGGGGCATGTCAAACAAATTTGATAGATTTCTTTGACTGGCTGACCAAGGAAATAGATCATGGTGGGGTAGTGGACATAGTGTACTTAGATTTCACTAACGCTTTTAACACTGTTCCACATAGGAGACTCATAAGGAAACCAGTAGCTTAGGGGTAGGTCCTAAGGTGATAAACTGAGCCAGAAACTGCTTAAGGGATAGACAACACAGGGTGGTAGTAAATGGAGTTCACTCAGAGAATGGAGGGTGACCAGTAGGGTGCCTCAGGGCTCAGTATTAGGACTGGTCCTATTTAATGTCTTTGTAAGTGACATTGCAGATGAACTAAAAGGGAAGGTTTGCCTCTTCGTGGATGATACCTAAATCTGCAATAGGGTGGACACTCCAAGGTAGGGTGGAAAGAATGTGCAGAGTCCTGAGAAAACTTGAGGAGTGGTCAACAGTATGTCAACTGGGTTTTAATGCAAATAAGTATAAAATCATGCACTTAGGGTACCTAGAGGCAGAATACAAAACAGAAAAACAGGCATTGGCAGTCACCAAACAGGAAAGGGATCTGGGTGTAACCACATCTGATTACCTACAGATAGCCAGGTAGTACAACAAGGTAGTTGGTAAGGCCAGTCAGATGTTGGGGTGCATAGTGAGGGGCATCACCAGCAGAAGGAGGGAGGTGATGTTGCCACTGTATAGATCACTGCTGAGATCCCACCTGGAATACTGTATCCACTTCTGGAGTTTGCATCTCCGGAAGGACATGGACAGAGTGGATGCTGTCCAGAGGAGGATAACTAAAATGGTGCAAGGTTTGCATCAGAAATCATATGAGGAGAGACTATAGGACCTCAATATGTATACCCTGGAAGAGAGGAGGAAGGGGAGAATATGATAGAGACCTATAAATGCCTCACCGGGTAAATAAGGTACAGGAGGGAAGTATTTTTTAGAAAAAAAGATGCACAAGAACAAGGGGACATAAAATGAAGCTGGGGGGGGGGTGGTTCAGGAGAGGAAGTAGTTCTTCACAGAAAAAAGTAGTGAATGCCTGGAATAGTCTTCCAGTAAAGGTGGTGGGAGTGAAAACAGTGAGGGGATTCAGGAATACAAGGGATAGATATAAAGAGATTTCAGTGGAAAGCAAGGGTGGGAAGAGAGACAGAGATCAAGTAGAGTCTGTGGTGAAACTACAGGCTGGGGAAAAAAATTGGTAGACTTGGTGGGCCATGTAGTCCTTATCTGCTTTCAAATTATATGTTTCTATGTGCTATTAAAAATGACGTCACAGTTTAGACAATACTATTGATGACATATATGGGACCTCTTGGTGAGAAATAGAAGATAACCTCCCCCTGCTGTTAGGATTTTAACTGAATCCCCCCATTAAAAGGGACTTGGACATTTTTATTTATGTTTTTATTTATTTGGTTTTTGCTAACCGTGTAAGCAGATTAGACCATTAAATGTTTTTTTCAAGTATAATCCTGTTTATAAAAAACTGTAAGAATAAATTTGGGGAATTTATAGAGGCTTATTAGAAAGAGACCCAGCACTGCCAAATGAAGTGTATGTAAGTGAAGTATGCAAGATAGGGACATTTCTTTGTTTTTTGTTTTTTTTCAGGTTTTCTTTTAATGTTAAAGTAATTATTTGGCGCTAGTTTAACCTATAAGCATAGAATTAGCATGGAATATATACGGTGTTCTTGTACAAGAAAATGAAAAATTGCAGAACAGTTTAAATTTGAACTGATTGACATTATTAATTTAAGTATATCTGACAGATCAAAACTATGTGTGTCCTTATACTGTATACATTTTATAATGCATCTGCTTATGGTTTCCATTTATACGAAAAGAATGAAATATTTTAATAGCTGAAAAATGGATAAATCCAATTATCTTTCTGTCAGTTGTTCTCCGTGAGGCAATGCTTTTTTTAATTTGGTTGAATTTTTTAAAAGAATATTATTGATATTTATGTATTGATTCCAATTTATAATCTGGTCCACAATGGTAGTTTTTTTTAATTTTTTTAGTCTTTGGTAACCAGGTAAGGCCAACTAGGCACAAGTGCCTGTTTTCAGGGGTGACCTGGGAGCACTTGGCTGTTACGTGACTTGCTCAGTCATATAGCATGCAAGTGGAGGTTGTGATCATCAAACCTAGGTCTGGTCTGCTGGATTTACCAAGCTCATTCACAGCTCATTACTCTAACCTCTAGGCTATACTGCTAGCCCACATCTGTTAACACATATGTTAACATATAGTTTGTTTAAGGAATAATCCATGACAGGGTGTGGGTTGTGCTAGGATTTACCCATGCCTGGTGCAGTTTGTGTGATCAAATCCACACCAGAAGTGGATAAATCCCAGCATAACCCACACCCTGGAGTGAGTCATTGCAATTTACAATGGGTAGAAAATACATTTTAAAAAACTATTTAATTACAAGCACATATTTATTTTTTTAAACTTCTTTATTGATTTTTTGTAATAACTGTCATCATTACGTCATATAGTCCCCTGCCATAGGTAGAATACATAAGTATGGCTGCAGATTGTACTGGCTAGGAGAGCGTTCTGGCTGGCAGAGTGACAGTCCATGTATTGGGGGAGTGAGTCATGGCAGGGGATGCTACTGTGCAGCTCAGTCAGGAGCCGAGTTTTTTTTTTTTTTAGTTTTCCAGTTCTGTAAGCAGGAACCAGTATTGTGCAATGGACCAGAGAGGTAGTGGCTAGTGATTGAAATATGGGATGGAGTGAGTGTCAGCAGTCATGGAAAAGGAAGTCAAAGGAAGTGAGTGAGCAGCAGCAAGCGCTCAACACCAACCATTGTGGTGATGAGATAATGTGATTTTTTTTTTAAACAGGGGCTTCTTAGTGGGAAACAAGATAGTGAATGGTCAATAGTGACCATTCCAGTGACAAGATTAAGTAATTTTTTTAAGTGGGGATCACATAGTGGGAAAGAAGAAGATGTTAGGCACATGATTATGTTTCTAGCACTTGGAGGTTTTCGTTTTGTGAAGTGGCTAACTGGGTCTTTATGCTTGAGTTATGCTTGAATTTACTCATGCTGAAAATACCTAGTTAGTCAATCAAAGGAGAGGATTCTAAGGTTCCATTGCATAATGTATAAGATACAGCACCATGATCATGATTGTGAAACTCCAATGGGTAGCATCCCAAAATCCCAAAGCTCAGTCTGCTTCAAACTTTCCTTCCTGCAGTATGTGCTAGCTCAACACAGTGCTATTGATAGCCTGAGCTTGAGCAGGGAAGAACATAGGAGCAGGGCTGACTGCATCATTGAGGATCATCAGAGATTCCATTCTCCATGCCAACTAGCTACCAGGGCACACTCAGCATAGCAATTGCAGTGGGGGTGAGCAAGCATACAACATGGGAAGGAGGATCTGACAGAGGCAGCCATAATTCTAATATTGCCCCCATCAACATCCAAATCATGACTAGAGGAGTGGAAGCCTACTGAGGTATGTGGATGTTGGGGGGAGGGCAGGTTACAGATAGCGAAGTGGTGGTTGACATTAGTTTGTGAATGGGTCTGTAGTTAGTTAAGTATTAGTCTGTGTTTGTACACATGGCACCCATGGACAGAGACACATGCAAACCTAGGCTAGTTTTATATAGATTACATTGAAAGATTCTATGAAAGGTTGCTTTTACCATTTGTCAAACTCTACTTAGCTGAACCAAACAGAAGCCCCTCCATGTTTAACCTTGGTAAAATACACAGCAAGCTGTGCCAGGCCTTTGTCATCGTTGTTTCATTGTTTTTTGCTGTTCTTGTTTTAATGCATAAAAGCAGGAAGCAAGGGCATAAAAACCAATGGCTGCTGACATGTCTCTGCTCTTTGGTTATCCGTGAGGAGTGTGGGGGTGTGGGGGCTAAATCTTTAGCAACATCTGGGGGGTTTATTACTGTGTTTCAGACTGTTTTTGTGAATAAATGTGTGTTTGCAGTTTGCATTGGAAAGGAGTCTGTGAGTATCAGAAATGTCCTGGTTGCCATACTGCTGAGGACCTTTATCATGTGACCCAAGGGAGTCATTTGAAGGACACAGGTAAAGCAGGAAGCTAGCATTTCAGGGTATAAAAGGGCTACACATCAAGTGTGCCTTCATGTGAGCATCCAACAGGTTAAGTGTTATGGACTAGAAGTATGGCACTGGTGTCTTAGGGGTGTCAATAGGTAGGGCACAGTTCCACAGGGGACTCTGCTTGTGCATCCACCAAACAGCCATAGTAGAAGGTAAGTAGAACTACACAGGCTTGGGGGGGCAAGAGGTACCACAACAGAGATGTTCACATCTGCCCTATGCCCTATCCATTTAAGGATAATATTGTAGTACAGCTGCAAGGCCTACAGGTAAAGTCCACACTTGTTTTAACTCACTATCTGGAGCAGGACAATAAAGCAACAGTGCAACCTCTCTAATAGACAAACCTACACAGGTAAATGTATAGCTACAGTACTACACCACACAAACATCTTAGATATTGTAAGTATTTTGGGGCAGCCATAAGATTGGGGAAGACAGTAAACTTGATGGAGATGTTGCAGAGCCATCTTCCAAAATGGTGATCTGGGAAACAGTGGGTACATAGCTTGCAGGAGACTCTGATTCATGATAGAGGAAGTGAACCAACTCAGGTTGGAGGTCACCAGATGGAGGGGGAATACCATCAACAGGGGCCTGGGAGCTTGGACATCTCTCCCCCAGAGGCCCAAAGACTTTGGGAACAGAATGGTGAATAGTGGGGAGATAGAAAGGGTGGTTAGGAAGGGCTAAGTCCAGATCCCAGAAGTGGTGACTAGGAATGAATTTCAGCCTTTCAATTCACTGGTTAGAGTCACATCTCATAGGATCCTGGCTTATAGCATTAAGAAGGCAGTAACCCCAATAGTTAAGGTTCAATCTCCATATAAGGCTATACTGGAGTAGACTGCTGGGGGGGAGTAGAAAGTAAGGATAAATGGTGGGAGAAGATTTGTAGTACTGGGGTACGGAATTGTACTGGATATGGGGAGCCTGGCCAAGGGCCTGCAGCCTGGGAGTCAGGGGTGATATTCCTTCAGGTATGATAGCAATCAATTAATCATCATCCATTTGTAAAATAGTGCTATTTCAAAACCATAGTGCTAGTACATAGCCATAGAAATTCTTAAAACAACTACGCGTATAAAAACAACTGCAGCATATCAAATAAAATCAGATAATGCCAAAGTAAATAAATGAGTTTTTAATGCAGATTTAAAACTCTCCACCATCAGACACTGTCAAACCTGATGAGGCAGAAAATTCCACAGGGATGGGGTCAGAAATTCAAATGCATGGGCCCCAGATGACTTTAAACGAACCCTGGGAATCTCTAGCAATCCCTCGTCAGTCGAGTGAAGTGGCTGGGAGGGACAATAGGGATAAAGAAGATCTTGCAGATAACTTGGTCCCTGTCCACGTAAGGCCTTGTAGGTCAGTAAACTGACCTTAAAGGTGATCCACCACTGAATAGGCAGCCAGTGAAGATCATGCAGCACTGGCATGACATGACAGCTATGAGGTAACCCAGTCAACAGCCTAGCTGCTGCGCTCTGCACCAGCTGCAAGTGGCGGATATCAACCCCTGGTAGTCCTAGGTACAAGGCATTACAGTAATCAAGGCGTGAGGTTACAAAGGTGTGAACCAAAACTGGTAGGTCCTCGGATGGAACTAGGTTCTTGATCCGGGCTACATTGCTTAGATGGTAAAAGGCAGTCTTGACAACGGATGACATCTGATGTTTAACCATCAGCCCGTCATCAAGAATCACATCCAGATCTAGCACCCGTTCAGAGGTTGTTAGCTGGTGACCGTCGAGCCAAAGCTCTGAGGCTCACTTCTCTGATGGCCCCTATACCCAATGGGCCGGGTCCTCCACCAAAACCTCAGTCTTGTCTCGATTCAGCCTCAGCCAACTGGTGCTCATCCAGTCCTCAATCTCGGAAAGGCAGTGGTTAAAACTCGAGATAGCTCCCCCCGATTGGGCACAAAGGACAGGTGGAGCTGAGTATCATCTGCATAGCCGTGAAAACTCAGCCCATACCTCCTTACAATGTCTCCCAATTGCAGCATATACACTACAAACAACATGGAGGACAGTACAGAGCCCTGCGGAACTCCACATGGCAGGGAGACCATGTCGGAGGCATAAACCCCACAGACAACTCTCTGAAACCTGCCAGTGAGGAAAGAATGGAACCATCTGAGGACTGTACCAGACAGTCCATGGATTGACCACAGACACGTGACCAACACCGCATGGTCCACAGTGTTAAATACTGCCAAGAGATCAAGAAGAATCAAGTTGGAACGGCTCCTCCGATCTCTTGCTGTTAGGAGATCATTGAGAACCCAAAAAAGGGTGGTCTCAGTACTATGCCATTTCTGAAAAACAGACTGGAGAGGATAGTAGATGTCGTGGATGGTCAAATGATCCTCCAGCTGCAGCATGACCACCATCTCAATAACCTTACCCACAAATGGAAGGTTAGAGATAGGTCTGTAGTTAGCAAGACAGTTTGGATCGAGAGATGGTTTCTTAAGAAGGGGTACCACTACCGCCTCCTTCAGGGCGTCCGAAAACACTTCGGAATCTAACAAACACCAGACTATCTCAGCAAGGACCAAGCCGATAGCCTTAACACACCCCACAAGGAGGCGCATTGGGCCAGGGTCCAAACCACAGCAGGTTGGCCGCAAAGACTGGACAATCTTCACGACGTCTCCGATCGCCGGCCTGCTGAAGTCAGACCAGACAGACTGAGGAGCTGCCTCCTCCCACTTATCACCGTCTGCCCTGATGGGGTGTCCCATGTGAATCTCAGACCTGATGTCAGCAACCTTATCAGCAAAAAAGCGAACAAACTCGTCACACTTGTCTTGCGACAATGCTCTCCGAGACTGCAGACAGACTGGATTGCACAGTCATTCTACAGTTTAGAAGAGCCGAGTCAGTCGATTTTGTGCTGCAGCAATCTCCCTGGAGAGGAACTCTGCCTTCTTATGGGAGATAGCCCACTATAAGGACTATCAGCCGGCTAACAATCTAAGTCTGTTGTCATCCAGGCCTGATTTTCGCCAGCGACACTCCAGCCTTTGTCCCACTTTCTTCAGCTCCCTCAAGGTCCCATCAAACCAAGGGGACCAAGGGTGCTGGGTAAGGGGACTAACACAGACAGGAGCGAGATAATACAGAGCCCCAGTCACAGTGTCATTATAACCCCAGACTAGGGCATCTGGATCACCACTATTCCTCAGCAGTCCCGATAGGTCCAGCACTGCCAACAGGCCATTAGCAGAGCAGATACTTCACAAGATCCAGACCCTGACTAGGAGGATGACAGGAGTACTGGGAGCCCAGATATTCTGTTCCACTTGGGAACCAATGCTATGTAGGGTAACAGGACAGAAGTAGTACAGGATAGGTTCAGGGTGTTACAGGAGAGGCAGCATTGGTAGCCTTCTCTGAAGTGCTACCTTTGCCATGATTTTTCAAGGGTGGGAAGGCTTAGATTGCAGACTTCAACATGTGGATGAAGGGGTGGTGCAGGGAGCAGGGTTATGGGTAATGGGGGACTGAGGAATGCTCTGGGAGAAAAAGGCATTGTATACAGTTTATTTCCATCCCCTCAGTGGAGGGGGGAACCAACACACTGGGAAGAAACCTGGAGGAGTATGGCAGTAGATATTTAAACAAGGCTGGGGGAGGGCTTTACCAGTGAAGAGAACTCTAAGCGTTCACATGGAGAGAGCAACTTGGTGCCCCAAGGCAATATTCTCAGGGTAGGTAGGTGGATTGTAGGGGACAAAATGATGGATGAAATTGGGAGGGTCACACAATTTGAAAATACATGATGATGCAGAAAAAAGGCACAAGTGGATAATGCACATTTGTGAAGGGGAAGCTCACAGGCTCCAAAAAAATTCTAAGGGGAGCCAGTCATCCTGGAAGGCCATAACAATCAATGTCAGGAGCAAGGGCAACAAAGTAAGGGCTCTCCAGGTTCTGTCAGCAGTAGCCCATCTGAACCTTATTGGCACTGCAGAAACAATGGGGATTCAGTATGTTAACTTGGACCTCACAGTTCTAGGATATTCAATCTTCAGGAATGGTAGAGACAGGAGTAGAAGAGGAGCGGTGGCCCTTGTTTGTGACCAAGAAAATTAAGACCACAAGGCACATAATCACAAGAAAAGGAGCAGAGACAGAGATTCAGTGGGTGCAGACTGTAGTAGAAAGGGCAGAAATATAAGATATGAGTTGTATACATGTCCCCTAATCAAAAAGATGGGCTTGACAAAGGAACTAGTAGAAGAAATCAGAAGGCAGGAGCACTTAGAAATGTGGTGGTCACTGGTGATTTCAGAGCTGTCACACCACCTGATAGAAACAAAAAAACATAGACTGATGGCAGATAAGGACCGCTTGGCCCACCTAGTCTTCCCATTTCCCTACCTATTGGACAAGCTGCAGATCCTAATGAACCAACAGCCTACTTCTTCCTACCCCCCCTCCAGAATTGCCTTATGTCTGTCCCATGCATTCTTGAATTCCCCCACTGTTTTTGACACAACCTCCTCAGGAAGGCCTTTTCATGCATCCACCACCCTCTCTGTGAAAAAATACGTCCTCACATTGCCCCTGAGCCATCCTCCCTCTATCTTCAAATTGTGTCCCCTTGTTCTTGCACATCTCTTTTTCTGAAAGATGCTACCCTCTTGGACTTTGTTGATTCCCTTGAAGTACTTGAAAGTTTCTATCATGCCCCCTTTCCTCAAGGGTATATATATTGAGTTCCTTTAGTCTCTCCTCATATGGCTTCTCTTGCAGACCCTGCACCATTTTAGTTGCCCGCCTCTGGACTGCCTCCATCCTGTCTATGTTCTTGCACAGATGGGGTCTCCAGAACTACATGTAGTACTCCAGAAGGGGTCTCACCAACTGTCTATACAGAGGGGTAGCAACTTCTTGTTTTCTACTGGTGATGCCTCTCCCTATACATCCCAGTATCCCCCAGCCAGCCTTACTGCCTTCTCACATTGCTTGCTTACTTTAGATCATCTGATATGACTACCCCCAGGTTCCTTTCCATTTGTTTATTTTATTTTATGTTTTTAATTTTTTTAGTTTAACCAGGTATAGCACACTAAGCTGAAAGCTTTTTTACAGGAGCGACCTGGGAGCACAAGGAGGTTAAGTGACTTGCTCAGGGTCACACAGTATGCAAGTGGAAGCTGTAGGATTCAAACCCAGGTCTGGTCTGCTGGATGTCACCAAATTTGCAGCTCAGAGCCTTAGACCACTGCTCTATACTGCCTCCATTTGTGTTGTTTATTTCCTCCCCCCCCCCCCATTGTGTACTCTTTCCCTGTTTTTTTTGTTTCCCAGGTGCATTAATTTGCAATTCTTTGCATTGAATCTAAGCTGCCATACTTTTGACCATTCCTCCAACCTTGCCAAATCCCTTCTCATTCTTTCCCTTGGGCCCTTGTGTATCAACGCTGTTGCAGGTCTTTGTGTCGTCTGCAAAAAGACATACTTTTCCTTCCAGTCCCTCTGCAGTGTCACTTATAAAGACATTAAAAAGGACTGGACCCAGTACTGAACCCTACGGTACCCTGCTAGTAACCCCCCTTTCTTCAGAGTGGACTGCGTTTTACTATCACTCTCTGTGTCCTGTTGTCCAGCCAATTGTTTACCCAGGCTACCATCCTGGGACCTACTCCCAGGCTGGCTAATTTGTTTATTAATCTTTTCTGTGGGACTGTGTCAAATGCCTTGCTGAAGTTTAGGTAGGCCATGTCCACAGCCCCTCCCTGGTCTACTACTTTGGTTACCCAGTCAAAGAAATCTATTAGATTTCTCTGACATGACTTTCCCACTGAGAATCCATGCTGCCTTGGGTCCTGTGCCCCGCTGGCCTCTAGGTACGCAATAATTAATTCTTCAAGAAGTGATTCCATCATTTTCCCTACCACTGAGATCATGCTAACAGGTCTGTAGTTTCCTGCCTCTGCTTTGCTCCCACTTTTGTGAAGGGGAATCACATCTGCCCACCTCCTGTCCTTAGGTACCCCCTTCCATGATTTATTAAAAAGGGTAGTCAGTGCAGTCACTAGTTCTCTCCTTAGTTCTTTAAGAATCCTGGTGTGAATCCCATCAGGCCCCATTGCTTTGTCCACCTTCAGTTTTAGGAGTTCTTTCAGAATCCTTTCTTCTGTGAAAGGACTGGTATCAACCCTCCCCCATCCAGAGTGCTGCTATTGATTGGATTAGGTATCTCCCCCTCTCGTTTGTGAATACTGAGCAGAAGTATTTATTCAGTATCCCTGCTTTTTCAGTTTTTCTCTGCCCACCCACCCTCCCCTTTATTAAGCCTTACTATCCTCACTTGGTCTTTCTTTGCCCCCTAATGTACCTATAAAAGGTTTTATCCCCCTTCTTAACCAAGTTGGATATCTTTTCCTTGGTTTGGGCCTTTGCTATTCTGACTGCCTTCTGATTTAACTGGTACAGTTCTCTGTCCTGTTCAGTCTGTTTCCTTATACTCCCTGAATGCTATCTTTCTCACTAACCTTCCCCACTACCTCTTTTAGGAACCACAGTGTTTTTTTCTTTCATTTTGATTTATCTGTTTCACACAAAGGCTTGTTGCCTCTGTGATGGCAGTTTTGGTGTTTCCCCATTGTTTCTTCACCCCTCCTTCTTGCCTGTTTGCTAGCACTTTTCTGAGGCACTCTCCTATTTTGACAAAGTCAGCCCTCCTAAAGTCCAGTACCTTCACTGTTGTATGGTTTAACTCTGCAATTGTGTTTATCATGAACCACACTGTGTCTGATGGTCACTTGTTCCCAAATGGCTACTCATTTCTAGATCTGAGATCCTCTCTCCATCCCCATTTGGGAGTACCAGGTCTAAGATTGCTCCCTCCTGAGTGGGTTCCAACACTAGCTATCTGAGACAGGCAGTTGAAATTCAATGCAAAGAAGTGCAAGATAATGCATATGGGGCACAAAAACCCTGGCACAATATACCAGTTGTGGGGTGAGGATATAGCATGCACCAAGCAGGAAAGAGATCTTGGGGTTGTCATCTCTGATGACCTCAAGGTAGGGAAACAGTGTGACAAGGCAGCAGGTAAAGCAAATAGGATGTTGGGATGTATAGGCAGGGGCATCACCAGCAGGAAAAGGGAGGTCATAATTCCGATATACAAGACACTAGTGAGGCCCCACCTGGAGTACAGTGTACAGTTCTGGAGACCATACCTACGTAAGGACATAGACAGGGTAGAGAAGGTTCAGAGGAGGGCAACAAAGATGGTGCATGGATTGCATCACAAGTCCTATGAAGACAGGTTAAAGGAACTGAACATGTACTCCATGGAGGAGAGGAGGGAGAGAGGGGATATGATAGAGACATACAAGTATCTTACAGGGAGGAACAGGGTGCAGGAAAACACTATTTTTAAGTGAAGAAGATGTTTCAGGACTAGAGGGCATGGGATGAAGTTGGAAGGAGGACGATTCAGAGGAAACGTGAGAAAGAATTTCTTCACAGAACGGGTGGTGGACAAGTGGAACACCCTGCCAGAGGAAGTGGTGGGGGCTGAAACAATCACAGGATTTAAGAATGCATGGGATAGACATAAAGGAATTCTGGAGGTCGGGGGTAAGGGGCAACAGACTTCTAGGAAAACAAACTGAACTTACAAGCTCAAATGGGCAGACTTGGTGGGCCATAGGCCCTTATCTGCCAACACTGTCTATGTATCTATGTATCTATGTATCTATGCTCCCTGTAGGGCATCGAGAATGACCCTGCTTTTGGATGTGGCTGCAGCAAAGGTGCTCCAGTTAACATCTGGCATATTCAGGTCCCCCATCAACAATATCTACCCTTTTTCTGCCACCCTAAGGATACCTTCTATCATTTCCTTGTCCATTTCCTCCCTAAGACAGGGTTCAGTGAACAACCCCTCATGTGGATTGTGGTGCTATTTCCAGTCTCCAGGGTGACCCGCAGGGCCCCCTCTTCTCCCTGTTTATCCTTTACTTTCTTTGCTTTGATCCCTTCTCTTATGTAGAGAGCTACTCCCCCCTCCTCTTCTACCCTCCCTGTCCCTCATGTAGATTGTATACCCTGGTATGTTGACATCCCAGTCATGGTTCTCTGTGTGCCATGTTTCTATGACTGCCGTGATATCCAGGTGTCCATCTTTCATTAAGGCCACCAGTTCAGGGAGCTTGTTTCCTAGACTACAGGCATTGGTACTCATTACCCTCCATTTTTTGATGGCCCCTTTTTGCCTCATCCCTGTCCTTACTGCCTTTGCCTTTTTCTCCATTTACCCCTGCCCTTTTCCCTACTGACTTCTCTATCTTGGTGTTTACCTCACTAACTACCCTGATTTTTTTTGGGGGGGGGCTAGGATTTCCATTCTCCTTTTCAGTGCCTCCCCCCTTGGCTAGTTTAAATGCTTGCCAATGAAGCACTTAAACCTATCACCTAGGATCCTGGTTCCCCTCCGGGACAGATGCTGACCATTGCACCAGTATAGACCTGTATCCCTCCAGTTTGACCCCCAGTCCCCAATGAAGCCAAAACCCTGAATACTGCACCAGGTTTTTCAACCATTGATTGAATCCTATTGTGCGGAGCACCCAAGCCTCACCCATGCCATAGACAGGCAGCACCTCCAAGAAGGTTACCTTGTGTGTGACTTGTCTTCAGCCCCTCCCCAACTCCACAAACTCCTCCTGCACTGCTCTGATCCCTTTCCCAGACAGGTCATTTGTCCCTAGGTGGACAATGACATCCAGCTCCCTCCCCCATGCAGCTACTCCCACAATCCTGAGGATTCGCTCCCTGCCCCTCCAAGCCATGGGGCCAGATAGGCACCTTACCTTCCTCTGCCCCCTCCCTCAGTTCTACCCTCCTAACAATGGAGTACCCCACCAGGAGTTGTTTCCTTCCCCTATGGGGTCCCATGCCACCCTTCTGTGGGTCTTCTTTGTAAAGGTTCCCAGCATCCTCCTTGGTCTCCACTGTGGGTGCCTTCATAGAGGAACCACACTCTGCCAGAATGGCATATGAATTGTGGAGAGGTACAGCTGGAGGGATGTGCCTCCATTCCACTACACTCCCCCTCCCTGAGCCCTTTGTGATCCAACTGCTCCTCTTTCTTTGCAACCTCTGAGCCAGCAGCATCGGCCCTCGTAGTCCCTGTGTGGTAGATGAGGTCCCACGAATCCTAGCAAACTCAGCCTGGAGATGAACAACCTCCTCCCTCAGCCCAGAGAGGTGCCTGCAGATGGGACAACACCACATTCTCCAGAACATCTCCTGGAAGACTGCTGTGCCACAGGCACTGCACTGCAGCACTCCTATCATGTCTTATTTGTGGCCCCCCAACTATTGTTTTGTATGCTTACTCTTTCCTCTCTCTGTTTATTTTATTTATTTATTTTTTGCATTTTATTTTTTTTTCTCTCTACTTTCCCACTGCCTCCGTGCCCTTAAAGCTCCTGCTCTTCCTATTCTGGAACATGAAGTTCCTGTATTCCTCAGTAGTCTCCTTCTTACTTGCTCAGAGTCAGACCTCCAGCAGCTAGGGAAGGATGGAGAGCTACTCATTTCCTTCTAGGAAGGTGAGTCATTTGTGTCTCTGCAATCACTCCATTCCTGCTCCAAAACAGGAAGTTCCTGTTGTCAGTCAAATCCTGTGCCTATAAAGTGGAACTAGGTAAGGGTGGAAGGGGTGATGGGTGGTGGGGAGGGAGGTCTATATAGCCCCAGTAGAGTAGTAAAGTTCTAACAGCACCTCCTTCCTCTTGCTGTTCTCTGCCAAAAGCTAACTAGGGCAGTTTTAAATCCAAACACCTGGCTTACCGCTGCCCAAGGCACTCCCCCTAATTCACATACTGTAGACTGGAGCAAAATCAGCTTGTAAAAGTCATATTCTTATTAAGTCTTCCATGGTAAAACATCTGTTAAATTTACCATATGATATGACATGTTGTGGTCTTTTCCTAATCCCTCCAAAAGTGTACAAGTTTTTCAAATCTGGTAACAATATGCTTATCAGAATGGAGACACAGTAAATTGGATAGATGTTTTGTAACTTATTACTCAGGGCTCATATACAGTATGTGTTTTTCTTACAACAATTCCAAAAGTGATGAGTTATTTTCCACTCTGGATGCAGAAATTTAGTATTATACCATCAAAATCAGGTAACTCTAATGCACTTTTTAATATGAATGATAGCAGCTAAGATTTTAACATTTGAGTAGTGACTTTAGAAACTGCTGTGGTTGGTTAGGAATTTTTAGAATAATCAAGTGAATCTATTATTAAAATAATGATGTGTGTTAGTACAGGGTCATTTATTTTATTTATTAATTATAGAAAACAATAGATAGGTTTGCAATATACACAGATTTAATTTTGCTGTTTTTTTATTTGCTTGTGTTTGTTTGTGAGCCCTGAAGAGGAGTCTGGGCTTGAAATGGTACCTTGGTATTCAGCACCGAATTTCTGCATGGTTTTCTTGAGAATAAATACTAAACTAAATTACCTTCAAAAATGGTGGTGAATACATTTTAATTCCACTATCTGTATGATACATTTAACAAATAAACATAAATAATGAGTTTTTTTTTTTATAAATGTCTGTTTAGGCAGTCATAAAGCAGAGGAAGACTGCACCAGAAACTGAACTATAATGCAAGCTAAATTGATTTGCCATACATGTTGGTCTGTGTATTAGAAATACAATGTATCATTATGAAATGTAAATGTAACCCCTAGGCGGTGCTATCCAAAGGGCTACTACCCCTGCCTGCTTGGCTACTAACAGGTTAAGGGGCCTGGGTTCTGAAACAGGTGCCTCCACCCAAAGGTCAGGGTTGGTTGTGGTCAATCTAACCAGGTCACAGCCCTCTGGGACACTTTGACCCCCTCAACTCCCACTAGTGGCCCATACAATACACAATACGCACCTTCCCAACATCACAGATATGCTTTGTACATACACATATATTTGACACTTACCCCAAGGACTGGTTCCTTCAGCTTGGCTCTAGGGACCCCCTGTAAAATAAGGTGACGCAGTACAACAGCAACAGTGCAATACCTTCAGCATAAACTGACACCACAGTCAATGTAAAGTGCAGAAAAAACAGATCTCATTTATTTAGGGGACTATAACAAGAACAGCAGATAATCAGGTTAATTGGCTTAAACACACTAAGAATTACACTACTGTGCATGCAATCAGAGTCCCATTCAGTCACACTGTCTGGGTACCCAGGATGGGGGAAAAGGCTAGCCAGGACCATTGCGCGGGGTAGGCTGACATCGCAGCTGGCTGGGGCCCTGTGATGGAGAAATAACATGCACACACACAATTTGTAATCCGGAGCCGGAGGGCTCAGTTCATGGAAAGAAAAGCGCATAACAGTCAGATGACACACTTCGATTTAAGAAAATTTGCAGGGAGCTACCCTGATAATTACTCATGGTACCTGGGGCAAAGCCTTTCTCTGCTGGCAGCAACTGCAAGTCCTTTATATGATGCTCAACATTGGCCCCCATCTTAGGCCAGTAGAATCTGGTCCGCACTAAATCAAGGGTACAGTCTATACTGAGGTGCCTCATGTGGTTGTGTAGGGACCTCAGCACCAAGTCTCTGAACACGATGGGCAAAACCAATTGTTGCTTGTCTACATGTCCCCCTCTGTCTACTGTTTCTCTGTAAAGCAATCAGTTAATCAGTTTCAGCTTAGGGCCTTCTTTATACAATAATGCAGTTCTCAAATCAGAGGAGTGCAACTTGGACACATCTTTCCCTGTGTAGAGGGTTTCAAGGGCTGATCTGATCATGGGATCTCGGGATTGAGCCCGCTGGATGCTGTCATTATCAAGCTGAGGCAATGCACTACTATCTAATGCAGAAAAGTGGCAATAAGCAGCAGGTATACAATTGCCAGAGGGCCCCAAGCAATCTACCAGACAGTCCACTGCATCTGTGGACATTTGTTCCTCCTTGTCAAATTTTTGGCATAATGCTCAAATGTCAGGTTCGGACAGTCTGATCCAATCACTTCTGGAAACAGGCCTCCAGGAGAGAGCATCAGCATCTACATGATTCAGGCCTGCTCTGTATTCAACAGCGTAATCATAGGTAGACAACACAGAAAGCCACCTGTGGCAGGTGGCATCCAATTTGGCTGAAGTCTGCACATAAGTCAAAGGATTATTATCTGTCTTTACCAGTATCTTGGCCCCATACAAGCATTAATGGAATTGGTCAACAATGGCCCACTTCAACACCAGGAACTCCAATTTATGCACAGGATAGTTTTTTTCAGATGGGGTCAGACTTCTGCTGGCAAAGGCCACTGGTTTCAGGCCATTCTCATGCTCTTGATACAACGTGGCCCCAAGCCTTGTAGACTAGCATCAGTATGTAATACATAGGGTTTTGCATAGGCAAGGACAGGAGCGTGAGTGAGTTGGTATATGATTTCATGAAAAGCAGCTTCACAATCAGGCATCCATCATGACCCAAAAGACTCATTTGGATGGAAATACACTCTCTCAGCTTCAGTGGAGGCCACTCTTCTGTATTTTCTGTTGGTGGAAGGGTAACTTTGGGTAAGATTCAGAAGTGGGTGAATCACCTTTGAATAGTTCTTAATGAACCACCGGTAATAACCATAGAATCCTAGAAATCTTTGTAATTCTTTTAGGTTGCAGCGCTGGGGCCAGGTGGTCAAGGCCTCAACTTTGCTAGGATCAGTCTCTATCCCCTCAGTGGACACTATATGCCCCACATACTTTACTGATGTCTGAAAGAACTGGCATTTGTCGATGGATAGCTTGAGGTCGAAATCTTGTAGGTGGTCCAACACTTAAAAAATTCTGCTTTCATGTTCCTTCAATGAACTCCCAAACACTATAACATCATCTAGATATACTAGGCACTTCAATAAATTCATGACCCCCACTGCTCGCTCCATCAACCATTGGAAAGTGGCTGGGGCACTCAAGATCCCTTGGGGCATCCTCATAAATTCATAGAACCCAAGTGGACATATAAAGGCTGTCTTCTCACGGTCTTCTGGGGTCATGGGGATCTGGTAGTACCCACTGCAAAGATCCAACACTGAGAACCACTTGGTACCATTCAAACAGTCTAAAGCATCCTGAATACGGGGCATGGTGTATTGATCAGGGATGGTCTGCCTGCTGAGGGTCCGACAATCCACACACATTCATACTGTTCCATTCTTCTTTCTCACTACTACAATAGGTGAAGCAAAAGAGCTTCTGGATTCTTGCATCACACCAGCCACGAGCATCTCCTCTAGGTGCCGTCTCACATCATCTATGTCAGCAGATGCCAGGCATCGAGACCTCTCACGGAATGGCTGCTAATCATGCTGCCAGATATGATGCTCAGCTCCTTGCACACATCCCACATACCATTCCTTTAGTTAAAACATCTGGTCTTTCTGGGCAAGTTTCTCATTGATTCTCATCTTCCATTTGGCTGGCAACAGGGAATCACCAAAATCAAACAAGTCGGGCGTCACTTTGTCATTCTCCCCAGAGTACTTGTTACTGGGTAACACTGCAGTGTCAGCACAGTGTACGGTAGCCAGGGTGCAGCCTGTATTTACCCAAATTTCTCTGTCTGACACATTGTGAACCTGGACCATCACCCATCGAGCATAGGCATGTGCCCAAGCGGGTAAGATACTGGGCTTAACCAGCAATCCTTCTGGCAATTTTCCATCACCTGGTGCATCCAGCATGAGTATCTTGTTCTTAACATCCTTTTTTAATCAGACTTCTCCTTGTAAAGTACACTGAGCATTGGGCACCAGGATCATGGACTCAGGGCCCTTCTTCCATACAATCCCAACTGATTCATCTGGTTCCACCTCTTCGGCATTCTTCCATGACTCATAAGCCTTCTTAATCAAAGCAGGAATCCTGAAAGCTCTACCAGTCCACTGCCTCTGTCTCTCATAGCATAGTTGTGCCAACCTCATGAACGTATGAGCATTTATCCCAATTAGTAATGGAACCCCATCGTACAATCCAGTAGGGGGACACACTAAGGCCAAGGTCTCCACTTGCTCCGCCACTCCAGCAACCAAGGTGGGGAAAGACAACCAAATTCTAATGTATCCAGAATAGGGTAGCCCTTTTCAGTTAACCCCCGAATGCTTCTGGTACCAGTCTTGGAACATGATGGTTACTTGGGAGTCACTGTCCAGTACAGCCCTAGTAGACACTCCGTTTACTTTCACAGTTATCTCCATGGAGGGACCCACCACTTCGGACCACTCCAGTGGCACTGATGTTGGTGTTGATCGGGCCTTGGCCCTGGTAGCATAACTTTTTCAAACAGCTCCCCCTGGTGGCTGTGTATGGTTCCTGTGATGCCAGGCCAGCAACCTAGCAGTAACCCTCCTCAAATTCTCTGGCGAGCGACAGGCAGACTGGATGTGCCCATCCTCCCCACAGTGATAACAAAACTCAGTTTCTGTAGAGTCTTTGAATGGTGGGGGGTCCTGTCTTTGCTGGGGTACCTCAGGGGCACCTCGAGGCCCTTCCTGGACTTGGGGTCTACATTCTTGAACTTTTGTATCTCCACTACTGTTGGGGGTTAGGGCAGTCCTTTGCAGCTCCCCCACCATGGCTCTCAACTCTCGGATCTCTGCCAATAAGTTACGCTCAGTCCGGGTCTCAGAAAAAACAACATGCACTCCCTCTCCACTTTTGGTCTCTGAGGGTGCCTGATACAGATCAGGTTCTCTGGATGCCTCAGTCAACTCTTTAATCAATTCTCTCAACTGCTGGGCCTCATCTGAGTCACTCCTCTCTGGAGTCTGGCAAGTGTTCACAACCCCAGCATAGGGCTCCCAGCCCTCCTCATCGATCTCAATCTCACAAATTTCTTTCATCAGGTGGCAGTATTCGGGAGGGTTTGCCCTTCTATCTTGCAACTGGAGCTTCAATATCATTACACTAGAAAATCTAGCTGACTTCGGGATGTGGGCCAGTCTGACCCGATCCAGCTCTTTTGCAGGCACTCCTCCTTTCCTATAGGCCCTCTGCAGAGCCCTCTCAATCCTGGTAACAACAGCAGACGACTTCTCGTTTTTCCACTGCTAGCTGACTTGAACTACCATAACAAGTCATCCTCTGATTCAGTACTTCCAAACACTCCTTCCAGTGCTGAGAGGTATTCAGCTGCAGTAGCTTCTGGACTAGTTGCTCGCAGAAAACGATGACCTCCAGTGCAGGGCCTCTCAAACTCTCCATTAGTCACTTCCGCTTTCCCCCTCTGAATACTGCCATTCCTGCACTAAAGGGGTAGCATAGTTCATCTAGGTTTCTAGATCATCCTCCCCCATAGGCACTGTGACTGTGCCTGAGAAAAGTCTGAGCTTTTGGTAGGAGTCCAGCTGTATCAGGGGAATTATGATGGGGGTGGCCACTACTGGGGAGCTCTTAGGGGACACTGGAGATGTGGCTGGGTAATGCAGGGGTGTGTGGTCCTTTGACAGGTCTAGCACTTTTACAATCTCTTGAGCAGTTCTCCCTTCAGACGTTAACAATTTGAGCAGCTTTTCCTTAAACCCATCTATACTGGGGACCCACCCGGGGTGGCCGGACTACTATGCAAATCAATGACCCTTCACCCCTTCTGGGTACCTTTGTGCAAAATAACAGGGGGTACCTTCTCAGGATCTATTTGGTAGCTAACCAAGAGCAGTACTATCATATTTTGTTCAAATAAATCTGCATCTCGCCCCCTTACTTCCACCTTGCCCACGCCCTTAACCTGCTCCACAGTGGAAACAATATCAGCATTACTGGTCCCTAATGGGACATCCAATAACAGAATAGCCTGTTGGGGGTCTAACCCCTCAGCTTCACTCCACCCCATCATTCAGTGCATTAACAGTTTATGGGGGGCAATTTTTAGCTTAGGCGTAGCAAGCTCTTCCATTTTCTCTCCCAAACTGAAGATATTGGGGTAATTTCCTCACATAGCCACCAGAGGATGCTAATCCAAGCAGTGCCTCCAAGATGTAACCCCTAGGTGGTGCTATTCCAAGGGCTACTGTCCCTGCCTGCTTGGCTACTAACAGGTTAAGGGGCCTGAGTTCTGAAATGGGTACCTCCACCCAAAGGTCAGGGTTGGTTGTGGTCAATCTAACTAGGTCACATCCCCTGGTGACCCCCCCTCAGCTCCCACTAGTGGCCCACACAATACACAATAAGCACCTTCCTAACACCCCAGATATGCTCTGTACATACACTTATATTTGGCACTTACCCCCAGGACTGGTTCCTTCAGCTTGGCTCTGGGGACCCCCTGTAAAATAAGGTGATGCAGTACAACAGCAACAATGCAATACCTTCAACATAAACTGACACCGCAGTCAATGTAAATTGCAGAAAAAAAACAGATTTGATTTATTTAGGGGACTATAACAAGGATGGGGGATAATCAGGTTAATTGGCTTAAACACACTAAGAATCACACTACTGTGCATGTAATCAGAGTCCCATTCAATCACACTCTCTGGGTACCCAGGATGGGGGAAAAGGCTAGCCAGAACCATTGCCCAGGGTAGGCTGGCGTCGCAGCTGGTTGGGGCCCTGTGATGGAGAAATATCATGCACACACATAATTTGTAATCCGGAGTCGGAAGGCTCAGTTCGTGGAAAAAAAAAGCACAAGACAATCAGATGACACACTTTGGTTTAAGAAAATTTGCAGGGAGCTACCCTGATAATTACTCATGGTACCCATGCTAAACACAGGAGGGCTGATGGATGAACTTTCTGGATTGCCAGAGGAAGCAAGGGCCACATGAGTTGCTTTGGCTCTGTTCTTGTTCAGGAAAGGTGCAAGGGGCTGGTCCCTCATCGATGGATCTTTTTTCTGTGCAGCAGGGTAGGGAGACAAGGCCCTTGTGGCTGGGCCTATCTGCATCAGGCAGTGCGGATTCAGTCTGATATTTGCTGGGAAACAACTTCCAGCACTAGCACACAGTTTACAGCAATGGAATCGGATCGCGATCCCCATCCAGCACATTCATATGAAAATCTTGTTACCGTACCAGGCCACAGAGTCCCGACAGGCTGATCACTTTCAACTAAATCTTTGGTCTTCTACAGGTTAAGCCTGGTCCCACAGCAGCAGCTTGCTTTGCTCTCTCAAATTCGGAAATAATTTGATGAAAATCCTCTCTTTCCTCTCAGGGCAGAAATCAAGCAAGTAAACCAGAAGTCAGGCCTTCCACAGTTCTCCCGTGCGAACTACGCCGCAATGGCCATTTGAACACACAGAGCTGCTGCTCCTTCAGCTTCCAACTCGAATCTGGCTTGCCAGCAGACAGCTCAAGGCATTTCCCCCAGAATCCACAAGGTCCAATTGGCTGGTGCCTCTGTCAGTCACAATACACTCCCCCCGTTGGTGTAAAAAAGGCGCCAGCAGCCCAAACTACATTTTCCAGAGTCTGGCACCACACAGATCCACTTTAGCGGGCTCCATTTTAGAGTCCTCACACCCAGTTGGTTCAATTCAGCAGTTCGGAACCAAAATGGTGGAGGAAAATAAAGACAGTCTGGGCTGCAAGAAAGGCAGGTTTGGCAAACTACATTTTCATTACTATGCTAATGTTTTACCAATAATTATTTACATCTTTCAGGAGGGCTCCCTCTGCGCATTTAGCAATGGCAGAAGGGAAGCGCTTAGGCAGTAGTCTGGGCAGGACTTGGGCATAGAAATGCACAGCCCCCACCCGTGCAAACTAATTATGACTACGAGCAGGCAGCCCTTAAAGAGACAGTACGTGGAGGCTCTAGAAGCACTCGCTGCAACTCCAGTTAAACGGCTGTGACGCTGACCACCTCCCAGGCTGTGAGCAATAAGCAAGCTCTTGGAAGACTTATGGGAACCCCCATTTGTAGGGGGGGTTACAGTAAAAAAAAAAACTAATGGATTCTATAATAAAGGATCCATGCACTCAATATGCAGTAATATAATCCACAGATATGGTCTCCTGATTTAGCCTCAAAGGCAAACGTCTGGGATTTGTGGCAAATAAAAAGATAATTTTTTTTTTTTTATACTTTATCTTTATACCCCCTTCTACTCCCAGAGCCCACTCCTTCCTTCCTCTCAACTTCCCCATTTCCACCTCCGTGGATCTGCCCCAGAGTGCCTCCATCCCTCCTGCACATTTGGGGTCTGTCCCTCTTTCCGTGTGGTCCTGGGATGGTACCGAGGCTATCATCTAGTGCTACCGGAGGGATTTTCTCGTTTTCTTCCCTAGTTTCCCCATCCCTCTGAGATGACCCACGCTGGGACATCGTCCCGAGGCGGGCGTGCTGGCGCGCCGCTCATGCTTCGTGGCTGGCGTCTCCTCGGCTCGCGAGCGGGCCGCCTCCGATCCTCCCTTGGTGCGGTGCTTCCACCGGCAGCGAGTGGCAGATCGCGTGATGCGATCATGGTTCCCACCCCTGAGGGAGGAGAGCATCCATTGGGACGCTCGATCCTCCCTCCCCCTGCCGACCCCCGGCAAAAGATAATTTTTTAAAGATATGTTTTAGTTGCTTTATTCAGAAGCTGAGTGAGTAGCCCACTCATCCCCCTCAGCAAGAATTAATAATAGATACTATTGCATGCCTTTAAAGTGTAAGTGCACAACTATACAAATGTAGTGGCTTATACCGTCTACAATTGCATCTTTGTCATTAATGGTTAAAGCCATAAGAATCCATTGAAATCAGAATAATATATATTCAGGTCCGCTGTATGTTTATATTTTATTTATTTATTTATTTTTTTGCAATATACCCAGTAAAGCCAAAAATAGTTTTCAGATTTTTTTTACCTAGATTTAATAAACATTTGGGGATATACAAAGTTAAAAAATTATGGCAACAGTTGGCCCATCAGAACAACGATGACGCTACCATTCACAACACTGGTGATGCATGTTCAGGAAAGAGCATGAGCTGTTTATGGCTTGCTGGGGAAAGAAGGACCAAGTGTCACAATGACTGCTGTCTTTCCTTGGAGAGGGTTGCAGCATTGGCTGCATGACTGCCACCTAGGGAAGACCAGGAGGAGGCAAAGCCATGAGCACCAGAAGTGGGAGGGGAAGCCACTAGATGCCTAGCATTGATGTATGTATGCATGCATCATTGGACAGCATGCACCCTGGGAAAAAACAGAAGGGCAAAAAAAAAAAACCTGGTCAGCTCCATGCCAGCACACCCCACAGGTTGTCACATGACCAACTTGGCTGGCCACCCAGCAATAAAAATGTGGGTCGGTAAGCATGTCAAGGATGGGGCTGGGGAAGGGGTGTCTATCTGGCAGAACCAGGGCAGTGTTGCAATTTTATGCGGAAAAAATTAAAGCAAATTCTATTATCTAGCAAAAAGTAATGACTGTGTAAATGATGTTCACCAAGATAATATTGTATTTAGTTTAATAACAGTAGTTTGGAATGGGCCATGGTGGTACCAGAGAAAGCTCCCACATGACAACCAGTGCACAGAAAACAATGAAAATTCACTATAGTATAGCCTAATCTACTTTGCAAGGATGTAAACCTTAAGAAAAGAAATAGGTCCACTAAATGGTAAACATTTTATGAATACATAAAAGTACAATTCTTCCACTTAATTAGTAAACAGCTGGAAGCCTTGGAAACAGAGTGACCCTGCCCCAGTCCAAGGTATTCCCTGCACCAATTTGACCCAAACTTTATCTCCTACATCAAGATGAAGTACAGCATTCAAAGAAGCTGTCTGAGCCTTTCCTGCACTTGTGATACTATGAATGTAGTTGATGGTGACACTGTTCTTTAGCAGAGCTGCTTCAGTATTTACAGAGTCAGTCTGAGGAAGCAGAGAGTAAGTGAAGAAGTACGCCCCTGGAATTATGCAGGTAAAGATACCAGTCTTCTCATTGTAGCCATTTCCATAGTTAAGCAAGACAACGTCATATACAAGAGGATCAACAGGGCCTGCAGGGTGTTTGTTCTCATCCACGCAGGCATGGAAAGCAATTCTTGGGTTAACTGTAAGTCAAAAAGGAAAAAAGGTACATTAGTAAGAGGAAAATAACTGGTTTTGTCATTGTACAGGAGATGTGGTTAATGATGAACTGAAGGATTTCAGCTATGCAAGGTCTATGGTGGTGAAGTGGCCCTGACAATATGGTGGTAGAGCTGCTTTATGCTGCTGTAGTCTGTCAATGAAACAAAGCATACTAAGCTCAAATACTTAAGGCAGACATTCCCTTGTCCCCTAATCAGGTAATTGTTGCTTTGGAAAGCAGAGAAGCGTGTGGGGCTGAATTTGCACAAGAATATGAAAGGAAAACTATGAAGCACTATCCCTGTAGTACATCTGTTGTCATTCTAGCATTGACATGGGTGGATTTTGAATGAGAATATATCCACATATCCTTTTCTGTAGCTTAGCGAAACTGTATCGCACATCAGATCCATATTAAACGCAGGGCTCTTGGCTCCTGCCATGCATCCATGGAGGCAGTTCTCAGAATAACTGTATTATAAAGGAGTAATTATGCGCTACGGAGAGTGAAGCAGAAGGTATTCAGTTTTGTGACTGCATGAGATACAGGGCGCTCCAAAATCTGAAGAGGTTTTATATCCCTAGTCTAGATTAGAGTTCTGTCCTATATAACTCTCAGAATCTGCTTTACTGATATCCTGTTGATGAAGTAGTCTTCATTTTCATAGCCCATTGTGACATTTGAAATATGTAAGAAAAGCAAAATATTTTTATAGTTACATGGTTAGAGCTGCTGAATTTGGAACCCAGGATCACCAGGCTGATTCGCAGCACGAGTTGAAGATGAATTGTTCAAGAATAAGAGGACAGGCATGATAGCATTTACCACCTTCCAGATCAGATCATTAGTACTTGGAAAAGTAAAGGAGCCTGTTTTATGTCATTTAGTTATATTTAACGTGTACAATATACTGTAATGCACAAGTTGAATACCAAATAATGACACAAAGTGGACTTACTGTACACGGCACCTTTGTGAAACTAAAGCCCCTATATTTAAAGCAGACCCTGTGAGCCACATACACAGGAGTGCTGCATGGCAAGGAGGGCATGGCTGGCACTGAGGCAATATTCAAACAGCACCCTAACTATTTGGATATGGGGCCATGCTGGTGCAGTGCGTCATGACTATGGGTAGCATGTCAATTGAATAATGGAATTGTGGCAATGGCAATTTCAGTGCCATGAATTCATTGAACATTAAAGTGGTGACAGTAACATTTTGGTACCCTACAGTACAGGTGACAATTGCTTTCCCCCCTCCCAGAGGTGCTACAACCTCAGAATTAGTTATATAAGTAAGAGGGTGTGGGGGGAGGGAAGCCCCATGCAGTTGGGGGGGGTGCGGGGGTCAAAGCCCCCTGCATAAAAGCAGTATTGCAGTTGTTACTCTTACTATAGGGTGTCCATATTCACCATCACCCTTTTAACATTCACCAAATTGCCCGTCACTGATATTTTGGTTGCCGCAATTCCATTACTCAGTTGACATGGAACCATGACTATGCACTGTGCTGACACAGCCCCTGACATGAAATGGCTTACAGAAGCCCAATGGAGACAGTATGGTGCACAGAGGATATAGCGCCAGGGATCCTGTAGACCATATTCAGCCCTGTCATGCTAATGATTCCATTTGGCATGCAAGGCACTATGGGCCAGTTTAAATACCTATTATGGGCTCATTGGCATGTGTGCGCAAAATGCCTCTACCCCTCCATTGCCTGTCTTATAATCCTAGAGATATTCCTGGTGGTCTAGTGGATCTATCAACCCCTGACTGGCCATTCTGTAATCCTAACTGCATTCTCTAAGTTGTCTAGTGGACAACCACCCCCCTATTGCTTTTTTTTCCTTTACTGATTTCGCTACCTCAGTGGAGAACCAAAGTGACCTCTTTCTGTTCTTACCTTTGCTGACCTGTCTTACACAGCATTCCATGGCCCTTTCAATTTCTCCTCTGATTACTGCCCACTGCTCCTCAACTCCTCCCATTTTCTTAATGCCTACTAGGACATTCTCAAGAATTTCCCTCATTTTAATAAAATCTGCATATGTGTGAAGTCCATAACCCTTGTCCTTGTGTGACTCATCTCTGCCACAGTTCTTATTTTGAACTGCACTGTGTGATGGTCACTGGACCCAAGACTGTCCCCCACCATGACATCAGTGACAATGTCCTCATTGGGTAGTAGCAGGTTCAGTATCACCCCTTCGAGTTAGCTCCCGTACAAGTTGTTGGAGGAACACTCCCTGCAAGAAGTCCAGTATGTCCCTGCTCCCGGTTGTTGCCACTGCTGGGAAACTCCAGTACACATCAAATAGAATGAAGTCCCCCACCAGCAACAATTTCCCTTTATGGGCCATCAGTTCTACTGCCTGCATTAGGCAAGATAAATTTTATTTCTATGGCACCCATTCCCTGATGCTCTGGGCACCTAACAATAACAAACATTTGTCAATGCCAAATGTTTGCTTGCTGGAATTAGCAATGGAAATGCAGGAGTTAGACAGATGCAGAGTAAGAATGGCAGTGAAGTATTGAACTTCATGCCAACCCGACCTTCAACCTGCAGAGACGGATGGGCATTGGGGTATGCGTTTGGGTTGTCACCCATAACGTTCATGCCATTTCACCTTACCCTATCCTGCAGACACTGACAAGTTTTGAGGTGTGCCTTCTGGTGTTTGGCTTTAAAGTCACCCAACTCCATAGGGACATACGCTGAAATGGGTGCAATATACAGTACGAGAATGGGGTGAACTCTGGGGCTGAAGATTCTAAGGCACACCTTAATGGCTGGCATTGGCTGCAGGGTGGGGGGTGGGCATGGAACGACATAAGCATTACAGTCAGCAATCCTAAACACACCCCTGATGCCTGTCAGTCTGTACAGGGTGGGACATTATGGTTAGAAACCCTAATGCCCCAGGCATTTGTTGGTATTTGCACTACAAATTTTCAACATCGCCTTTTTGTGACCCCCACCTCATTAAAGCATTTGGGACCTCTTCTCATGAACAGTGGCACTGTGATTTTGTCAGTGTGTCCCGTACTTTGAGTTCCCTCTGTGTCCATGCTGTTGTGCACCAGATGAACGAAAACACAGATCAGGCAGGATGTGAAGAATGACAGCTGCACCATTCATAGAGAGGTGTGAAGAGATGGCAATGTTGAAAATCTGTAGTGAAAATATTAAAAATGCTTGAACTTTCGAGCATACGTGGAAACTAGGCAACGCATGCGCGTAGCGCAGTCATTTAGTGGAATTATTTCACCAAATTTTCAACATAGGCATTTTGTGAGATCTGCTCATGAACACTGTTGCTATGATTTTCTTAATCTGTCCCCGAACATTAATTTACCACAGCAACCGTGCTATTCTCCGGCAGATGTGTAAATGCATATTTCAGGCAGGATGTGAAAAATGTAGGTCTGAAAAAATGCCAATGTTCAAAATCTGGAGTGAAAGTACTGCAAATTTGAAAAGTTACGAGGGTGTGTGGAAACTGCTCAACACACGCTTGTAACACAGTCATTTTATGGACGTTTGTCACCAAATTTTCAACCTAGGCATTTTAGGACCTCTGCTCAAAAACATAGTCACTGTGATTTTACATATGAACATACATATGAACATACGAATCGGCCAGCAGAACAGACCAATTGGTCTACCTAAATCTGTCCAAATGTGCAGCTAGCACCCTAGATTGCAACTGCCCCAGCATCCTCCCCCTTAGTTTCTCCCCCGCTTGTCCCAGCCCCTGCCCTCTGACTCTTCCTATTGCCACTCCTTCTTAAAGCTGTTGACTGTACTACATGTTACCACCCCCTCTGGCAGCGCATTCCAACTAGACACCACCCTCTCAGTGAAGTAGTGCCTCCTCATTTCCCTCTTTAAACTTCCCCCTTCCAACCTTAGTCCTTGCCCTATCATCTCTCTTCCACTCCTCAGTTTAAACACCCCCTTGGTGATAGGTTTATTTACCCCCCCTCAGGTATTTAAATGCTTCAGTCATATCCACCCATGCCTCCTCTCCTCCAGTGTATACATGTTCAGCTCCTTCAGCCTAACTTCATATTAATTTCCTTCCATCCCCTTTAACATTTTTGTTGCCCTCCTTTGCACCCCCTCCAGTAACTTTATATCTCTCCTCAGGTGTGGCCTCCGGTATTGCACACAGTACACCAGGTGCGGTCTGACCAATGATCTGTAGAAAGATAGGATCACATCCCTGTGTCTGGATGAAAACCCCCTTGCGATGCACCCCAGCATCCTGTTTGCCTTTGCTGCTGCTCTCCTGCACTGGGCTGAGTTGTTCATGCTCCCAGATACCAACACCACTAAGTCCTTCTCCTCCTCTGTGATCCCCAACCCTCACCCTACCAACCAATAGTCCCTCTTCTGGTTCCTAGCCCCAAAGTGCATCACCTTACACTTCTTTGCATCGAATCCTAGCTACCACTCCACCTACCATGTCTCCAGTTTTGTTAGGTCCCCCTGCAGTTTTTCCCATCTGTCCTCTTTGTCCACCACTGCCCTCAATTTGGTATCATCTGCGAACAGACTAACCCTGCTCCCCACTTTGTGTGCTATATCAGAGATAAAAAGCCCAAATAGCAATGGACCCAGCACTGACCCCAGCGGCACCCCACTTGTCACTGCTCTAAGTGCCAAGAACTCCCAACCCACCATCACTCTCTGCACCCTCCCCTGTAACCAGTTCTTTATCCATTTAGTCATCTTTTTTCCCACTCCCACTGCCGTCAGCTTCCCCCCCAGTCTCCCATGAAGCACTGTATCAAAGGCCTTACTTAAGTCCAAGTGCAGGACATGTGCCGCATGGCCCCTGTCCAACTCCCTTATCACCCAGTCATAATACTCTATTAGGCTGGTTTCACAAGACCTTCCTGAGATGAACCAGTGTTGCCGGCCATCTCGGAGGCCATTACTCTCTAGGAATGCCACCAGCCTCTGCTTCAGTATCGCTTCCATAAGCTTACCCACTATGGATGTGAGACTGACCATTTCGATAATTTCCTGGCTGCTCCCTAGGTCCACTCTTGTATATGGGCACCACATGGGTCACCCTCCAGTCCTGGGGCACACACCCCATTTCCAGGGAGGTGTTAAACAGATCTGCCAGTGGCTTAGCCAACAGCGCCTAAGGTTGTTGCCATTGGTATCTGGTGCCTTGTCCATCCTTCTGTCCTCAGCCCTTCTAGCACTCTACTCCCTGTGATCACTTTGTCTGTCACTTCCTACCCCCTTTCCCCACCCCCCAGCCCATGCTAGTAGTGGACCATCCCTCTGTTTTGTGAAAATGAAGCAGAAGTACTCATTTATAATTTCCGCTTGCTCCTCCCCCTTTTCCACCCAATCAGCTCCCTGCTTTATCCTCACAATATGTTCCTGGCACTTCCTCTTTTCCCTGACATACCTAAAAAAGTCCTTTTCCCCCTTACTTTATGTCCTGTGCTAACCTTAATTCCCTGGAGGCCTTAGCTTTTTTCACCCTCCTGGCCACCTCCCTTGATGAACTCCAGTAAACCTCCTTACCCTCTCCCTTCCCTGTTCTCCTGTACTTCCGGTATGCAGCCCTCTATGCCCTCACCTTTTGCAGCACTTCCTTGTTCAGCCAGCATGAGTTCTTGGCTCTGCTCTTCTTACTCCTGGCCCTGGTGCAGGCTACCGTGGCCTCTGTTAGCCCAGTTTTTATGACTCCCCACTTTTGTTCTGCATCCATCCCCAGCCTTATATCCTGGAGTCTCCCTCTCAGTATTGCTCCCATCCCCCCAAAGTCCACCCTACTAAAGTCTATCATCTTAGTGCCTGTGCCTACTGTCTCCATGCCCAGTACAAGAATGAACCACACTGTTTTGTGGTCGCTACCCGCTAGTGGATCCTCCACCCTTACTTCCCTCACTGCCTCCCCATTTGCCAGTACTAGGTCCAGAGTGCTACCAAACCTTGTAGGCCAACTTACCAATTGCGTCAGAAGGCCATCCCTGGAATGCGTCAAGGAGCACCTGCTCCCTGGTACTGCTAGTGGCCGGGGTGCTTCAGTTGACCCTGGTAGATTAAAATCCCCCACTATCACCACACTCCCCCTTCTACACATCCTCTTTATCTGCTCTGCCAAATTCCCATCCAGTTCCCGGATTGGGCTTGTGGTCTGTACACCACTCCCAGCCTCAGCTTTCTGTCCTTGGAGTCCAGGAGCTGCACCCAAAGTGCCTCTGTCCTCTCCTCTCCTCTCCTCTCCTCCTCCTCTCCTTTTCTCCCTCATCCCTTATGCATTTTATCCCTTATGCATTTGATCCCTTCCCTCACATGGAGTTCAACCCCCCCTTCCAACCCCCGGGTCCCTGCTGTATATCCTGTATCCCAGGATTGCAAAGTCACAATCATGGTACTCTGTGGCCCAAGTCTCTGTCACTGCAGCAGTGTCCACCTTCCCCCTTGAAAGAAGCACCTGAAGCTCTACAATTTTGTTCCCCAGGCTTCTTGCAATGAGAGAGACCACCTTCCACCCATACCCCTCCTTCTCCTCACTCTTCTCCTTGGCCTGTGTCCCTCCTCCCGGTAGTATGCACCCTTTCTCCTAGTTATTCTTACTGGGTGGTGGTGCCTTCTGTATTACACTCAGACCACTCTGTCCCCCCTCCCAGGGTTACTACGCCTCCACCTTTACCTATATCTGGGGGGGGTGAGCTCATGATGTTCCCCCATCCAGACCTTTCTACCAACCTCAGTCTTTTGGCCACCCCCCTATTAGTTTAAATCCACCTTAGTAGAGATATACCCCTCTGCCTGACTGCTTCACCAGGGAGACCCATAGTACCTCCGCTTCCCCTTACTCCTCCTGCACCACTGAAGCCTTTATACTGTTCCCTCGCATATAGGGCTACTCCCACCTTCCCACCTGACTTGTCCCTTCTAAATAGATTAAAGCCTGGGATGGCCATCTCATAGTCCTGGTTTTCTGTACATCGGGTCTCCGTAATGGCCACCAGGTCCAGATCCTACCCCAACATTGTGACCTCTACATCTGCTATTTTGTTGATCAGACTCCTGACATTCATGCAAAATGCCCTCCACCAGTTCCTCATCTCTTTACTTCTTCCCCTTTCTTTAACCCCATCCCCTGTTTTTGGGGGAGTGCCCGCTAGGTAACTTCCCCCAGTTGTGTCTACCTTTCCTTCCCTATCCTAATGTGTTTGCAGCTGCGCAATGTCTCAATCAGGGCAGGACTTTTGAATTGTTTACTGATCCAGGAACTATTTCAAAAGGCTACAAAACCAGGTGTAAACATTGAATTTCTGGTAGTTATGATGATTGCTGAATTCTATTCACTCTTGTCTACACATATGTGGAAGGGTTTTTGAAAAGGTGTGACTAGCAGATATGGGGTTGTGGTATCTTTTAACATATCTGTTAATGACCCAGAGGAGAGGGTAAGCAACTGGTTGCTGATCTTTGCCAATGTTTGCCAATGACGCAACACTGTCAAGAAGTATGGGCACATCAGAAGAAGGGGATGCACCACAGAGGGATTTGCTGCACACCGTAGGAGGATAGGCTTAGAAATAGGGATCTAGGTTTAAGGTGGAAAGTATAAGGTACATTACTGAACCATGGGGAGCGATGCACTGTGGACAGCACAACTGGGGAAAAGGATGAGGAGCAGATTTGTGGGTTGTATGTTGAAGTGTGTTGCAACAGTCAAGAAAGCAAAAGTGATGCAGTGATGCATTGCAAGAGGACGGTAAATAGCAGATCAAGGGTGATGATTTGTTCAAGGCCTTAGTCTGATCATACCTGGATTAGAGTTTCCATTTCTAGTCAACGCTGTACAGAAAGGACTTTGAAGAGATTTGAAGGGTACAGAACATGGCTAGGAAGTTAATTGCTGGCTGAAGAGGCAAGAGCAACAAATAGAGACTGGACAAACTGTACTTAAAATATAGTCCTTGGATAAGAGAAGTCTGAAAGGGGGACATGGTCATGATCTTCCAAATAATAAGTGGAATAGATAGATGTTAGAGTTAATGAGTGCAAGCAGAACTCTGTGGGGTGGGGTTGGGGGGCTGAAGAATATTAAGAAACATTAGAAAGTATTTCTTCAGGCAGAGGGTGGTTAATATATGTAATAGTCTGCCTAGCCTGGTTGTGAAAAGTAGCACTTTTCAGGCTTTCAAAGGTGGATTAGATGGATTTGTGAGGTAGAATGGCATTGAGGGACACACAGTATGAGTAGGGATATAATTCTGGTCATTAATCATGGAAGTGTGTCCATACTCAACTTGAGTATAATCACTACCATGCAGCAGGATATTTACAAAGCTAGCCATTTTCAAGGAAAAATGCATTATGGAAAGGCTAACTTTAGATCAGCTGGGCAAAGAACTTAACTTTTTTAACAGAACCTGTAGTCAGCTTAATAATTTTGTGTCATGTCAATATAGTTTTCTTGCTTTGGTAGTCATATGCTTTATCATTGTGTCACCATGAATTAATTGGCTGCACATCCACCACTGGGCCAGAAGGTTGTAAGTTGTAATCCCACAACAAGGCTTATTTTTATTGTTTTATTGTTTTATTATAGTCTCGGATAACACCACTTGAGCTCAGAGCTCTTTACATAGGTTCCACATCATGATCACAATACAAACTTAGCAGTACAGTTACAGTCAAGTCGATACAACAAATATACCAGAGTAGTACATGTTTGACAGGAGGTTAGGATAAGGGAAACGGGACTAACTAACACACTTAGGGGTATGAGATGCCTGATGGTGAACCTGTCATTTGTCTGCAGAAAATATGGTTCTAGGGGTGGAGAGGAAACGATGTTGGGGGGGATGAGCTCCAAATGCAAAAATAGAACAAGCAATATTGGGACAATGTAAGTGGGGGGGGGCAGTATGAGGGCAGCAGGAGGAGGAGGGAGAGAGGGGGGACGGCCAGAGGTGGGAGGGTGAAGGGTTAGGGGAGGAGCAGGTGATAGAGAGGGCTTGGGCTTATACCCCAAATTCTGGAACTCTGATGTAGTATTACATGGTGCTGTATAGCCAGGGTGTACTGTCCTTCAGATGAGATATTAAACTCAGTTCCCTCCTCCCTAACTCTGGTAATGTTTTGGTGGGTGTCATGGTGAAATAGATGAACCCAAATAAGAGTAAGAGGTTTTCCTCAGTCTACTGAACAACATTGCCCTTCTTATAAAACCGATTCAGGTAACTGTCCATTATTGTGTAGGTATTGATCAGAGGAATGACTGCCAGTACACACTTAGAGTCACTTCATTACCAGCCTCTGTCACTGGGGACTATGCATGAAGCATACGAGCCATGCATTTGTGACTGTAGGCTTCATTATGTCTACCTAGTGCACATCAAGGGTCATGTTGGATACCCACAACATTCACAAAAGAGGCATTATTCCCTTCTGTAACTGATTCTCCATCCATTTGTGGCTCTTCTTGAAAGGATGGACAATGGGAGGATGGTGGGTGCTGCTAGACTCAGCAACATGCACTAAGGCATGGAGTGTCAGAGGAGTGGTGCACAGGCTACATGAACAGGGATGCTGCCGTAACCCATATGCTCCCCCCTCCAACTGGCCACAAGGACAGGCAGCCACAGTACTGTCCTCCAAACCCTGCTGTCCCCAGTCTCCTGACCACACCATGAGGGCCCTTGTGTATGGTGGGGCTCCAGTATGTCCCTTGATGGAATGCATTGGTCCTGGAGGACTTGCCCTATCCCTCACTCCTCCACTCCATGAGAAGAAGTGAATCCAGTAGTCTGGGGATATGGGCATCTGATTGGATGCCCACCTGTTCCACCAATCGACCTCCTGCACCCCAACATGCCTGTGAGCTGGGGCAGTAGACCAGCAGCCAGAAATGGAGCAAGGCGTGCAGTGCGCTTCTGTCCAGGGGTGAAGGTGGGCATGGGCTGGGTATGTCCTTGTCACACGTACCTCACCCACTATGGTCCATTGGCCCCATTACTGGTCAACTGCTATAGAATACAGTGTGTATGAAGAGTGCTATATCAATGCTAATTCTTCTTCTTCTGCAAACTGTCTTCTCATTTTTTACTGTATCCTTATGCACAGACACAAAAACTCATGTAAACTGTATCAACATGACTCAATAATATCATGCTGACCCAAGATTTTATTAAAAAAAAAAAGCTGCTAACTTTAAATGCTCCAACAATAGTCCTTTTCATAAAAATCATCTTTTGATAATACGAACTTTGGAAATGTTCTATGGTCTATCAAGTCTGCTCGTATTGTAGGGTCCACAGCTTGAGCTAATGTCCCTGCCTTCCCTCCTCACTCCTCCCAACCTCCCTACCCATGATTCTTACCTTCCCCTATGCCTATCCCACCCCCTCTTAAGGCTGCTCACTGTCTTCAATGAGATGGCCTCTTCCAGCAGTGCATTACAAGTGTCCACTGTGATGCTTAGCCAGATGGTTATGATTGTTCTATGATATTTGTAATATAAAAATTTAGTGTGTGACTGTCTCACATGAGGTAGCTGTGCCATGGGTGACCCCCAGCCTCCCCCCAGGTTTCAGTGAAGCAGGAACCATTTAATTAACTGATTACTTCAGAGTGGCATTTTATTACCTTTTTATGATATGCCTAGGCTCTTTGAAGTGGAAATGAAAAGGGACTTTATGAGTCTACTAGAGGATAGAGATCATAAACTTTTATGACATCTTACGAGGAAGAACATTTAATATCAACTGGTGTTAAAAAGCTATAAAACTCATATGCCTCAGGAATAGGAACTGCTCGAGATCAAAAGAGAAAATGTTAATTAAGGAGTCATATTTGGGAAATGCATTTTTGCTGATGTCACCTTATGTAATATACCTCCTGACAGAACATCCTATTTGTATATTTTTTGTATTCAACAAGGAGAAGCTAGATGACATCAGAAGGGGTGTGTGAGAGAGACACAGTTTAACCTAGGACTTGTGTCTGATCTTAGACATTTTTCTTTTTGGGCTCTTAAGAAACAAGATCTAACTTAAGCACTGTAAAGACGTAATACATCTAATATAAAAAGTGTAACTGTATGTTGGTAGGAGTTTGTCTGTAGTTTTGCTTTTCTTTTCTTTTAAGTGATTGTATGCTCTTTGATATATTGTTCTGTGTTTACATTTAACATATTTTTATCCATTTTTAAGTAAACCTTTTATTCCAAAGACTGCCTGGGTGTGTCTTTGAAGTTCTTTTTCGCATGTGACATGTGAAGGGTTAAGATTGACAAAAGCTGTTCATACTGTAAGCTTGATGGTGTTACTAAATTGGGAAAGGTAAGAATATACCTAAGGTCTTTTACAGAGTTTTAAGGGTTCATTTTGGATACCTGGTTAGGTGCCCTTAGGTGAATGATATCTGGCATCCCCCGAAGAGCAGATTATCTGAGCCTGTACATTTGGGTATGCTAGCATAAGGTTCACAGTTTGAATCCCCCCAGAACTTGAGACTAAAGGTGATTTGGACCCACAAGCAGACAGAAAGGTTACCCTGTCTGTTACCTGTTCAGATTACTGTGCTCGGAGGTTGACACTGTGGGAGCAGAGGGCCTGACCTGCTTAGTGCATTTGTGACATCCACCACCCTCTCTGTGAAGAAGTGCTTCTTGACCTCCCTCCTAAACCTCCCACCCTCCAGCTTAAGATTGGATATTAAGACTAGATATGATTGCCACTCAGTTTAAAGAAGCTCTCCTTATCAACCTTGTTTATCCCTTTCAAGTACTTGAATGTCACAATCATGTCTCCTCTCTCCTGTCCTGCCTTCCAGGGAGTACATCTTCAGTGCCCTCAACCTCTGCTTGTATGCCTTGCCCTGTTGACCTGCTATCATCTTTGTAACCCTCCTCTATACCTTCTCCAGCAGCTTAATGTACTTTTTGAAATGTGGGCACCAGTACTGAAATCCATACTTTAGATGCAGCCTTACCAGTGACCTGTACAAGGGCAGTAAAACCTCCTATCTCCTACTACTGATCCCCTAGATATGCATCCCAGCACCTTGTTTGCTTTTGCTGCTCCTTTCTTGCGCTACGTGGAGTGCTTCAGGTTGCTAGTGATCATCACTCCCAGTTTCTTCTCCTCCTCTGATGCAGATTCTCAGAGTCCACCCAGGTAATAAATACTCTGTCCTTGGATTCTTGGCTCCAATATGCATAACTTTGCATTTCTTGGCATTGAAGTGAAGCTGCCAGATCCTGGACCACCTCCCCAGCTTTTACAAATCTTCCTGTAGGTCCCGTATCCCTTCAACTGTGTTCACTCTCCCACAGATGTTGGTGTCATCTGCGAATAGGCACATTTTGCCTTTAATACCATCCCCAATGTCATTGATGAAGACATTGAACAACACGGCCCCAGCACAGGGCCCTGTGGGACCCCACTGGTTACCCTCTGGTGCCAGATAACTCTCCCCACCCTCTACAACACAAAACTTCAATTCAATTTGGCTTTTTTTTTTTTTACCATATCCTTGCAACAAATCAATGTCATGCTTTTGTGCCTTTCAGTACAGTGTATCTATGGTATAATATATATAAACAATCCCTCATTATAAAAATTCATTGATTATATACATAAAGGAAAAAGCATATCTGCTGCTCACAATAAATAAAATCTAACATATACCTGTACTAGTCTTTTCATAAATGTTCATCCTAAAGTGAATTCTCTGGTAAGAATACGTTACTGTATAAAAATGTTTTTTTTATTATAGGAGCATGGTCATGCCTCTGTTGCTAGAGTTCAACCTCCACTTCCATAGAAACATAAATCTGACAGCAGATAAGGACCTCTTGGCCCACCCAGTCTACTCAATTCCCTATCTATTGGATAAGTTGCAGATTTAGTTAGCCAACAGCCTACTTCCTCCAACCCCCCCATTAGAATTGCTTTATGTGTGTCCCATGCATTCTTGAATTCCTCCACTGTTTTTGACCCCACTACCTCCTCAGGAAGGCCATTCCATGTGTCTACCACCCTCTCTGTGAAAATACTTCCTCACATTGCCCCTGAGCTGCCCCACCTCTATCTTCAAATTGTGCCCCCTTGTTCTTGCACATCTCTTTTCTTGAAAGAGGCTACCCTCTTGGACTTTGTTGATTCCTTTGAGGTACTTGGTGTAGCCAACTTAGTTTTTAATATGTTTTAATATGTTTTATTCTGCATTTTATTGTAATGCACCTTGGTTTTGAGAAAGGCGTAGACAAATAAAGTTATTATTATTATTATTATTATTATTTCTTGAAAATTTTTATCATGTCTCCCCTCTCCCTCCTTTCCTTGAGGGTATACATACTGTATGAATCTCCTTTAGTCTCTCATGTGGCTTCTGGTGCAGACTCTGCACCATTTTAGTTGCCCTTCTCTGAACTGCCTCCATCCTGTCTATTTCCTTGCAGAGATGAGGTCTCCAGAACTGCACACAGTACTCCAGATGGGATCTCACCAACTGTCTGTACAGGGATAACAACTTCCTGTTTTCTATTGGTGATACCTTTCCCTATATCCCCCAGCCCTCCCTTCTCACATTGCTTGCCTACCTTTAGGTCATCTGATATGACTACCTCAAGGTTCCTTTCAATTTTCGTTGTGTTAGTACCTCCAACCCCCCACACTATGTACTCCTCCCCTTGGTTTTTGTTTCCCGGGTGCATTACTTTGCTTTTCTTTGCACTGATTCTAAGCTGCTATACATTTGACCATTCCTCTAACCTTGCCAAGTCCCTTCTCATCCTTTCCACCCCCCCTTGTGTATCAACCCTGTTGCAGATCTTTGTGTCTTCTGCAAAGAGGCATACTTTACCTTCCAGCCACTCCACAATGTCACCTATAAAGGCATTAAGTAGAACCAGTCCCAGTACTGAACCCTGTGGTACCCCGCTTCTATGTTAAACTCAAACTTTTGCACTTTAATAACTTTGCAACTGTTCAAGCGATTTATATGAACCTTTGTATGCCCTATCAGGGATCAAAGATCTCCTGATGTGACAAGTTTCTTTCCAGTCAGATGTCTGGGCGAAGAGATCCGGAGTATCAAAAGATGTGAAAATTACCATTTTTTTTTGGTAAAATTCTTTGTAACTCCGTTGCACAAAAATGGTGTGGAATTTTGGTCTGACATTTTTAGGGTACAAAGATCTTGGGTCACAGATGTGCCTTTTGTAGATTTGGTGAAAACATATTATCCATTCCAAAGTTATTAAATTTCAAAGTTTCCCATTATTTCCTATGGGAACAGTTAGTTGTCCTTCTCGAAAAAGGATTCTTTATAGCAAATGCAGAAACTTTTTTTTTAAAATGCGAGATCGTTTTCCATGCTGCTGCTGCCTTTTTTTCAGTTAGCACTGACAACAAAATTAAATAACTAAAAATACAGATATATAGTACACACCAACGGTTGTGCTTACCTAATCGGGACCCCTACAATTAAATTCCGAGGTTACTCTTTTAATAGGTTACTTATAAATGTGGGGGGATATTTTCAAAGGAGATGTGCCAGTGCATCTCAGGAATTACATCACTGCACAATATTCAAAGTGTGGAGATGCATCGCACATCTCTGGCTGCACCCAAGTGCAGTGGTAATGTATGCAGTGCATCCCCAGGGGGCATGCCTATGAATATGCAGCACATCCTCATATTCGACTAGATGTGCGGCATATTTTCCGGCATATCTCGGAGATGTGCCACAAAAAGTTAGGCATGTAAAAAACACACTTAACTGGTAGCCACCCACAGGACCCACACAGCAACACAGCAGCCGCCAGCCCCTGGGTGGCTAGCCCCACCCTTCCAATCCCTGAACCCAGATCTCAGCAAAAAAGAAAATCCCAAACCAAAATCTCTGGTAGTCTGGTGGTACCCCCCCCATCCCTGAACCCTGATCCCATCAGAAAATATCATGTACCACATTCCCTGGTAGTCTTGGGGCCCCCCTTCCAACCCCAAACCCTTGTCGCTGCAAGAAAACAGTAGAAAGACACAGAGGCCCTCCCTGGTAGTTTAGTGGCACCCCCACACGCTGAGGTACCCACACCCCTCCCTGCTCCCCCGTCCCAGCATGGCCATGAAGCTGGCGGGCAGCACAGTCCACCACACCCCCGCCAAAGTGGCCCACTGACTGAGCTGTCACTGTGTTGCAGTGTGTACTGTAAGTTTTTATTCACAAAGTTGACAACTTTGCGAATGAAAGCTTACAGTACACATTGCAAACCCATTGGTCGACAGCATAGACCAATGGGATTGTAGTGCATACAATAAGCTGTCATTCAGTGACAGCTCAGTTGGCAGGCAGCCATGGAGGTGTGTGGTGAGCTGTGCTGCCTGCTGGCTTCATGGCCGTGCTGGGACAGGGGACTGGGGTGGGGTGTGGGTACCTCAGTAGATGGGGGGGTTCACTAGACTACCAGGGACAATGGATATTCATTTATTCTGATGTGACTGGGCTTCAGGGATAGGAGGGGGGTGCCACTAGACTACTGGAGAAGATGGATTTTAATTCATTCAGATGTGATCAGGCTTCGGAGATGGTGGGTGGATGCCTAACTTTTTGTGGCACATCTCCGAGATATGCCGGAAGGGAGGGCTTCTGTGTCTTTCTACCCTTTTCTTGTGCAACAGGGGTTCAGGGTTGGGAGGGGGGCCACTAGACTACCAGGGAATGTGGTACATACTATTTTCTGATGGGACTGGGGTTTGAGGATGGGAAGGGGTACTACTGAGCTACCAGGGATTTTGTTTTGGGATTTTTTATGCTGAGATTGGGGTTCAGTGCTGTGGGGTGGGCACACAGCATGGGACTGACCGGGGTGGGGGGGTTTGTAGGCCACCCAGCGCATCCTGCGGGTGCACCCCTGCTGCACATATGCAAATGTGGCTATAATGGCATGCAAATGGCCCCATTTTCACCTTGCATTCCCAATGACCCCATTTGCATGTTTCAGGATGAATATCTGGAATTTGGGCGTGGCGCATCCCCAAGATGCACCACACATCCCCATTCCAGGTATTCAGTCCAAACAGGGAGATGCAGTGGCGCATCTTTGATGGCCCTCATTTGCGCCACTCACTTTATCTGCTATATTCAGGCAAGATGCACAATTGCGTGTCTTGTTGAATATAACACTGTATTGCGCCGGATCATTACTTTTGGGTGGCACATCTAGAAGCGTGGTGCAGACATGGCCTTTGAATATGGGGACTATGTTTTTTAACATGGCAAAATCCTTTTTTATAAATTGGGGAAAAGGGATTTCTCGAATTGCACATGCTCTTACCATGCAGTGTGTCAAATGCACTAATTTAAACAAGTCTAATATGTGCCAAAATGAAAGCATTTGTCAATTTATTTATCAATTTGTTTTACAGTGAACAGACATTTATAGCTTAGCTTGATAAAAAGAGAATCTAACCATACTGGTTGTTAGAAAATAGGAGACACTGGAAGGTTTGATACCTTTTATTGGATCAACAAGCATCTTGTACAAAGATGGAATTCTACACAAGCTTTCCGGGCCTCACCATTCCCTTCTTCAGGTGAATGACAAAACTGTGCAACATAAGCAGTATTTATATATGCTCTGGAGCAATGTATAATACAGTAGAAAAGGATTACAGGAATGGTAGGCAGTGTGAAGCTCAGAAATGAAGAAAGAAACACAGATCAATTAAGCCCTGAGATAAAAGCCTATAAAGGTTGCAAAGTGACGAACAATGGGATGTGTGAGAAGAACTAAGGGGTGGGGTGGCAATAATAGGAACAGGGCATGTGAAGATGAAAGGAAGCTAAGAAGGTGACAAGACAGGAACACAGATAAGAAAGATATGAGATACAATATGTTAGCAGGAAGGGTAGGTAGGAGGTAGGAAATGTTAAGAAATGAGAGGAAGCTTTGAAGGAATGAAATAACACAAAACGTTGAAGGCCTAGGTAAATAAAGTGGTAGGTGAGTATGCACAGTGAAGTGTGAGATGGGGAGGGGCTGTGCAGATTCTTCTTTTCTCTTCTTTTGTGTTCCTGCCCACTGTTATATGAATATATGAAATTGCCAGCAGAAACAGGCTGCATGGTCTATCAAGTCTACTCAAGTGTGCAGCCAGCCCCTCATTTTGCAGCTGCCCCTCCTGCCCCCCATCACACTATCCCTTCCCCTTCCCCTGTCCCAACCCCTCTTTAAGCTGCCCACCATCCTACAGGACAACAGCTCCTCTGGCACAGTGTTCCACTTGCCTACCACCCTATCTGTGAAAAAATATCTCCTTATCTTCTTCCTAAATCTTCTTCCCTCCAGTCTCAATCCATGTCCGCTGGTGTAACTTCCCCTTCTCAGCTGGAAAATCCCCTCCATGTTGGTCTTTATCCCCTTCAGGCACTCAAAGGTCTCTATCATATCCCCCCATCCCTCCTCTCCTCCAATGAATACATCTTTAACTCTCTCAGTCTGTCCTCATGGGGCTTGTCCCCCAATCTCTGGATCATCTTTGTGGCCCTGCATTGCACCCCCTCCAATAACTTGATGTCCTTCTTCAGGAACAGATGCCAGAACTGCACACAATACTCCAGGTGGGGCCTGACCAATGATCAGTACAGTGGCGGTATAACCTCCCTCTTTCTGGTTGAGATCCTCCTAGCTATATGCCACAGCATTTTGTTGGCTTGTGCTACCACCTTCCTGCACTGAGCAGAGCTGTTCATGCTTCCTGTTATGTTTACTTCTAGGTCCTTTTCCTCTATAGTGCTTCCCAACTATACTCCATTCAAGTGCTAGTCCTTCCCCTGGTTCTTTGCTCCAAAGTGCAGAACCTTGCACCTCTTGGCATTAAACCCTAACTGCCATGTTTCTGCTCACTCCTGCAGCTTATTTAGGTCCTCCTGCAGCCCCTTCCACCCCCAATGTCATCTACCGCAGCTCCCATTTTGGTATCATCTGCAAACAGACTGATCTTGCTCTGCATCCCGTGTGAGACATCAGCAATAAATATCCCAAATAGCACTGGTCCCAGTACAGATCCCTGTGGGTATCCCGCTCATCACCTGTCTTGGTGATGAGAGTTCCCTATCCACTATCATCCTCTGCTGCCTTCCCCATAGCCAGTTTGTGATCCATTTCACCAATTTTGGTCCTGCCTGCAGATATTCTAGCTTTCCCCCCAACCTTTCATGTAGTACTGAATCAAAGGTCTTGCTGAAGTCCAAATACAGGACATCCACTGCATGGCCCTTGTCCAGTTCCCGTGTCACCCAGCCATAGTACCCTACAAGTTTGGTCTGGCATGATCTTCCCGAGACAAACCCATGCTGCTGACTATCCTGGAGACCATTTTCTTCCAGGAAGCTCACCAGTAGCTCTTTAAGGATGGTTTCCATGAGCTTCCCCATGATTGATGTGAGGCTTACTGGCGTATAGTTCCCTGGTTCATCCTTTGGTCCACTTTTGTGGATGGGTACCACATGGGCCATCTTCCAGTCCTGTGGTACACATCCTGTGCCCAGGGAGGTGTTGAACAGATCAGCCAGTGGCCTCGCCAGGACCTCTGCTAACTCCCTTAGCACACTACAATGAATGTCATCTGATCCAGGTGCTTTGTCCACTCTTAATGCCCTTAGTCCTTTTAGTACCCTGTCCTCGATGATCAATATATCCATTTTCTCCTCTCCCCAACCCACCCACCCACCCCATTGCCTGAGGTATCTTCCCACCGTCTCCTGAGTGAATACAGAGTAGAAATACTCATTCATTGCCTCTGCCTTCTCCTCCCCCTTCTCCACCCACCCCCCATCCTTCTTAATCCTCACCTGTTGGTCCTTGCTCCTCCTTCTCTCTCCAATGTAATGGAAGAAGTACTTTTCTTCAGTTTTGATGCCCTGTGCCAGCTTTAGTTCCTTGGAAGCCTTGGCCGCCCTGACCATTCTGGTAACCTCCCTGTATTTCCTTGTATACATATCCTTATCCTCCTCCTTCCCCAATTTCCTGTTTTTTCAAAACACTGCCCTCTTGGCCCTCACCCCCTCCATGACCTTCTGTGTCAGCCAACTCGGTTTATTTGCCCTAATCTTCTTACTTTTCTTCCTAGAGCATGTCTCCATAGCCTCTTCCAAATCTTCCTTTATCATGTCCCATTTCTGGTCTGCATCCATGTGTGGATGCATGCCTGCCATATAACTGCCCCAAATTTCCCCCATTTTCTTAAAGTCTGCCCCCTTAAACTCAATCATCCTTGTGTCTGTTTCCACCATTTCCCATCCCATGTTGAGCATGAACCACACTGAATAGTGGTCGCTGCCAGTCAGTGGTTCCTTCACCTCCAGATTTCTTGCCATCTACCCATTCTCTACCACAAGGTCCAAAGTCCTCTCTAACCGAGTCTGCCCCTGGATCAGCTGTGTAAGAAAGCATTTCTGAAATGTCTCTTACAGGACCAGTTCCCTTGCGCTCATGGTGGATGGTGTGCCCCACAAAACCCCGGTAGGTTAAAATCCCCATCACTACTGTGCTCCCCTTTCTGCAGACACTCCTGATTTGCTCAGCCAATTATCTATCAAGATCGCTCCCCTGATCTGGTGGCCTATACACAATCTCCATTCTCAGTGCCTTATTCTTTGCATCCTGAAATTGCATCCATAGGGCTTCTGTCCTCCCTTCCTCCCTTACACACTTTATCTCCTCCCTTACATAGAGCGCCACACCCCTCCCCTTAGCCCTATCTTTTTTGCATAACCTAAACCCTGGGATCATCATGTCCCAATCCTGGTACTGGGTGGCCCATGTTTCTACAATCGACACAATGTCTACCCTCTCCACTGCCAGGAGAGCCTGTATCTCCAATGCCTTATTCCCCAGGCTTCTAGAATTCAATAAGACCACTTTTCAACCTGCCTCATTTCCCTTCTTAACCCTATTCTCCTCCCTTTGTTCCCCCAGTGCCCCTTCCCTACTAACTTCACTCATAACTAGGGAGCTGAGCTTTCCAGGCTCCCCTTTTTGGGCCCCCCCCTTGAATTTAAATTCACCTTGGTTGATATATACCCTCCTAACCCCTGTTTCACTACTCCCTTCCCTTTCATACTCAAGTGTAACCTGCCTCTTGTGCATAGGTCACAAATGCTCCATACATTAACCCAGTCTGAAACCAGTCCATACTTCCTGGTCTGGCACCAATCTCTCAGCCACTCATTGAATTCCTGTATCATTTTCTTCCTTGCTGTACACGCACAGGGAACTGGGAGTCCCTCTGAGAATGCCACAGACCCCCCACCTCCTCACACTGCTTTCTCAGATCCTCAAACCTCCCTTTTACCACCTCTACCATCTCTCCTGCCTAATCATTCGTACCAACATGCACCACTACATGTGGGTTCCTCCTCCCTCTTTGTTCGCATTTGAGAATTGCCTGCCCCGCCCTTTCTGTAGTCAACCCCTGAATAGCCTCTACCCAGATGCGACTATGCCTTTCTCCTCTGCTTCCCCATCTGACCCGTTTCAGTATAGGATCCCTCAGCACTAGCACTGCCCCCTTCTTCCTGCCTTGTACCATCCCTCCTGCTGTTGTCTATATCCTCATATCCAGAGTCCACTCCACCCTTCTCCTTATTAACTCTCTCCAATCCATTTGCAACTCCCACATCCTCCCCACCTGTTCCCCCCCAGTGTCACCTCTCCCTCTACCCTTCTCCTCCCCTACCCTTACTCCCTATCTCAGTCTGACTCCCTCCCATCCACCATTCCACTGCCTCCAGTCACCCTTATCCATGCCCCTCCACTCTCCAGTGTGAACCCCCCCTTCTGCCCCATTTTCCCTCCCAAAATTTTTAGTCTGCTCAAACTGAAGTCGGGTACCTTTTTTATCTAAATAGTGTGCTTCTGAACCCTAACTTACTGTATAGTTCCTGCTTCTATATCAGAAGTATAGTTTAACACAGAGTTACCCTAATCTAGCACATTAGCATCCTATATCAGCACCTTAATTTAACCTCAGGCTATCCCACAATCATTAGTTGAATCTCTTATTATTCTGAACCGGTGTACTACATTGGACCTTAGCTTATTAGATCAGTACATTAAGCATTTAGCAAGAACATTTTCATATCATCCTACTCAGAGCCACAGTTCCTTAGAAAGTCCCAGTGTTCACTTGTTGCAAGGTTCAGCTCTATTACCAAGCTCCTCCTCCCTGCCCCTCCTCCATCTCGTGAATGCCTAATCCTATTTCACTTTGCCCTCATTTAAAAAGTTGTGGTGGATGGAGCAGGTATGAGGGCTTTTTGTAAGCCACAAGTCCTGCCGCTCCAGTTGCGGAGCCAACCTCGGGAGCATGACACAAAAAAGAAGAATCTCTGGTGTGGACGGAGCACGGTATTACTCACTGCTACCCCTGATTTGCTGCCACCTGTTCCTGTTGCAGGGGAAGTGCATAAGCAAGCGTTCTCTCTGACCCCCGTGTCCTGCTTCTGTTTGGTCTGGCACGGCAGCTCACAGCAGCAGTATTTATACTGCTCTGGCCCCCCTTTTTGAATCAGGCAGCTTTCTGAGCTCCCTACAATTGGCCAACTGCCTGACTCTTGGACATGGCTTTTTTTTCAACTAAGCCACCTGTCCAACAGCTCAAGTCCTGCTGCTCCGGTTGCGGGGCTGACCTCAGGAGCATGACACAAAAAAGAAGAATCTCTGGTGTGGACGGAGCACGGTATTACTCACTGCTACCCCTGATTTGCTGCCACCTGTTCCTGTTGCAGGGGAAGTGCATAAGCAAGCATTCTCTCTGACCCCTGTGTCCTGCTTCTGTTTGGTCTGGCACGGCAGCTCACAGCAGCAGTATTTATACTGCTCTGGCCCCCCTTTTTGAATCAGGCAGCTTTCTGAGCTCCCTACAATTGGCCAACTGCCTGACTCTTGGACATGGCTTTTTTTTTCAACTAAGCCACCTGTCCAACAGCTCAAGTCCTGCTGCTCCAGTTGCGGGGCTGACCTCAGGAACATGACACAAAAAAAAACAATCTCTGGTGCAGGGAGGGCATGGCAGTGCTCACTCGTTCCCCGATTTGCTGCCGCCTGTTCTCATTGCAGGGGGAGTGTGTAAGCAAGTGCTCTCTCCGACTCCATAATCCTGTTTCTGTTTCTTATTACCTGTTCTTTAATGCCTGTTATATTTTCCTTTCAGTCTCAGTCCTGCACAGCCCCTCCCCATCTCACACTTCACTATGTATACTTACCTACCACTTTGTTTATCCAAGCCTTTGATGTTCTGTGTTATTTCATTCCTTCAAAGCTTCCTTTCATTTCTTAACACTTCCTACCACCTACCCTTCCTGCCTAACATAGTATATCTCATATCTTTCTTATCTGTGTTCCTGTCTTGTCACCTTCTTAGCATCCTTTCATCTTCATGTGCCCTGTTCCTATTATTGCCTCCCTCAGCCCCCCACCCCTTAGTTCTTCTCACACATCCCATTGTTCGTCACTTTGCAACTTTTATAGACTTTTATCGCAGGGCTTAATTGCTCTGTGTTCCTTTCTTCATTTCTGAGCTTCACACTGCCTACCATTCTATTCTTCCTGTAATTCTTTTCTCCTGTTTTTGTACATTGCTCCACAGCATATTTAAATACTGCTTATGTTGCTCAGTTGTGTCATTCGCCTGAAGAAGGGACCTGTGAGGCCCCAAAAGCTTGTGTAGAAATCTATCTTTGTACAAGACACCTGTTGGTCCAATAAAAGGTATCAAACCTTCTAGCATCTCCTGTTAGCTCAGCTTGACTGAGTTCACTTGCAAGAGACGATCGTGAATGAGAACTAAATGGCTGGCAGCATGAGTGACTCTTGTGCTGCAGCCTGTAAGTGAATGTGCCAGGTTCAGCTTATTGTTTATTATATAGTTATTATAACATATGGCAAAACTATTTTAGTATTGTCCAGTCTCTATAATGGCCTCTGGGAGTGACAGCCAATGAGCTGTCAGCATGAGCGACTCGCATTCACACTCATGCTGCTGCCAGTCAAATAAACTAATTAAAACAAATCTAGAATACGCCAAAATTGAAAGTATTTGTCAATCTATTTATTAAACACTGAACAGTAACTTATAGTTCAGCCTGGCAGAGCTAGTTCACAGCAGACAAGCATGAGTAAGAAATGACAGACTGACAGCATGTGTGAATCATTCACTCTCAAGCTGCCACCTGTCAGATTCATGTCAGAGAGAACAAGCATTTGTCAGTGCCGAATGTTGCTTGCTTCTATGTGCTGTTTAGGTATCTGGAAGTCATTGGAGTGCAAATATTGAAAATTTGTGAACTCATGCAGCGCAGTGAGGAACTCGCGCAACGCACACTGTGAAACAGTCATTGTTAGGAAATTTTTAGATTACCTCAACATAGCCATTTTAAGACCTCTGCTCATGAACAGTGTCACTGTGATTTTGTTAATGTGTCCCATACATTGAGTTTGCACATCGATCGCGCCATTGTGCGCCAACATGGGCGAAACATGTTTTGGGCAGGATGTGAAAATGACAGCTGTACTGCTCATGAGGAGGTGTGTAAAATGGCAATGTTGAAAATCTGGAGTGAAAATATTGAAATTCGTGAACTTACGAGCCTGCGTAGGAACTGCGCAATGCACGCTCATAAAACAGTCATTTTTTTGATTTTTGGACCAAATTTTCAACATGGGGTTTGGGACCCCTTCATGATGATGTCACTGTCATGGTGGTATTCGGGCCCGAGAGATTTCGCAGTCACTGTGCAAAATCACCCTTCGGCCCCGAATAACGCCATGACAGTGACATCATTCATGAGAAGGGGTCCCAAAAACCCCATGTTGAAAATTTGGTGCAAAAATTCCCAAAAATGCCTGAGATATGCACAAAGTTGAACCCCATCTAGCCCATTATACAGCTAACCGGCATTTCCTCAGTTCGCGGTCGGCTTTGAAGAGTGCAGACATGTTCCCGGTCCACCGAAGATCGTGGCGCCGGAGTCCGGAGGTAAGTATGGGGTGAGGGGTGTGTGGGGAGGCTGGGTGCGCAGTGGGTGGGTGCGGGTTGTGGGAGGGGGTCGGGAGATGCCGATGGGGACCTGCTTTTGTTTTATAGGTTTGAAAACAAAGACGCTTGGACGCTTTGCCACGCTGGGGGTGGCCCAACGTGGCACAAGGACAGGGGGCCATTCAGCTGATGGGGATTGGGCACCCCGTCGGCCAGTGATTGATTGCCACGCTGGGGTGGGCTCCCAGCGTGGCACCACCACGGGGGGCCGGACGGAGCTCAGCCAACGGGATTGGGCACCCTGTCAGCTTCACAGTATGTGCGGGGCACGACGTCATGCAGGGGGGAGCTTTTGCTTCTTATTGCTGCTCACTGCCGCAGGCTCCCCTTTTCAATCAGAGGCCACTGCATTTTGGAGCGTGTCATAGACAGCTCCAAAATGCATTGGCTTACAGGGGCCGCGCCTGCCAGCTCACTGACTGAATTGGAGGAGGAGGTGACACACCTCCGAAATCTCCGATGATGGCACTATGTTTCTTGCACATGCGTGCAAGCAACATAAAAATGTCTTGCTTTAGTCGCTACTATGGACAACATTAGTGTTCCAGCAGTGACAAGGGTGTGAGAAATACATTTAACTATTAGCATTTCAATCTTCAATGCATCATATGAAGCAACACTCAGAGTGTGAGAGATGCAGTCTGATGGCTTGAGCGAATCTTGTTTCAGTTGTGGCATCTGGCATTACGCTGAACTGAGCATAATAATTCATAGAAGCAAATACTGGCATCATGCCATACTGTGTATTGTTTGTGATGACTCATGTATTTAAGTTGGCATATCCTGAAACCATATTTTAATGCTGGCTGTTGATTTTAAGAACTGCTGTAATTTTGTTGTATTTTATTTTTGAATTTTATGTATGATGCCCAGAGCCCCCAGGATTGGGCACCTAAAAATAAACACTTACTTACTTTCTATGACTGAGGCACATTGTTAGTGCAATATAAATGCTTCACACTGTGATCATGAAGGGTTGAGGTGGGCAAGATTTTTAAACAGGTTTTCACGAAGAAATTCAGATACACTGGTGCCGGCCCAGTGGCACTGAGGGCTAAGGCGCTGGATGCCTTATTTCACACTATGCCAGCGACCCGGGTTCAGGAACAGACTCAGGTCATCAGGGTGCCAGCATGGGGGGGGGTAGAAGCAGAATTGAGCAGCCATAAGGCAGCTCCCCTCTTCTGGGGTGGATGCTGCCCCCTCCTCCTATTAATCCTGCTGCCACCAGGTGGAGATCTGGTGGCTAGCATAGGCAGAGGTGGTGACACATGGAGAGGGTGCCTTGAGACACGGTGTGTGCATGCCTCCACATGCATGCGCATGTCCGAGGCAGTGGATTGGGACTGAAGAGAAAAATGGAAAAAGCAGAATAAAATATATATATAGAAAAAAAGAAATTCAGATACACTGTGTTGTATGCACAGACAAAACAGTGAAATATGGACAGGATGTGGTTTTCTTTTGGGGGTGTGTATGCAGCATGATAACATCAGTTAAGTAGTTATAAAAATGTAATTTACATGGCATTCACCAGCATTCACCATTGAAATACAAAAGAAACCGCACACCGATCTGTTGTAGCCCCAAATTCAAGCACTTGCGATATATTTTTTAGGGTTACAATGCTCAATTGAAAAGGCTACAAGCAAAATTATCTTATTAGAAATTACATGCTCGAAAACAGTATCTACCATTTATCACTTGAGTAGGACAAATTAACATCTGCTCATATTGCTGTAATACAGCACAGTGGTAACAGGAGCTGGTGTCTGTCAGAACACAGCAACAGTCTATTCATTAGGAATTACATTCACCAACTATCACTGTGCAGTTTTGAGTGTGTCTACTATATGTGTTGTGGGGTGGCAGTGGTCAGAACTCATTACTCACCCACCAAAGCAAACGCAAATGTCATCCTTTCAATCAATATACATCACAGTACACTAACTTGCACTGTTAGTAGTAGAAGGCTAGGATATCCTATATTAATTTCAATAATAAATATATCAAATACAGATACATGTCACTCAATACTGATTAAAGGACAGTGGCTACAGACTTGAGTTTATTTCAAGTTGATTAAACTTCTATCAAACATACTATGCTAAGATTAAAAAAATGGTCTATCTTAAAAATATCTGAAATATGAAAAATGGCCAGACATTAAAGAGCCACTGATGCCAAAAGTGCTGCATTGCAGAATCCGAATAAGCATACTCCCAATAAATCTCATATCAAATATTAGATTTCTGCATTACTTCATTTTAAAGTTATTAGCCATTTTGTAACCCTGATTCCACTACCTGTACAAAAGAAGCCTGTTTCAGCGAAGAGTTGCCAATGACATCATCTAGGGACCTCAAAGTCTAATATTCCCTGTCAGCAAGTTTATAGGACCTGTGTCTCCAAAGTTGTAAAGATCATGTACAATTGTTTTCACATGTAAAACAAGCAGCACCATTCAGAAAACATTGCTTTAAAAACTATATGAATTTCAGGTTTTGTAACAAAATTAATCCCACAGCAGAATCATTCTCTGGAGTGGTTAAATGTGCTTGTAAGATGGCAAGTGCAGAAACAGGGAGTTATGCTTTATAAGAGATTTTAACATGACATCCTACATTAGCAAGTACAATAAAACACAGATACAGACACAGATAGAGTAGAATCATTTCTGTTTTTCTGCTCTGTTTGCTGTTTGGGATTTTGTTGCTGTGCATTATGGGAAATGCATATATTTAACTGCATTTTGTATATTGTGGGTGCAATGGTGAACAGTCATTCAATTACTGATTACATGCAGATGTAATCAACATTTCAGAATATGTGTTCATTCTGGTTGACTTACTTTTGTGAACTGTGGAATCATCTCCATTTTTCTGCTGCATCTGCTGTTTGAGATTTGACTGATGTGTATTATGGGTAATGCATATATTTAACTGCAGTTTGTATATTGTGGGTGCAATGGTGAACAGTCATTCAATTATTGATTATATGCAGATGTGATCAACATTTTACAATATGTGTTCATTTTGCCTTACTTTTTCGAACTATGGAATAATCTCAATTTTTCTGCTGTATTTGCTGTTTGAGATTTGGCTGCTGTACATTATGGGAAATGCATATATTAAAGTGCACAGAAGATTTTGTCTCTGGTAGTTGTTCCTGCAATTCCCTTGGCAGGTCAACAGATGGCTGTGATACAATGCTACAACCATGTTTAGATCAATATCCAAAGGGTTTATGCAATAACGGTGAAAGCCTAAAGGTGATCACCGTTATCGAGAAGTCAAGAGTGCCACAACATTTTTTGTCACTCTGACACCCTGTGAACAGCAAATGGTGTCAGGGACTTACTTTTTAATGTTTTATGGGCCTGTGCCCCTCGATCCCTCACTTAAGGATCTCTCACCCAGGAGTGCAAGGAGGTGAAAACTTACAAAAAAAAAAAAAGTTTGGGGACAGACACAACAAAATGCACCAACGCCCATACCCAAACCCAGTACCCTACTGGCCAGCACTGCCAACCCACCCACACTGCCATGGGGTCAGCTCAGCAACCCACCATGGCACCACTTCTCTCATTCCTTCCCACCCCTCGCTGTGCATGCTTGCTCCTCCCACATGCGTACGTATAGCGACATCCTGTCGCTATATTCATCAACCCCCCATCCAGCCGCCCTACCCTATGGTAGCTCTGGACACATGCACCAGGGATTGGGTTGCCTAGTGCTCATATGTTGGGCTACCATATCCAAATGTACTGAACTAACCACTTGGGGAAAAAAAACTTTCATAGATCAAGTAAAAAACAAAAGACCCCACATAGTTTGCTGACTGGTGCTGGCTGTGTTACCTGTGGAAACTATTGCACATGATCTTTACAGCTTTGGTGAAACAGATCCTATAAGCTTGCTGACAGGAAATACTAGACTGTAAGGTCCCTAGATGACATCATCAGCAGTTTTTCACTGATACAGGCTTTTTTTTTGAACAGGTAGTGAAATCAGGGTTACAAAATGGCTAATAACTTTACAATTAAGTAAAACAGACATCTAGTTTTTGGTATGGCATTTACTGGGGGTATGCTTATTTTAATTCTGCAATGTAGCACTTTTGGCCAGATGGTGTCAGTTGCTCTTTCAGGACTTGCCTCTCATTCATTAAAACAATGGAAAATGTAAACAACGGTCAACAACATGCCATGTACATAAACTGCAAGTCACTGTTGTCTCAGCACTGTCTGACACAGTGATCGTTTGTGTGAGCTCTGCTGGACAGTCACATGAAGGAGCTTCGCCATCTTGAGCCTGTTTTTCCATTAAGTTACAGTGGCAGGGGAGAAAGCGAGGCAGCTGGAGTGATAGCAGAAGTAGCAGAGCTAGCACTCTTTAACTGCTTTCTTAGCCATCAGCTTGTCAGCCATCCTCCATTGCAGGGTACATACATACCTAGACACTGTCTGCAGATAAGGGCATATGACCCACACAGTCTGCCCATTTGAGCTTGTAAGTTCCCTTTACATTATTGTATTCTAGAAGTCTGTTGCTCCTAACCCCTGACCTCCAAAATTCCTTTATGTCTATCCTATGCATTCTTAAATCCCATGATTGTTTCAGCCCCCACCATTTCCTCTGGCAGGGTGTTCCACTTGTCCACCACCCTTTCTGTGAAGACATTCTTCCTCACATTTCCTCTGAATTGTCCTCCCTCCAACTTCATCCCATGCCCTCTAGTCCTGGAACATCTTTTTCACTAGAAAATAGTGTATTTCTGCACCCTGTTCCTCCCTGTAAGGTACTTGTATGTCTATATCATATCCCCTCTCTCCCTCCTCTCCTCCAGGGAGTACATATTCAAGTCCTTCAGCCTGTCCTCATAGGACTTGTGATGCAATCCTTGTACCATCTTTGTTGCCCTCCTCTGAACCTTCTCCACCCTGTCTGTGTCCTTACATTGGTAAGGTCTCCAGAACTGTACACCGTACTCCAGGTGGGGCCTCACTAGTATCTTGCTTAGTGAAATTATGACCTCCCTTTTCCTGCTAGTGATGCCTCTGTTTATGCATCCCAGCATCCTATTTGCTTTACCTGCTGCCTTGTTGCACTGTTTCCCTACCTTGAAGTCAACAGAGATGATAACCCCAAGGTTCATTTCCTGCTTGGTGCATGCTATCTCCTCACCCACCAACTGATATATTGTTCCAGGGTTTTTGTGTCCTATATGCATTATCTTGCACTTCTTTGTGTTGAATTTCAACTTCCAAACCCTTGACCACTCTTCAAGCTTCTGCAGGTCCCTCCTCATTCTGTCTACACCCTTTGGCATGTCCACTCCGTTACAGAGCTTTGTGTTGTCAGGAAACAGAGAAATTCCCCCTTCCAGGTCCTGCACAATGTCACTGATGAAGATGTTGAATAGGACTGGTCCCAGCACTGATCCCTGTGGTACCCCACTGGTCACTTTTCCCTCTGTGGAGGGATAGCCATTTACTATCACCCTGTGTCCTGCCACCCAGCCAATTACCCACTCACCGCACTACTTTCCTGCCCACTCCAATATTCCCCAGTTTGTTTAATAGCCTTCAGTGTGGCACAGTGTCAAGGGTCTTGCTGAAGTCCAGATAGGCCATGTCCACTGCCTTCCCCTAATCCACCTCCCTTGTCACCCAGGCAAAAAATTCAATGAGGTTGGTCTGGCGTGACCTACCCCTGGTGAAGCCATGCTGCCTTGGGTTCTGCAGTCCATTGGTAACCAGATGTTCCACCAATCTCTCCTTCAGTAGTGCTTCCATGATCTTCCCCACTACCGAAGTCAGGCTGACTGGTCTGTAGTTCCCTGCTTCCTCTTTGTTCCCGCTTTTGTATAAGGGTACTACATCTGCTGTCCTTCAGTCTTTGGGTACCTTCCCTATTTCCAGTGATTGACTAAACAGGATTGCAAGAGGTTCAGCCACCACCTCTTTTAGTTCCTTTAGGACTCTGGGGTGCACCCCATCAGGCCCCATTGCTTTATTGACTTTAATTCCTTCCAGTTCCTTTAGGACCCCTTCCTGTGTAAAGGGACTTGTGCCCAGTTCTGGGCCATTCCCACACTGTGTACTCCCTTCAGGCCCATTACCCTCCTCTTCCTCAGTAAAGACTGAGCAGAAATATCTGTTCAGTATGTCAGCTTTACTATTGTTATACTCCATACGGTGTCTGTCCTCCCCCTTCAGTCTCACTATCCCTCCCTTTGCCCTTCTTTTTTCACTTATATACTGGTAAAAGGTTTTGTCCCCACTACCCACTGATTTTGTGATGCACTCTTCTGTCTGAGCTTTGGCTTCCCTTTGTGACCTCCCTACCTCCTTTTGCTTCACCTGGTACTTCTCCCTATCCCCTTCTGTCTGCATCATTTTGTATTGCCTGAATGCAATCTTTTTGGCTTTCACTTTTTCTGCTACCTCCTTGGAAAACCATAATGGCCTCCTCTTCCTTTCCCCCTTGCTAACCTGCTTAATGAATAATTCTGTGGCTCTTGTAATCCCTGTTTTAAGTATTGCCCACTGTTCCTCCACCCCAATTCCCTCCCCATTCCCATTAGTGCCTCTTTCAAGCATGTCCCCATTTTCCCAATGTCTGCCCTCCTAAAATCCAGGATACGTGTTTTTGTGTGGTTTAGTTCTGCTCTTTGTGTGATTTCAAACCACAGTGACCAGTGGTCACTGTTCCCCAGGTACTACCCCCAGTGCTACCCCTATCACACTGTCCCTGTTTGTGAACATGAGGTCCAGTATTGCTTTCTGCCAAGTTGGTTCCATGACAAGTTGCTTAATGAAGGCACCTTGAAGACAGTCCAATATAAATCTAATCCTGGCTGATGCTGCTGCTGGGTTGCTCCAGTCTACATCTGGAATATTGAAGTCTCCAATCAGCACCACCTCCCCCTTTTCTGCAATCCTTTGGATGGCTAGCATTAACTCCCTATCTGTCTCTTCCTCCTGGGCTGGTGATTTGCTGACCACCCCTATGAAGATAGCTGATCCCATTTTCCTTTCCAGCTTAACCCACTGTATTGCACCCCTGTTTTGTTCCTCCTGGATCTCTGTAGCCTTTATGCCATTTTTCACATAAAGTGCCACTCCTCCTCCTCCTCCCTTCCTGCCTGCTCTATCTCTTCTAAATATGCTGTAGCTGGGTATGGTCATCGACCAGTCATGGTTATCATTACACCAGGTCTTTGTGATGGCCACAATGTCTAGGTCTGACTGCACTATGGCAGCCTCCAGATCCTCCATCTTGTTGATAAGGCTCCTGGCATTGGCACACATAGCTTTCCATGATGTGAACTCCCTGGACTGTTTAGCTGTTCTACTCCAGCCCCCTCCCTGTTTTTCCTTTATCCTTGATTCTCCCTGCTGTCTGTCCTTCTGTTGCATTTTGTCCCCTTTCTGCCTATCCACCCCTTGGGTGCCTATCTCCATCCTTTGCACACTGCTTTGTAGAAATATTTCCTCCTCCAGGGTGCACATTAGAAGTGAAGTAGTGAATGGAAATAATATTTACATTTATTAATTCTGTAAATAATATGGTTCTTATTCTTCCGTTTGACTTTTTAAACTGTTAACTCTGTGCTTTCTGTGTTGCATTGTCACTGTGTTATGCTGTGATGTGTGGTCAATGGTGTTAAAGGTGTGACCCAACAGAAGTGCTTGTTGTAAAAAAAAAATTAAAGGCAGTCATGTTTAGGGATTGTGTTCACAATAAACAATAAAAAAACAACTTTTTCACCAGACGTAGCACAGAAAGTTTTTTTTTTGTTCTTGTTTTTTTTTTTAGCTTTCATTCATAAGTTTTAGCATTGCTAGAATCTCATACTGGATATGCAGCAGGCGGCAACTAGGAGAATGGTCTAATTATCATTCCACAGGAACCCCATCATTGTCACATACCTCTTTACAAAAAAATCTGGAATGCCTCTCTTGAATGGGTATCTTTCTCTCCACCCCCACCCCCTCCCACCACCCACCACCATATCACTATCATATCGGCATTGGGTGTGTGAAGGGCCCTGTGCTCCCACATGCACATATGGGATGCCATTATGCAGTGATGGGAGTACAGGCCTTATGGATGGATGGCAGCGCAGGGCCCTTCAGTCCCACATGCAAATATGCATACCATTAAGGAGTGATGTGAGTGCAATTCCCAGAGGGCCCTAGGCTACCACTGGGAAATAAGGATACAATTACAATCTCTCAAAAATTCTGCATGGATAGGAATGAAGGGGCAAAGAGGGCCCAGCTCTCTGACAAGCAAATAAGGCTACATTTATACTATCTCAAAAACTAAGGAAATTTGTGGCAAAAAAAAATGTTGTTGATGCATCAGTTAGGGTTCATGTTAAATAACAAAAGTACGGAAATGCCATTGTGGGGTTTCCAACCCTATCTCTGCATCACCCCCCCAGAAGCAGTGGAAGGGACAAGGCAACACAATCAAGCAGAGACAGCTATCATCAGGTAAGACAAACAATATACAACTCTCTGAACATAACACAAGAGACATCCATCATCATGGTCTACCAGCTGTATAAGGTCCACTGCCATGCAAGTGTCTTGGGGGGGTGTACGCATGCTGGGAACCATGGGAGAAAGTGAACTGTTATTATGGCCTCCCCTTAATTCCCTTTCAATATTTATATAAATCCTTAATTAGAAAACTTAAAGGAGGGGGAGTGTCTTGGGCGGATGAAATCTCATGTTAAAATTGTGAATTAAGACTCTCAACCCCAATAGATTCAATCACAAGTTCTTGTTTACTTGTGTTTATAAGTTTCACTTCAGTTTTCACAAATTCATTTACTTCCCAGTATTCACAAGCCCTGCCCCCCAAATTTTTTTTACATACAATATATTATTTCCATATATCATTTTCAAGCAGATAATGTTATAAAACTAACTTGTTTTCTTTTCTTTTTTTCTCTTTTAGATATTTCCTGAAGAAGACCTAAGGTCAAAACGTAGATTTTTAACTCTATTTTCTATTTTCAGCTTGCATTTAATATAACCATTTTGTTTTGCTTTTAGACCACATGCTGACTCAACGCCTTGTTTTTGTTTTTTACAATGTTGTAAAACAGCACTTCAATAACTGAAACTTGTCACTATGTAATGTTTGAAGACAATCCTGTCTCTTCATCATACTCTTTTTAATGTACTGTAATTAATTCAAAATAATATATTATATTTATAATATTATTTAAGCTCTCAAAAATAAATGATGGATTCAAGAATTATATCTATAAATATTCTCAGGGGGAACACACCTGAACCATGGGAGAGAGGCCACTGCATACACTGTACCCCAAAGTGCTCCCTACAGACCTACTGGGAAGCTGACTGAATGGGAGTTCAGTCAGGCCACCCCCCAAAAAAAATATTTATAGTACTCCGCTATGGAGGAATGGGATTGCAGGGCCCAAAGAGCTCTGCGCTCCCACAACCAAGTAAGGAATTAATTCAACTACTTGCACATTAGTGCAGCAAGCCTCCCCCAAAACAAAAACATGTTCTAGCCAGCTGTGCAGGTGACTGAATTTGAATTTGAGCTGCTCAGTGAGTTGGACAGGAAGCCAAGAGACAGAGCTCGCTCCTAAAATCAATTTGAGCCTCAGTATCTTTCAAGGGGTCCCTCTACTAGAGCAAGTGCCTAGGAGCTGTAGTCTTGAGGGTAGTTTCCATGAATTACACATACGTCTGTGAGAGATGCATTGAATTTTAAGCCAACTAAGGCTCTACATTTTATTTTCTGTATGCTGTAGTGTATGTCTGGTGGCATTTTTTGCCTATTTTAGTGTTTTTAGAAATATGGGCATTCCTTGGCCCGGGGAGCTACCTCCAGGTCACCGAGTATAACTTGAGACACCCCTAGTGAGTGGGGCAATTGAATTTAAATTTGAACTGCTCTGTGAATTGGGCAGGGAAGCCAAGCAGTGGTGGCTCTACACCAGGGCCTGCCAGGGCACATGCCCCGGTAAAAAAAATGCTGCGCCCCAGCTGGTACCCCTTATGGTGCAGAGCTTCCCCCTTAGTAACAATATATCAGGGCCCTGGCTGCCATCTGTTGTGCCCCAGCTGTGCCCTGGTAACCATTTGTGGCTAGAGCTGCTGCTGAAGCCAAGAGACAGAGCTCACTCCTAAAACTAATTTAGCCTCAGTATCTTTCAAGGGGGCCCTCTGGTAAGACTACAGGAAGTGTCTGGGAGCTGTACTCTTGAGGGTAATTTGCCTGAACTCATATATGTCTATGAGAGCTGCTTTGTATTTTAAACTGAATAAGGCTCTACCTTTTACTTTCTGTACGCTGCAGTGTATGTCTGGTGGCATTTTTTGCCTGTCTTTTAAACACTAGCATTACATGACCCCAGGAGCTAATTACAGGTCATGGAGTATAACTTGGAATGCCCCTAGCAAGCAAGGCTCACTCAGATGAGACGACTGCACCTTGCTATGTGTGGAGACATGCACAGAGACATGCATGTCTAAGAGCATGTCAAGCATCTCCAGTGTGACCAGAGGGACCGGAGGCAGTCTGTTTGGAAATATGTTTGTGTGGTATGTGTTAGGTAGTACCATTTATTAAGTCATTTGTTTCATGTGTGTTAGTAGTGAGCAGGAATGTTAATATAACAAAACAAATTTGGATAAACATTTTGTCAACACTCATAATGGGGGACAAAATCTTAACAATGGATGGGGAACTAGGCATTAATTGTACAAGCTGTAATATGTATAAGCTTGTGGAAACACTACTCACGAGCAGTATGTTCATCTGCGAGAAGTGTGTTAATAATAGTGTACTAGAAGTGGATATTAAAGCTTGCTATACTAAACTGACCCAGCCTGAGAAACAACAGGATGGAATGATTGCCACATTTAAGGCAATCGACACAGCAAGCACTACTGTGACAAGCAGTTCAGGGGATTGCAACATTGGTTATAGCTCTAAACAACAAGGAAAGATAGATAAAACCTTTATTGTTCAATCATAGACCTTACAAGAGAATACAAATTCCATACAGCAGACATATACATATCAAGATATACTAAGCAATATATAGAAACATTGGTGGACTTACAGTAATTGTGCATAAATACAATAGCAATTCTCAACTTTAGTAATCTGATATTTGATTTAAAGATAAATAATTTAAACCTCCTATGAATAGCTGAAATGGCCCTAAGAAACCCTGCTATTTGCTTATTATAAATTCATCTTCTATGGTGAATATAATATTTAACAAAACATCTTGCTCCCTAGTATCAATTTCTGGCCAAACTGGTTCTAACCAGAAGGCTCGGGGTTTACTGTACCACGGACATGAAAAGACAACATGAGCTACATTTTCTTTTTCCTGATTTGTACAGTTGCATAGAACACACTTTGGGTCTAATGATTTCTTATATCTAGCTTTAAGTATGTTACTTTGAAACTGTTCCATGCGGTATCTAGTGAACAGCCTTCTAAGGTCAGGATCAATAATTATATCTAGATAGTATATGCTATTAAGTATATTGTCTATTTTGGACAATCCAAGGCAATCTTGCCTTTGCAATAATTTACATCATTCAGGGTGCGAAATTTCTCCTCACTTCACTGAGTCTTCCACCGCTGGTGCCGCTCTGGTAGTTATGAGTAGCACTTACCTCGGGCCGCCGCGTTTTAACTAACACTGTAGATAGGGTTATATCTATTGGTCCACAGCGTGAGCAGTGGGCATGCAGCCTATACCGCATTCACATTCCCTGATATGTGACTGGATCCCATTCAGATATCTGAATGTGTAGTATGGTATAGCTGCACGCCCATTGGCTCACACTGTGACCAATGGGCATACGGCCCTACCTACAGTGTCAGTCAGTGGGCGCAGGTGGCAGGTGGGTGCTGCCACCCTCACTGACCGGGGAGCGGGCCAGGGGCCTAGTTGAGTAGGTGGGAGGGGGTACCGCTGGACCACCAGGGATATTAGACTTATATTTTGATACAAGTGCCCGTGATCGGGCTGCCAGCAGTCCACTGTACCACCAGGGATATTGGACAATTCTGAAAGCTTCAAATGGCCATGATCGGGCAGAGGGGCGCATTACCGCGATGTGCGGGGCGCGCCGGTTCCTGATGGCTGCTGCCTGGCAGGGTGCCAGGCTTAAGTCGCCAGGGATCAGCACACCTGCATGCAAATGGATCCATAATGACATTAAATCGCCCCATTTGTGCTTTGCATGCATTATGGCCCCATTTGCATATGCACTTTTGAATATCGCCATTGTTGCCCATAGCGCATCCCCCTGCTCCACTCTGACCACTTGTGCTGGTGCAGTGCCACTGCACCATGCACACTGTGGATGGCCAGGGTGGATATTCAATGATGCTTGCCATGGCACAGCTCCGTTGAATATCGCCCAGTCAACGCCCCTGCGCAGCCAAGTTGTGCTGTGCCCAGGCTTGCGCCACAGCCTGGTGCAGTCTGACTATCTGGGCCTCTGTTTTTTGGGGGGTGCTTCGACCCCCAAGCCCCCATGCAGAGGGCTCTTTCCCCTGCATCCCCTATAATTAATATAATCAACTCCAAGTTGGAGTTGATTCAGAGAAGGGGTGCAAGACCCTGAGAAAGCAGTGCTGGGGTCCTGTGGTGACCATACAGCTACCTGTCACTGTATTACTGTAATGTCATTTGTGGTAGATGTGTTGAACCGGCGTTGGTAACTGTTACTGTCCACCCGCAAGCTCCAGAAATTATAGTAATACATTACTGCAAGAAATTGAAAAGGCTACCTCCTTAGGTGATGTCCTTGTCCTTGCAGATTTTAATGTTCCTGGCATAAACTGGCATGAAGTCACAGGTATCACTGAATTTGAGAAAGACCTTCTTAGAGTCATAAACTCAAATGGTATGGACCAACTAGTCTTTAGCCCAACTAGGGGGAAATAACATTCTGGACCTGGTTATGACTAACCTGGGCAATGGTTTATCTGACATAGTGGTGCACAGCTTTTAAGGCTCAAGTGACCATTGAAAACTTATGAGTTCCCTAGTGGCAAGAACATATCCCCAATCGAATCTCACTATTTTTAGGAATTATAAAAACTCTAACTGGGAAATTATTAAAAAACCCTTATTCAATATTGATTGACTAATCCTTCTAGCAAACAAGGAAGTTGGCACTTCGTGGGAAACTACAGTATAAAGAACATAATCCTAGAACTAGAGGATATGTACCTGTTAAAAAAATATAATAATAAAGGCCACAGCCCTATATAGTTAACCAAATCAGTTAGAAAACAAATACAAATGAAAGAAAACTTATACAAAAAAGGCTAAAAGTTATCCTGCTGAGGAGAATAAAAATAAGTATAGGAAATAACTTAATAAGCTTAAACACCTGATTAAAAAAGAGAGGTCTAATTTATAATGTAGGCTGGCTTTCACAAAAGACAACAACAAGGCCTTCTTTACTTATATAAACTATAACATCAACCAATGCAGTAGGGCTCCTACTACAAAATAATATAACTATAACTGACCCCGGAGACATGGCCCAGACATTTAATGAGTTTTTCATTTCTGTGTTCAATAACGACAAGGGTCCTACTAATTCCAAATATTAGTCTTCCCCCTTTGGACTTCTCATCTAGTCAAGCTCTATATGAATTAAAAGCTATAAAGGGAAATACTTCACTTGGACCCAGATGATATACACCCACTGTTCCTGAAAAATATGACTGACTGTCTGACCCTTCCACTATCCATTCTGTTCAATAAATCCCTAACATCAGGCACTGTTCCCCAAGACTGGTTCAAAGCAGTAAGGCAAGGCAAGACAAGGCAAAGTTTATTTAAAAGACGCCCAATCCCAGAGGCTCTGGGCACCGTACAAAATTTAGGACAAGCATTTAAATATAATAAATATAGACATTACACATAATAAATACAAATCTTACAAAAACAAAGCCATAACTATAAATATACATCTAGACATTAAAAGCTTTAGAGAAGAGAAAAGCTTTAAGCTGGGCCTTAAAAACATCAACTGACGAAGCTTCTCTGACCATAGTTGGTAAGGAGTTCCACAGAACAGGGGCCGCAGCGCTAAACGCTGTATCGCCAGCGGATTTCAGCCTAGTTCTGGGAATGGTCAGAAAGCATTCACTAGAGGAGCGAAGAGGAAGCGAGGAAAAGGCAGGTGACAGAAGGTTTAACAGGTAACCAGTGCCCTGCCCGTGTAGGACCTTATAGGTGAGAAGACCCACCTTAAAGAGGACTCTCCACCTGACTGGAAGCCAGTGCAACTCGCGCAAAACCGGTGTAATATGGCAAAACTTTTGCTGCCCGGTCAACAACTGGGCAGCTGCGTTTTGCACCAGCTGCAATCTACGGAGAGTTTCTCCTGTGACCCCGAGATAGAGCGCGTTACAGTAATCGAGCCTAGATGTGACTAAGGCATGTATCAAAGTAGGGAGGTCCGGAGGCAGAACAAGGGACTTAATCCTGGCAATGTTTCTGAGATGGTAAAAACAAGTACGAACCACGGAGGATATTTGAGCCTCCATGATTAGATCTTTATCCAGAATCACACCAAGATTTCACACCCAAGAGGAGGCCTTCAATGGCACAGATCCTAGGACAAGCCCAGTTTCTGCATCAGAGGCCATCCTATCACGAACTCTGTTCGACTCCACCACTAATACCTCCATCTTATCGGGGTTCAGCTGCAACCAGCTGGAGGCCATCCAATCTTTTATCTCGGCCAGACAGATATTAAGCACATCCACTGCATTAGGTATTCCTGGGGCAAAGGAAAAATACAGCTGAGTATCATCGGTATAACAATGAAAACTCAAGTCGTACTTCCTAATGATCCCGCCCAGAGGCAGCATATACACTGCGAACAGCATTGGAGCCAATACTGATCCCTGAGGAACTCCACAAAGAAGTAGGCTGGGTGTAGATGAGAAATTTCCCATCATAACCCACTGCCTCCTGTTGGTAAGAAAGGACTCAAACCATTTGATGACATTATCGGTGAGTCCACATAGGTCCTCAAGGGAGCAAGCAGCACAATGGTCAACAATGTCAATGCTGAGGAGAGATCGAGGAGAACAAAAATTGTCTTGTCTCCCCGGTCTCTAGCCCTGAGAAGGTCATTCTGCAACTGAACAAGTGCAGTTTCGGTGCTATGTCTAGGACGAAAAGCCGACTGGAAGGGTTCATACAACTCTTGAGATATGAGGTGCTCTTCCAACTGAAGCGCTACCACTTTCTCAATAACCTTTCCTAGAAATGGAAGGTTAGAGATTGGATGGTAATTTGCCTTGACCTCCGGGTCCACAGATGGCTTCTTTAAGAGGGGTCTCACCAGAGCCTCCTTCAAGGCATCCATAAAGACACCCTCAGAGAGGAAACACCGTACAATCAAGGCAAACACCGGGATGACAGAGTCAGCGCATCTCATTAAAAAACGCGTTGGCACTGGGTCCAGTTCACAAAAGGTATGCTTCATATTGGTTGCTACCTCAATAACCTCACTAACCTCCACTGCTCTAAACTCTCCCCAACCAGACGGAGTGCACTCGGAACACATCAGGTGATCACTGCCAGCTATGTCATTGCTGACTGAAGGAGCCACCAGCCGGATCGCAGACACCCTATCTGAAAAGAACCGAGTGAAATCCTCACAATCAGTATTAGAAAAAACCCTCCTGGGCCATTGACAGACTGGATGTAAAAGTTTATCAACAGTCCAGAAAAGTGAGGCCGGTCGGTTCCTTCCAGCAGCAATCTCCTTAGACAGAAAAACTGTCTTCTTATGGTTGATTGCCTCCTGGTACCCAACATAATGGGCACGCAGGGCCAGTTTGTCCACGTCCAGATGGGATCTCCTCCAGCAGTGCTCCAATCTCTGACCCATCTTCTTCATCTCCCCTGAGATCACCATCAAACCATGGCGATCTCAGGTACGAAGTTCTGGGTTGCACACGGACAGGTGCGAGGGAGTTAATAGTGTCGGATAACACCCCATTATAGGCGTTAACCCCATCCACAACACCTCCCGCGCGTGCATCACCCACTCTAGACAAATTCGCTTCCGCCAAAAAACTCTCAGGGGTCAAACCCCGTAAAGGGCGACAGCAAATTGTCTCAACAGGGGAAGGGCTTATGGCAGGAGCCCCAAGCGTGAACTGCATCGTGCAATGATCGGGCCAAAGAACAGGACTGATCTCAAGATCATTGATATCAAGTCCCAGTGAGAACACCAGGTCCAATATATGGCCATCACGATGGGTCGATGAAGTAACTGCCTGCATCAGACCCAAGGAGGACATAATCTGAAAAAATTCATAACTATGTCTAAGATTCACGTCGTCGAACCAAACATTGAAATCCCCCAGAAAAACACATCTGGGGGATTCCAATGATGCAACAGTGACAAAATCAGCGACCTCCTGCAGGAAATTTCCCATCGACCCAGGAGGGCGATAGATGAGAAAGATCCTGCAGCCCGCATCAGGTCCTCCCCAGATGGCCACACACTCAAAAGAACCCGGAGCTCTCACCGGGTGCACGGTGAAGGTCAGGCTGGATCTAAAACAGATGGCTACACCGCCACCCCTGCGTTCCACTCTGGGGCAGTGCACCACGGTATACCCAGGGGGGACTGCGGCCTCAAAAATTGGGCCTGCATCGTCTCCCACCCAAGTCTCTGTGATAAAAGCCAGATCGACCAACGAAATCAAGGCAGCAATAATTGCTGTCTTATTTCTGATTGATCTGGCATTATAAAGCACTGCTGTCAGGGGATTTGGGGTGGTGCAGCCCACAGGTTACCTGGCCACAATCTGGTGGACTCCCTGGGATGGGCACCAACCATGTCTGGCCTCTCCCATATGCCCATCATAACCTAGGGCACCTTCTGGACCTGACAACCTCAATCCTCCCACCCATACATGGGTTGCTCAACAAACCACAGTCAACACCATTCCTTCCAATCCCCACCTCCAGCAGCGTCTGGCAGTAGTGTCTGATACTGGGAGGGATAAAGGCATAAATGTGTAGCATTGAACTATCGTAGGTAATTTTAACCCCCTTTAATCCACACATATAGCCCATATACATCTAGAACAACAGATGGTTCTTAGTTATCAGGCTTATAACCAATAATCAATTTTAAAAACCTAAATATCCCGCCTGGCCTATTCATTTACCATACATACATTACAAGCATTTAAAATCATAGCAACTTACTTGACAATGATGCCCTCAAACTAATTCTCAGCCTCAGTAGTGGTATACAACAGTAAATATAAACCAACTAAGCTATAACATTTCTTTAAAAAGGCATACAGTACAAGCTAAGAAATTACAATACCGAGTGGTGCTCGCACCACTCACAACACTCGCGCTTGGAAGCAGCATGGTGATTTGAAGAGAGAGAGTCCCCGCCCCCAGGACACACAGGTCCTAGCTCCCCCCGGAATCACTTCTGGCAATAGATAACAATAGCACAGACCTGCTATACAGCCTCTCACGCTGTACAGGTCGTGCAGTCAGAAGGCACCTCAAAACGTTAGCATTCAGCACACAGGGGCTTCCTTTAGTCCTGCAGAATATCCAACCGCCTACGAGCGGTGACACAGTTCACAATTAAATTCCCACTTCAGCTAGCTGCTTGCGAGCGGTGCAGCGATTTGAAGAGAGAGAGTCCCCGCCCCCAGGACACACAGGTCCTAGCTCCCCCCGGAATCACTTCTGGCAATAGATAACAGTAGCACAGACCTGCTATACAGCCTCTCATGATGTACAGTTCATGCAGTCAGAAGGCACCTCAAAACGTTAGCGTTCAGCACACAGGGACTTCCTTTAGTCCTGCAGAATATCCAACCGCCTATGAGCAGTGACACAGTTCACATTAAAATTCTCACTTCAGCAGTGGTGATCCCCATCCATAAAACAGGAAACCAAAGTCAAGTGGGGAATTATAGACCAATTAGCCTTACTCCTATAAGTTGCAAAATAATGGAAAAAATTATTAAAATATTTGATTGACAATGGAAATTATAACTTTAAATCTACAGGACATCTCTCAGCATGGCTTTAAAAAGGCCTTTCATGCAACACCAGCCTGATAACCTTTTATAAGCAGGTCAATAAAAGTCTTGATGAAGGTACACTGTATGATGTGATTATGATAGATTTAGATAAGGCCGCCAAGTAGGCTTTTGGCCCTAAAACTCAAGGAAGTAGAAAACTCAAGGTTGGTCCCTGCTATCATGGCACAGGACGGGTCCATCAAGACAGGGCCCAGAGACATCGTCGAGGTCTTTAGACTATTCTACCAAAATCTTTACGGGGCTAGCTCAGTCCCTCCTTCCCTCTCCGCTATTGAGGCCCTCTTTAACCCAATTTCCCCACCCTGCCTCTCTGATGATCAAGCATCTTTTCTTTCAGCTCCCCTGTCCCTGAATGAGATTGAGGATGTCATTCACAATCTTCCGTCAGATAAAGCCCCCGGCCCTGATGGCTTACCCTCTAACTTTTACAAGGCATTTTGCAAGGAATTGGCTCCGACACTTCTGGATTTTTATAACTACCTTCTCGCCTCGGGCCCAATCGACCAAACCCTGTTGGAAGCCATCATAATTCTGATTCCCAAACGGAGAAGTCCTCCTTGGATCCGTCTAAATACAGACCCATCTCACTGCTCAACTGTGACATCAAAATCTTGTCTAAAATTCTGGCCTTGTGCATTAAACAGGTCTGGCAATCACTTTTGAGCAGAGAGCAAGTAGGCTTTGTGCAAGGTAAGTCAGCTGCGGACCACATGAGAGTCCTCTCCTATGTTTTCCAAGCGGCCCAGGACTCTCAGGTTCCCATGGCACTGGTGGCTTTAGATGCCGAGAAGGCATTTGACCGGGTCAAATGGGACTTCCTATGGAATGTTCTGGCCAGATTTGGGTTCCTGGAAAAGTTTGTCCAGTGGATAAAGGTTTTGTACAAAGATCCCTAGGCTAAAATTTACTGTAACGGAGTTTTCTCATCCCATATTCGGCTTTTTTCTGGTACACGTCAGGGCTGCCCTCTTTCTCCATATCTTTTCAACCTTTACCTGGAACCCCTGCTACTCAATCTCAAGGCGCTCCCGGCTCCAAGGTTGTCCAGTTTCTCGACAGACCTCCACAATATCTGTCTTTGCAGACGATATTCTATTACAACTGGCTTACCCGCAATTTTACAAGTAGCCCTAAATTTAATAGAGCAATTTAGTGCTGTTTCCAACTACAAACTTAATCTGGCCAAATCAGAAATGTTCCCCCTTAATGTCCACACCTCTCAATCTAGTATGTCCCACTTTGGTATGAAGTGGGCATCATCTCATCTCAAATACCTTGGTATTTATTTGGCCCGGAACCCAAACCTGATTAGGAAATTAAACCTAGATGATCTTTTGGACAAAATTCACTCCGATCTGCAGAGATGGGACAAGCTTCCATTATCAATAGGGGCCCGAATCAGTATTATTAAAATGAATATATTGCCTCGTTTGTTTTACCCCCTAAGTCTCTTGGACATTTGGCTGCCCAAAACTTTCTTTAAGAGGGTCCACGCAATTCTCACTCGTTTTATCTGGAATAACAAATCTCCCAGATGAGCCTTCCATAAACTTTGCCTACCCAAAGATATGGGAGGCCTCCGTCTCCCCAACTTTGAATACTACCATTGGGCCAGCCACCTAGTTAAAGCTGGTAAGTGGTTGGGGAGTTGGGAGGCTGATTCCCTACCTTTATGGTTAAGCTTTGACTTAGACCTCATTAAACAATACAACATAGACCCCTCGAGCCTGTTTTACTGCCATTTTCTTCTCTCCCCGCTGTCTTCAGGACTCGGCAGTGGGTGTTTCTGTGAGGGTGCTAACCAATTTTATACAACTGCCAGAATCCGACAAACAAAGGATCCTGGGCAACCGCTACTCTCAAATCCCAATATTAAAATAGGTACTAAATTGTTACCTTTGCAGTGGTTGCCCCAAATCCAGGGACTCTCAGTGCAAGATCTATATGTGCAAGGAGGCCCTGGGTTAATAGATGACCTCCTTCTAGTCTTAAGGATTCCCTCCGAATGATTTTTAAACTGTATCAGTTGCAACACCTTGTCAATAAGGAATTTGGCAACACTGTGTCTGTGTCAGTTGTCCAGCCCCTTCTAAGGGTGGTTAAAGATTATGCGGCCAGACCTCATGGGGTATCTAAATTATACCTAGATCTTCTGAAGGTCATTTTCCCTGACCCTTTGGCTGGCTCCAAATCTTGACTTCTCTCCTTCCACCCTCTTTACATGGAACCGGTTTGGCAGGATTTGCATAAATACAATACGCTGGACAAGAATAGGCTTATCCAATATTTTATAGTCAATAACATGTATATTACGCCTGTTAAAAAAAGCAAAATTCGCTCAATCTAGCTCCCCTAACTGTCTTAGATGTGGTGCGGACCCGGGCGATACCCCTCATATTTTCTGGTATTGTTCCAAAGTAGCCTCTCTTTGGAAGGCTATTCGAGATAACTTAGACCCCATTTTAGGCCTGCAGGATTTATTTACATTAGAGATCTGTATTCTGGGTATCTATTCTGGAATTTCCGTCAGAGAGAGAATATCATATTGCTCTTATCTCTATGAGGTTAAGCGATTAGTGCTCGTCACTGGTCGGACAACCTAGAAATCTTCGACATGGACTGGCTTGAAGAAATGTCCTTGTGTTTTAAAGTTGAGAAGCTGATTGCCAGCTCCAGACTTTCTCCTTCATCCTTCCAGAAAAATGGGGTAAACTCTATGCCCTATACTTACGCTTGATTGGTAGTTTTAGGTTTACTGGTGTTATTTGATGCCTGAGGTCCTTCCTCCATGATCTCCCTGATGTACCCTTTTCCTATCCATGAATCATTGGTCATTGATGCCGTTTTTTCTTCTCTTTGGACTAGTAGGCCAGACTGAACTCTAGTCTTTTCTCTCAGGTTTGTAAGTCTTTCGTCCCCTCACCTTTATACCTTCTTGGTCTCCCTTGTTTTTCTCAGTGGTGACACCCTCTTGGGGGGGGAGGGAGTAGGGTGTTTGAGGGTTTTTTTTGTTTATCCCATGTCTGCCATGTCTTGAGCTATTTCTTGGACATTGTTACAGTTTTTGTACCATTCCTGTTTTCTGATTGATTGCTGTTATTATTGTTTTTTGAATTTAAATAAAAATGAGAATTTCAAAAAAAAAAAAAGATTTAGATAAGGCCTTCAACAAGGTACCCCATGACCTTTTGGTTAACAAGATGTTACCTACATCATCAAATGGATTAGGAATTGGCTTTCTAATAGAACCCAAACAGCCAGAGTGAATGGAGTCCTATCTAGGAAGGATGACATGGATAGCGGGGTGCCTCATGGCTCTGTGATAGGACCAGTACAGTCTGGCCTATTTGTTTCAGATATGGGTTCTGGTGTAGGGAGCCACCTAACTAAATTTGCTAATGACACCAAAATTGGGAGTGAAGTGGATAGTCTTGAAAGATACACAATTCTACAAAATGATTTAACCTCAATACAAAAATGGGCAAACAATAACAAAATGTCATTTAACCCAGAAAAGTGCACAGTGTTGCATTTTGGAAGGAACAATCCAAAATATAAATATTTCATGAATGGTATCCTTCTAAATTCAGTACATACGGAATGCAACCTAGGGATTACAATCAACAACACCTTTTCCACCTCTGACCAGTTTGCCTTGGTAGCTAAGAAAGCAAACTACTTAATTAAAGTGATCAGATGTTCGTTTGTGACAAGAAAACCCCACTGCATAATCCAGATCTAAAATTTGTAATTCCACACCTGGATTATGGCTCCCCATTCTGGTGTCCTCATTTAAAGAAAGACATAAAATCATTTGAAAGGCCACAGAGAAGATTAACGAAAATGTTACAGAGCTATGGAGACATAGATGATGGAAATGGGTCTGTTTAGTTTACAAGAAAGGAGACAGAGAGGTGATCTCTTATTTCTCTATAATAAACTCAGGAACAAGGACCTATTGAAAGAACTACTGTAAGTATCAGTCTCAAAGAACAAAACACCCAGTTAAGATCCCATAACAAAGAACTAGTAGTACAATGGGCTAAGACAAATAAAAGAGCAAACGTTTTCACTATAAGAGCGCTTGTTTGTGGGATTCATTACCAAATTTTTTAGTGAATCTCCAGTCAACAGATAGCTTTGAGAAAGAACTAGATAAATTTATTATCCATTCTTGATCCATGTAATAACCCACCTAATGGTGGGAGACAATCTCGATGGGCCTTGGCCATCTATTATCTTATTATACCAAGATACCAAGAATGTGGCCAGCCCAGTGGCACTGAAGGTTGAGGCACTGGATGCCACACCTCACACCACACTGATGACCCGGGTTCAGGAACGAGCCCAGGGGCCAGGGGTTGGCGGGGGAGGGAGAGGATTGAGCATCCAGAGAACTGTACTCCCCTCTCTGGGGAGGGTTCCAGGACAGCTCGGCATCCTAGCAACCCCCAATGGAGATCGGGGGCAGCACAGGCATGCCAGCCGGAACAAGAGGAGGTGGGAGTGCAGCAGACGTCAACAAGTGAGCCGTGCATGGACATCACTGCACATCGCACTCCTGAGGGGAAACACAATGGAAAAAACCCCACCTGAGACCATGGAGGTGATGGGGGCACCAGAGGCAGGACTCACATCCCACAGCCGGCCCGATTGCCAATGGACTCCTGGCTGACCCTGCAGCTGCGGTAAGCCCTGTCTAATTACAGATAGGCCGCTGAGGGTGAGCGGGCCCGGCCCAGTGGGTGAACCTGAGTGCTAGGGTTGCCCAGTTGTCAGGGGAGTCCAATTGGATTAGCAGGGTTCAGGCAGGGAATAGCAGGTCTAGCCACGAGTGCACCTCGGAAGAATGCCTGACCCAGGGGGAGCATAAAGAAATGCTACAAAAAAAAAAGATACCAAGAATGTGAGTGCAGAGACCAAAGGGCCCTGCATTCTCACTTGATAGTAAGGAACTGATTACACTATTTATAAATTAGAGATAGATGGGAGTACAACTGCCTACCTCCCACTCACCGCAACACAAAATTGTACTAGTCAGTTATGGATGAATGAGAACACAGGGCATGAAGAGCCTGTACTCCTACTTGAAAGTAAGAAATTAATTTCAGTATTTAGAGGTTAGGAATGTATAGGAGTGCAGCCAGGTGCCCCCTTCACAAAAAAAAGTGTAATGATCACCTATTGATAAATGTGAGTGGAGGAATAGGAGCACAGGGCCAAAAGGGATATGCGCCCCCACTTTATAGTAAGGAACTGGTTACAATGTTTACACATTAGGAATAGACTGTAGTGTAGCCAGGCAGCACCCCGACTCCAAAAAATGTACTAGTCAGCAATGAATAATAGGAGAAGAGGAAGAACTAGGCTGCTGTGGAGGAATTGCAACCATATACTTCTGCATGTCTCCCATGACCCCATCAGCCTTCTGGTCAGTCTCTAGGGAGCAGTTGGTATACCTCCAAGACACTGGCATGGCAGCGGAACTCATACAGCTGGTGGACCATGATGATGGATGCCTCTTGTGTTATGTTCAGAGAGTTGTATGTTTGTCTTACATGATGATGGCTGTTTCTACTTGGTTGTGTTGCCTTTTGTTGCTTTAACACAAACAATAACTGATGTATTAATGAAGTTTTTTTTTGCCATGAATACATTATATATATATTATGGTGGCACCACTATAGTTAGGGTTGTACATTCATTTCAATGTTAAACTCCATGTTTTGCACTTTAATAACTTTGCAACCATTCAATGGATTTGCATGAAATTTTGCATGTGTGGTCTTGTGGGGAAGAACTCTTGGTGTGCTACATTTCATTCTGCTCAGATGTATAGATTCTGAAATAGAGGTTTTTCAGGATTTTTTCCCATTGGTTTGAATTTTCTGTCGACTTCCCTAGCAACTAGATGGCTTGGAATTCTGAAATTTTCTGGGTAGAAAAGGTCTGACCCACAGATGTGACTTTAGCTTGTTTGGTGAAAAAAATATGAATCCATTCCAAAGTTATTTAATTTTGAAATTTTGAATAACAGGTTCTGTGCATGCTCAGTAAGCACTTCAAAATAGCTGTATGAAATGAAAAAAATATTCTTTTTTCATACGGGACCAATACATTTTCGTGAGGGGAAATCATTGCTTCATTTGCTACTATCTTGTTTTCTCTTTTGCCATAAAAATTCTAATTTGAAAACTCACAAAAATGACATTTGTGAGAGCAACCAACGCATGTAGCTTGCTTATCAGGACCCCCTTAGCTGGATTCTGCACTTAACTGTTGCAGAAATGCCCATAAAATGTTGTTTCTTTAAAGATTATAAATCTTGTTTTATGACTTGTCATACAAAACAAGATTCTTGTTTTGTATGATGACTCATGAAAAAATATATTTTTTTCTTATGGGGAATCAAAGTATTTCAATGGGGTTTTCAACTTTGGTGAATAACTTAGCCATTTTTGTATATATTTTCGCCAAATTTTCAACATGGCCTTTTTGAGACCCCAGCTCATGAACAATGTCAGTGGAATTATGCAAATCTGGCTGGAAAGGTGATTTCTTGGTCACTTGACCAAATAACCTTTTGAGCAGGATTTGAGAATTTTCACTGCCCTTGTTCATCAGGAGGCATCCTAAGAAGGCTATGTTTATAACTCACTTCTGGGAGATGTACACTAATGGGCTTTTAGCCTTCTGTGCATCTTATTTCTCCTAGTATGACTTCTAGTATGTTGAAATGTTTGGGTCAAAGTAAGTAAAAATGTCAAACTCATGCACATACATTGAAAGTTTGCTATGTCAAAATAAGTAAAAATGTCAGACTCATGCATGTATATTGAAAGTTGGCTACTCTGCCTCGTAACTTTGGCAATTTTAAATATTTTAAATCAACATTTTCAACAAAAACATCCTTTTACACCACCTCAAGAACATGACAGATGTCATTTTTCAAACCCTGGCCAAACTGTGTTTTCACATCTGAGGTGCACAATGGCATTGTGGTAGCACAGAATCACATTTTGGGGGAAATTTCAATATTTTCATTACTGGGTTTATTAGGTGGGCTAATAAGAAGGTTATGCTACAGATTTCATCCCAGTTCTACTACAGATGCAAGTGCATGGTCCAAAGGGCATGTGCTTCTACACCAACATATACAGTATGGGCCCATTAAAGGAGGGATGGGAACACCCAGAGGGCCCTGCACTCCCACAGATAAATGAGGATACAATTATACTGTCTCAAAAAGTAAGGACATTCTTTGCAAAAACTTCATTAATGTACTAGTTAGGGTTGACGTGACAAAAATAAGAAAATGTGGCATTAGGGTTTCCAACCCAAACACCCCACCGCCACCCACCAGACAGGAACACGAAAAAACATTACTGTTTCACCTTTCATGTATCTTTGCTAAGTAGGTATGGGGTGTTCTTTGGGGTTGTCAGACCTAAATAATGCTCATCCCATTCTCACATACTCTACACAGCTCAGCTCCTGTCATGGTTGAATGTTTTTGCAAAGAATATATATATATATATACACACTAGCCTGGTAGGGCCGGTATAGTTAGAGTTGCACAGTCACTTCTATGTTAAATTCAAGATTTTGCACTTTAATAACTTTGCAACCGAACCGTTTATCCGATCAGCCTAAAATTTTGCATGCAGGGTATGGTACCATAGATTTCTGGGTTTGGAAATTTTTGTTCTGGTCATCATTTTGGTTGTGGAGCTGTGGATCATGGAAAAGTGTGAAAAATCCTCAACTTTTTCAAATTCATTGCTCACCTCTACAGCCCAAATGGTTTGTCCGTCTGCTCTACAATATTCAGGGTACATGGAGACTTGGTCGAGAAAGTGACTTTTGAAGGTTTTGAAAAAATATCAATCCATTCAAAAGTTATTAAACTTTAAAGTTTCCTATTCTACCCTATGAGAAAAAATATATGTGCACCACAAAAGCTTTTAAAAGCCTTCGTGAAAGCAAAATTTCCTTTCAAGCTCTGCTGTTTTGTTTTTCAGCTGCTGCCATCTTGTTTTTAGTTAATGATGGACAAAAACAGCTGTAGTTCACATTTGTCTGCACCTAGGTAAACACTGACAGTTGTGTTTACCTAGTTGGGCCCTGAGTGACACAGCACATTCTTTTTTGGGGGTAAGCCCCCTCCAGAAAGGCCTTTTCTAAGATTGGACCCCCTCCCCATAGTGTCTCAAATTGCAACAGAACAGTTGTGACAGTTTCACCAATCACAAAAGTGTCTGGCCCACTTTTTTGCACATTTTTGTGAAAGTGCAGCAAATTGCAACACTACTACATCAGAAATGAGGAATTCTTTTCCACCCCACTGCATCTAAATGTTTGGGGCTTTTGGGATGAAATTTGCAAGGTGGCAAGCCCTGGTCCCACAGATGTGCCTTTCATAGGTTTGGTCTGAAACAATTTCATGCTCCCATAGTTACAGAATTCCGAATTTGAGAAATTTCCCATAGGATAACATTGTGGTGCCCATGGCGCCTTTCAGTGCCCATATCTCAGAAATTATTTGAGATACAGATTTTTTGCTCCAGGAGGCTTGGAGCCTGCATGGAGGTTTAGAAGTCATGATAACAACTGCAGTGGAATTTGTTTCATAGTTGCTATGGTTACTGAGATATTGCCAAATAAGTGTTACAAGGGTTCCTTTTCAGTACTATGGGGCTTCTGTATGTCTCCGTACCTATGTGTAAGTGAGAGTGCAGGGCCCAGAGGACCAACGCTCCCACAGTCACATACCAGTTACATTACACTTTTTCAAGAAGAAGGGAAATTCATTGCAAAAAAACTCTGTTAATGCATCAGTTAGGGTTGATGCCACAGCCATAAAACTTTGGAAATTCAATGTTAGGGTTACCACCTCTACCACCAGACACCCCAAATCCCCCTAACCTTCACACACCAACAGGCCTAACTTTTGCCCCATTGTTATACTGTAGCATGTTAGCTTGTTTACACGTGGAATGGTGTGAGAGTTGGGCCTGATGACCCCATGACACTCCCCAACATCTGGTGGTGTGTGTAGGGTGGGGGATGGGGATGGGGTAGTAGGCGTGGTAACCCTAACATTGAATTTCCAAAACTTTGTCGCTGGGCTAGCAATCCTAACTGATGTTACACATACACACACATACACACACACACTATGGTATTCAAAGGACATATAAATATTTATAGCACAGTCCACCTTGGCAAAAAGACAGAACTCACTAACCACCAACAGCTATGCAGAAGTAGCTTTAGTAATGCTTTGGACTAGATTCATTACTGATAAGCCATTAGCTCACCACAGCAATGTCCACACCACCATGCTACCACCAACCCTCTGACTAAACTATGAGGGCCATGGTGCATGGTGGGGGCTCCAGTATCTCCCTTGATGAGAACCACACAGAGATGGAGGATCCAGTAAGCCAGGGATATGCGCATTCGATTGGATGCCCACATGTGTCCACTGATCTACCCCCTGCACTCCAACATGCCTGTGAGGTGGAGCCATGGACCAGCAGTCAGCAATGGAGGGTAGTGAATGCCTGGCACAGCCTGCCAGAAGAGGTGGTGAGGGCAAAGACAGTGGGGAGCATCAAGCATGCATGGGATATGCACATGGGCATAATAAGTAAAGGAAAGTGGAGAGAGAGTGAGGGTCACCTAAGAATGAACAGGGCCCAGAGTGTTGTAATAAGCTGGTAAACAGGGCACAGTAGATGGGTCTACTGGTCCTTTTCTGATAACAAATTCTATGATTCGCTTGAAGTAGAAATTTATATATTTTGTTGAAAGGCTGCAATTTGCTTAGGGACGCCACAGTGACTGGGGTTTTTAAGTGAATGCCAAATGAGCCCTCCTGGCCACTGTTATATGGCATTGTCTCTCCAAGGGGTATTAAGTGCACATGTGTTATACAGTATGCTAGGAGACAGTATGGTGTAGTGGTTAAAGGGCACTAAGCTGCAAACCTGGAGTCCTGGGTTTGAATCTCATCAGCCCCCACCTGTATACTGTGTGAACCTGAGCAAGTCACTTAATTTCCGTGTGCTCCCAGATCACACCTGGAAACAAGGTCTGATTTAGTGTACCTTTCCTGGTTACATAGAAACATAGAAGTTGACGGCAGATAAGGACCGCAAGGCCCATCCAGTCTGCCCATTTCTTTTTCTACCTTATAAATGTGCCATTGGCATTTGCTCTGTCAGTGACATATCTATTCATAGTCATTTGTATTGCTCCCTTATGCCTATCCCATGCCTGTTTGAAGCCCTGCACTGTATTCATAGCCACCACTTCTTGTGGTAAGCCATTCCATGCATCTACCACCCTTTCTGTGAAAAAGAATTTCCTCACATTCCCCCTTAATCGGCCTCCCTCTAATCTCTAATCTGGTTAAACAGTTTCCCCCTTCTTTTATATAGGCACAATACTAGATATAGTGCAGGGGTTACACTTAATTTTTTTGGCACTGGTCTAGCTGGGAAAATGGTACCAGTTTGCACTGGCCCCCCCAAGATTTACACAGGCCCCAAACTATAACAGGGATTACTGGGAGACAGGAAGTATTCCCTCTCCCCACTGTGTTCCAATTACTCCCTATTTTCCAGTGGTACTTTCTCCCTCTCCCCTTCCCCATAAGCCCTCCCTGTTGCCTAATGGCACCCCTCCCTTTCCCCTTCCCCATAAGTTCTCATGGTTTCCAGTGGCAACTGCCTCCTTCTCCCCTTTCCCATAAGTTCTACCATGTGTCCAGTGGCAACCCCCACCCCAAGAGCACCACAATCCCACAATAATGTTTGACAGCATCCAAAACAAACCCTTCACTCACCTTCATGTCTAGCTACCATCTAACACTCACAACCAAGGTAAAAAAAATCTTCCCCATCCATATCGGTTCTACCACTCTCTCTTCCCATCTCTCATTAGTCAGCAACTCACCAAAAATACTAAAGTACATGAATAAACTCTTTAATGAAGCATGCCACCTATAGTATCTTAATAGTCTCAATGCAGGGCCCAAATGCTGGCAATCTTTCACAGTAGTGCTTTACAATAACACTTGAGGGGGAAATTGGCAATATGTGGGCCTGGTGGTAAGACTGTTAAGATACTGTCAGCAGTAGGCCTTTTAAAGGATTTTATTTGCATACTTCTGAACTTTTAGTGAGTTGACCACTAATGGGACATGGGTGGGGAGAGTTGTGAGGCTGGGTTGGGTGAGGGATGGCTTTAGTTTTTTATACTAGCCCCAATGGGCAAGCCAGGGGGAATTGCACTGGCCCGAGGCAGTTTACACTATGCCCCAGGCCAGTAAATTAATCTTGCATGTAGTCCATATGTGTATGTATTCTTTGGTACAGTATGTTCAATTGTATTCTACTGTTGTGTAACAATGTAATGGGACACTGGGATTAAGGATGTCATTGGAAACAAGTGTAATAGCTCATGACTTGTATTCATCCACTTATTTTTTATAAACAAATTTCTGATTGATTGTGTAGTTTACTCTGGTTTTGAAGTCAATGATGTGTGTAATGGCTTAAGTCTATAAGTGAACCTACTACTCTGAATCTGACTATGAGACATTTTCAAAACATAAACCTGTTACTCATAATTAAGTAAAAGTGACTGAACTGGCAGTCGTTTTCTGGGGATTAATGACTGTGAGGGGTATTGGGTTGCTCGAAGTGCATTTCTTCTACCAGTGGCAATCGTTCTAAACTGTACACACAGTTTTGTTTCATATGGAGGTGGCAGAGTGGGCACACAATGTTATTACGTGTTACCTTGCTTTGGTAGTTGGGTTATGCGATCTGTTGTCATTTAGTGCGGCTGCATGGTCAGCGGTTATATCTCAGGGTATTCCTGTACTGCTACTTTTAGGTGTGCAATGTCAGGAATGCAGTTTGTTTTTTTGGCAGTGTTTAATTATTCTGTTTTTTTTGCCTATACTTTTTGAGTCATGTGGGTTTGTCAGTGCGACTACAATTATTCCACCTGCTGTCACTATGATTTATGTGGGTTTGTTACTGTGATTGTAGTTCTTCCAGCTGCTGTCACTTTAGTTTCTTCGTGTAGCTGTCAGCATGAACTGTGTAGTGGAGGACAAGCTGTGTTTCCGGCTACGCTGTTCAGTCTCACTTTTTCCCTGTGAGGTAGTTGCTAGTGATGCTCGCACATCTGGATTGGTCATTAACTGGATGTTAATGCTTGATCCAGCAGCAAATCACAAACCAGGAACACCTCATTAATTATTAAGTAGGCTTATAATTCCATACATTTATAAAGTAATGATGAACGCTTACTAGATCCAAATGAAGAGCATGTATCAAAGACTCCTCCTATGGGCTGGGTCACTTCCTTCTTCATATCCTAGAAAGCAAACAATAATAGTTTCAAATATTAATGATGTCCACTTTCAAGTTGGTAGAAAGACATTTCTTTTGCCACATTTAGTGCTCCATCTCTGACCCATCACTACTCTGTCAATGTATATTTCTCTTTTCCCTCCCTAGAGGTTTAACATTTTTACACTGTTCCTCTTTCCTGGTCAGTTATTGGTGTTCCACTATTCCCACATACCGCCTTCTCTTTAACATTGCCACTGCATCCTCCTACTGCCTCCAATCATCCACTGCTCATTCCTTCCTTATCTCTTACTTTAAATCTGCAGCAGGCAAGTCTGCTTTTTCTAACTGCCTTCCAACACTGTGGAAGAAAACTCACTCTCCCTATCCATGGAAGCATGCATACTTACTAGCATAATTCACAGAATAATCCACCTTCAGCTAGCCATCCTCACCTTCTTGCTGCCTTACAACAAGCCATGACCTCTTTAATGTCTCCCTTCTAACCCATTTTGCTTCCTACCCTATGGCACAGTGAACTTTATAATTTTAAAGTTTATGCACCAATGATTCTGTTAGAAATATCTTGCCATATGTAGACTGCACACTCCAAGAGCTCTGATCCTTACTGCCTACATAACCTGTGTACTTTGCACAATTTCTGGATAGTTTTCTATTCCCTGTCTGGAATTTATTGTACCACACTTTTTATTGTTCATGTACATGCACCCATTGATGTCACTATTATTTTTTTCTTATCATTTCCTGCTTTATCCCATTGCCAAGGCCACATCAGGAAATGAGTTCCAGTTCAGTGTGTCTATCTCAGTCACCAAATTGTAACATAGAAACATAGAAGTTGACGGCAGATAAGGACCGCTTGGCCCACCCAGTCTGCCCATTTCCCTACCTACTGGATAAGCTGCAGATCCTAGTGAACCAGCAGCCTACTTCTTCTTACCCCCACCCCCCAGAATTGCCTTATGACTGTTCCATGCATGCTTGAATTCCACCACTATTTTGACTCCACAACCTCCTCCAGAAGGCGTTCCATGCATCCACAACCCTCTGTGAAAAAATACTTCCTTAAATTACCTCTGAGCCCGCCCCATCTTCAAATTGTGTCCTCTGTTCTTGCACACCTCTTTTTTGAAAGATGCTACCCTCTTGGACTTTGTTGATTCCTTAGGTACTTGAAAGTTTCTATCATGTCCCCACTCTCCCTCCTTTCCTCGAGGCTATACATATTAAGCTCCTTAAGTCTCTCTTCATATATTTTCCGGTGCAGACCCTGCACCATTTTAGTTGCCCTCCTCTGGACAGCTTCCATCTTGTCTATGTTTTTGCAGACATTGGGTCTCCAGAACTGCACACAGTACTCCAGATGGGGTCTCACCAGCTGTCTGTACAGAGGATAATAACTTCCTGTTTTCTACTGGTGATGCTCTCCCTATGCATCCCAGTAACCCCAGCCCTCCTTGCTGCCCTGTCACATTGCTTGCCCACCTTTAGGTCATCTGATGACTACCCCCAGGTCCCTTTCCATTTTTGTTGTTGTTAGTATCTCACCCCCCATTGTGTACTCTTCCCTTGGATTTTTGTTTCCCAGGTGCATTACCTTGCTTTTCTTAGCATTGAATCTAAGCTGCCATAAATTTGACCATTCCTCTAACCTTGCCAAGTCCCTTCTCATTCTGTCCACCCCACCCTGTGCATCAACTCTGTTACAGATCTTAGTGTCATCTGCAAAGAGACATACTTTTCCTTCCAGTCCTTCCGCAATGTCGCTTATAAAGACATTGAAGAGGACCGGTCCTAATACTGAACCTTGCGGTACCCCACTAGTAACCCTCCTTTCTTCTGAGTGGACTCCATTTACTATTATCTCTGTGTCCTATTCTCCAGCCAATTCTTTACAGGCTGTCATCTTGGGACCCACTCCCAGGCTAGCTAACTTGTATATTAATCTTTTGTGTGGGACTGTGTCAAATGCCTTGCTAAAGTCTAGGTAGGCCATGTCCACAGCCCTTCCCTGATCTACTACTTTGGTAACCCAGTCAAAGAAATCTATCAGATTTGTCTGGCATGACCTTCCCGCTGTGATTCCATGCTGCCTAGGGTCCTGTGCCCCTCTGGCCTCTAGATACTCGACAATTCTTTCCTTCAGAAGTGATTCCATCATTTTCCCTATCACTGAGGTTAAACTAACAGGCCTGTAGTTTCCTGCTTCTGCCTTGCTCCCACTTTTGTGAAGGGGAATCACATCTGCTCTACTTCAGTCCTCGGGTACCACCCTATCCTCCCATGATTTGTTAAAAAGGGTAGTCAGTGGTGTCACTAGTTCTACCCTTAGCTCTTTTAGAATTCTGGGATGAATCCCATCAGGCCCCATTGCTTTGTCCACCTTCAGTTTTAAGAGTTCTTTCAGAACCCTTTCTTCTGTAAATGGGCTGGTATCAACTTCAGTATCCAGAGTGTTACTATTGTTTGTTTTATGTACCTAAACCCCTTCATTTGTAAATACTGAGCAAAATATTTGTTTAGTATCTCTGCCTTTCACAGTCTCCTCTGCCCACCCTCCCTCCCTCCCTTTATTAAGCCTCACTATCCCTCCTTAGTCCTCCTTTGCTCCCTGATGTACCTATAAAAGGTTTTATCCCCCTTCTTAACTGAGTTGGCTATCTTTTCCTCGGTTTGGGCCTTTGCTGTTCTGACTGCCTTCCCAGCCTCCTTTTGCTTTAACTGATACATCAATAAATAAAAAGAAATAAAATGTTGTTAAGTCAGTGGCATTGGGTTTGAATCTTAAAGGAAATGTTGAAGATGAATGACTATGCTTGTTCTAAAAAATAATAAACCCCCTTATCTCTGAGGGACTCTATTAGCTGTGAAATCTGAATATATAGTGTACTGCACTTTGGGAGGGAAGGGCTAGGGATTTGGCTTCATAGAGCTGGCAGCTAATCACTTCCACTTCCCCAGAATACAGGTCCTGCCCCTGTGCTTGGATGTTTCATTGATTGATTGATAAAAGTTTTATTTTTATACAGGCAAATTTGTTGGAAAAAAAATCCCCATTTACAACAAATTTCTGTACTTTCTATCTAAAAGTTACTGCAAAAAAGTCATACATAATAAATATTAGTTACATACATAACATACAAGCAAAGTCAAATAAAATAGACAAATTATCTAAAACAATGGCAACGAACCTTCAAGTATTTATGCAATTTAAGTTTGAATTTGTACAAATCAACGGTCTCAGTTAATTCAAGCAGTAGTTTATTCCAGTTTTTTGCTAGACCATTCTGAAGTATCATATCCCCCATCCTAATCATGCTTCTAATCATAGGTACCTTCCCAGATGGTTTCCTTAATCTGGGTGTGTATATTGGATCTGTTCTCAAATTAACTAAGTAGGTTAATGGATGCGTTTTTTGATTATTAGGGTGAATTAGTCCATGGCAAACCACTGAACACAAATCCTCCCTCCATGCTGTTGGAAGCAGCCAATCAAGTTACTGAAAAACTAAACAATGATGTACCCCATGTCCTTTTCTTAATATGTAGTTCCCCATCCTATAATACAGTTGATCTATTCTAGCCAAAAACTTGTGGTTTGAATGCATGTGAAGTAAAGATCCATATTCGAGTCCAGGTAATAATAACTGCTTTACCAATCTAATTCTAATACCCCAGAAAAACATCCAGACATTCTTTTAAGAGCTCCCAACCTTTGACTAACTTTTTCAGGTTTGTGACAAAATGTGTTCTAAGAAGGAGAGCCGAGAGTCAGCAAGAACTCCTAAGTATTTATAAGAGGGTACATTCTTGACCTTTGACCCATGAGAAAAATGTATCTGTAGGTCTAAGGCATTCTTTTTTAATTGAGTACCCACAGAAAATATCATACACTGTGTCTTTTTTATACTTATAATGAGGCTAGACTCCCTCATCCATGTCTCAATAATGGAGAAATCTGTCTGGAGCCGCTGTCTCAGGTCCTTGGGATTATTTGCAGATGCAATTAAAACTATATCATCTGCTTAAAGCCTGATCTCAGTGCTTGTCATCTGAGTTACAAGACTATTTACATGAATATTAAATAGCACAGGGCCCAAAATAGAGCCCTGTGGTACATCTCTATCTAAATCCACTAGACCTGAGACAGCAGCCCCACACAGTATTCATTGCCTACGTCCTAATAAGTAGGACCTAAACCATGACAGGGTTTCTTGCTGTATCTCAGTATCCAACAACCTCTGCAGCAAGATCTCATGCTGCACCAAGTCAAAAGCCTTACTAAGGTCCACGGACACTGCCCCAGTACACTTACCCTGGTTTATTGATGTAGCCACCAGATTGTTAAAGTCAATTAGGGCGTGGACCTACCCTCCCTGAACCCGTATTGAACCCTTAGTATAATCCCCTCATGTTCAAGATACTAGCCAAGCTGGTCATTTACCAGCTTTTCCAGAATCTTCAAAAGAATTGGGAATAAGGTGATAGGTCTGTAATTGGAGGGAACTGTAGTGTCCCCACCTTTATGTATGGGTACAATTTCCCCTATTTTCCAAAATTCAGGCATAGAGGAAGAACTTGTGCTCCAATTATAGAAATATGTAGCTATTGAGGCAATTATGTCAGAACCTAACTTTAAAAACCTAGGGTCAATGACATCCATTCCACCACTTTTTGAGACTTTCTATCGTTTTAGTTCTTTAACTACATCTTTCACTTCAACTGTTCTAAGTTTAAATCCCCTAATATTGGTCGTGGAGGTAGCCAAATTTAATTGTGCAGAACAAGTTGCCTTCAATTTCAGAATTGTTAAATCAGGTAATTCCTTAAAGTAATGATTTAATAGGTTAGCAACCTCTTGTGGGTCATCAACCAACCTATCCTCCTGTAGTAGGTTAACAGAATTTTTAGGTTTTACCAGATTTTTTAAATCAGAAATATTCTTCCAAAATTTATTTGGGTGCTGCATCTTGTTAAAAGTATTTCGATAGTAAGTTTTTTTGGCTAAGGCTATCGCTAGTTTACATTTGTTCCGCCAACACTTAAACACATTCCAGTCTTCCACTGATTTAGTTCTTTTGGCTTTCTTCCATATTCTATTCCCTATATGTAACTGAGTTTTTAAAATGCTCATTGACCCATGGGACATCTTTATCACTAATACTCTTTTTTATTTTAGGGGCATGGTGTTGAACAATATCCAAAAAAGAATCAGTGAATTCCTGAATGGCTAGGTTTAGGTCAGGAATCAGACAAACTCTAGTCCAATCAAAATTACTAAGGCTGTTTCTAAAGGATGTTGCACTAAATCTCCTCAAATCTCGTACTTAATGGTCCTGCTTTCTGCCTCCCTGGACTCCCTGCATGAATAAGGTGCATTGAACTGGGTTATGGTCCCCCAAATTTAGAGGAAGGATTTTGCAACCTTCCACTCTCGTGTCCTGTAAAACAAAAAACAGGTCCAAAACAGATCCAAAAGTTCTGTTATTTAGACTCCTCATTGGTTGATGAATTAGTTGTCATAAACCCAAAACTTACAGACTGGTTTTTAACTTTTTCCCTCTACTTTGCTCCCAATTTGCATTAAAATCTCCCAATGATAACACACACTGATCCCTTAATATTTCTAATAGTGTGTCAGCCAGGACATCAAACGTGCTTGTTTTAGTTTTGGGAGGAGCATAAAAGACACCAACTATTAATTTTAATTTTAGCAACTCTATAACTAAGCAATCAATGCCTTCCACTTTTTTAACTAGTAACAGCTGGGAAGGTCTTAAAGTATCTTTCACATATAGCAATCCCCCCCCCCCCTTTTTTTTCCCTGTCCTGCCTTAGTAAACTATAGCCTGCAAGTTCTATCTCATTGTTAAGAATATCTGAGTGGAGCCAGGTCTCAGAGATTGCCATGACATCTGACCAGGGAGAACACTGGGACATGCTCCATGTAAGTCTATGGTACTAATTTATTTAATGTGTTTTCATCTTTTGACATAAATTAAAGAAATCATTTGATTAGCAAGGCAAAATGGGAAGTGAAATGGATTGACTGGCTACCTCCTTGGATACAAGTTACAATCCCTTCCCTCTTAAAGGACAGTACACAATAATTTCAGATTTTTTGAGAAAATGCACAGAGGTACAGTAAGAAAGTTTATTTTTCTTCTTAGAAAAAGGACAACAATTGATCTTCAGCATGTACTAATGATAGGAAGGACTCCCGCATCAACCCATGAAGGATGCTGCTGAACACCACATCCCTCTTTAATCAGAGTTGTGCCTGTCAAACAAAGCCATCTGATTCCTGTCCCCAAGCCAGTTAGCAATCCTCATTGTATGCACATTGTTCATGTCACTCTGCTGTACTTTGACCAGAAGTATATTATGTGCCATGGTGTCAAAGGGTTTGCTGAACTCCAAACAGACCATGTCTATGTCCCTGCCTCTATTTACCTTCCAGTCCAGTCACTCCCTCAAATAACATGATCCTGCTGGTTTGGCATGATATGACCCTCAGAAAGCCATGCTTAAAAGGGGTGAAAACTTTGGCCTTGATCAAGTAAGTAAGTAAGTTAAAATTTGTTTAGCACCCATTCCTTGGAGCTCAGGGCACTGTACATAGGCCAAAAAATAGAATAACAATCAAACAGAATAAAATCCTGTACCTAAACACACTGCGTAATAAAATAAATTAAATCACTAATAAAACATACAAAATCAAGTAAAATAAAATTGTGTAAAATAGCAGCCAGAGTTGAGGAGGCCTCATAACTATACTCCAAAGCCCTCCCTAAATATGTGGGACTTCAGGACCCTGTTTAGGGCCTCCACCAATGGGACCTCCCTCAAGGATCTTGTGGGTGAGTTCCACAGGGCTGGGCTGGCTACTTCAAAGGCCCAATCATCTCATGATTTAAGCCTAGCCCTAAGAACTGTTAGGAGGCCTACCTTGGAGAAGTGGAGAGTGTGAGGGGTATGGTAAGGAGTCAGGAGGTTACTCAGATAACCAGGACCCAATCTATACAGAGCTTTGTAGTTCATTAAACTGACCTTGCAGGTGATTCTTTACTTCACCGGCAGCCAGTGCAGGTCACACAGGACCAGAGGCACATGACAGGACCTCAGAAGCTATGTCGGCAACCTGGCTGCTGCGTTCTGCACTAGCTGCAGGTGATACAGGATTCCTCCACTAACCCCGAGATGTAGACCATTACAGTAGTCAATTCTGTAAGTCACAAAAGCATGCACTAGAAAGGACACATCCTCCACCAGAATCAAGTAATCCATTATCCTGTCCTTGATAACAGATTACAGAACCTTGCCCAGCACTTATGTCAAACCAACTGGCCTTCAGTTGCTTGTGTCTGACTTTGCTCGCTTCCTAAATACAGAAACCACATTGGATAATTTACAGTTCTCAGCAGTATGGGCCCAACCAATGAGCATCCTCCATCCTCTTTGTGCCCTTTGGAGAACACTGTAGTGAAGTATTCATTCAACAATTACTCCTGACTCACCCACAGGTTCCACTCCCCTTTTCTTTGTTTTTCAGGGGCCCAGTTGCCTCTGTCATCTTAATCTTTCATTTTATGTACTATAGGCTCTGGTGTTATTTGAAGCTCCTACTGCTACTCTGGTTTTCAGAACCCCCTTTGGCATCCTAATTCTATTTTTACTGTCCCTCAGTTTATATACTGTACTTGTCTATTGCCTGGAGGCAACAAGTCTCTTTGCAGCAGTTATATACCCTTTTTATGTTTGCTTGCACGCATGTGCAAGAAACATAGTGCCATCATCGGAGATTTCGGAGGTGTGTCACCTCCTCCTCCAATTCAGGCACTGTGCTGGCAGGCGCGGCCCCTGTAAGCCAATGCATTTTGGAGCTGTCTATGACACGCTCCAAAATGCAGTGGCATACAGTTGAAAGGGGAGCTACGCTTGAGGAGCAGCGAGCAGCGTCACGCCAGAGTTTCCCCCCAGTCGGCAAGATTTCTCACAGATAGCAGAGGCAGCCGACGGGTGCCCAACCCCGTCGGCTGAGCTGCATCGCTTCTCCCCTGAGCATGGTGCCACGCTGGGAGCCCACCCCAGCGCGGGCAATCAGTAATGTTGCCGTGGGATGGGGGGTGCCCAACTCGGCCGCTGAATGCCCCCCAAAGTTCTTTGTGCCACGCTGGGAGCCCACCCAGCGTGGCAAACCTCCCCACGTGTTTTTTAAATATTTTTACGACGGGGTCTGAACGCCTCTAAAGTCATTGTGCCATGCTGGGAGCCCACCCCAGCCGCGGGCAAGCGTCCCACGACATCTTTTTTAACCTGTAAAAATAAAACGGTCCCTGGGCGCTTCTCCCAAGGCCCTCCCACAACCTGCACCCACCCACCGCGCACCCAGCTTCCCCACACCCCTTACCCCATACTTAACTCCGACTCCGGCGCCACGATCTTCGGTGGACCGGGAACACGATGCACTCTTCAAAGCCGACCGCAAACTGAGGAAATGCCGTTAAGCTGTATAATGGGCTAGATAGGAGGGGTTCAACTTTATTGCATATCTCAGGCATTTTTGGGAATTTTTGCACCAAATTTTCAACATGGGGTTTTTGGGACCCCTTCTCATGAATGATGTCACTGTCATGGTGTTATTCAGCCTCGAAGGGTGATTTCATGCAGTGACTGCACAGTGACTGCGAAATCACCCTTCGGGACCGAATACCACCATGACAGTGACATCATTCATGAGAAGGGGCCAAAACCCCATGTTGAAAATTTGGTGCCAAAATTCCAAAAAATAACTGTTTAACGAATGCAGCTATGAAGTTCTTATGTAGGTTCGTAAGTTCTAAATTTCATTATTTTACTCCAGATTTTCAACATTGCCATTTCACCACACCTCTTATGAGCAGTACAGCTGTCATTTTCACATCTCACCAAAATGTGTTTCCACCCTTATAGCAGAATGGCGAGTCGGTGTGCAAATCAATGTACGGGACAAATTAAGAAAATCACAGTGACACTGTTCATGAGCAGAGGTCTTGAAATGGCTATGTTGAAAATTTGGTGAAAAAATTCTAAAATGACTGTTTTACTGAGCGTGTGTTATGCAGTTCAGTACGCACGCTCATAGGTTTGTGAATTTTCAGTATTTCCACTCAGATTTTCAACATTGCCATTTTCCACACCTTCTTATAGGTAGTATAGCTGTCATTTTCACATCTCACCCAAAAGCGTGTTTCCGCCATGTAGCGCAATAGGCGCAGTCGTGCAAACTCAGTGTATGGGGCACATTAAGGAAATCACAGTGTCACTGTTCATGAGCAGAGATCTTAAAATGGCAATGTTGAAAATTTGGTGACAGAATTCCTAAAAATGACTGTTTTATGAGTGTGCATTGCATACTTCCCACGCACGCTCGTAGGTTTGCGAATTTTCAATATTTCCACTCCAGATTTCCAACATTGCCATTTTTCCACACCTTCTTATGAGCAGTACAGCTGTCATTTTTCACATCCTGCCTAAAACGTGTTTCTGCCCATGTAGCGCACAATGGCGCAGTCGGTGTGCAAGCTCAATGTATGGGACACATTAACACAACCACAGTGACACTGTTCATGAGCAGAGGTCTTAAAATGGCTATGTTGAAAACTGCGAAAAATGCCTAAAAATGACTTATAATGAGTTAGTTGCACAGTTCCTATGCATGCTCGTAAGTTTGCAAATTTAATATTTTCACTCTAGATTTTCAACATGTCCATTTATTAAACTTCCTTATGAACAGTACAGCTGCAATTTTCATATGTCACCCAAAATGTGTTATCACACGTGCAGCATAATGGTGCTGTTGGTGTGGAAAGCAATGTTTAGGACAGATTAAGAAAATCACAGTTACACTGTTCATGAGCAGAGGTCTTAAAATGACTATGTTGAAAATTTGGTGACAAAAGTCCATAAATGACTGTGTTACGAGTGAGCATTGTGCAGTTTCCACGCATCCTCGATAGTTCATGACTTTGTAATATTTTCAGTCCAGATTTTCATAGTGGCATTTTTTCAACACTTCCTTATGAACAGTACAGCTGCCATTTTTCACAACATGGCCAAGTGTGTTTCACACTTTAGTGCAGAGATGGTCACTGTGGGAAATCATTGTTCAGCACAGATAAAGAAAATCACAGTGACACTGTTCATGATCGTGAGGCACCAAAATGCCTGAGTTGACAATCTGCTATAAAATATCCCAACCTACTTATGTAATGGTGTGCGTTAACAGTTTCTATGTACGCCGTGACTTCACCATTTTTAAAATATTTTACTACATATTTGCAACATAGCCATTTACACCTCCCATGAAAGAGTACAGCTGTCATTTTTACAACCTGTTCGAATATTTTGCACCTGTGGTGCTAAATCCCGTAGTCACTGTGCATAAGCAGCTTGCTACCAAACTGATATTCCCCTGTTCATGAGGGTGGGTCACAAAACAAACATGTTGAAAATTTGGAGGTAAAATACCAACGAATGCCTGAGGAATTAAGCTTTTCAACTAAATCGCCCAACCCTATAGAGAATGACAGGAATCAGGGGTGTGACTTGGGATTCTTGCCTGTGATGCTCATACCATTCCACACCCTGCAGTCACTGGGAGGCATCGCGGTATGCCTTGGACTCTTCGGCCCCAAACTTCACCCCATTCTCCTATATCGCACCCATCTCACCGTATTTCCTAATGAAATGGGGTGCTCATAAGGGCCAAAGACCCCAAGGAACACGTGACACTCATCAGTCTCTGCAGAGTGGGGTGTGGTGAAATGGCGTGGCCGTTATGCCTGATGACCCAAATGCACACCCCAATGCCTGTCACTCTCTGCAGGGTGGTGGTGGGGTTGGCTTCAGTTCAATTCTTCACTGCCATTCCTATTACGCAGCTCTGTAACTTCTACACTACCACTACCAATGCCAGTAAGCAAACATTCGGCATTGACAAATACTTGTTTTGTGTAGGATCAATTGCCTTGTGTCCCTGTTGTTCTGGGTGGGAGCTTCTTGACCTTTTCCCCTTGTTGCTTACAAGGATGCAGACCTCTGTATCCCCAAATACCTCTTTCAACAAAACTCACATGTGCTCTTCAGTAACAACCTCATGCAACTTCTTGGCCACCAGAATCTTAGCAATATCTGAATTTCTTAAGTTCAGGGTCCTGGTGGCTGAAGTCTACTTTCTTGTGACCAGGAAGAGTTACCTGGTTGTGGTCACTTTCTCCCATTGTTTCCTTGATGTTCAAACTGGAGATGATCCCATCCTCCGTAGTAAAAACCAGGTCAAAGATGCCTTTGAACATAGTCCCTTATTGCATATGCTATACCCACTGCTAAGAAGCATGTCAAGGATACCTTTAAAATAATATCTTATTGCATATGCCATACTAGGAAGTAGTCCTTGGGAGTGGACAGGAATTCAGCCTCTGCCCTGCCATTGGCCTTGTTAAGATGCCAGTCTATACCTGAAAGAGTGACGTTTTCCCCAGGATAACCACTGCATATAACTTGACAGTTCTCAATTTCCACACCCAGTCGGACAGCATGGTGTGCACAACTAAATAGTGGCTGGTAGCACACCAAGAAGATAATTCTTTAGCCTCCCCCCCCACCTTGACCCAGATGGAGTCTGTATCTTCATTCACCACTGCCTTATGTCCTCTTGGTCCCTCACAGTGCCTCTTGCCTTATGACGAAAGCCACCCCACCCCTTCTTCTGTTGAGCACATCCCCTCTGTATAGCCTATAGCCCTCTCTCTTGGTGTCACAATTATTTTTTCTGCCCCCATTCTACAGCCACCATGATCTGGCCTTTGACGTGCATCATACCCTTATGATAACAAATTTTGCTGGGTATACTCTTTATATTGGCAAGCGGGCAAGAAAAAATCTATTTCTTCCTGAATTAGAGCCTCTAGTGAACTACTTTGAGGATGTGTGGATCAGTAGAAGAAACAGGAGAGGGAATGGTCGCAGGCAGCCCCAGTACCCAATTGAGCTTTGGAATCACTATGAGACTGTGCAAGATCGAACAGCAAAAAACTAGTAATGTAGTGGAAGCCTTTCATCGTGGTATGCATGGCACACCCAACTGTGTGGAAATTTATTGATGGGATAAGAGGAATACAGAAGAAGAGAGAATCCTGTACTGAGCAGCTTATTGCTGGCCATGCTATGGCAGGATCAAAGAGAGTTTACCTGGCTAATGTTGAGCGTCTGGCTTACATTATGGAGAAATGCAGTGAAAGTACCACAGAAGAGTTCTTGCATGGTATTGCATACACCTTTGACTACTGAGAGTGAAATACTGATTTTAAATGATGAAATAAATAAAGATTGTGCGAGTTTTAAAGTGAAAGCACTGAACACTTCCCCACATAACTTGCTGCTGTTCAATAAGCCAATCACATACTGCTCCTTTCCAGACAAAAGTAGAACACTATCTACTGATTTTAAGAGTGCCCAATCAAAACACTCCCTTTCATCTAGACAAAAGTAGCAGAGCACTAACATTGCTGATACCCTACAAAAAAACACTGTTGTCATCTCTTTCTGGTAGGAACCATATCTTTCATTTCTTTCTGCATATCTAGCTGTCTGGGAGTGAATGCTGCGGAAGTGAGTTGTTGCAGATGCGGGTTGACACTGGAGCATATCATCGGGATCTAATTGTTGCAGAGCTAGTAGTCAGGAGCAAATTATCATGCTCCCAAAATATTTGATCCACTATGCTCCCTCACTTCCTTTGTGGATCCCCTTCCTTGTTGATTCTCCACTTTGTTGTCCCAACCTTGGTGATCCCTGTGTCTACCTCCTACCCTTGGTGAAGGTTTCACCCCTAAAGAAGACTCATCCTGAGTCAAAGCGCCAGGGTATTTGTATACTTTTTGAAGCCTGATGTTGCAATAATATCATTGTAAGTTTACCTTGAAGACAGTAAAGTTTTACTTACAGTATATTGCTTCCAAGTGTGGGCTCATGTTGTGTTTTACCCTTTGTAAACTCCAGCACCACTCACCCACAAAATATCTCTAGTTTAAATCTTCCTGACTGCCCTGTCCATTCTTCTGGCTGGAGCAGCCATTCCCTCCTGGCACAGTTACAGACCATTCAAGACATACAAGTGCCTCTTGCCCTTGAATACTCTAAGAAAATTTCTTGCAACAGGCCCTTTGTCAGACATTTGCATACTAATGCTGTGATGCCTTTCTTTATTAGCCACCAGGACTGGAGGATCTCAAAAAAAAAAGAAAAAACCTAGGTACAGTATCTTTCTCTTCAGGAACATCCTTATTTCTCTTAATAACTTCCTAACATCCTTGCGACCTGATGTAATTTGTTCCAACATGAATTATAATGGTCTGTTCCTCCCTCCAACTTTATTGCTCAGCCCTGTATAGTACTCATTCAATGTAAGCTCAAGGCAGAAAACCACTCCTGAGATGAGCTACCATCCAGGTCCAGCAAGTCACCTTCTATATCACCCACTTCTCTAATGATGGAATTGCCACCTTATCATTCCACCTAGCCTTTTCCTTTCACTTCCCTGGCAGCATGTGTCCTTCTGCTTGGGCTGCCCCACCAGCAACAGTCACCTGCTAAGGTCCCCTCCTTCTAAAATGGCCATCCTAGTGCAGTAGTGCTGATATTCCTTGCTGGTATAGATCGGTGATGGTGCACCCTTACTAACATGCCTTATACCCACCTTCTTCACTTCAGTCTACTGATCTTCTCTCCCACAGGAGATGACAGTGCCTACCACCCTTCTTTTCCTATCGGTTCTAATCAACCCCCCTCCTGGCACAACATCCCTCATTTCCCCTCATGCCATCTAAACTTTATTGCAAGAGACAGAAAATGAAAAGGATTTGGGAGTGGTTATAGATTATAAATTAGATTTTGATAATAATACAATCAGTAAGGTCAAGAAATGTCAACAAATAATGGCATGTACATTTAAACATATAAAGAGTAGACAACCTGAAGTTGTTTTACCTTTATATAAGACACTAGTCAGAGCACACTTGGATTACTGTGCACCTTTCTGTGTTCCACATACAAATAGAGGAAACAAATTAATAGAGGGAGTACAAAGGAAATTTACAAAAAGAATATCAGGGATGTCTAACAAGACTTATAATGAAAGATTACAAGAATTAAATCTATACTCCATGAACTACCGCCATACACGCAGAGACCTTTGCTTAACATACAAAGCTTTAAAAGATCCTGTAATTACTGAATCTCTAGATCTAGAGACAAATTTCACTATAACTCAAACTAGATCTCATAACCTTAGATTAAAAGGTACTTATTGTAAAACAAAAAAGAGAAGTAACTGGTATACTCAACGTGTAATTAATAAATGGAATGTCCTTCCTGGAGAAATCATTCAGAGTAATACTATGGAAACCTTTAAACATAGATTAGATCAGCATATGGGCAATTTGAAATTTGAATACTTATAGAAATAATTCCACCTTTGGGTAGCGAGCTCATATAAAGGCACTGCCTTCTGAGCCTGCAAAACCACCATGGTACTATGATATCATCCTCCTCTGCTTGCTTCTGTCTTCCCTTTGCCCACATGGTACCTTCATCTGCTATGCAAGCCTGTTAGTATACCCCTTAAAGAGTTAGTAACTCCAAAAACATCACACACAACATTTTCATAATTTTTAAAACTAGTCCTTTAGTACTTTTTATTTTGGTTTTTCTATGTGCTCATTAAGTGTGTTTCTGCCTAATTGTATTGGGTGTATGTGAAAAACAATGCTTTACCTGCAAGCAGATGTGTCTAGTTCTGGTTCTTCCACTACATCATTAGTAAGCGACATCACTCATTGTTATGTAGCAAGTCATGTGGTCTGATTGGTAACATGTCACAAGTTACCAATCAAGCAGCAGGAGATTGGCTCTTCTTGGTTACTAGTGATGTTACAGACAGTGAGGTCAGAATGCTGATGATGTATAAGGAGGAACAGAACTTACCATGTCAGCCTCCAGGTAGAGTGCTCTTCCACACATCATGCCTATACTGTCAGATATTAAATCTCATAATTAGCAAAACAGAAAAAAAATTACTTTGGATACAAGAAGTGATAGTTGACTTCTTCAAACTTACTGTTAATTCCAGTTAGTACACTAGCTCTTTAGGAGTGTCAACCAGGTCGGCCCAGTGACACTGAAGGCTGAGGGGCTGTTACAGTGCCTTATCTCATGCCATGATGTTGACCTGGCTTTGAATGTGCTTTGGTTGCTGGGAACTGGCTGGGGGGATAGCAGGATTGAGCATGCTATACAGCAGCTGCACTTCCTTGGGGAGGGTTCCAAGTCATCTCTGTCTTGGCTGACACCTAGTGGAGGCTAGGTGTAAGAATATGGATGACTGAAGAGTGATATTATGTCAGGGAAGGGAGAAGAAGAAATGGGCTGGAGTGCATGTGTGCCTCCACACACACATGGGCCCTCCATAACTGCAACCTCAGGCCAGGGAGAAAAAGCAGGCAGAAAATTGCGGCATGGCAGGGGCATGTGACTCCCACTCGCCTCACCTCCATCTGCCCCATCACCAGCACCTGTGGAAAATGCAGGATTGTGCTTTTGAGCGAGGGAGGATGTCTCTCTCACTCCTAACACTGCTGTGTGGGGAAGATCAGTTGGGGTACACCACTGTCAGGTAAGCTGGGGAGATAGTGGATGATGGAGGGGGTGGTGGAGCAGGCTGAAGGGAGCCCACCCTGCCATGGTCCAGGCGCATAAACACCTTGACAACAAAAAAAAAGTGTCACCCAGACCACAATGTCTGCAGATGTTCTCTTCCCTTTCTTCAAAGGCAGAATAGTGTACATCTCAATGAGTTAGCAGCATATTAGGTGTGCATTCCTCCTAGTGTCCTGAATGCTAGCCTCGCAACCACCCCAGACTGCTCAGTGTGATGACAATTTTCTTCTCTTCTCAGTCACTTCTATTTCTCTGCTTCTTTCAGATAACTGAATGGCCTTCTTTGGACATCTATACTTAAAGACCAGGGGCCAGATTCACAAAACTTTGCCCAGGCGCAAAATCAGTTTGCCCAAGGCAAACTGGGTTTTGCCTAGAGTTGGTATTTACAAAGCCCAGTTTGCCTGTGTAAACTGTGTTTGAACCCAGGGAAAGGTGTGGGGGGGTGTAATTTAAATAAAGGGGAGGGGGGCCTGCATATCCCTGCAGTACTATTCTCAGAGTTTGTTCTCCATGCAAGGGCTGGTTGCGAAGGCCCTTGCGTGGAGAAATTACTGCCAACAAAAACCTGGCAGTAATATGCGCAACCCTAGTGGTTGGCAGTGGTGCTGCACCCCCACCCCCTCCCCATTCTTAGATCGCTGTCCCCAAAGAAAGAAATATTCTGCAGTAGTCTAGGGTCCCTCTCTCTTCCCCAATCTCTGACCCCTTGAAAAATTATTTTCTCTGGTGTAGTGGTCCTTCTCCCCTTCCCAGTCACCGATTGCTGACCCAATATGCAATAGTAATTTTTCCATAGTGCTTTGGTGCCCTCACCCACCCAGATCACTGACCGGAAATGCAATAACAACTTTTCCATAGTGTAGTGGTGGCCATCCCTGCCCCGATCGCCAACCTGAGATGCAATACTAATTTTTCATAGTGTAGGCACCAGCCTTCCCCACCCTGATTGCCAACCCAATATTCCATAATAACTTTCCATAGTGTAGTGGTCCCTCATCGGTCACTGACAACCATTCCTAAATGCAGAAAAACCCATACCCTGGTAGTCTAGGGTCCTTCCCCCCCACTCCATCCAGTGTGACCTACCACCCCTTCTCCCCCATTCCAATCTGAGATCACTGACCAGCACAGCCCTTCTCACACCACCATGGCTGGCTGCCAAATGAGCCCTAATGTAGTGCGTACTGAATACAGTACGGCTCATTGACTAATCAGCTTGGCCCACCTAGTCTTCCAATTTCCTTTCCTAAGATAAAAACGCAGTTCCTAGTAGATCTGCAGTTTACACTCACTTCCCTACTGCTAAGGCACCCATTTGCCAATCCCATGTGTTCTTGAATTCCCCCACAACTTCCTCAGGGAGGGTGTTCCAAGCATCCACTACTCTTTCAGTGAAAAAGTACTTCCTTATGTTGCTCCTGTCTAACCTCATGTCATGCCCTCTTGTTCTTGGGCATCTTCTTTTCTGAAAAATTCTTCTTTCTTGTACCTTGTTTATATCCCTGAGGTACTTAAAAGTTTCTATCATAGTTCTCCTCTCTCTTCTCCTCCAGGGAATACATATTTAGATCCTTTAGTCTCTCCTCATTTGACTTCTGGTGCAGTCTCTGCACCATTTTTGTTGCCCTTCTAAGATCACCTCCACTCTGTCTTTGTTCTTCAAAAGGTGTGGCCTCCAGAACTGTACACAGTACTCCAGATGAGGTCTCACTAAGGATCCGTAAAAATGCCACAATAGGTACTAGGTCCATAAAGTGTCTACATAGTTTTGCAAGGAAAGCCGTGCATGAAAAACAGAGTGTGGTAAAACAGCTACAGGGGGAAAAATAGCATAGGTAGAATATGGTGAAGGAGTGGTAGTGGTACCCCAGTAGCTGTTGGCTGGTATGCCATGATGCAGAAGATACGACCTCTGCTGGGTGGCAGTCCTCTGAGCAGCTGCCATGGCTCAGAGGGTAGAGTCACTGGCAGTGGAGGGTAGTTGAGTATCTGTGGACTGTGGTTTGATTCCTGATCCTGAATTACCTGTTTTTTTATTTTTATTTTTTTCATAAGTTTTGTGCAGTTAGCAATTCTCCTTCTGCCTGGGTTTCTCCCTATCCCAGAGTTGCCTCCTCCCTGGAGGTGGTTATTTTAATGTGGGGAGGGTCGGGCGCAGCCCCCACCCATAACGGGAGAGGGTGCAGGGGACAGATCCTCCTGCAAAAAGCAAGTTTTTCTGTGTGGTTTTAGCTGTTATTACCACTCGGTGTTTTTACCGAGTGCTACAGTTATCGTTGTTATAGTGACAGTGTGGTATGTTGCTGCACTGTTTTTGTCCATGACATATTGACCCCATGACATGGCAGTAGGGTTGCAAGCACTGCTCTGAACAAAAAATCTATGTTGGTCTGTTTATCTATCAACATATCTGTCTGTCTATTTATCTGTCTATCTATCTGTCTATTTATCTGTCTATCTATCTATCCATCTATCTATGTCTGTCTGTCTGTCTGTCTGTCTGTCTGTCTGTCTATCTGTGTATCTACCAATTTTTCTAATGCATCCCACTGAATTCACTTTCTGATCTTTCATGATGGTTTCCTGCAGTTTGCTGACAATCGAGATTACACTGACCTGTCTGTAATTTCCTGCGCCGTTCCTGTACCTACTGTTGTGATACCATATTAGCTACCCTCCAAACTGCTACATCCACCCTCAACTGAAGGCATTGGGCTGCCGGTGTCTGTGCCACCTCCTTCAGCATTCTAGGGTGTAAACTGTAAGGAACACATGCTTTGTGCCGCTTCAGTAATTTGAGGCCACTGAGTACCTTTTCTCTGAAACTGGCTGTAACAACAGTCCTCTCACCCTCCTCTCTTTCATCTGCTGGATTTAGCAATGTCATGCAATACCCACACCCTAATATCTACCAATATGTAACTTTTCCTTTCACTTTCTTTATTGTCCTCCCACTCCCTAAGAGTTGAGGCTGAAGAGACTGCACCATACTTTGGCTGATAGAATGGGTGAGTGGCTGCTTTTGCAACCACTATCAATGGGGCACTAATCAGCCTACAGCGGGGTTGTCAGTGCAATGTTCTCAGTCCCCACCTGGTCCCAGAGTGGAACTGTAGGGCACACAAGGTGGCCATGGTCTCTGAGGAGGGAGCACATTGAGCTGCCACTGCATCCAGGTGGGCCTGCACTATAGTTCTACATACACACAGTAATACCCGAAGGGAGTTTTATATTAATTTATTGGATAACTTGTTTTCTGAGTATGAATACAAGTTTCAAACAGTCCTATGGTGCTATAAACACAACTGAACGTGAGTGTACATACTAGCACCGTATTTTAAACATGAGTTAATACAGAAAGCTGTTGAAAATTTGTCAGTCCCTTAGTGTATTGCTCCTGTAACTACGCTTGATATTCTGGCTCGCCTTGTTTGTGTCCCATTTTGAACCTACAGTAAGAACAAAGGGTGCAGTGATTCATGTAGTGTTGTAGGGCTGATCTCCTTTGTGGTCCAGGTCCTCTTGTAATGCGTGTCACAGTGGGGAGTGGGAAGTGAACATTTATCATAGCAAAACCATTGGAAGGTGGGACATGTGGAAGGTTCAAGGTCCAAAATGAGTTAGTGCTGTGTGATTTCATTTGCTGGATTTTATAGCTGTAAGATCAGAAGAAACATTTATTGGCTGCAAAAAGGAGAGAGTGGAGAAACTGTGGTAAACCTCTCCAGAACTAGCAGAGTGCATGTGCTCAAACCTGGTCTATTGTTTTTATCTTGACGCTCAAGCTCCAGTGTAGTCCTTTGCACCCAATACTACCTGTTTTAGCAAAAGCATTGAGAGATGGTTAGTGCTGTGCAGAATTTTCAAAGTAGGATGGAATATAAATCCACGGAGTTTTAGAAAATTCTGACTGATTCCACAAAATTTTGCTGGTAGCGGCATAACAAAATGTTGAAAGCGGAATGCTTATCGGAGATTAATCATCCCCAGTTTACATAAAGCGAAAATTCCTTTCTTGCAATCTGAGGAAAATTATTCCTTGGTTTACATAATCTGCAAAAGTTATTCCTTGGTTTACATAGAAATACTTTTTTGAAATTCTGTGCAATTTAAAAAGAAATACTGAAAAGCATTTCAGAACCGGAAGTATGCACAGATTACACTGGTGAAATGTTGCATTCCACACAGCTCTAGAGGTGAGACAAGTAGAATGTTTCATGGTCCAAAATGACTTTGTGCTGTGTGATTTCAGTTGCTGGTTCTTATGTCTGTAAGAGCAGCAATAACATTTATTGGTTGAGAAAAGGAGAGGGTAGAGACAGTGTGGCAAACCTCTCCAGAACTAGTTCATTGCATGTGCGCCAGCCTATTTTATTGCTTTTAGTTCAAGTTTTTGGCTGCAGTGCCACCCCCCCATGCTAATGAAGCATTTAGAGCAGGACTTTTTAACACAGCTGTAATTTACTTAAGGAAAGGGAAGGTAAGTAATCAGTGCTGTCTTAAAGGCGATCACAAGTCCACTGCTTATCCACATGTCCACCTATTGAAAAGGGGTTTTGCATCTCACAGCAATGAATTTAAAATTGCCTTCCTAAAGGAATTAAAATGTTTAAAATGATGAAAATTGCAGTGGTATTGGTTTATTTGTCTGGACATTTGAGTGTGGTAATTGGAGACTTTATTGAAAAAGAGGGTTACTAGGTGGCACTGTGATTTTCTAAATTTAACGAGTTTTCTAGCCTGTTCTGAAAAGTAATTCTTGTTTTCTGTTATTTGGATTTTCTGCCAGTAACCGCATGGCCTAGGATATTCATACTAACATACTAAAATGCCAGCAGAATAGGCCTAACGGTCTTTCGAGTCTGCTCGATTGGTCAGCCCCCACCCTGGGTGCTGACCTTGCTGCACCCCTTGCCTTCTCTGGCTTCTCCCTTCCCAGTTCTGGATATTCTTGCTACATTGGATTTTGCTTCCAGAACCCTTCCCCTGTACCTATTCAGGAACATTCAAAATGATAGTTCATGGCCCATTGGTGCAGCGATAGGGCCTCTGCCTGTGACGCCAATGCCCCAGGTTTGGGAATGGACCAGAGAAGTCTGATGGCCAGCTGGGGGCAGGAAGACTGAGCATCCCATGGACTGCTCTCCTCCTCTGGGGGGAGGGTGGGTTAGTGATCGTCACTTGACCAACCCCAAGTGGAGGCCAGTGGGAGCAGCAACCAAGGCTGTGTTGTTGGGGAGGCATGCCAGACGTCAACGCTTTGGCACTCTACGTCATTGCATGCCATGCCTCCCATAGGACAAGTGCACCAAAAACTGCTGGCCCTAATAATGACACTCCACTTACTGAAGCCACTGCATCAACCATGACCTTCAGCTGCTGAATATGTGCAGTCCTTCATTGGGAACAGCCCAACCATGCATCCCCACCCTGGGGGGTAAGCCAGGGAGGAACACCAGCAGTAGCAGGCCTGCCATAAATCTTAAAGTTAGTCTTCATCAGGGGCACTCCTACTCTGCTGCCTCACCCTGGGAGGCAAGCCCAGGAGGATTGACAGCTAGAGGTAAGTCCTGGGTGGACAGCAGAGACCAGAGAAGTCAGGGGCTGAGCTATGGGGAAAAGGCAACAAAAAGCATACCAAATAAAACAAAAAACCAAAAACAAATGATAGGTCAGACAGATTTCAAAGTTTAAACACTAAACCTCAGCCAGCCCGCTGGTGCAACTGTAGAGCAACCACTTGTGATGCCAATGACCTGGGTTCGGAAGCTGTCGGAGGGCTGGCCAGGGGGAGAATGATAGAGCATTCCAAGGACTTCTGTTCTCTGGAGGGAGGGTGGGACAGTGTCTGGTGCTAGATTGGCCTCTTGAAGAGGCAAGGGGTCTGGAAATAAGGAGCTTGGTAGTACTGAGAGGCAGGGAAGACATAGGCAGCCATGCCACAATGTCATTGCATGCTGCACCTCCCAGGGGAGAAAAACCAAAAATCATTGACCACGCAGGATGCTACCTGCCACTCCATTGCAGGTCCAACACTGCTACCTGGGCTACTTCTTTCTGAGCAACAACTCCGCTCTGAGGTAATGGGGGTTGGTCTCTGGGTGCCCTTCCCATGGGAGGGGTCATCCATGGGGGAACACAGGAACAGGTACTGTACATTCCAGGGGCAGATGATGGGGCTGGGCAGTAGTGGCAGGGCTGAATTGGGCCAATTGGTTGTGGAGCAAAAAATGGTACCGGGTGATAATACCGCCCCCAAAATAAAGTCGGACAAAATATCACAGGCAAACCATCACGGGCAATAACATCACCCAGCAATGATATCATGGAACAGAATACAGTGGGCCACCAGCCTGCGGTGTGTCCCAGACACTACAGTGCCCCCACAGTCACAGGAGGGGAAGTGGACACACAGAAAGATCGACAATATGGGCACAGTGGGAACACCACAAGTTCCAATGCAGCTGGTCCCTGTGCCTGCATCTCCCAAGTGTAAGTGCCTGCAGTGCTCCTGCATCCTTCCTGCTGCAGCCACCTCACTGGCCCCCAACAAAGCCACACACAGCCACCAACCAATGGTCAGCCACACAGCATAGCTCCTTGCATTGCTCCCCCCCAGCCAGCTGAACCAGCCCAGCCAGGCAACCATCGGGCTGCTGCCTGCCACAAGTAGATCATGTATGGGCTGCCACATGTACCCGTTCCCCATCCGTGGGCCAGGGAGAATGCATCCCCAGGGTGGTGTGGTATCCTGCTGAAGCCCCATGGCAGGTGGAATAGTGGCTGTGCATAGCAACAGAACATGGCAACATGGAGGGTGGAGCAGGTGTCACCATGCAAGAGTATGGACAGGCACAGTACGGCACTGCGAGGGGTAGTCATCTGTAGCCCCGCTGCTCCTGTAGCCTTGTCCTAGTCTTCACTGTTATGTCATGCTCTCAGTTGTGGCAACTTTGATTTGCTAGGCATTATTATACCTTGCTTTACTTTGCCTCACTTTATTTTGCCCATGATATTTTGTTCAGCGATGTTATCACCTGGTACCACAAAAAACACCCAAACTCTTTATTTTAAATTTTAGCTATTCAAAATTAAATGATTTTTTTTCCAGTTTTCAAAAAAAAAAAACTCATCATCAGCAATTTACCTTCTTTGTACTGCAGCAATAAAATTCCTCTCCCTGATCCTCTTTCACCACTAATCTAGGGCCCCAATTCAGCCTATACTGAGTCAATTCTTTCTCTCTCTCTCTCTCTCCTCTCTCTCTCTCTCTCTCTCCCTCCCTCTCTCTCCTCTCTCTCTCTTCTCTCTTCTCTCTCAGCTTTCTTGGTTTTCTGGCCACTAACATTAGGGACCCAATACAGCCTACACTGAACTGTTCCTCTTCCAAAACTTACATCAGCTCTCTCTGCTTTCAAGCAGGCCTGCAGGCAGACTTCACCAATGTCATCACCTGCCACTGCCTAGTAAGGTTAATATATAGGTATGTCCCTTGACTGCAAGTTTGCAGGTATCCCTGCACAGGATTCCTAAAGACCAGCTCTAAAAGACATGTCTTGCCAAATCTTGGTTTTGCTCCAACAACAGCCACTGGTCCTGATAGTGATAGTGTGGGACAAAGGGCAGGCCGACCCTATCCTATATCCACCCCCTCAGAGCCATGCCTGGAAAAGGCTCAGGAATGACCACCAGTACCATCCCATCCTGGAAAGAAAAGGAGGTCTTGTACAGTACTATGCCAGCACCATGGGGGTACTGTACTGCATTCATCTGACTGAAGCTTCTGATCCCTAGCACTTTGCATTTGCAGAACAACCTGAGTACACTGTACATTTGACCAATTTATTTTGACAACTGTGTCAACTGTGTCCAGTCCATCTCTCCTCCTTACAATACACTGCAGCATCTTATGCGGCCTATGTTCATTTACTCTCTTCTTAATGAGGTTTACCCTCCTGTAGAACAGTTGACCATACAAAATCTTATGTGGTGAGCAACCCCTGGATGCTGACAGCACCTCCGTATTATCCCCATCCAATACAGAATTATGTTATCCTAAATATTTACATCTGTCATCATACATTTGTGTAACCCCCCTGCAAATGGGGGTTCCCAAAAGACTTCCAGGAGCTTGCTTGAATGCTCCAAGCCTGAATGGTGTTTGGCATTTAAGTCATTTATCAGTGAGTGTTTTTAGAGCCTCTGGTACTGTCTCTTTAAGAGCTGTCTGCTTGCAGACATAATTAGTTTGTATGGGGGGACTGTGTGCTTCTCTGAGTACCACTCGAGCTGCTGCTAATTCACTTCATTTTGCAGTCACTAGGAGTGCAAAGGGAACCTATCTGAAAGATGTAACTGTTTGCCAGAAATTATTTAGAGTAATAATGAAATTACAGTTTGTCTAACCTGCTTTCTTTGCAGTCAGAACTGTGTCTCTAGTTCCCCATTCTAGTTTTGAACTGCTGAACTGGACCAATCAGTTATGGGTAAGCTAGCTCTAAAATGGTGCCTTGGACGAATCAGAACTTGACTCATAATCTGAGCCAGCTACAAGAGGATTGTATGGGCAGTGACTCTGGGAGATGTAGTTTAGACTTCAGTGCCTTTTGGACCAACAGCAGCAGTCTATTGTGAGTGACAGCCAATCCAGTCAAGAACTGGGAGGAACTCAAAGGAAGTGCCCGGTTTTGTCGGTTGGAGTTTCAGTTGAGCTTTGGCAGTGAAGAAGGAAGGAGCCCTGTGCTTTTTCAGTGTGCAGTTTTAGTCAAAAAACATGTGTAAGGCCCAGAGTTCTGGTCTGCAGCTTATTAGGACTGAATCTGTCCTGTGAAAAGAATCAAAGGATCTCTGAAGAGTAGAAACCAGGCTCACCCTGTAGAAGACTGGAGGAATTGCTGAAAATTGCACTCGGTCTGTCAGGAACTGAATCTGCTGTGTGTTCTCCGGTATTGTGCAGTAATTGCGATCGGGATACAGATGCAGCCTGCCTGATATAGTGCTTTTATATGGATGTGTGAAGAGGTTTGTGTACCTCAGTGAGCCCTGCTGACATTGAAGGACCCTATCTTATTTGGAGGTCGTGAGTACTAATTCAGGGTCACTCCTGTTGAATTGCCACATTAAATCCAAATGGAATTACTGTACTGCTGACTGTTTAATTCTCCTTTTCTGTGGTGAAAGGACCCTACCAGCTGCCACGGTTTGACTAGCCACTAGGGCTTGGGTACCTAGGGACAGTAACTGATAGGGATAGGCCTGTGCACAGAGCCATAGGTAGATTATTAGAGTGATAAGCTAATTAACCTGATTTCCCCCTGTCCTTGTTATATCCCTCTAAATAAATCAGAGCTGCTTGTTTCAGCAAAGTTATACTGCCTGAGGTATTTGTCTATGTTAAAGTACTGTACTGTGATTGTTGCACTGTATCTCATTTCACAGGAGGTCCCAGTGCCGGAACCAGACCTGGGGGTAAGTGTATACTGTGAAGGTAATTCTGATATATTGTGCGGGCCACTAGTGGGAAGAAAGGGGGGTTGCAGTGTCCCAGAGGGCTGTGACCAAGTTAGTTTAACTATTGCAAACCCTGACCTCTGGGTGGAGGTTTTTCGTTCCTGGTATACTCCCCTTAACTCCTTGGGACCTCAGTGACACAGTTGCACATGCACATGGAGGCCTGCATGCACGCCACAACCGGCAAACCTGTTCCATCCACCTGGCCTAGCGCCAGTTCCCCATCTGCCAGACTCTACCACCAAGCCTCCACTTGGTGGCAGCCAACAGCCAGGAAGGCTTGCCTCCCCTATCCGGGAGAGGAGAGCTGCCTAGGGGCTGCTCGGTCCTCTCCCAGCCTTCCCCCTGACCCAACTCCCAGCAGTTCCATGACCCAGGTTGCTGGCATGGGAGAGGTAAGGTGCTCTAGGAACCTCAGCCCTCTGCACCACTGAACTGGCCGAGTTTCCTTCCTGAAGGAGGATCGAATGCCCAGTGGAAGCTCTCTTTCCTCGAGGTGGGGGGACACTAGTTCCTGCTGCAGGGGCTACCATCTGGTGAAGGCCTGGTGGCGGTGCAGCAGATACTGTAGTACATGTAGCACAGCTGGAGCTGGAGCTGGAGCTGGATGTGCTGGTGCACATGTCCGTGCAATCCAACTCAGTGGAGAAAACCTGGAGGAAACTGCTGGACTGCTACATGCCGACATGCCCTGCAGGCTCTCACACAGCTACCCACCAAGTAGGGTCCGGTGTAAGTGATGGATAATCGGTAAGTCTGTGAGAATGTCAGTGATAGGGTTGGGAGGGTGCTGTCATACAGACTTTAGGGAAGGAGGAAAAAGTACTAACTAAAAAAAAGGTGGCAGGGTAGTGTGACAAGGCATTAGGCATGGCTGGTGGGTTGCTGGATGCAAAGGGAGGGGAATCACCAACAGAAATAGAAAGGTGGTTTTGCCACTATGCCATTCATTGGTGAGACCCAATCCAGAGTACCGTCTCCAGTTCTGGAGACCACACCTTAGAAAAGAAATAGACATGACTGAGGCAGTCCAGAGGATGGCAGCTAAAATGATTGCACCAATATCCCAATGAGGAGAGACTGAGGATTCTTAACATGCACATCCTGGAAGAAGAAAGGAGAGTCAGAAGGGACATGGTAAAGACCTACAAGTACCGCAGACACACCCCCCCCGAAGGGAGGAAGGTCAGGTCGTGAGGGCCTATGCAGGGAGCCCTCCCTAAACAGATACCCAGATACCCAGGCCACTGAAGACTCCGCAGACACCCCCCCGCCGAAGGGAGAAAGATCAGGTCATGAGACCCTACGCAGGGAGCCCTCCTAAAGCAGATACCCAGATACCCAGGCCGAGGATGCCGCAGACAACCACCCCTCCGAAGGGAGGAAGGTCAGCTCGCGAGGGCCTACGCAGGGAGCCCTCCCTAAGCAGATGCCCAGATACCCAGGCCACTGAGGATGCTGCAGACACCCCCGAAGGGAGGAAGGTCAGATCATGACGGCCTACACAGGGCCCTCCCTAGTGAATGCCCAGGCACCAAGGATGCCACAGACACCCCCGAAGAGGAGGGCCGGTCAGGTCATGAGGGCCTACGCAGGGAGCCCTCCCTAAGCAGATACCCAGGTACAATGAAACGCTATGCCCACGTGGTACAAACAGAGGCTGCTGTGTCCCAAACGCTGGTAACAGCTGGAGTTGGCGCCAATAGCAGGATTCAAATGTTATGCTTAATTAAGTGAATTATTGTCCCCGCACGAGTGCAGATAGTTTTTTTTTTAATCGATATTTTACCTCCAATAGCGTAGAATACTGGGACAGATGCAGGACACCTTAAATGCTTTTAGGAATAGTAGATATTTAACTGTACCTAAGAGGAGTGCCTTAAATGCTATTTGCTAAAGTATATTTATAAGTCTGTACGGTGAATGCCTAACTGCCTGTTCAAAACCTGTAACAGCCTGCTACAAGGCACCTTAAACACAAAGGCCACAGATAACTTAGCAACTTGTTGTTCCTGCTGTAAGGCACCTTAAAAATAAACCATAGACTGCAGCAGTTAGCGCTTATCGGGACATTTGCCCTCCCTCTTGTATTCACCCCCTCCCACTGCTGAGAAACAAAGGAGCTCACCTTATTTAACCTCGCTTTTCTCTTGTGCTCCTCAGATACCCAGGCCACCAAGGACGTTGCAGACCCCCGAAGGGAAGAAGGTCAGGTCGCGAGGGCCTATGCAGGGAGCCCTCCCTAAGCAGATACCCAGGTACAGAGAAACGCCACGGCTACGCAGTACAAACAGAGGCTGCTGTGTTCCGAATGCTGGTAGGCCCCACTGATGCCGTGCTTCAGCTCCCCACTGCCCCCACCACCACCCTTGGTGGACTCGGGCTTATATTGTGAATACTATGTGGCTGCGTGAGCCTATCAGCTCACTTTTCCATTTGCAGCTTCTCATCTGCTGCCACTAGAGGCCGCCTAAGCTGGGCTGCCTATCTTTTCCTACCAGTGCTACCTTCTCAATAGAATAAAATATGTCCCAGCCTGGTACTTGAGCCTGTTGTTCAGCACAACAACTACTCACCTCAATACAGGGAATAACAGGAGGGTGGGGCTGAGGCCAGTGCCAAGGACCATACCAGCAAACAAAAGATATAACCTGGTAGGCAGGCGCACCTAATAAGGACGACAGAACTGCTCAAACGTAGGGAACCCTGCTCCTTCAGCACCACTGCTTGGGCATGGAGGCATGGTGGAATAGGCTCCACAACAAAGTAGCCCAACCACTCTACCAGCAGCGTTGGTGCTTGCAGCTGAACCTGAACTGGGCAAACATTAGAATACCGTCAGTGTTATTCCTGTATGTAGCTGCACTAGGATGGGTTGATGCCAAAATAAGTGGCTGCCAAGACCCTAACCTGCATAGGGGGGCACAGGACCATCACCTACCACACCTCACACACTGCCCTACTCCCTCAATCCTGCACACACTAGTTATCAAGCACGGATTTACTCACAAGGGAGCCTGCTACCTCATCTTCTCTGGTTTGCCAGGTGATCGACAAAAACAATCTTCCCTTACCTGGCAGGGGGTCCTCCACCTCATCCTACTAATTCTGATAATGAGGACTGGTGACATCCACCCCAACCCTGGGCCCCCACCCGCTAACTCCATCCTGGGGTCCTCCGGGGACCCCACATGGTGCCACACCAAGGGACTGAGGGTGGCCCACATGAACATTTGCAGCCTATGACCTAAGATGCCAGAGGTGCAATCATGGGTAGATACATAAAGGCCCGATGTGCTAGCCATATCCGAAACATGGCTGAAGCCTCACATACTCCCTCATGAAGTGGAACTAGACCACTACAACTCCTTCCAAAAGGATAGAGAAGGAAAAAAAGGAGGGAGTGTCCTTATCTACGTTACCTCCTCCTTGGCAGCTTCCTTGTCCCCTGTTGAAATGCCAAACACAACAGGACTTGAATCAATATTCATCCAAATTGTACTGGGCAGTGCTAAGCACCTAACCATAGCATGTATCTATAACCCTCCCACTGGTGGTACTGCAGCACTCCAAAGCCTCGTCAGCTCAATAGCAGGGGCACGACTCACGGAGCTGCTGGTCCTGGGGGACTTCAACTTAAAGTGGGAACCCATCACCGAGCAAAAATATAAGACCATACTTCTCGATGCTAACCTGACCCAGGTCATCACTGAGCTGACAAGGCATAACCAAAAAAAAGGGAACCACTCTATTCTTGACTGGATCCTTACCTCCAAACCCACCAACATACAAGTGACTGGTGTGATGTCAGATGCCCTAAGCGATCACTCACCCACCTTCTGTATCTGGAAAAATCGGCCTCCCAGGATCCCACCCAAGCTCATAGTGGTCAGAGATTTCTCTGGATTCTTGGCTGAGGCTTTCCAGAGCTCCCTAAGAAACATAGACTGGCCACCGGTGAGACACCTAGGGAGCACGGATGAGGCAGCACAGTATTTCCAGCGCATGTTCTCTGTGGTGGCCAACATGCATGCCCCAATTAGGACCAGATGAGCCAAGGGCCTTTGCCACAAATGGATATCGCATGAGCCGAAGTCACTGATGATAGCCTGAGACAAGGCCTGGAAAAAGGCAAAGAGTTCCGCTATCCCTGCCGACTACTCTGCCTTATAGATCACTGCAGAATCAGTGCCAAAGAAGCTCCAAGAATGCCAAAAGGGACTACATAAAATCCCTCCAGAGGCAAACACTATCTGACCCAAAGTCCTTCTGGACAAGCATCAATTCCCTGATAAAAGGTACTAAAATGCCCCAGCAGGGTAACATAACCTGTAACGACACTACACTCACAGATGGAGAGGAGGTCGCAACAGCCTTCAATCACTTCTTCACCGACTTGGGGGTGCTCAGACCCAACCCCACACACAGCTCACAGAAGACTCTCCGATCTCCAATTTCCATCTGCAGACAGTGTGACCCAAAGACATGCTGCCTCTTCTACAATCCTTAAAACCCAGCAGATCACCAGGACCCGATGGACTGGATCCTAGGCTGCTAAGGGCTTCTGCCCCAGCCATTGCACTGCCTGTAACACTGTTAATAAACAGATCCCTGCAGGAAGGTACAGTCCCACTAACATGGAAATGGGCCCATGTAGTCCCAATCCACAAGGGCGGAGCAAGAGAACCTATAGGCCACTATAAGCCCATCTCCATCCTATGTCACCCGGCTAAGATTCAGGAGCGGCTAGTTTACAGCCCACTCAGAGACCACCTGGAAGCCAACAGATTACTGGCCCCCACACAACACTGCTTTAGACCAAAGCACGGGACCGATACGGCCCTCATCAAATTTACCTCTAGTGTCCTGGCAGCTTGGGACAAGGGTACCCCCACTGGGGCCATGTTCGTGGACCTCTCTAAGGCCTTCGACCTGGTGGATCACTCACTTTTAGTAACCAAGCTTAGCCAACTGGAGCTGGATCAGCACTCCCTCAACTGGTTCTGCAATTACCTCACTGACCGCACTCAACAGGTCAAGTGGAAAGGGGTCACCTCCAAACCCCTACCTTTAACTGAGGGAGTCCCACAGGGCACAATCTTAGGCCCGCTTATGTTCTCCCTATTCACAAATGACCTGTATGGATATTGTGGGAACAGCTCCATAGTACAGTATGCAGATGATGCAGTGCTGTACAGAATGGGGGACCGCCCATCCGATCTAGGACCCCGGCTCCAAAATGACTTCACCAAGGCAGAGACTTGGCTAATTTAGAACTGCCTGGTCCTCAACCCCACCAAGACTAAGGCTATGCTGTTCAGGCCAAAATTCCTGGGTCTCTCCAGGGACCATCTTCTGCCACTCACTACCTTGTCTGGCTCAAAAACAGAGGTGGTACAATCAGTCAAATACCTTGGCCTTACACTAGATCAGGGGCTCACTCTGAAGCCCCATGTGGATGCTGTAACAAAAAGCATCCACCAAAAACTGGGCCTTCTCTATCGCCTAAGCCACAACATGATACCAGAGACTAGACTGGCAATCTCACAAAGCATCCTTCTCCCAACCTTAACTTATGCCACCCCCATCATACTCAGCATCGCTAAAACGGACCACAGTAGACTAATGACCCTATACCACAAAATAGCTTGCTTTGCTTCCAAATCATACCCTAGGACCCACCATTGTGATGCCCTCACAGCCCTCAACTGGCCATCCCTGTACAATAGGCTCCAGTACCACCTACTAAGCTGGACCTACAAGCTCCTAGATGCCCAACCTCCGGCAGGTCTGAACGGATTACTCGCCCCAAAGCCGAACAGACGACCACTCCGCTCCTCGAACAAAAAACTCCTGGAAACTCCCCTGACCTGCACTGTTGCAGGGAGTAAATCCTTTACTCACCTAACCCCAGAATCATGGAATAATCTCCCCAGCCGTCTTCAGGAGGCACCGACCATAGCCATCTTTCAAAAGGGACTGTGTGCTCACCTTATCAAACCAAGTCCCTGCCACTGCCACAATGGCTAAGACAACCACACCTCGTGTCAATTTGTACCGACTAGACACTGCTCCCCTACAAGTGTAACAACTAATGACTGCACAAGCTGGTACTCTACCACATACGGAACTTCCCGTATGCATTCAAAGCACTTATCACCCTCACCCCAATCTGTCATCACTGCTGTACTCTATATACTAACATACTATTTGCCAGCAGATTAGGCCTTACGGTCTATCGAGTCTGCTCGAACCTCAGATCCCTAGTTGGGTGCCGAGGCCCTCCACCCTCTTGTGTTCCAGAAACCCCTAGCATCCATCCCCACCCCCCTGAGACAGGCCATCATCTGATACATCCACTTTCTGTGTCTGTCCCACCCTCTCTTGAAGCCCTCCACTGTGGATCTTTGAACCAGCTCGCCAGGCAGTGCATTCCAAGGGTCCACCACCCTCTCAGTGAAAAACCTTCTCCTCCTTTTCCCCCTCACCCTTCCACCTTCCAACTTCAAACCATGCCCTCTGGTGATAGCTCCCTGCTTTAGTCTAAAGATCCCCTCCATGTTTACCCTATTTATTTCCTTGAGGTACTTGAAGACCTCAATCATGTCCCCCCTGTCTCTCCTCTCTTCCAATGAAAACACGCAGAGCTCCTCAAGTCTGTCCTCATATGTCAAATGCCCTAGCCCTCGTATCATCTTAGTTGCCCTCCTCTGTACCCTCTCCAGGAGCTGTATGTTCCTCTTCAAGTGTGGTCTCCAGTACTGTACACAGTACTCAAGGTGTGGTCTAACCAGTCCATTGTACAGCGGCAGAATCACTTCCTTGCTCCTAGAGGTGATCCCCCTTACGATGCATCCCATCATCCTGTTTGCCTTGCTAGCCACTCTCCTGCACTGCTCAGAGTTTCATACATGCATCCACCATAACCCCTAGGTCTTTTTCCCCTATTGAGGCCTCCAGCGCCTCCCCTCCCAGGGTGTACCTGTGTTTAGGGTTTCCCCACCCAAGATGTAACACATTGCACTTGGTGATATTGAAATTTAATTTCCATGTGTGAGCCCAGCTTTCCAGAGTGTACAGGTCCCCTTGCAGGGCCAACCTCCCCTCTTCTCCCTCAACTACTGTTCCCATCTTGGAGTCATCAGCGAAGAGACTCATTTCACACCCTATACCCTCCCTGATGTCAGATATGTATGCATTAAACAGGATCGGACCCAGGACCTTGTAATGTATTTGCTGCCCTCTTCTACAGAAACTGTATACTGTACTCATAACCCCGTATTATATGTACTACTGTGCCATGCTGTACTCATCAGTGTAATATACCTCCAGCATTAGATGTACTGTACCGTACTGCGGTATTAGATGTACTACTGTATTAGATGCACTGCACTATACTACTACTGTACCAACTAATATCATGTACCTCCTGCCCTCTTACACAAAAACTGTTAAATTGTATACTGTCCTAGTAACCCTGTACCATATGTCTGACACTGTGATACCTGACTGCATGTTCAAACCATATGTAACAAACCTCGGGTCGCCCCTGAAAAAGGGACCCTCGGGGCCCAGTGGGCTTACCTGGTTAACAAAATTTAATAAATAAATAATAAGTACCTCACGGGGGTAAATAGGATGCAGGAGGTGAGTCTCTTCCAAATGGGGAAGAGCACCAGAACTAGAAGACATGTAATGAAGCTGGGGGGGAAGGGTTAGGAGGGATGTGAGAAGTACTACTTCACTTAAAGAGTAGTGGGCACCTAGAATAGATTGCCAGCAGAAGCAGTGAAGGCAAAAACAGTAGGGGGCTTCAAGCATGAATGGGATAGGCATACGAGAATATAAAGAAATGGGAAGAGAAGAGAAATGGGTCACTGGAGACCAGTTAGAGTCTGCCAAGACAGACTAGGCAGGGGTCATTTAGGCAGACTGGGTGGGCCAAGTGATCCTTTATTGCCAACAAATTCTATGTCTCTACATAGGAGGATTGCATACTCAGGATAGTGGCAGGGTCCTTGGATCAGAGTGGCAAGTTTTGTAAAAGAGTATTAGTTCTTCGGTATCCTGTGATATGGGCTAGCCACAAGGAGTGCCTAGCAAAGTGGTTACCCACTTGCAGCACAGGAAGGACAGGGCGAGGGTGTGAGGAAGGCGACAGGATGGGGGAGGCTTGCGCATGTAGCGACAGGACATCGCTATATGTATACGCGTGCAGGGAGGAGTAAGCAAGACAAGACAGAAGGGAGGGAGGGTTGGCCTGGTGTGGTTGGCGTGGGGCTGCTGAGCTGGCCCCATAGCATGATGGGTGAGTGGCAGCCTAAAGCTGCAAGGGTTCTGTGTTTGGGTCCGGGCATGCCTACATTTTTGTGCTCCTGGGCCCAAATTTTCTTTTCCCCCAGAATTTGCATGCCCCGCTGACATGCACCCCCCTGGAGTTAAGAATCCTTTAGTAGGGGGGAGTGAGGGGGCCACAGTCCCCCACATTAACATTGACATTCTAAGTCCCCAGCACCGTTTACCTGTGCACCGGGGATGTACATGGCCGAAATTGCTTTTCGGCAATGTACCCTCAACATAATGACAGTCGCCTTTCAGCAATCGTCATTATAGCATAGAACCCAGTTCTTCAATCCAAAATACCCAAACCACTACTGGTAAACTATATCTACTTTTCTGTGGCAAATAGAATTTTGTCTAATCTAAGTTATTTACAGGCAGAAAAAAAAGTATAAATAGGATGGAAATTCTTGAATTCTCTTTTCTGCAAATGACCTCATGTAACACCGGGGAAATGTAATGGACTGACAGTACTGTATCCCTCTGTTTAAAAACAGGATCCAGTTCAGTGCAGAGCTAGGACAGTGCATGCTTCCCTATAACTGTGAGAGAGTTTGTGTAGTGCTGGTGAAAAATAAGGGATAAGCAAAACAGGAGACTGAAGCCCTCTTTATCCCCAGCCCAGGTCCCACAAAGGCTTCTGGGGCTGACTCATGGGTGGGCAGACTAACATCTAGGATGCTAGGAGGAAACCACACCTTGTGCTCTGCTAGGGCTCTGTAATGTATAACATCCTATTAGTGGAGAGCAGTGGGGAATACATCTGTGATCACTGCAGGGTAAATGACACTCTCTCAGGAGGTACACTATTAGGCTTTAGTGGCAAAATGAGGCATCACAGGGGTGCAAAGTTATGCCAGGTACTCAGTGGGCAATATCAGTGAAAGTTTCTCAACACTACAATGAAACCAGTGCTGGTTAAAGATGAGTGAATGATAGCACTGGGGGCTAAAAAACTCCAGCTACTCTACACTCTTCCCCAGACTCTAAGAAATTGGTGATGGTAGAAAGTGAGGGGCTGACAGCACTATGATCCAAAAATAAATTCCATAATTCATGTACCAGTACTGGTCTGCGCAGGTACAGTGCAGACTCTCCCATTCTGTGAAGTATTTTGTACTGGTAAAACTGAGGGATTGATGGGACTGAAGACTGTAGCCCTTTGCTTATCTATACAACTAGGTACAGACTGAAAAAGAGCACACTAGCCAGCCGACAGGTGTGGGGCAACTGCACAAGCCTGGAACACTTTGCACAATTCCCTGGACTAGTAAATTGATGTTAATATCAGTCTCTGGAGGATATTTTTTGTCACAAGAATTCTGAGCTCAATAAACTAGAATTTCTACACTGTTAGTACATTTCTAGTTATGGAGATCAGCATAATAAATGCACATGGCAAAACTGATTTCTAATGAGTGACTGAAATGCATAAAATGTACTACTTTGCAGTTACAATGATTATTACAGTGACCTTCCCAATATTCATCATAACGATGAGATGATTACTCCTGCCACATTCATTGTATACACACTGCTGTCAAAAGTTCCGTCTTGTTGGCAAAGTCAACTTCTGTTTCCTCTTCCAGTTATTCTACACTATTATAGTTATGGACTGCATGACACAAAGTGTAATATACATTTAAAAGATAATTTATTTAGTCTAATCTTCCTTGTTCTGAGTACGTGAATTACAGGTACAGTAGCAAAGGAACTTAAAACAATTACAAGAAGTGAAACATAGAGCAGGAAGGAACCTGACTCAACATCTATGTGGGCCCTGGGGGAAAGGAAGTTCAGGAGCTCCAAGAGTTGAAAAAAAAAAACTGATGTTTTGAAAACAGGAGAGCTGGCAAGTTCACTGAAATGACTGCAGGAAGTCACATAATGAATACTTTTTAAGGAAAACTGAGCCGGCTTACTTGGTAGCAGCTATGCTCAGACAACAGTATGGAATGGTATCAAACAGAAGGTTAAAGCACACATATCTCGCAAATATATCCTAAAATGAAATACCTAAAACCATAATGTGTGCAACAGCTGCACTATCATTAAATGTTTCCCGGATTTTAAACTTGTCCATATTATTCTTGTTTTCAATATTTCACTTTAACAAATAGATATTCCATTGTCTGTTCCAGCGCTCTAACCATTAAGCTACAGGCTCACTGGTCAAAGCGTCTGAGGAATTTCCTTACAGCCACACACACTCCTTTCTCTAGTGTTGTGCAATTATGCAACTAGGAACCAATGTTAGAAATACCACTTTTTCTCAGTGCAGTTTAACCCCTGCAAGGTATACATATTTTTAAATCAAGGATGGAAATGAGAAAGGAAAGTGTGGCCTACTGGGATTTGAATCTCAGATCTCTGGTATGCCATTCCAGCGCTCTAACCATTAAGCTACAGGCTCACTGGTCAAAGCGTCTGAGGAATTTCCTTACAGCCACATACACTCCTTTCTGTAGTGTTGCGCAATTGTGCAACTAGGAACCAATGTCAGAAATACCACTTTCTCTCAGTGCAGTTTAACCCCTGATGGTATTTCTACCACTAGCCTACATTCATCATTGTTTCTGCCGCATAAATAATCCTAACACCATGGTACTTCACTGGAAACCACCCTTCATCCTTGTATCTGCCATACAACTGCACCACATCCTATTATCTGTGTAAACTATCCCATATACATATATCTGCCCACAACTACTACCACACCTCAGTGTTTGCTCCATAACTACCTCATACAGATCATCCATTCCAGAGCAAATCCTCACTTCACTAAAAAGTAGTACAGAGTCAGCTACTGGGGTGTGAGTTGATTGCATATATATTCTGGGATGTAATAGCTGTAAGTTAGAAAGTAGGTTAAGAAAATGTGTAGAGCAAATACTGAAGAATGATAGTAGTTGTGGTCAGTATATATGGTCTGTTATAGCTCTGGTCAAATATTGGGATGTGAGGTAGTTGTGTGGTAGATACTTGAGTGTGGGGGCTACCTTCTATGTATACCTAACATCCAGCTATCTGCCCCACAGTGGTCCCACTTCATGGTGGATGACCACAAACATTCAGATATAGAATGAGGACTCCAGAGACATGGAGCCTTGAGGGTCATAGACTGGCAGAGGTCACAAGGGCTTGCTTCCTTGTACACTGGGTTACTGAGGCATTTATTTTTTATAATTCTGACTAAATTTATTTTTTCTTAAATGGGGACATTAAGAGATATTTATTTAGTGTGTAACAGCATTCAGTGAGTTTTCCAGCTGTGATGATTCGGGGGACATCAGAAAGAAGCAGAGGCAACGGTGAAACAGAAAAGTGAAAAAACTTGAGCTGTGAGGAAGCGGTTACCAGGAAACTAGCTAGAAAAAAAAAAACTCGGGAAGGGGAGGGGGATGCAGTTTTGGTCCTGATATGAGCTTCGCTTTCGTCTGGTTGATTGCCGCTGTTAAGCAGAGACATAATGTGGCGAGACTGCTTGCCTTCCATTGCTGCCTTTGCCAGTCTTGGGCTGGTAATGGTTGGAGGGATTTTAGGGGTTGTTCTTTATGCAGCAGACTGGCACCTTTTTGTGTTGGTACACTGGAGGATTTACAACATTGCAAAGGTGCCAGCCAGCCAATCAGAAAGTAGCATTTACTCTGTATTGACTTGGCCATTGTATAATGTCAGATTTAGTGGGCAATAGTCTGAAAGACTATTACCCAGTCTAGTGAACTATTGACCAGTTTTAGTTTGAAACTAGTCAATAGATCAAAACCTTTTGCTGTCGTGTGACTGGCTCAGGACTAATCAGAGACCAGGATTTTTTTTTATTTTACTTTAAAAAACATTTTTTTAAATGTAGTCTTCTTTCAGGCCATTTAACCAATATGTAAAACAGTTTCATCTATGTACACTTCCATCTTGTACATGTAATCACCCAACAAACATTCTATCTCCACCACCCCACAACCAACCCTAAATCTTTCTTGTTTTTGCAGGCTTTGCCTATGAAAAACCTTAGAAGATGCCGGTGACTCGGGGTCGGAAGTGAATCAGGGCTGTCAGAGGTCGGCCGGGGGGGATAGCAAGGAGTGAGATCGAGCTGCCACAAGGCAGCTGTCTCCTCCTAGGAGGGACTTGGGCCTCCTGGCCATTGGATGCCACCTGGTGGAGAATGTATGGCGGCTCTGACCATAGGGAGCTCTGGTGCTAGCCACAAGGAGGGGCAGAAGGGGCTGAGCTGGTGTCACAGGGCATGTGTGCACCTCCATGCATGCAACACACATGTGCTGCGGTCCCAGGAATAGGGGAGGAAAAGGGAAAAAATCAACAAAGTACTAATTAAAGGGACACTGTTAACCCCCTTAGGTCTCAAAGTGTCCCTAGTTTAAAAAAACATATTTTATGACTGCCAAAATTCTGTAAAGATTATTGCTATTAGCTGGTAGCTTTGTTCTGGCTCTTATTTTCTTTAAAAAAGTAAAAAACAGACTGCCCAACATACTGGTGCTATCACACCAAAACAGGTTTGTTTACGTTCTTTGATCAACTCCAAATGCATCTTTCCTGGACTTGGGAACACCCACAAAACAGTCTAGTTCCTCATGATGCAGTGAGAGTTTAGGAGGCTACTTTCTTATAAAGTAAGTGACTGCACTGTTTGAGTGTGTTTCTAATGCTCAGGAAGTATGCAGTAAGAACAGAACCAGGATTGTAAATAAAAATAAGGTTGTTTATAAATATACATTGCCACACATTTCAGTTCTACTAGCATGGAGACAGACAAAACAAACAGCAACATCAGTGAATTACAGAGAGGGTAAGCAATAATAAAATGTGAGGTTTCAGCTAGAAATAAAATGATGAAAAACAGGTTGACAGTGTCCCTTAAAAAAACCTTAGAAGATATTACTGATAAAAATAATACAGTTTGAAAGGTCTTGTAGTTTTTTAATAATTATGCCCCATCAGTCAAAGTGATGATTTCTGCACTGTGAACAGACACATTTCATGCAACCAGGCATATGCAAACATAATAATAATCTAAAAACATTACCAGATCTGTTTACATGAGCCAGTTACCAGATTCAAATTGGAAAAATCCAGGTATTTGAATCAGGTTTCTAAAAGTTTACATAATCCAATTATAATAAGAATTTTCCTGTTTACATGGATCTGAATAATCTGATTCAGTTATCAGATAATTCAATAGTCCAGTTTGAATCAGATATCTACCTGCATGTAAACATGGTGATTGACCAGCATATCAGATGCTTTTGACCTTGTGCACCACAGTCACCTATTCTCCAAACTCAGCGAAACAGAGTTCACTGATGGAGTTATTTCTTGGTTTAATACTGTAGTTATCTGAATTGTAGAAAACAAAGAGTTTTATGAGATGGCATAATCTCTCTGCTGATTGGGACTGATACAGAAGTTCCACTGGAATCAAATTTTGGGTCCCCTTTTATTTACCATTTTTTATGTTTGCTTGCATACATGTGCAAGAAACATAGTGCCACCATACGAGTTTTCGTAGGTGTGCCTCCCCCACTTCCAATTTCCTGCTCCCTTTTGCCGGTGCGGCTGCACCACGCTAATGAATGTCTATGACAGCCATTCAGATGCAGTGGTGTACAGTTCTGAGGAAAACACCACCACAATCAGCGGTGGTAATGTGTAGACAATTTGCATACTGCCGTCGGCGCTGCATCGGAACTGGCATGAATGTTTTTTTTTTCAACCTTGGTGCATATCTCAATCATTTTGGGGAATATTTTCACCAAATTTTCAACATGGGGTTCTTGGGGCCCCACCACATGAACTCAGTCACTGTCATTTTGCTATTTGGTCCCGAAAGGTGATTTTGCTGTCACTGCGTGGAACCACCTTTCAGGACTGAGTAACAAAATGACAGTGTCACAGTTCATGAGGTAGGCACCCCAAAACCCTATGTTGAAAATTTGGTGAAAACATTCCCAAAAATGACTGTTTTACGAGCATGCGTTGCGCAGTTCCTATGCACGTTCGTAACTTTGTGAATTTTTAATATTTTCACTCCAGATTTTTAACATTGCCATTTTACCACACCTCCTTATGAGCAGTACAGCAGTCATTTTTCACATCTTGTCCAAAATGTCTTTTCACTCATGTAGCGCACAATGGTGTGGTCGGTGGTGTGCAAAATCATTGTTCGGGACAGATTAAGAAAATCACAGTGACACTGTTCATGAGCAGAGGTCTTAAAATGGCTATGTTGAAAATTTGGTGACAAAAGTCCATAAAATTACTGTGTTATGAGCTTGCATTGCGCAGTTTCCAAGCACCCTCGTAAGGTCATGAATTTGTAATATTTTCAGTCCACATTTTCTACACTGGCATTTTTCCACACCTTCTTATGAACAGCATATCTGTCATTTTTCACACCCTGGCTGAAATGTGTTTTCACACTTCCAGCGCAGAAATGCGTGGTCGCTGTGGGAAATCAGTGTTCAGGACAGATTAAGAAAATCACAGTGACACTGTTCATGAGCAGAGGTCCCAAAATGCATGTGTTGACAATCTGCTGTAAACAATCCCCAAACTAATTACATTACTGGTGTGTGTTGCACAGTTTTTACGCACGCTCATGACTTCACCAGTTTTTTTATATTTTCACTCCAGATTTTCAACATTGCCATTTTTACACCTCCTCATGAACAGTACAGCTATCATTTTTAACATCCTGTTTGAAATGTGTTTTCACACCTGTGGTGCCAAATGGCATAGTCACTGCACAAAATCAGCTTTCAGTTAATGAACTGATATTGCCACTATTCATGAGGTGGGGGTCACAAAAAAACCATGTTGAAAATTTGGAGAGAAAATACCAATGAACACCAGGGGCGTTAGGGTTTCCTGCCATAATGCCCCACCCTGTAGAGACTGACAGGCATTGGGTGTGACTTGGGATTTTCGCCTGTAATGCTCATGGCATTCCACCCCCACCCATACCCTGCAGCCAGTGACAGGCATTGAGGTGTGCCTTGGACTCTTCGGCACGAAAGTTCACCCCATTCTCCTATACTGCACCCGTTTCACTGTATTTCCTTATGGAATGGGGTGAGCATAAGGCCCAAAGACCCCAAGGCACACCGTGACACTTGTCGGTGTCTGCAGGTCAGGGTGTGGTGAAATAGCGTGGCTGTTATGCCTGACGACCCAAAGGCATACCCCAATGCCTGTCAGTCTCTGCAGGGTGGTGGTGGGGTTGGCTTCAGTTCAATACTTCACTACCATTCCTATTATGCATCTCTCTAACTCCTACACTACCAATGCCAATGCCAGAAAGCAAACATTCAGCATTGACAAATGCTTGTTGTTAATGATCTACCCTCAGTTACTTCTGCTTCCAGACTTTTACTTTATGCACATGACACTGTTTTGTATAGTAGTGGTTTAAATTGTGAGTGTTTGATTTACAGAATGGGTTTCAATTGGTCAACAGGTGGTTGAGTAATAATGGCTCATTATTGCATGTGACCAAAACTAAATTCATGTACTTTGGATGTATGCATCAGTTATCTGCTAGATCTAGTCAGCCTGTAATTAAAGATGAACATAATGTTGAAATTAAAAGGGTCAATTGTTTTTAAGCTGTTGGGGTTTTACTTGGATGACTTACTGTCTGTTAATTATTATATTGATTTTTTGACTTAAACTGTTAATGTTCAGTTGGGATTTACTTAATAGAATTGTGAACTGTCTTTCTTACAGTTCAAAAAGTGCCGGTACAGCCTTAATTTTATCAGCGATTGGTGATGGACTCCCTATATACTCATCTGCAGTTGAAATATCTCTAAGTAGTGTTAGAGTTGACTATCATAATGGTGTTGTCATGTTTTGTCTTATTCTAGGTTAACTTGTCATTGTATATTATATTCTTCATTAAAATTGGTTTTCTTTAGAGTATCATTGTTTTTATTTTAGATAGATTTCTTTTTGGAGATTTTGGCATGGTGCAGTAAAATGAACTTTCAAGGATATGATTCATTTGGGTAACTCTAGTTAGAAAATGGCCTTACATTAGATGCCCAGAAAATAAAAAGTACCAGCCCAAGTGCCCCTTCACCCACTAAGGTATCCTTGTGCCCACTCTGCATCATCATTGACTGAAGCATTGGGCACATAATTTGAAATCACTGCCATTTTTTTTACTCAGTGAGTGAGCAGAGCCTTCCTTCAGTTCACTCAAACTATCACCACACACAATGGCACAAGGGCAGTCACAGCAGTCACCTAATGTAACACAAAGATAAAAAAAAGTGTCCACCAACCAACCAGTATTAGGCAGTCCTCCATCCCCCTCACCATGTGTTGCAAAACCATCCGTTACCACACAAAAACACATATTTTATATAAAATAATTCTTCCTCAGGCACAGCAGAGTACTCTAATGTCAGAGAGCTACTCGCACAGCATCTGTTTTTCCTAAAGGCTCTATAACCTCACTTCAGTTCTTTTATCATAATAACTGCCATTTGTCTTCCACGGGAGACCCCAGGATGATCCAGTGTAGTGAAGCAAGAGAAACTGTTGTCTCCACATTGATTTGGGTCATCCTGACCAGGGGAACTCCAATCAGACTCACTAGGGGGCTGAGAAGAAGCTGATCAAATAACCAGCGTTGATCGTTACACTGATGATCCCAGCAGCCAGCAGGCTGACTACTTCTGGGCTCCCAGTATCTTCAGCCATGCCCTTGATTGACACATAGCCTGACTCTATATAGGGCTTTAAAACTGCCTATAAGCATAAGAAAGGCAGCATAAGAAAAAAAAGGGGTCAGGAAGGCAAAAAAAAGAAGTACAAGGTAGTGAAACATTGAAAGCCATGTACACAAATGCCCACAGTCTGGGAAATAAAATCAAAGACCTGGTGGCCTTGATGGTGGAGGTGGATCTAGACATAGTAGCAATTATTGAAACATAGCACACTGGAAACCATGACTGGGAGGTAGATGTACTAGGGTATGCGCTGTTCAGCAGGGATAGGGAGGGTCAAGGGGGGGTAGCCCTTTATGTCAGATAAGGTATTAAAGTAACAATAGTACAGGGTAAGCAAGGGGAGGCCAAGGCACTGTGTGTCACCCTTGAGTCAGGTAATGGCATAGCAATTCGCACAGGAGTGATCTACTGGCCTCCTGCACAGGGAGAGGAGGTACACAGGGCAATAGGAGAAGAAATCCACAGGATGGTAGCAAAGGGGGAGGTACTGCTGTTGGGCGATTTTAATATGCCAGATGTGGATTGGACCATCCTGGCAGCGGCCTCAGCCAGGAGCCAAGACATTTTGGAATCCTTGATGGGGGAAGGCCTCAGGCAGTAAGTGCTGGAGCCCACTAAGGACAAGGCAATTCTGGACTTCATTTGGATCAGTGGGGACAGAATCACAGAAGTCCGGGTGGATGGTCACCTAGTGTCCAACAATCACCAGTCCAGTGTGGTTTAATATTGGTAAAGTGTCACAGTCATGCCACACAAAGGCAATGGGCCTGACTTTTAGGAGGGTGGACTTTGCTAGGATGGGGATAGGCATCAAAGAAGCCCTGGTGAGGAAGGAAGCGGGGGGGGGGGTTTGAGGAGCAGTGGGCACACCTAGAGGGTGCCATACTGGAGGTGACAAATCAGTGCATTAGGCATAGAAACAAGGGTAAGTGAAGGAACAAATCAGTAAGATTCTCAAAATGGGTGACAGAGAAAATAAGAGCAAAAAAGTTGGCTTTCAGAAAATACAAGGAAACACAAAAGGAAGGGGATAGGTCAGAGTACCTAGATAAACAGAAGGAAGCAGGGAAAGTAGTTAGGAGCACAAAGGCACAAACCAAGGAAAGATCAGAACAGACAATAAAGAAAAGGGACATACGAACATACGAAATTTGCCAGCAGATAAAGGCCTAGAGGTCTATCAAGTCTGCTCGAATGTGCAGCTAGCACCCCTTATTCTGCAGCTGCCCTTCCCTTCCACCCTTCCCCTTCATTAACCCTCCCCCTTGTCCTGTCCCATCCTCGCTAAGCAGTCCACTGTTCTACTGCATACCACTTCAGCAGGTAACGATTCCACCCAGCCACCACCCTCTCTGTAAAATAATGTCTCCTCATCTCCTCCTGAACCTTCCTCTCCAGTCTCATATCATGGCCCCTGGTGTCCCTCCCCTCCCTTACTTTGAACAGCCCCTCTGTACCTGTCTTGTTTATTCCTTTCATGTATTTAAAGGTTTCAATCGTGTCACCCCTGTCTCTCCTCTCCTCCAGTGAGTACATGTTCAATTCCTTCAACCTTCTCTCGTATGATAAGTCCCCCAGACCCTTAATCATCTTTGTTGCTCTGCGCTGCACCCCCTCCAGTAACTTAATGTCCCTCTTCAGATACGGACGCCAGTACTGCACGCAGTACTCCAGGTGTGGTCTAACTAATGACCTATACAGTGGCAGAATCACCTCCTCCCTCCTAGAGGATATACCCCTCGCAATACAACCCAGCATTTTGTTGGCCTTTGCAGCTGCCTTCCCACATTGTGCCAAGTTGTTCATTGACCCTGTAATGAGCACATCCAGATCCTTCTCCTCCTCTGTCTGGGCTAGCTGCACTCCCCTAGCTGGTAACTCCTCCTTGGGTTCTTCATCCCAAAATGCAGCACCTTGCACTTTTTGGCATTAAAGCCCAGTTGCCAGGTGTCTGACCAGGTTTCAAGCTTTGCCAGATCATCCTGCAACCCCTGCCATCCCCCTAGGTCATCCACCACCGCGCCTACCTTGGTATCATCAGCAAACAGACTGATCTTGCTCTTGATGTCCCATTATATGTCTGCAATGAATATCCCAAACAACTCTGGTCCCAACACCGAGCCCTGTGGAACACCGCTCATCACTGCCCTTGGGATAAGATATTCTATAAACATTGGTGAAAGAAATAAGACCAGGGCTAGGACTGTAAGGCTCAGAGGGGAGGAAGGGGGGTGTATGTGGAGGGAGACTTAGAAAAAGCATCAATACTGAATAAATATTTCTGTTCAATATTCACTGAAGAGGGGGAGGGACAGGAACCACAGCTGGGCATCAGAAACAATGTAGGTAGGGAGGTGAACACCAGTCAATTTACTGAAGGGAAGAGTCCAAGAAGAACTCCCAAAACTGAGGGTGGGAAAAGCAATGGACCAGATGGTATCACATTAAGATATTAAAGGAACTATGGATGGAGCTAGCAGCACTGCTGGTAGCCCTGTTTAGTAAGTCACTCAATACAAGAGTGGTTGCAGAGGACTGGAAGAAGGCACATGTAGTCCCTCTTCACAAGTGCAGAAAGAGGGAGGTAGCAGGAAACTGTAGACCGGTCAGCTTCAATTCAGTAGTGAACAAGATTATGGAGGCACTGCTTAAGGAAAGGATTGTGTAACACTTGGAATCCAGTGGAACATAGGATTTGAGGCAGCATGGATTCACAGCTGGAAAGCATTTCAAATAAATCTGATCGTTTTTTTTTGACTGGGTGACGAAGGAGGTGGATCAGGTAGGAGCGGTGGATATTGCCTACCTCGATTTCAGCAAAGCCTTTGACACCGTTCCACACAGGAGACTGGTTAATAAGTTGAGTAGCCTGGGGGTGGGCCACAAAGTTAAGAACTGGGTTAGAAATTGGTTAGGGGACAGAAAGCAGATGGTGGTGGTTAATGGGATCCAATCTGAGGAAAGGGGGGTGACCAGTGGAGTGCCTGAAGGATACGTCCTGGCTCCTGGGGTCAATCCTTTTTAATGTCTACATTAGTGACATTGCTGAAGGGCTGGAGGGGAAGGTTTGCCTACTTGCAGATGACACCAAGATCTGCAACAGGGTAGACACTGCGGGGGGGGGCCTTAAGAAAATGAGGAAGGACGTTAAGAAAGCTGCAAAATTGGTCCAATGTATGGCAATTAAAATTTAATGCACAGAAGTGCCCTACTGGGTCAATATGTTGCACACTTCATCGTGCATGACAAGTCCATGTAACATGAACAGCATGGTAGGGAAGAGCGAGAGGGTGCAAAACCGTGAAGGGTGTATGCACAGTAGTGCACTCTCTCACTCTTCCCAGGGAGAGGATAAGACTTCTTCTAGGATGGGGCCAGTGAGCAGCTGCTGTGGCTCAACAGGATGAGCCACAGGCAGCAAGGGAGGCAGGCAGTGCATTTGAGAGTGGGTTTCAATTTCCAGTCCCAGATGCAAGGAGTTTTTGTATAATTTGCCTTTGTGTGAATTTAACTGTTAGCCTCCCCCACAGAGTTAGTTATTTTAGTTTGGGGGGGTCATGGAGGCATAGCCCCCTGCAAGGGGGGTGCAAGGGTGGAGCCCCCCACAAAACAAAGACATATGCCACTGGCAATATATTGCGCTGTATTGGTAGCGCGGTATATTGCTGCAGCATAATGTCTTACAAGATTATGGCCCTATCCCCAAAAGTGCAAAATCATGAACCTGGGGTGCAGAAACTCTGTGGAGAGTTACAGGATGAGGGGGGAGTTGCTGATGGTTACCAGGGAAGAAAGGGATTCAGGTATAATTATCTCAGATGACCTAAAGGTATCCAAACAGTGTACCAAGGCTGCAGGGAGGGCCAGTAGCATGCATAGGAAGCGGTATTATTAGCAGAAGAATGGAGGTGGTGATGCCACTGTGCAAAATGCTGGTGAGGCCTCATCTGGAGTATGGTGTACAGTTCTGGAGGCCACATCTTCATAAGGACGTAGGTAGGGTGGAGGCGGTTCAGAGATGGACAACAAAGATGATACAAGGCTTGCACCAGGAGACAAACGAAAAGAGATTAAAAGACCTCAATATGTATACACCGGAAGAGAGGCAGGAATGATGAGATAGATAGAGACCTTCAAGTATCTTAAGGGCATAAACAAAGTACAAGTGGGCGACATCTTTCAGTATAATAGGTGTACAAGGATGAGGGTGCATGATATGAGACTGAAAGGAGGCAGGATAAAGGGGAATGTGTAGAAGTTTTTCTTCACAGAAACTGTGGTAGATGCATGAAATAGCCTACCCCAGAAAGTAGTGGGAGCTACAGCAGTACAGTGTGGTAATTCAAACATGCATGGGATAGGTACAAGGGAACCTTAGAAGTGGGTAGGAAAGGCTAAAGCCAATGACCAAGTATGGTCAGCGACCACTGATGCAGGCAAAGAATATGGGCAGACTGGGTGGGCCTAGTGGTTCTTATCTGACATCAAATACTATGTTACTAGGTTACTATCCTTTGACTTCTGCCTTTAATGGAACAAAGGGATCTGTTTCACCTTTCCATTTTATGACCATGTCACATCTCAACACTTGCCTCAGAAAGTGGTGGGGGGGGGTGTGACTAAAATAGGGGACAAAGCCTAACAAATGATAACATCAGCGTTGCAAATTGTTTAGGATGAAAGGCTTTTTTTTAATAAACCCTAGACCAAACGCTAATGGTTGGCACCATTTTATGTTTCAAATTCATACTCTGTGACAGATCTAGAAGAGACAGATGACAGTTCCATGCCTACCCTACAACGGCTACAGAAACACGCACAATACAGTTCAGCGCAGAGCGGCAGCTTTCCCAGGCTACATGGCAGCAGCTTTCCTGTGTACTGTGCTCCTGTTGTCAGTCCAGATCATCACATGTAAATAAAAAAAAAAAACACAAGGAAGCAAACACCTAGCACTCACTTCTCAATGCCAGACAAGCAGGCGAGGAGGTCAGTGGGAGGACATGGAACAAAACAGGGATGGAAAAAGGTGCAAAAAGAAAACAGCAGTACCCTCTACTAGCACGTATACCAGTAGAGGGATTACTTTATGTAACCCCCCCTCCAAAGTCAGGAGCTTACCTGGTGCCCCACAGTGGTCCTATGCCTCCTGCATCCTACAGCCAGTGAGTGCTCACTTCTTTGCTCCCCCATCCTGATCCTGGACTACAACCAGGGCCTGGAAGCAAACTGACTTTGTTGCGGCGCCTCCTGGTGCCTGATCAGTGCATTTGACAAGCCACTTGCTTCCTCGCTCCCCTGCCCTTTCCTGGACTTCTGAATGGGCCGTGGAACACTCTGAACTGTCTTCGGCGCATCCATGCTTCTGATGGATGCAGCCGGTGAGCCGCATACTTGTTGTGCCCCCCTTTAAACTGCAGCACAGTGGGGTTGGGAGCAAAAGAGAAGGCCTCAATTGTTTTGACCCCCCCAGAGCACCCGTTGGAGACACTACAGGAGTGCCACTTACAAAACCATCGCCCCAGCCCTATCAGGCACGAATGGGGGCTGGGGGAAAGTGAACTAATCAAAATAAATGAATTTGAAAGGCTCCCCAACCCAATACAAGCTTCCCAGTGGGTTGGTGAGTAAAGGGGACAAGATGGCGATGGGGACTACTAGTCCTATGATCCTGTGCAGCCTGACAGCCGTTTTGTGAGACTAGCTCCTGCAGGGGAGCCCTATAAACGGAGTTTCCGATGGAGCTCCGGTCCTCCCAAAGTGGCCTCTTGCCCTAGCAACCACCAGATGGGAACAGGAGGGTCCTAATCCTGCAGCTAGATGCTGCCAACACATTTTCCTTTTTATAAAATTTATTGGAGTTGTACAAGACTGTATGGGGTAGTCATGTTGGATGTGGTCTGCCTGAAGACAGCATAGGACCTTGTTGATAACAGCAGCAGTCCAATCAGGGAGTGGAGTTTGAAACTCTTTTCAGCCAAAGGGACGTCGAGAATTCAAAACCAACATTCTAGGGTTGACAATTTAACCCTGAGAGAGACTGTGTAGTGCTTCTGAAGAGAAAGCAACTGATTTTGACAGCTCCTTGTGCTATCACAGCCTGAAACCTTTACGTTTGTAACTAAACAAACTGGAACTTTGGAATTTGTTGCTAACTGCTTGGTACATCCCTGAAATAAGGGGATTTACCTCAACCTGAGTGAATTGCCTAGAAATTTAGCAACAAAGAGCAGAGACTGCTGTGAGAAATTGTGTATTGTTCTGTGAGGTGAAAGATCCACTGCCTCTCAGATCCTGACACAAAAGACTGTGAATTGTGACAAGGGACCAGTGCTCTGAGGTCCTGCCTGCCTGCTTAATTGCTGGCCAACCTTCTGAGGTGGGTGAAGACAAGTCCTTCTTTGGGCTGAAGATCCACTGTCACTGCTGACCTACCTGCTGAGGTTGGTGAAGACAAGTCATTCTGTGGGATGAAGATAGGCTACCTAACTGCTGGCCTACCTTCTGAGGTGGGTGAAGACAAGTCCATCTGTGTGTAACCCCATGCCAGTTTTAGCAGCTGGCATGCCCCAAATCAGAACTAGTACCCACATATGGCATGCCATTTACTTTTAGCAGAAAATACTCAGATTGGTAGCACCCCTAGATTCAGAGTGTATACCAGGCTCAATATCTAAAGGAAATGGGTGGGGGAACAATTACTAAAAATTAATTTTTGCAACTACAACCAGGTCCAGGGCAAAGGATGCTAGGCATATGCTAGACCTAACTGCTGAGGGGACTCCAATAATTCCACTTAGAAAGCAATGATCAGACTGTCCAATGCAGCAGCTGGGATTGCACAGTATGGCTTGATTCACAGATGTTACTAAAGCACAAGTGGACCCCCAAATGGTTGGTCATGGCAACAAGTACATTCTTTTACAGAAATCTTTGCTAGGCAGTACAGTTTTCCACAGAAGCTTCAATCCCTTTTTTCCCCAAAGTGCTTGTGGACAAACCACATTCCTGAGCTACTTTAAAACACATTTCCACTTTCCAAATTGGATGCTTGTGGCATTGCCACATTCTTGAGCCATTTCCAACGCACATTTTCCAGTGTCAACATCGTGACCTGAGCCACATATTTAAGTTTCATCCTGGGCATTGGCATCTACCCAGGGGACCTTGGCACCCTTGCTGAACTAGTTAGCCCTGCCTTGTAGACTCCAGATGATGTTCCTCCTACCCTTTGCCCCAACTGACAGTCTCTGCCATTCCTTCATGGTTACACCAAAAGAAGCCTTCAATCCCCACTAAATTGCTAAAAACTCCAAACTTTACTTCAAATTAATACATTTAGGTGAACAGGGGTCCTGGCAGTGTAATCTAGCCTTATCCTGAGCACACACACCCCCAGACTACCTCCTAAATTTGAGAACTTGTCTCCCATTCTGTATTCACAGATTAGTTGCTCATTCCATTATGTATGGAAACAACCCAGAAAGTACCCTTTTTCCATGGCAGCTTGTCAGAAATCCTCACACAATGCCCTTCTCAAAGGCAGCTGTACACACACTAGGACCTTCAGGGGATTGCCCCTTGGATCCACTGAACTGGCAATCCCTCTCACTCACCCTAAAGTGAAAGTCAAGGAATCCTGCTGAAGAAAGGTCTCTACCACTTCACTGGCAACTGGAGATGTAATCCAAACTAGGGTGAGAAGCACAGGGCTCCCTGTGACAGAGCCCCAACTGTCAGACCTCCTGCCACTCTGACTTCCAAACTCTGACTGACAGAACATTTCATAACTTCCCCTGAGCAGCTGACTCAAAAATGGTTATGCTGCTGCAAGAGATCTAAATTACATAATCATCTTCACTCAGGCTAGCTGAGTAAACAATTATGTCATTATGTAGCAAGCCTCTAATGAGCTCCCTACCAGCTGCCTTTCCTACCTGCCTAAGACTAGCACTAAAGGGATTCTAGTAACCCCAGAGGACTGGGTGGTTACACTCACTGCCACAAGACCACTGGCTGTCCGCAGCCAGATTGCGGTCCAGTACCAGGCCGTCCTGCTTCCGTGCTCCCTATGGGGAGGGTTGATCAGGTCTTCCCCTACCATGTGCTAGGCATAGGCTGGTAACACTAGGGTAGAGGCCCACTGAAGAAACTTCAGCTCCTACCTTACTACTATCTATGGATTTTCAGTGGTTGCAAGAGACTGCCTGAAGCATGTCCTAACAGACAGCATTGGTGACCCCTATCCAGATTCAGGACCACCAATCTGCCTTCCCCGTAGCCCTCTAGGGAAAAGCTACCTGACCTATGCTACCTACCTGGTACCCATACTCAAAAACCATTGTACACCATTAGAATTGTAGCCCACATAAGAAACATGCATTTGCATTACATTTCCTAAATCAAAGAACTACAAAAACTCTACACCTGCAAAACAGAAAAAATGGTTAGCATTGTACTACACAGTTACACAAAGCCTAGCAACTTTAACAAGCATTTGTCAATGCTGAATGTTTAATTGCTGGTATTAGCATTGGAAGTGCAGGAGTTAGACATATGCCCACCCTCCACCCTGCAGAGATGGACAGACATTGGGGTATGCCTTTGGATGATCACCCATAATGCTCAGGCCATTCACCTCACCCTATTATGCAGACACCAACACGTGTTGTGTGCCTTGGTGTGTTCGGTTTTACAGTCACCCCATTCCATAAGGACATACGCTGAAATGGGTGCAGTATAGGAGAATGGGGTGAACTCTGGGACCAAAGAGTCCAAGACACACCTCAAAGCCTGTCACTGGCTGCAGGGTGGGGGTGGAATGGCATGAGCATTACAGCTGGCAATCCAAAGGCACACCCCTGACTCCTGTCAGTCTGTACAGGGTGGGACGTTATGGTTAGAAACCCCTAATGCCCCGGGTGTTTGTTGGTATTTGCACTACAAATTTTCAACACAGCCTTTTTGTGACCCCCACCTGATAAAAGCGTTGGGACCTCTGCTCATGAGCAGTGGCACTGTGATTTTGTTAATCTGTCCCGAACATTGATGTTTCACAACGTCCACACCATTCTGCACCAGATTTGCAAAACCACAGTTTAGGCAGGATGTGAGAAATGACAGCTGCAGCATTCATAAGGAGGTGTGAAGAGATGGCAATGATGGAAATCTGGAGTGAAAATTTTAAAAATTCTCAAAGTTATGAGCGTGCGTGAAAACTGCACAACGCACTATCGTAACGCAGTTATTTTTTCGAATTCTTTCACCAAATTTTCAACATATGCATTTTGGGACCTCTGTCCATGAACAGTGTCACTATGATTTTCTTAATCTGTCCCGAACATTGATTTCCCACAGCGACCATGCCATTGTGTGCCTGATGTGCGAAACCACATTTTGGGCAGGATGTGAAAAATGACAGCTATACAGTTCATAAGGAGGTGTGCAAAAATGGCAATATTGAAAATCTGGAGTGAAAATATAAAAAATTCTTAAAGTTACGAGGGTGCGTGGAAACTGCGCAACGCACGGTCATAACATAATTAGTTTGTGGAATTTTGTCACCAAATTTTCAAAATAGGCATTTTGGGGCATCTGCTCATGAACAGTGTCACTGTAATTTTCATAATCTGTCCTGAACATTGATTTCCCACAGCAACTGAGCCATTGTGCGCTGGATGTGTGAAAACACATTTCAGGCAGGATGTGAAAAATAACAGATATACTGTTCATAAGGAGGTATGTAGAAATAGCAATGTTGAAACTCTGGAGTAAAAACCTCAAAAATTCTCAAAGTTATGAGCCTGCATGTAAACTGCACAAAGCATGCTCATAACACCGTCAATTTCTGGACTCATGAACAGTCACACTGTCTTTTCGTTAATCGATCCCGAAAGGTGATTCCACGCAGTGACCATGAAATCACCTTTCAGGACCGAATAATGCCATGACAGTGATTGAACTCATGAGGAGGGGTCCCAAGAACCCCATTTTGAAAATTTGGTGCCAAAAGTAAAAAAAATGGCCGAGATATCCACATAAATTGAAAAGAAACCCATTTATGCCATTATACAGCTTACTGACATTTCTTCAGTTCATGGTTGGCTTTGAAGAGTGCAGACATGTTCCCATTCCACCGAAGATCGTCGCACAGGGCTCCGGAGGTAAGTATGGTGTGAGGGGGGTGTGTGGGGAGGCAGGGCGCACAGAGGGTGGGTCCGGATTGGGGGAGGGGACCTGACCAGTGAGGGACCATTTTCTTTTTTTCAGGGGCAAAAAAAGAAGCAAAAGATGTCGTGGGAAGGTGTTTTTTTTTTTTGCAGGCTTGCTTTGGGCACACTGGGGTGGGCTCCCAATGCGCCAACTCCATTTTTGGGGAGGGGGGACTTAAGCCGATGGGGATTGGTCCCCCCATTGGAAAAGAAAGCCTATTTGGGTGGGCATGATGCCGAGGGGGCTTGGGCATCCCCCTCAGACACAACAAATTGGGGGGAGATTATGCCGATGTGGATTATGCTCCACTGTTGCCAAATGAACTGGGGCAAGGGCATGATGACAGGGGATTGGGCACCCCTGTTGGCTTTTATGGGGATTGTAAGCAGACGGCTACAGCTGCTGCCATGTTTTCCTGAAATGTTACACCAGGCAAGGCACCGCCCTGCAATGACGGTTTGCTTCCTCATTGCAGCGGCCAATTTCTTTCAACTTGGTGGCACGCTTGCTGAACTAGTGTCAGCAGCAGTGTGCCACCACATTGGATAAATGGTGCCAAGCCCTCAAATACAGTGGCTGCACTGGCCACCACAGTGGTGCACCTCCACAACCCTCTTCTCTCCTCCTAAGCTGCCACATAATGTTTCTTGCACATGTGTGCAAGCAAACATAAAAATTATTTGGGATTTCTGGGACTGTTATATTTATTGTTGGCCACGCTGCAGTCTCTCTCTTTCTCTCTCTTTCTCTCTCTCCCCCCTCCCCGGCATCATAACAAGTCAATGGTATATTGCCATCCTGCTGCCCTTGCCCTGTATAGACTGCTGCACTGAAGCGAGGAAACAAAAATGTGATATTTATTGGACTGTTGCATTTATTGTTGGCCAGCTGCAGTCTATCTTTCACTGTGTATCTCCTTCTTTCTCCCCCTCCTCTCCAGACATTACAGTCAAAACTTAATTTTGACACCCTGCAACCCTTGCAATGTACACAGCTGATGCCAGTAAAAAAATATTTGCAATTTCAAGGACTGTTACATTTATTGTGGGCCACTCTGCCGCCTCTCTCTCTCTCTCTCCTCTCTGGATATCATAGTCAGAGATTTATTTTGACACCCTGCTGCCTTGCCCTGTACACACAGTTGCACCTAATACAAGGAAAAAAAAATATTTGCGATTTCTCGGAATGATACCTTTATTGTGGCCCACCCTGCAGTCTCTCCCTCTCTCTCCTCTGAGATCACCGTCAAAGAATTTTTTGCCACCCTGCTGCCCTTGCCCTGTACACACAGCTACACTGAAGCCAGGAAAATAATTTTTTGTGGGATTTCTGGGACTGTTACATTTATTGTGGCCCACCCTGCAGTCTCTCTCGCTCTCTTCATTCTGGACATCACTGTCAAAGATTTATTTTTCCACCCTGCTGCCCTTATCCTGCACAAACAGCCACACTGATCCAGGAAATACAAAAATGTACTTGGGATTTCTGGGACTTTTACATTTATCATGGGCCACTTTGCAGTCTCTCTCTCTCTCTCTCTCTCTCTCTCTCTCTCTCTCTCTCTCTCTCACTCTCCTCTCTGTACATCACAGTCAAAGATTTGTTTTCCAACTTTCTGCCTTGTCCTTAACACACAACCGCACTGAAGCCAGGAAAGAAAAATACTGGGATTTCAATCGTTAAATTTATTGTGGCAACCTGCTGTCTCTCTCTGTTCTCCCCACCCCGCACATCACATTCAATTAATTATTTTGCCACTCTGCTACTATTGCCCTGTAAACACAGCTGCACTGAAGACAGGAAAAAAAATCAGATTTCTGGGACTGTTACAGTTATCGTGGGCCAACCCACAGTCTCTCTCTCTCCCCTCTGGCATCACAACAAGTTAGATATTTATTTTGCCACCCTGCTGCCCTTGTCCTGCACACACAGCTGCACTGATCCAGTAAATAAAATAACCTGAGGCTAAATGTTCACCTCTTCTGCTTGACCTACCCGTAGATCTTTTTTCTACCCAACAGTCTGAATGATATCAGTGACCTATGATCCTGATTATGAATTTAAGTGTTTTATAACTATTTATTAATGTCCCCTGTTATGTATTATTTATTTTAATATTATCTGTACCATTCTTAGTATTAGACGCCGGGAGCCTCTAGGATTGGGCGCCATAAAAATAACATTTGTCTTGCCAGTCTGTTGTTACCTGCTAATGATGTTACCTGATAGCTGCAGCGCTCATGTATATGTGGTGTGTGTGTGGGGGGCTTGGTCAAGGTGGGGTGGGGAAAGATGGAAACAGTTGCACAAAGTTCAATAAATGCCCCATTATTGTTTAACTGTTGCCCATACACTATAAAGGATAATGGATGGGTAACAGTAAACAAAACTGAGTTCACTTTTTCAGGTTGTCTTGACAAAGTAGCCCTCTTGAGCTTCCCTCTCTGAGGTTTACTTGGTTGTCATGACAACCTCTCCAAGTGAACACAGTGTTGTTATTCACTGTTGCCCATCCATTGTTCTCCATGTTATTTATTATTTCAAGGTATTTTTAGGTATTATAGTTTTCTGCAACATTTAGAGAAAAGCAAGAAAATATTTTTTTCTACTCCAAGATCAGGACATTTAGCAATTGTCATGTTTTTTGGTAGGACACACAGCCACCCAAACCAGAAAGAGGCGGGCAAGGAGGGTAGATAGGTAGAATAGAGCCAAAATACTAAAATTCATGATCAGGATCATAGCTCACTGATACCATTCAGACTGTTGGGTAGAAAAAAGATCTACGGGTAGGTCAAGTGGAAGAGGTGGGCTTTTACCTCAATAGAAGGAGCCTCCTGGATTGCAAATGGTAGCAAGTTCCACAGGGTCAGCCCAGTGACACTGAAGGCATGATCATCTAATGTCTTGAGCCAAACCCTGGGAAGACCCAGGAGGCCCATAGACCGGGAGTGGACAGAGGTTGCAGGTGTCAGGAGCTCAGTCAGGTAGCGCACCAAGGAGGCAATATAGTGGAGTCATGTAATGCTCTGAGCTGCAAACCTGAAGACCTGGGTTTGAATCCCATACTCCCCACTTGCATACTATGTCATTCTGAGCAAGTCACTTAACTTCCCTGTGCTTTCAAGTCGTACCTGTAAACAAGCTTTCAGCTTAGTGTGTCTCACCCGGTTAAACAATTGGGGAAAAAAAGAAGTGTTGGGACTGGTGGCTACCCTAGTGTGATTATGTACTTATTTTAGGCATGGCGGGGACTAGTTACAAGATAATGGCAATGGCAACTGTTTTGCACAGTAACCCTTTTTCGACTGTGAACGGGACATCATCTTGTAAAGTAAGGAGTCATGGAGTTCCCTAAATAACAGTATGCTGTGTCCTTACCTCACCTCATAGTTAAGCTGAATCTGCAGCACCACCACCCCCGGTGCTGATGTCAGCCATCGCCGCGATGGGCTCCCGTGTACGGCTTCATTCTGAGTTGTGTCTGAGAGCATCATTGTGCTCTGGAATTCTGCTACTGATAGCACATAGAGCTCTGTCCACATCCACGACGGCACTACCAACTCACCATGCAGCAGCAACATCCTCCCAGGGCTGAATCAGGCAACAGATAACACTGGAGGACGAGAGTTGAGTCGAGACTGAAGTCAACACTTTACTCGAGTACCAGCTGGTGGAAAATGAAGTTGGTGAGGATCAGACGGGGCGCAGTAAAATGTGGACAGCTGGAGCCGGCCTTTCCAGTCAGGCACCCCTTTGTCCATGAACTGCACTTCACCTCGCTGCTAAAAGCTAAGGTATGTGGAACGGGGAAGGGATTGGAGATGCATTGGCAGGGCTCTAGCAGTGCAAATGGTGGACCATAGTGACTCTCCTTCTTTGTTTACTATTGAGACACCCAGTATTGCTGCACTTGGGCAAGGGGGACACTGCCGGCCACCACTTGGGGGGGTGGCTGAGGTCCCTGCTGTCTGGAGGATGTGGCAAATGTGGAGGAGGAGATATCTAGAATGCAACAATGCCTGGGGTGCTATTGGTGTCATGACCAGGAGTGAAGAAACTGTCACCTCCCCTCTCCTTTTTAAGAGAGCTCGACGGTCAACATTGTTGCTCATTTAGCTTTCCCGCTTTGCACTTTTAATTTTTTAATGCAACCTGATGGCCAGTTTACCTAGGTGAGAGAAATTATATGCAGGCATGCAGCTCCCTGAGCACAGTATATTCCATCATGCATCCCTTAATGAAGTCCTTCATCATGTCCGTGTGATGTGAAATTGTGCTTTCTGTGGTTGCATGCACTCGGAAGCAGTTTATTGAATTTTTTAAGATACAGTTGTATAGACCAAGGCAGTGTGGTTACCTAGTGATCATTATGTCACGGATATTGAGAGATGTGCAGCAGAGGTACTAGTATCTAATCTGTCGATGCATTGCCGGAAATGCATAGGGTCCGATGAAAACGTGCCAGATTCACCACCCATTTTGTTCGGATCAGGACAGTAAACCGTGTCATAACGCAGTTACGGAATTGCGGTTGGCCCCAAACCTCTCAACTGCCTCTGTTGCAGAAATCCTCACAATCCCTCCTAAATTTAGCATTTCTGTCAGTGTAGCTTTGAACTAGATTTTAAATCATGTCAGAAATTGGTGTTTCAGTCTAGTTTTCCACCAGATAATTTTGTTTACTGGTGCTAAGCTATTATCTGTTGTAAGAGTTTCACTGTAAACTGCTTTGCATATAGATAGATAGTAACTTAAAAAACCAAGGTACCACTCTGCAATGACGGGTCGCTCCCTCATTGTAGCAGAATGGCTGACGCTGCAATGATGAGGCGGCCCCTGATTGCGGGCGGCCAAATCGTTTCAAGTTGGTGGCACTTCTGCAGAATCAGTGTCATCAGGACAAAACGTCTGCATTGGTTGAACACTGCCAAGCCCACAAATGCAGTGCCAGCATTGGCTGCCATGGTGCCGCACCTCCACAACCCACTTCTCTCCACATAATGTTTCTTGTGCATACGCGCAAACAAACATAAAAAAGAGGATTCCGGTGAGTCCTAAAAATCCTCTTCTTGTCTTGTGTCAGGAACACCTGCAAAAGAAAATATTGCAAAACACATTCTGCAAACAAACATATCCTGTAAACCATACAGTGACCAAACCTCCCATTGCAGATGCTACACAATCACAAAAAGTTCTTTTTAAGAGGTTTCACAGGTTTCATAGGTGTTTCAGAGCTTAAATTAGGTTTTCATCCATAGTGCTCGCTAATGTTAGGTTGTTTCAAGGACAGAAAACTTTTCCACCAAAGTGTTTGTCCAGGCTTAGTTTAAACTGGTTTATAGTTTTTCTACTGACTACCTCTTTTCTATAAAAGTACAAAAATAGAAAACATAAAAGTATTTACAAAAACATGTTGGGGAAAGGGAAGCCCTACAATGTTCATTATTCTAAGGAGAAAAGTCCAGAGTGCCAAGGTACTACATATAGAGTCTCTCCTAGGTCACAACCTGCTGAAACACAATTCTTCGACAGGCATGAGGCCTGCTAGCACTGCAGTCCGGTTCAGGAGTGTCTATTGGTGAACCAGAGTTTCTGGGACATCCTCAGTTGTAGGCAAAATGGTCAGATTAAAATGTAAGAAGAAAAGGTAGGCCTTACTGGATTCTAGGCAAAAATGGATGTCTACTTCACCTCTTTGGACCTGCAGCCTGATGATTTTCTGTTGCTGGACAGATGAAATCTTCATATCAGATGCTTCCACAACCTCCTACTAGACCCAGACTGGAAATCTTCTCCTCCTGCTGGGATGACGAGCCTGAATGCTGCTGCTGCTGCTGCAGACAACCCTGGATGCTGCTGTAGACTAACCTGGAACACCAGAAGAAAGGTATCTCCTTCCTCGGTTGCTGCCGCTTCAGTGGCAGATTGCTGCTCTGGCCTTGCTGCATTCAACTTGGCATGCGAGCATATTTACTGATGAGTGGCACGATTCATGGGTAGTATCACTTGGTGTCTGGCAAAGACTGTCTCTCCATCAGGATTTATTTATTTTATTTAGTTTTTGTTGACCGGGTAAGTGCACTAGACAAATTTTGCCTATTTTCAGGCACGACCAGGGGAAGGGGGATACAGATGAATGCCAACTGACTTTGAACAAGATTAAGCTGTTGGTGGTATTTTAGTGAATGGGGGAAATTTGGCCAGGGCACCGGGGGAAGGATGAACCACAGGAACATTGTAAAATGTCTTCTGGCCAGCCTTGTCCACAATTTACACTGAATCAATTAGCAAAGTTCTGCCATGCCTCCAAAATTGAAGTCTCTCATTGCATACTTTTATTCTCACAAATTTGTTCACATTTGGGTGCAGTTTGGCACTAGCTTCCTCCCACAACCTGGCATGCCTGTTTTCTTCAGTTTCCTCCCAGACTGTTCGAGGGAAGAAACAGTATGTCTGTCCATATTTGGCCATAGCCCGTCTTTGAATTATTCGTTCTTCCTTGCTGCTTTTGATTAGGTTCAGCCTAGAGGCACGGCTTGGGGGTGGCCATTCCAGGTTGAGCTTTGAACACGCAATGCAGACTGAAAGCAGTCCACCTCTGCAGTCAATGGCATGTTTCTAGAGCCCTCCTCCATTTCTGTCTCAGGAGGCTCCACTGAAGCCAATGCTGACTCACGGATCCCCACCATAGCTATTGCAACTTCTTTCTGTTCTACAAGATCTGCCCAGGAGCTGACAGTTGCACCAGCTCCTGAAATTGTCCATTCCTCACTGGACATGGAGGCACTGGCCTCCAACACAAAGCTTCATTCACCTTCTCTTCACCAACTAGGCTTTTGCTTGGACCTTCAGCCCATGGATCCACAGAACCGCATCTGCAGCATCCAAATCCACCCTGTGTGGCATGGAAAACTCCATTTCTTCTTGCCCTTGCAAAGTGTTATCATAAACATTCTCCAGAAATTCCCTGACAAACTCAGTGGGGTCCTCTGACTGCAACAAGCCTGCTGCTGTTCTGATCTGGCAGGATTCCCTGCCAGTGTCCATGTTGGGGTTAAGTGGATGTTTTTTGCATGTGCTACTACTGGGCCACCTGCTCCACACATTCCGAATTGCTTGCGACAGTCTGTGCAATAAGAGTTTAGCAGAACATCCCTCCCTGGCTTCAAACAATACTTACATTTACCGGAAAGTTCAGTAAAGCCACATCAGATGGTTCTGATTCACAACTGTACAGTTGTTCAAAGTGAGCTAACTCTTTTTCTTGTGCAATCCATGCTCTGGCATGGAGTGGATAGTGAGGGAACTTTGAAGCCATTTTCTGTAAATGAACACACAAGTCCCAGGTTACTATTTTGCAATCAAACTGAGATTTGGCTTTAAACACTCTGCAACAGTTCTTTAACAGGCTGCCTGGCTTTTTTTATTTTGCTTTACAACTTTAACTTAACCACTTGAAACTTTTCTGCTTTTGAGACATTAGTCCAAGATGGCGCTGTTTTGTTTACATTTTTCTGATTACACCCCAAAATGGCAACAGTAACTTTTCTTCATCGCACACGCAGTTCAAAAATTGCTAGAACACTTATCCGATCTTGCATTTAGCTGTTTTACTTAAGGCACACTTAAATTTTTACCTTTAGCACAGTTCAGCACAATCATACTAGCTCTGCATTTATATGGACCTGTTGGATCGGCACTGCCCTGGAGTTCTCTCCTTTGAAATAGTTACTACACACACAGTCCACTTTTGAATGCTCACAAACTCTTTCTCTGTTACTTAGCTGCATTGCTTTATAGTTCTCTGACTTTCTGCACCACAGTTCGTTTTGCTTTGCACTTGGTACTTACTCAGCCAGTAGCTGTTTCCCTCCACTGATGGTAAATGGCCTGCTGCCGGTTTGTAGGGCCTTTTGGGTGATCTGGCTGGCAGACTCGAGAATCAATCACAGAAACACTGCAATCACTGCTACCTGTACTTGAGTTCAGAAAATGGGCCGAGCCTGGGTTCTGATTTAGGAACACTTCTCTGCTCTCGGCGATTCCTCCTGCTGTTACTCTGGCTAGCACACTACTCGCACACTGCTTGCTGCTCCTCCTCAAATGCTCCACAACATTGAAACTCAGGAAAAGGGCAGGGCTTATGTTCACTGGACCAATCACATGACACCATGCAAATTAGCTTCCTCTCTCTCTCTCTCTCTCTCTCTCTTGTCTCATACACTCCTTCACAGGGATCGTCTAGCAAGCAAATTTAAAAAGCAAACTGTCACTTTTTTCCTCAGCTGGCAAGTTTAGTGGGGCAAAGCACTTTTAAGGCATTTTGACACAGTTCTTGGTGCATTTTCCTTAGTGGCATCCCCAATGGTTACTGTACACACATGAAACTTTCTGGGCACTTAGAAATGACTGTTATTAAAGTCCAGAAATTCTTTTCTCTTAGAATTTACAACTTTTAAACAGTTTTGCAAGCACTTAAAACAGCAAGACAAGGGCAATCATTGCTCAGCTCAACAGTTCATTTTTCCAGTTTAAACACACAAGCAGCACATTTTTTCACTTTCTTTCAAAGAACCACAGGCAGCAAAATAGTCTCAGGTGGCATTTTCCTTGGCACAGACTGCTTTTCTTGTAACAATCTTCTGTTTGGGTGCACCAACACCAGACAGGAAGATCCTAGACATACCCTCAGCATTTTACCTCTCACATAAAAACATATCCCATGGACAATCCCTCACTTCTTTTGTAACCCCATGCCACTTTTAGCAGTTGGCACCCCCTGAAACAGAACCAGTACTCACATATGGCATACCATTTACTTTCCACAGAAAATACTCAGATTGATACCACCCCTAGCTTTAGAGTGTATACCAGACTCATTATCTAAAAGAAAGGGGGTAAGGGTAACAATTACCAAAAATGAACCTTTGTAACTACAACCAGGTCCAGGGCAGAGGATGCTAGGCATATGCTAGATCTAACTGCTGAGGGGACTCCAATAATTCCACACAGAAAGCAATGATCAGAATGATCAGACTGTCCAATGCAGCAGCTGGGATTGTGCAGTATGACTTTATTCACAGATTTTACTAAAGCACAAGTGGACCCCCAAAAGGTCGGTCATGGCAACAGGTATACTCTTTTCTAAAAATCTTTGCTAGGCAGTACAGTTTTCAATAGAAACTTCTATCCATTTTTTTTCAAAAATACTTGTGAACAACACACATACTTGAGCTACTTTAAAACACATTTCCATTTCCCAAATTGGATGCTCATGGCAATGCCACATTCTTGAGCCATTTCCAGTGTAAACATTGTGACCTGAGCCACATATTTAAGTTTCATCCTGGGCATTGGCCTCTACCCAGGGGACCTTGGGCCTTTACTGAACCAGTTAGTCCTACCTTGCATACTCCAGATGGTGTTCCTCCCACCCTTTGCCCTAACTGACAGTCTCTGCCATTCCTTCATGGTTGCACCAAAATAAGCCTTTAATCTCCACCAAATTGCTAAAGACTCCAAACTTTATTTAAAATTAACACACTTAGGTGAACAGGGGTCCTGGCCAGTGTGATCTAACCTTATCTTGGACACACGCACACCCCCAGACCACCTCCTAAATTTGAGAACTTGTCTCCCATTCTCTGCTCACAGATTAGTTGTTCCTTCCTTTAGGCATGGAAACAACCCAGAAAGCACCTTTTTCCATGGCAGCTTGTCAGAAATCCTCACACAATGCTCTTCTCAAAGGCAGCTGTACACACACTAGGACCTTCAGGGGATTGTCCCTTGGATCCACTGAACTGGCAGTCCCTCTCACTCTCCCTAGAGTGAAAATCAAGGAATCCTGCTGAATAAAGGTCTCCACCACTTTACTGGCAACTGGGGATGTAATCTAAACTAGGGTGAGAAACACAGGGTTCTCTGTAATAGAGCCCCACTGGCAGACCTCTTGCTACTGTGACTTCCAAACTCAGACTAACTGAACATTCTAAACTTCCTCTTAGCATCTGACTCAAAAATGGTTATGCTGCTGCAAGAGTTCTAAATGACTATGCCTTATGCAATTCCATATTTTACACAATTTGTATTATTCTCCTCAACAATTAGTCAAATGGGGCTTAATATCTTCCAGTTTATGTACGTGATGCTCCCAGGACAAAGGGATGTCATATCCTTCATATCTTTTGGAATTGCCCCAAAGTGGCTCCTCTATGGAACATTATACAAGCCAGGGTAGAGTTGGGCTTTCTGATTACTTTAAACCTGAAATATGTTTATTGGGTGATTACTCTTTTATATCAGTGAATAACCACAAATATTACATGTCCTTGATAGCAATGTCTGTTAAAAAAACGATTCTTAAACATTGGAAGGATAATTATATCATTTCCTATACTGAATGGCTTAACAAATTGTTAGCTAATCTCAGAACTGAAAGAGTTGTAGCAAGCCTTCATAATAGATTGCCTAAATACCGATGGTTATGGGATCTCTTACATGCTTTGTATTCCCTCTAATGTATATGTATCTTGATGTCTATAATAGATAAAATACTTTTGTGTTAAATGGTCTGTGGTAAGGGAGGGAAGGGGAGGAAATCAAGGAGAGGAGGGAAGGCGGGAGGGGGAAGGGGTGAAACAGATCCATTGTACCGCATTTTTAATCAGATGTATGGAATTAATACTCAAGGCTCTGTCTCATGTATGTGTTAAAATGTATACTAAACTTTAAATTGAAAAAAAAAAAGAGTTCTAAATGACATAATCATCCCCACTCAGGCTAGCTGAGTTAACAATGATGTCATTATGTAGAAATTCCCCTAATGAGCTCTCTATCAACTGCCTTTTCTACCTGCTTAAGACTAGTACTAATGGGATTCTAGTAACCCTAGGGGACTGGGTGGTTGCATGTGGTATGAAGACAACTGCCGGCCTACCTTTTGAGGTGGGTGAAAACAAGCCCCTCTGTGGAGTGAAGACAACTACTGGCCTACCTTTTGAGGTGGGTGAAGACAAGTCCCTCTGTGGGGTGAAGAGGATCACTGTCATCATCCACACAAGCCTGTTTTACCCAACTGCCGGCAAGGGGAGACGTCCCGCAACACCTGCACCAACTCATCATCTACAGGCCATGAGTACTGAGTTTACTAAAACAGTTTATTTTCTAACTGTCCAGTGAGCTAGCTAGTTAGTTTACCACCCAGTTTTCCTGCGTGACCTTAAACTAAGCCCACAGTAACAGTTACAGCCAGGATCATTTGTGTGTGGTGTAATTTATATTTTGCAACTGCAGCATCCACCCACTGCAACAGTGCTGCACACAGTGTCCACTCATCACAGGCCTGCAACTCCTCGTTGTGTGCACACAAGGTATTTGGGAGCTCCCACAGGGACTGTGGGGTTAACTGGTGCACCAACTGGGTGAGAGGGACTGGGACAGAGGAAATACTCTGTTGTGATTTTTTACTGTGTTTATTCCTATCTGATTGTTTACTGTGTTTAATCATATCTGATTGGTGAATGTTTTATTCCTTTTGTTTCCCTTGTCTCCTGCCTTATTTTCCAGACCCCAAAATAAACCCCCTTGGTTATTTATCTGCAACTGTTGAAGTATTTGCCTTTATTGTAAAGTGTAGTATTTGAATGTGTAGAGTGATAAGTGGGGAGGGGGTTGGGTTACTCACCTATCTGTCACCAAGGGAGGGGGCTGTATTCATTTCCTGTGGGGAAGTACCCTGGCAGTTTGCTGCTATAAGAATCCCCATAGGTGGAGGTACTGTGCCATTTACAAATCCAATTCCAAACACGACTCCAGATGCCAGCCTACATCCCTTAGGCAGCACCACTTGTGAGTGGTTGTGCAGATAGAAAGATAAGGGGGTTACATTTGCAAAAAATGTACTCTGTTTTCACTTGTAGTCATTTAAAAGTGTGTTCTTTTATTGCTTATTTTTTTCTTAGAATTTAAAAAGAAACCCATTTTTATGTTGATTGCATGCATGCTCAATAAACATGTTGCGGCAGGTTTCTCCACAAGCAGGTTGTGGAGGCGTGGCACTGTTGTGGCCAATGCCCCCACAGCCTGTAAAGGCTTGTCACGCTTCCCCCAATGCTGTGGCATACTGCTGCTGACACTAGTCCAGCCAGCGTGCCACCAACTTGTAAAAAATCAGCCGCTGCAATCAGGGTTCACCTCGTCATTGCAGCATCAGCTATTTGCTGCAATGAGGGAGCGACCCATCATTGCAGGGCGGGATCTTTTGTTTGTGAACATGGCGGCAGCTAGCCGCCGTGTTCACAAACAATATTAATCTCCACTGCCGAGAGGGTGCCCAATCCCACTTGGCAATATGTGCCCCTCCGACCATATTTAGTTGCCGACGGGGGCCCCAATCTCCATTGGCCGCAGTGCCCTCAATATTTATGTTGCAGATGGGGATCCCACTCCCCGTCGGCATTATGCCCCCCCCGCTTTTGTTGTGTGCCGACAGGGGTGCCCAATCCCCCATCTGCTACAGCTGCTCCCCAAAAAGGAAGACTCTGTTGGCATGCTGGGAGCCCACCCCAGCATGCCACATGCCCCTGCAAAATAAAAAACGGTCCCGCGATGTCTTTTTTTATTTGTAATCTGTAAAAAAGGAAACGGTCCCACGGTGGTCTCCTTGCCCCCCCTCCCACAACCCACACCCACCTACTGCGCACTCTGCCTCCCCACACCCCCTCACCCCATACTTACCTCCAGAGTCTGGCGCGATGATCTTCGTTGGACCGGGAACATGTCTGCACTCTTCAAAGCCGACCACGAACTGAAGAAATGCCAGTAAGCTGTATAATGCAATAAATATGTTTTTTTCCAACTTTGATGCATATCTCGGGCATTTTTTGGAATTTTGGCACCAAATTTTCAACATTGGGTTTTTGGGACCCCCTCCTCATGAATTCTGTCACTGTCATGGCGTTAATCAGCCCCGAAAGGTAATTTCACGATCACTGCACGGAATCACCTTTCAGGACCAATTAACAAAATGACAGTGCCAGTGTTCATGAGGTGGGCTCTCAAAAAGCCTATGTTGCAAATTTGGTGGGAAAAATCCAAACAATGACTGTTTTACTAGCGTGCATTGAGCAGTTGCTATGCACGCTCATAACTTTGCGAATTTGGAAAATTTTCACCCCAGATTTTCAACATTGGCATTTTTCCAGACCTCCTTGTGAACTGTACAGCTGTCATTTTTCACACCCTGGCTGAAATGTGTTTTCGCACTTCCGGCACAGAATAGCACGGTCGGTGTGGGAAATCATGTTCTGCACAGATTAAGAAACTGACAGTGGCACTGTTCATGAGCAGAGGTCCTAAAATGCCTATATTGAAAATTTGGTGATGATACTCCATAAAAGGACTGTGTTACAAGCGTACGTTGTGCAGTGTGCACGCACGCTCGCAAGTTCACGAATTTATAATGTTTTCACTCCATATTTTAGACACTCCCATTCATCTGCACCTCCTTATGAGAAGTACAGCTGTCATTTTTCACATCCTGGCCGAAATGTGTTTTCACAGTTCCGGCACAGAATAGCGTGGTCGCTGTGGGAAATCCATGTTCGGGACACATTAGGAAAATGACAGTGACACTGTTCATTAGCAGAGGTCCTAAAATGCCTATGTTGAAAATTTGGTGATGAAAGTACATACAAGCATTTGTCAATGCCGAATGTTTGCTTGCTGGCATTGGCAGTGGTAGTGTAGAAGTTACAGAGCTGCGTAATAGGAATGGCAGTGAAGTACTGAACTGAAGCCAACCCCCACCACCACCCTGCAGAGAGTGACAGGGTGTGCGTTTGGGTCGTCAGGCATAACGGCCACGCCATTTCACCACACCCCACTCTGCAGAGACTGACAAGTGTCACGCGTTCCTTGGGGTCTTTGGCCCTTATGCGCACCCCATTTCATTAGGAAATAGTGAGATGGGTGCGATATAGGAGAATGGGGTGAAGTTTGGGGCAAGAGTCCAAGGCATACCTCGATGCCTCTCAGTGACTGCAGGGTGTGGAATGGTATGAGCATCACAGGCAAGAACCAAGTCACACCCTGATTCCTGTCATTCTCTAGGGTTGGCGATTTAGTTGAAAAGCCTAATACCGCAGGCATCGTTGGTATGTTAACTCCAAATTTTCAACATGTTTGTTTTGTGACCCCACCTCATGAACAGGGGGAATATCAGTTTGGTAGCCAAAAGCTGCTTATGCACAGTGACTACGGCATTTAGCACCACAGGTGCAAAAATATTCGAACAGGATGTAAAAATGACAGCTGTACTCTTTCATGGGAAGGTGTAAAAATGCCATGTTGCAAATGTGTAGTAAAATATTTAAAAATGGTGAAGTCACGAAGTATATAGAAACTGTGCAACGACACCGTTATATAATTAGGTTGGGGATTTTTTATGCAGATTGTCAACTCAGGCATTTTGGTGCCTCCGATCATGAACAGTGTCACTGTGATTTTCTTTATCTGTGCCGAACAATGATTTCCCAGCGACCACACATCTCTGCACTGAAAGTGTGAAAACACTCGCCATGTTGTAGAAAATGGCAGCTGTACTGTTCATAAGGAAGTGTTGAAAAATGCCACTAGTGAAAATCTGACTGAAAATATTACAAAGTCATGAACTAACGAGGATGCGTGGAAACTGCACAATGCTCACTGTAATACAGTCATTTATGGACTTTGTCACCAAATTTTCAACATAGCCATTTTAAGACCTCTGCTCATGAACAGTGTAACTGTGATTTTCTTAATCTGTCCTAAACATTGATTTCACACACCAACAGCACCATTGTGCGCTACATGGGCGGAAACACGTTTTGGGCAGGATGTGAAAAATGACAGCTGTACTGCTCATAAGGAGGTGTGGAAAAATGGCAATGTTAGAAATCTGGAGGAAATATTGAAAATTGCAAACTCATGAGTCGCATGAGGAACCGCGCAACGCACGTCAGAAACAGTCATTTTAGGAATTTTCACCAAATTTTCAACATAGCCATTTCAAGATCTCTGCTCATGAACAGTGTCACTGTGATTTTCTTAATTGTCCGATACATTGATTTCGCTTTACTGACTCGCCATTCCGCTTTCGATGAGCGGAAACACATTTAAGGTGAGATGTGAAAATGACAGCTGTACTACTCGGCAAGAAGGTGTGTGAAATGGGCAAATGTTGGAAAATCTGGAGGAAAATATTGAAATTTCGCGAACTTACGAGCTCATGTGAGGAACTGCGAACGTGACGCGATATTAAACAGTCATTTTTGGAATTTTGGCACCAAATTTTCAACATGGGGTTTTAAGTTCTCTCATGAATGATGTCACTGTCATGGTGGTATTCAGGCCTGCGGGTGATTTTGCAGTCACTGCGCAGTCACTGCGCGAAATCACCTCTTGGGTGTGACTCTTGCCATGACAGTGACATCATTCATGAGAGAAGTTCCCAAAACCCATGTTGAAATTGTTGCAAAAAATCCCAAAATGGCTGAGATATGTATATAAAGTTGACCCCTCCCCATCTAGCCCATTATACAGCTTACCGCATTTCCTCAGTTCGCGGTCGGCTTTGAAGAGTGCAGACGTGTTCCAGGTCCACCGAAGATCGTCGATCCGGGTCAGAGGCAAGTATGGGGTGGGGAGGCTGGGTCGCAGTGGGTGGGTGCAGGTTGTGCGGGGGTCGAGAGCGCACAGCTGGACCGATTTTTCTTACAGGTAAAAAAAAAAAACGTCAGTGGGACCGTTTGCCATGCTGGGGTGGGCTCCCAGCATGGCACAAGACTGAGGGTCTTGAGCAGACGGGATTAGGCACCCCTCGGCAAAAAAAAAAAAAAACATCATGGGACCGTTTGCCACGCTGGGGTGGGCTCCCAGCATGGCACAAGGACTTTGGGGCGCATTCAGCCGACGGGGATTGGGCACCCTGTCTGCAAATGATTGATTGCCACACTGGGGTGGGCTCCCAGTGTGGTATCAACTACGAGGGAGACAGATGCAGCTCAGCCGGCGGGATTGGGCACCCGTCGGCTATACACTGCGTGCAGGGTGCGCGCACACTTGTGGCTGGGGGGGGAGCTGTGCATGAGCAGCTTCTTATGGCTGCTTACTCAAGCGTAGCTCCCCCTTTCAACTGTATGCCACTGCATTTTGGAGCATGTCATAGACAGCTCCAAAATGCATTGGCTTACAGGGGCCGCGCCTGCCAGCACACTGCCTGAATTGGGGAAGGAGGTGACACACCTCCGAAATCTCCGATGATGGCACTATGTTTCTTGCACATGCGTGCAAGCAAACATAAAATTGAGTGTGTTACGAAAGTGCATAGCGCAGTTTCCACGCACGCTCGTACCTTCACAACTTTGCAATATTTTCACTCCAAATTTTCAGCCTTGCCATTTTGCCACACCTCCTTATGAACAGCGCAGCTGTCATTTTTCACATCCTGGCCGAAATGTGTTTTTGCTCTTCTATCGCACAATAGCATGGTTGCTGTGAGAAATCGGTGTTCAGGACATATTAAGCAAATCACACTGACACTGTTCATGAGCTGAGGTCCTAAATTGCCTATGTTAAAAATTTTGTGATGAAACTCCATAAAATGACTGTGTTACGAGCGTGTGTTGTGCAGGTGCCATGCATCCTTGTAAGTTTGCAAATTAGTAATATTTTCAAGCCAGATTTTCAACACTGGCATTTGTTCACACATCCTTATGAACAGTACAGCTGTCATTTTTCACATCCTGGCTGAAATGTGTTTCCGTGCTTCTGGAGCAGAATACCACAGCTGCTGTCAGAAATCAGTGTTTGGAACAGATTAGGATTGAGTGACTGAGGGGGTTGGGAGTGACCGAGCTCAACTGAGCTCTGTCAGGACTGCTGCTGATGTCTTTGTGGGCAAGAAAAGGTGACAACGCAGGCAGGAGCCCAGTACTAAAGGGCAGCCTGCAGCGCCGGGAGACACAGAACGAGGGAGTGAGGGAGGGGGAGGGAGTGAGTGAGCTCAACGGAGCTCTGTTGGGACTGGTGCAGATTTGTTTGTGGGCAGGAAAAGGCAGCAATGCATGCAGAGCCTGAGTACAAAAGGGCAGCCTGCAGCAGTGGGACTAACAGAATGAGCAAGCGAGAGAGAGAGAGAGACTCAGTGAGCTCAACAGAGCTCTATCATTACTGCTGTGGATTTCTTTGTGTGCAGACAAGGGTGGCTATGCTGGCAGGAGCCCAGTACAGAAAGGCAGCCTGCAGCGATGGCAGAAATGGAACAAGCAAGTGAGATGGGGGAGTGAGTGAGGCCAACAGAGCTGTGTCATGACTGCTGCATATTTCTTTGTGGGCAGACAAAAATGCAGACAAAGGCAGGAACCCAGTACAAAAGGGCAGCCTGCAGCATCAGGAGAAACAGAATGAGTGAGTGAGACAGGGGGAGTGAGTGAGCGACCTCAATGGAGCTGTGTCGGGACAGCTGTGGATTTCTTTGTGGGCAGGAAAAGGTGGCAATGCAGGCAGGATCCCAGTACAAAAGAGCAGCCTGCAGCACCGGGACAAACAGAATGAGCAACTGAGATAGGGGGAGTGAGCGAGCTCAACGGAGGTGTATCGTGACTGCTGCGGAATTCTTTGTGGCCAGAAAAAGGTGGCAATGCAGGCAGGAGCCCAGTACAAAAGGCCAGCCTGCAGCACTGGCAGAAACGGAACGAGCGACTGAGAGAAGGGGAATGAGCGAGCTCAACGGAGTTCTCTTGGGACTGCTGCAGATGTGTTTGTGGGCAGAAAAAGCTGGCAATGCAGGCAGGAACCCAGTACAAAATGGCAGTCTGCAGCAGTGGGAGACACAGAATGAGCGAGTGAGTTAGGGGGAGTGAGTGAGCTCAACAGAGCTCAATTGGGACTGCTGCAGATTTCTTTGTGGGCAGAAAAAGGCAGCAATGCAGGCAGGAACCCAGTACAAAATGGCAGCCTGCAGCAGTGGGAGAAACAGAACGAACACGTGAGAGAGGGGGAGTGAGTGAGCGAGCTCAATGGAGCTCAATCATGACTGCTGCAGATTTCTTTGTGGGCAGAAAAGGGCGGCAATGCAGTCAGGAGCCCAGTACCAAAGAGCAGCTTGCACTGCAGGCAGACATGGAATGAGCAAGTGAGGGGGGGGGGAGTGAGTGAGGCCAATGGAGCTCTGTCGAAACTGCTGCAGATTTCTTTGTGGGCAGAGCAAAATGCCAACAGAGGCAGAAGTCCAGTACAAAAGGCCAGCCTGCAGCGCCACGAGAAACAGAGTGAGACAGGGAGAGTGAGTGACCACAGCAGAACTGTCAGGGCAGCTACCGGATTTCTTTGTGGGCATGAAGAGGTGTAGCAGCCAGGAGGCCAGTACAAAAGGGCAGCCTGCAGCGCTGGCAGAAACAGAATGAGCGAGTGACAGAGGGGGAGTGAGCAAGCTCAACGGAGGTCTATCGTCACTGCTGCGGATTTCCTTGTGGGCAGGAAAAGGCAGCAATGCAGGCAGGAGCCCAGTAGTAAAGGTCAGCCTGCAGTCCCCACAGAAACAGAATGAGCGAGTGACAGAGGGCGAGTAAGCGACCTCAACAGAGCTGTGTTGGGACTGCTGCACATCTCTTTGTGGGCAGACAAAGCTGCCAATGCAGGCAGGAATCCAGTACAAAAGGGCAGCCTGCAGCAGCAGGAGACACAAAACGAGCAAGTGAGGGAGGAGGAGTGAGTGAGTGAGCTCAGCAGAGCTCTGTTGGGACTGCTGCAGATTTCTTTGTGGGCAGAAAAAAGCAGCAATGCACGCAGGGGCACAGTACAAAACGGTAGGATGGTGTGGTACCTGAGGGCTGGAGGAGGGCAGATGTGATTCCCCTTCACAAAAGTGGGAGCAAAACAGAGGCAGTGGTAGAGAAAATGGTGGAATCACTTCTGAAGGAAAGAACTGTTGAGTACCTAGCGGCCAGTGGGGCACAGGACCCAAGGCAGCATGGATTCACAGCAGGAAGGTCATGTCAGACAAATCTAATTGATTTCTTTGACTGGGTGATCAAAGTAGTGGACCAGGGAGGGGCTGTGGACATGGCCTACCTAGACTTTAGCAAGGCATTTGACACAGACCTGCACAAAAGATTAATAAACAAATTAGCCAGCCTGGGAGTGGGTCCCAGGTTGGTAGCCTGGGTAAAACATTGGCTAGACAACAGGACACAGAGGGTTATAGTAAATAGAGTCCACAGTGAAGAAAGGGGGGTTACTAGTGGGGTACCGTAGGGTTCAGTACTGGGGCTTAATATGCAAGATGGGGTGGAAAGGATGAAAAGGGACTTGGCAAGGCTGGAGGAATGATCAAATGTACGGCAGCTTAGATTCAATGCAAAGAAGTGCAAAGTAATGCACATGGGAAACAAAAACCCAGGGGAAGAGTACACAATGGGGGGTGAGATACTGACAACAACAAAAATGGAAAGGGTCCTGGAGGTAGTCATATCAGAAGACCTAAAGGTGCACAAGCAATGTGAGAATGCAGTAAGGAGGGCTGAGGGGATATTGGGATGCATAGGGAGAGGAATCACCAGTAGAAAACAAGAAGTTGTTGTCCCTCTGTACAGATAGTTGGTAAGACCACATCTGGAGTACTGTGTACAGTTCTGGAGACCCTATCTCCACAAAGACATAGACAGGGTGGAGGCTGTCCAGAGGAGGGCAACCAAAATGGTGCAGGGTCTGCACTAGGAGACATATGAAGAAAGATGAAAGGAGCTTAAACTGTAAAGCCTCAAGGAAAGGAGGAAGGGGAGGGACATGATAGAAACTTTAAAATACCTCAAGGGAATTAACAAAGTCCAAGAGGGTAGCATCTTTCAGAAAAAGAGAGGTGCAAGAACAAGGGGGCATAATTTGAAGATAGAGTGAGGACAGCTCAGAGGTAATGAGAGGAAGTATTTCTTCACAGAGAGGGTTGTAGATACATGGAACAGCCTTGCTGAGGAGGTCGTAGAGTCAATAACAGTGGGAGAATTCAAGAATGCATGGGACAGACATAAGGCAATTCTAGTGGGGGGTAGGAGGAAGTAGGCTGTTGGTTAACTAGGATCTGCAGCTTGTCCATTAGGTAGGGAAATGGGCAGACTAGGTGGCCAAGCAGTCCTTATCTGCCATCAGATTCTATGTTTCTATGAAAGGGAACACAGAAATGGACAAAGGCCCTTGAAGGGAGGGAAATGGACAGTAGTCCCTTTTCTGAGGACAGAATTCAGAAAGAACTCCGTGATCTGAAGGTGGACAAAGCTAATGGATGGGGCCTGCGGGGGTGCATTCAAGGGTGCTGAGGAAGCTCACGGAGGTACTAGTTGCACCTTTGACAGATTTATTCAACAGATATGGAGAAGGTCATGAAAAACTAATATGATAGATTTATTTGACTGAGTAATCAAGCCGCTAGTTTTTTAGTGCCAAACAATGTGCAAAGTAATGCATCTTGTCCCCAGAATCCCATGGGCAGAGTACAAAATGGGGGGAGCAATACTGACAGTGACTAAGCAAGAAAGAGATCTGGGAGGTAATGATATCAGATGACCCAAGGATGGCCAGGCAATGTGACAAGGCAGTCAAGAGGGCGAGTGAGATGCTGGGGTGTGTAGGGAGGGATATCACAATGAGGAAGAGGTAGGTGGTGTTGCCCCTGTATAGGTCAATGCATAGCACCCCACCTGGGGAACTGTGTCCAGTTCTGGAGACCACATTTCTGGAAAGAGATACTGTAGGTGGTCCAGAGGACAGCTGTCAAAATGGTGCAAGATCTGCTTCAGATGCCCTATGAGGACAAACTAAAGAGTTCAATATGTACACCCTGGAGGAGAGTAGGGAGAGTGGGGATATGATAGAGACTTTTAAATACCTCACAGAGGTTAATAAGGTACAGCAGGGATATACATTTCATAAAAAAGGTGCTCTAGAGCAAGGGGTCATGATATGAAACTGGAAGGGGTAGATTCAGGAGAGACGTGAGGCAGTACTTCTTCACAGTAAAGGTGGTGGATTCCTGGAACAGCCTTCCATCGGAGACAGTGGGGGGCAAAAGCAGTGATAGGTTTCATAACCACCTGCAGTAGGCACAGAGGAATCCTAACAGGAAGGAAGGGGGTGGAAGGAACAGTGCTGTAGATCAAGTAAGATCTGCAGCAAAAGTGATCATAATTAAAAATGGGCAGCGTAGATGGGCCCAGTGATCATTATCTGCTATCAGTTTCTATGTTTGTATGTATATTCAAATGGATGCAGTGTAAAATTATTAATATGTGCAATGTCCATACTGTAAACAGTGTGGCACACATAATTCATGTACTATGCTACACATACACAATAATCAGATGGGCAATAATATATGCATCAAGCAAGGGAGAAAAAAAATCAAGGGGAACATGTGTTAAGCAATATTCTACTCCTACAGTGGTGACACCACAATTCACTTTGATTCACTTTGAATTTTAGTGACAGTAGAAGGCATGACACCCATATGAGCTGTCCCTTGTTTAGTTATAATAATCCTCTAAACCCTACTCTGCCAAGAAATTTGTCCAATCTATTCTTATGCTCAGAGAAATTCCTATTTACCACTTCAGAAGGCAAATTATTCCAAATGTTTACTGTCCTTTGTGTGTAGTAAATTTTACGCTTGCTTGTTTTAAAATTGGTTGGCCTAATTTGTTGTTCACGTCCCCTTACTTTTTGTTCCATTCTAAAATTTAAATTGAATAGTTTCCAGTAGATCCTCCTTGTTAATGATTTCGTACGTCATCAACACATTCCCCCAATACACCTGCTGTGCAGAGTATTTATCCCCACCAACTCCCCCTGTGGGACCCTCACCCTCCCCCTCCCTGCCCATACTTCCACTTCAAGGAGAGCTGCCTTCTACTATCACTCCAAACATTTGGAACTCCTTCCCCTTAGATATCCATTCTGCCCCGTCTACTCATTCATTGTCCTATCTTCTTCGACACTATATTTCCCAATGCTGCAGTTGTACCCGCAACCCCCTTGTTCCCAGGGGTTACTAGAATCCCACTTAGAATCAGTGACAGGCAGGGAGAGGCAGCTTCTGAAATGCCAGTTAAATGGATTTCACAGTGTCACACTCTGTTTTCAGTCTCAGCTGAGCTGGAGTGATGATGTCACTTTAGAATTTTAGCAGCAGCAGCATAAGCCACATTGGAATGCTAGCTGCAGGGAGTTAGCTGTAGAATGTTGAGTTAGAGGCAGTAGTCTGTAGAGTGGAGTGACAGGAGGAGGCTGCAGTGTGCAGCTCCTCAGTTTTAGATTTGACAGAGAGCTACCTCTGTAGTTTGGGTAGTTTGTTCTCACCCTAGAAGAAGAACATAGAAGACTGAGTGAAGTGGTGGAAACCGTTCCAAGAGGGTTTTCCAGTGCCCCATGCCTGGAAGGATGGGGGGATTCCAGGATTCAGAGGCAATCCCCTAGTCCAAACCTGGACTGTTGAAGCAGCCTGAGATTCAACTGCTCTGTGAGTACCCGAGACTTTTGTGTGGAAAAGCCATGGGGCACCTGTGTTCCAGTGGTGAGTTTTCTTTGACAAAGGGACTCTGTCACCTAGATTGTTTTCTGTTTAAAAGTGTCAGCCTACTATGGGGTCCAGACAGAGACTTGCCAAGTACAGAACTTTTAGTTCATGTCTGATTTAAAAGTGCCTGCTAAAATTGGGGTCTAATGAAGAGACATTGCCAATTACAGAACTTTTAACTTCAGGACACCGTAGAGGTGTGTAAAGTACTATGTTAAATGTGAAAGATATTTCAAGATAGCATCTTTAAGTTTTCTGTGAAGGGTGTTATTAACCAGATGAATGGCCAAGTATAAATTTGGAAGCAAATGGTGAGAGACCCCTTATCTGGAGTAACCATGTTTACCTCTCCGGGTTCAATTTGGGCACCTGTGTTTTCTTTCAGTGCATTTGGCCAGTGCCTAAAGAAATAGTTTACCCAGACATGGGTTGGATTTTCTGTGAGCCTGTATGTGCTCTTTGGTGGTCAAGGGTACCACCAGTAATTCCTCATGAAATATGGGAAAGACTCCTAGTACTGGCCGAGGGTGCCTAGTCAAGGGAAGTGTACCAGATCTGGTCGTGTGTGCTAATCTCCATTCAGAACCAGGGAGTTTGCTGTGTAACTCAGAACGAGTGTTCACTGTTCCATTCAGAACCTGAAGGTTCACTGTGTGTGTTTGCTCTGTACCTCAGTAAGCTGCATTACCAGTGGGAGTAGCCCTGTGGGGGTCCATCTTCGCTTTGTGATTATTCTCTGTATATGTGAATAAAAGCCACACTCTAGAATCCCAGCCTGGTTTGGACAGTACTGTTATTGCTTCCACTGTGTCTGGATTTACTTGGGTGCCCCTTATCAGAAGTACAAACCTAGCATAATTGTGAGCAAACATTTTCTCCCAGGGACCCAGGTTGATGGCCATGGAATGGTCCCCCTAGGTATGAGACAGGTAGTTGCTACACTTGGGTTGCCTGTCTGAGGATGGCAGGCAGAGATGTACTAGTAAACTGAACTGTAGTGACAACCCCCATCCCTCTCGATGGCGCCATGTGTGAGAGGAGCAGCCCTGCTAGTTGAACAAGGGGGGGCCGGTGGGGGTGGGTTATACACCTGATCCACCTGTCCTTCATTATCCCTCCCTGCCCTCTCTTCTGTTCTATTTCCATTATTCTACCCCCTGCTATCCCTCCTTAGGCATGCCAATAGCCTATAGCACTAGCTGGGTTTACATCGAGTAGTGTACATACCCTTGAGGTTCTACTCCTGGGGGTAAGGCTTACCTTCCCCCCTTCCTCTTCACTCCTCTTTAATTCTTCCCTTTCACAATTTCAAATTACCTAAACCCATCCTCCTTTTGTTCCCAATCCTCCCCTCACCCTTTCCTTAAGTTAGCCACACCCACCTCTTCTGTGCCAGTATTCTGTCTCCCAGTTTATCCATCAATGCGCCCTCTTATCCCTTGCCAGTCCCCTTTCGGGGTGTGCATTCTGGAGGGGGGAAGGCTCACCTAATCTCCAACCATTTCTCACTCCCCCATTCCTCTATTCTGACAAGGTTTCTCACTTACTACCCCAAGTGTTAAAAAAGAAAACTATATCTGTGTTGAACTGCTTTGTGTGTATGTACATGATATGTATATGAGTATAAAAGTAAGTGGGTGTGTATATGCTTAAAAACATATATGTGTGTGTATATATGCATAATGCGTATATGTATATAGACTATATTCTGGATGGCAAGAGCTACTTGCTATCCCACAAAAATGTTTGGTGTAGCTTTAAATTTATTCAGTAGTATGTATGGACTTAGCTCTAGGTATATTTTTTATTTGGATCTCGTATTCAAAATTATATTCCCTTTTCCCCTTCCCCCAGGATGCATCTGGAAATAAGCTATTGTTGTTCAGTATGCCTTTCCTGGGGAAACTTTTCAGAATAAATAAGTAAATAATTTAGTCTAAGGAGTTTCAAACATTTCTCATATGTGTTATGTTCCAAACCCTTTCTTGTTGCCTTCCTTTGAATAAATACCATTTTCTTCCTATTAGTAATACTGAAAGCTCCCCAAAACTGTGAGCAGTAATTTATGATAGGTATATATTGTATGAAATTACTGCATCATGATGGTATGCTGCTGGATTCCAATATTGTTATCTACATTACTGGATTTTATTTATTTATTTTTTTTAAATAACCCATACATTGTCTACACACCAATGACACAGCCAAGAATGCTCCTTACAATCTGTGACCTTGTTTTTTTCTTTTATACCACTGTATTCATTTTTGGAAAATCACTTTCAACCTGGCATGTGCTCTGATTTGTTAGGTTAACAATGGGTTAACCTTATCAACTGCAAAATGCTGGCTGCTCCCCCCAACTCTCTCTCTCCACTCATTTATAACACAGGGATCACCCCTTACCTCCTACTCCAGAAAGTGACAATTCACACAAGAATCTATTGAGCTCCATAACACAAAGCAAAGTAAAGGAAATGAAAAAGAAAATCTCACTGAACTAATTGTTTTATTAGGTCTTTGATTGCAGACCTTTTTGCTTTTCACCCGTTTTGTGCCTCATTAACTTCTGTGGTGAACTTGGGAATGTCAGTGATGAGGGGGAGGTGCTTTCACCGACCAGTAACATATTAGAAACAGAGATTCTTAAACACAAGGTCCTTCGTGTAAAAAAGCTGTGATGAGATTATCTGAATATAAAGGAGGTAAAATCAACAAAACTCCCATCTAACCAGATATGTACAGGGAGTTGGAGTCTATGCATGCACCCAGCATCACAATGTCTTAGCAGCTACCTTTGCAGGAAAATAAAACTGAATAGAATGCCACTATTGCATCAGTCCTGAACGCGTTAACATAGAAGCAGACAGGACTTGCAGACTGACACACACACACACACACACACACACACAAAAGGGATTAAAACCCTGACAGTGACCATTTGAAGTATCAGGAGTTCAAGTCAAGAGCAATGAAATAGTGCAGCTACTGCAGTGGTGGGGAAGGGGAGACTATGGAACAGCACTGTGGAGGGGATAGCAGAGATTTGTTATTCATGTCCAGCCAAAGCATTGGACACCCTCATGGTATCCCATCACATACTTCCAGAGTCCTCTCTCTCTCTCTCTTTCTCACTCCCCTAGTCATAGCAATAGGACAGCATGGTGATATCACCATGCAGCCCTAAAAATTGGTATTGCACTGTTTTTGTCAGAAGTCAATGATTAGTGAAATAACAGACATGGTGGATAACAAACACTGCTGCTTTAACTTACTTCTTTGTTCTATGTTTATGTCGGCTTTGGCATTTTGGCACCAATCTAAAAACATATTTATGTGTTGCTGTACAAACCTTTATATAATGATTGATAAAATGGTGGCAAACACATTCACATCCCTCATGAGGACTCAGGTTTTCACTCTGAGTTTGTGATCCCAGTTGCACAGGCAAAAAGGAACTGTGCAACCTGCTGGGATATTCATGGCACTGGAGAGGAAACTGTGGTATCTCTCATTGCATGGCTCTCCCCATTTCCCATAGGGGTGGGGGAACATTCAGCCTAAGAGGTCTCCTACATCTTTCTGATGAGATGTACAAGTGTGTTTTGAGGGATACATGTGCATGCAGCCCGTGGTGTACATGCAGCTGGCCTCCATTGCTACTCATTCAAGTGTATCCCCTTAACTCCCCATGATATGATGGAGTACACTGAATGCTATGTGAAGAATAAGCAATAGGGGTCATCAACTACAAGGCTGGTTTAGAGGAAAGCAGGAGGGTTGCCATAGGCAGAGATGGAGAAATAATATACTGTACATGGTAGCAGAGCAGAAAGACCAATAAGGGGTTGGTGGAGAGGAAGAAAAATCAAGAAAATACCCAGTAAGAAAATAAAACAAAAATGCCGCATTGATTATAAATAATTAGGACTATGTTTTTTCTCCAGTTTAATTATTGATTATGTATTTCATATATTACCTTTGTCTCAGTAGTGCCAGTAAAATCCCAGGATGCACATTGCAGAGCCAGAAGAAATAAGCAGACATCCTGGATTAGAACCAAAGAAAAGAACAGAAAGCAACAATTACATTTAAAATCCACAAGAACACTAAAAACATCTAAGCTCAGAAATCTCCAGCAGAACAGTGGTGTACTTAGTTAGAATTCTTTATTTTCAAAAATCTTTTTACACTGCAGTCTAGTCCATGGCTTTTATGGTGCATGCTCTTATACAGTGGAGTAACCAGACTTTAAACAAGCATTTTTCAATGCAGAATGTTGTCTCGCTGGCATTGGCGTTAGTAGTGCGGGAGTTAGAAACACATAATAGGAATGGCAGTGAAGTATTGAACTGATGCCAACCCCACCCCCACCTTTTCCGAGACTGACAGGCGTTGGGGTGTGTCTTTGGGTCATCAGCTATAGCACTCGTGCCATTTTACCTCATCCTAGCCTGTAAACATTGACAAGTGTCATGGTGTGCTTTGGCGTCTTTGGGCCTTATACTTACCCCATTCCATAAGGAAATACGCTGAGGTGGGTGCAGTGTAGGAGAATGGGGTGAACTTTGGGGCCAAACACTCCATGGCACACCTCGATGCCTGTCACTGGTTGCAGGGTGGGGTTGGGGGTAAAATGGCAGGAGCGTTACAGCTGATGATCCCAAGTCACACCCCTGATGCTTGTCAGTCTCTACAGGGTGGGGTGTTACAGCTGAAAACCCTAACACCGTAGGCGTGTGTTGGTATTTTCACTCCAAATTATCAACATGGGCTTTTTGTGACCCCACCTCATGAAGAGCGGCACTATCAGTGTGTTAGCCGAAAGGTAATTTTGCACAGTGACTGCGCCATTTGGCGCCACAGGTACGGAAACACATTTTAGGCAGGATGTGAAAAATGACAAATGTATTGTTCATGAGGAGGTGTAAAAATATGGCAACATTGAAAATCTGGAGTGAAAATATGAAAAATTGGTGAAGTCATGAGTATGCATAGAAACTGCGCAATGCACGGCCATAACCCAATTAGTTTGGGAATTTTTTTAACCACGTTTTGAACATTGGCATTTTGTAACCTCCCCTCATGAACAGTGGCACTGTGATTTTGTTAATCTGTCCCAAAAGTTGATTTCCCACAGTGACCACGCCATTGTGCGCCACAGGTACGAAAACACATTTTGGGCAAGATGTGAAAAATGACAGCTGTACTGTTCATAAGGAGGTGTGAAAAAATGCAAGTACTGAAAATCTGGCATGAAAATATTGCAAATTTGAGAAGGTACAAGGGTGCGTGGAAACTGCGCGACGCACGCTTGTAACACAGTCATTTTATGGACTTTCATCACCAAATTTTCAACATAGGCATTTTAGGTCCTTTGCTCATGAACAGCGTCACCATCATTTTCTCAAACTGTCATGAAAACTGATCTCGCACAGCGATTACGCTATTCTGTGCCGGATGTGCGAAAACACATTCTGTCCAGGATACGTAAAATGACAGCTGGTACTCTTCATAAGGAGTTGTGGTAAAATGCCAATTTAGGAAATCTGGAGTGAAGGTTTTACAAATTCACGAAGTTATGAGCATGCGTGGAAACTGCGCAGTGCAAGCTCGTAAAACAGCCATTTGTTGGATTTTGTTCACCAAATTTGCAACATAGGCTTTTTGAGAGCCCGCCTCATGAGCAGTGGCACTGTCATTTCGTTACTCAGTCCTGAAAGGTGATTCTGTGCAGTGGCCGCGAAATCATATTTTGGGACCGAATAATGCCATGACAGTGACTGACGTCATGAGGAGGGGTCCCAATAACTCCATGTTGAAAATCTGGTGCCAAAATTCCCCAAAATGGCCGAGATATGCACCAAAGTTGATAAAACCCTATTTATGCCATTATACAGCTTACCGGCATTTCTTCAGTTCGCGTTCAGCTTTGAAGTGTGCAGACGTGTTCCTGGTCCATCGAAGATCGTCACGCCGGACTCTGGAGGTAAGTATGGGGTGAAGGGGGTGTGGGGAGGCAGGGTACGCAGAGGGTGTGTGCAGGTTGGGGATGGGGGCAGGAGAGACCACAAGGGACCTTTTTCTTCTTTTACAGGTAAAAAAAAGACAATGAGGGTCGGTTTTCCTTTTTTGCAGGTGTTTGTTTGGTACACTAGGGTGGGCTCCCAGTGTACCACCTGCATAACAGGGAGGGGGACTGCAGCTGATGGGGACTGGGCCCCCCCATCGGCACAGAAACAGGTGGGGGGGCATGCATTATGCTGAGGGAGATTGGCACCCCCTCAGCACACAGCACACATTGGGGGCTGGGGACATTATGCCAACAGGGAGTGGGCTCCCCTGTCAGCAAACTAAACTAGGCGGGGGGGACAGAAGCCGATGGGGACTGGGCCCCCGTTGGCAAGGAAAGACTGTTGGGGGGGCACATGATGCTGAGGGGATTGAGCACCCCCTCAGCATACACTTGGAATGGGAGGGGGGGCATCATGCCGACGGGGAGTGGGCTCCCCCATTGGCAAATTAAGTGGCTTCTGCAGTCAGTGCCGCCATGTTTAGGACAGTGCTTCACCAGCAAGGGCACATTGGGAGGCTTGTTCTGGTGCCGCTGCATGACAAGCTTGGCTGTCATTGCAGCGGACCTTTTTCTCAGATGTGCTGACCTCATTAAGTATTGCTGGTGTGGTGCCTGTATGCTGGCTTATTGGGGAATGAGGGACGCACCTACTGATGCGTGCCCTGCATTCGCCCACAGTGACCGCACCTCCAAATCAGCTACTAATGCAATATGTTGGCTGGCATGCATGCGTGAGCTAACATAAAAAGTGTACACACAAGGTTTTCAAATTTAAAATAAAGGTTGGATATCTAGGGGCTGCCTAGGCCCCCAACAAACATTTTGTTTTTTGGTGCATTGTGGTATATATTGGAATCAGTGTTGGAATTACAATTTATACGGTTTGGGAGCTAGGGGGGCCCCATAAGGGCCCTATCTTTAAATTGAGCCCCCCCTTTCCATTATAACTCAATGGCAGTGATGTGTGAGCTACCGGGGCTCACTTCAGAGCTACTGGGGCAGCGCCCTGGCAAGCTCCCCTGTAATTACAACACTGATTGGGATGCATTTGCAACAGAACTGACCACCCTGCTACCCCCCCACAACCTAGTAAGTTGCACCATAGTTCCCACTCCAGAGTTTCCAGAGTTCAGCATGTTACCTAAACCCTCCTCCAAATAGCCCACCCAGCTGCTCCAGTGTAAGGTACCTGACCATCCCTAGCCCAGCAAGTTTCGCCCAAGTCCACCTCCATTGAAATCTCAGCTCTCTCCAAAGCTCAGAAAGTTGCATCCTCACTCCCTCCCATGAGTCGCCAGACCAGCATGTTGACCCTTCCTCCAGCCTAGCAAGTATCCAAATTTCAAGCCCAACCCAGACCAACAGGTTGCATTCTAGTCCCCTCAACCAGACCTGCCACAAAATGTACAACAGGCACTGAATTCATGTCCTAAATGGATTACTTATATCCCCCATTGCAATTTGAACACATTTTGTATGCAAGTCAATCAAATCCACACAGACAGTCATTATATAGTCTATGTCAGTGGACCATAGTCATAGACTGTATAACAATGTTTATACATTTCTTTGTGGAAGCCCTATTAAAGCAAGTTGTACTCTGTTTAGCTTCTGCCCTGTGCCTTACCTCACTCTCTCAGATGCCTTTGGCATCGGTGCTATTCTGTTCAGCCAGATGCCACTCACAGTTGTTCTTTACCAAGTGCCCTGTGTACCCTTGGATTTAAGTTTCCCTGCGCTACCACCCACCGCCAAGTGCTAGGCCAGAAGGACTAATACACACCACATCAGAAGTTGGTCAACCTGTCCTGCTGGGATAGCTCAGTCCCAGCCTAGCCAGTATGAGCATAGTGCAGTGTGAGGTGGAGAAAGGAGCCATCCATGTGGTGAAGGAGAGAGGGTGCTGGGCAGCCTGAGTGCAAGGGGGCAGTGCACACTGTTCACAGTCAGACAGTGTGACAGCCTCAGTGCATTACAGAGCCCTGACCACAATGGCCATCCATGTGGTGAAGGAGAGAGGGTGCTGGGCAGCCTGAGTGCAAGGGGGCAGTGCACACTGTTCACAGTCAGACAGTGTGACAGCCTCAGTGCAATACAGAGCCCTGACCACAATGGTAATCCATGTGGGGCATGAAGGACAGGGGGTGCTGGGCAGCCTGAGTGCAAGGGGGCAGTGCGCACTGTTCACAGTCAGATGGTGTGACAGCCTCAGTGCATTACAGAGCCCTGACCACAATGGCCATCCATGTGGTGAAGGAGTGAGGGTGCTTGGCAGCCTGAGTGCAAGGGGGCAGTACGCACTGTTCACAGTCAGACAGTGTGACAGCCTCAGTGCAATACAGAGCCCTGACCACAATGGCAATCCATGTGGGGCATGAAGGAGAGGGGGTGCTGGGCAGCCTGAGTGCAAGGGGGCAGTGCGCACTGTTCACAGTCAGACAGTGTGACAGCCTCAGTGCATTACAGAGCCCTGACCACAATGGCCATCCATGTGGGGCATGAAGGAGTAAGAGAGAGTGGAGGAGGAAGATGGAGTAGCCTCAACTAAAGTTCAACCACAGGAAGTGTGAGGGTGTGTAGAGCCGAGTTGTTGACAGAGCTCCACCTCTTGGAATTATGAATCACTCACATGTCAGTCCAGTACTCGTGCTGCCTCGTCCTGACCATAGTATAGCTCACTCATCCATTTGCTCTGCAGAAAAAACACTCTTTCTGTGGTGCCACTGGCTGGCTGCTTAACGTAAGCGAGAAGTGGCAGCTGGCTCAGTAGCTATCCTGAAAGTTTTTATACATCTGTGCATATGGTAAGTATGCCTAGTTGCATCACTGCTCCTATATTGAGGGTAAATCCATACAAAAAATCAGTGATTGGTCTTCATATGTGACAAAAACATTGCACTTACCTAGCTGGTTTGGAATGACTTATGTGGAGTTTGTGTGGCCTTTCTTTGCCTTTTATTTCCCCTGTCCCTTCCCCCAGTGCATGTGACTGCCAATGACTGCCAGGATGGCAGCACCATTAATCAACCATAAGCATGTGTGTGTGAGCAGCTGCAATCACTGCTGATGGCAATGCCTCACTGCAATTGCTCATGGGAGGTGTAAGGATGCTAGCTGCCCCTCACTTTTCCCCATTATGTTTGCCTGCACGCATGTGCAAGAAACATAATGCCATCATACGAGTTTTCTAGAGGTGTGTCAGCCTCTTCCAATTCAGTCAGTGTGTTTGCAGGCACGGTCGCAGTGCGCCAATCACTGCTGCAGCTGTCTATGACAGCAGGAAAATGCAGTGGCATACAGTTGAAAGGGAGAGCTCCGCTTCAGTGAGCAGAGCTCCCCCCACGGCGCACGCTACGCATATGCGTGCTAGTGCTCACGCACATAGTGTATAGCCGGAGGGGTGTCCAATGCCCGTCAGCTCCAGCCGCCCCAAACAGCGTTACAGCTGCCGCGCTGGGAGACCACCCAGCGTGGCACACCTCCGTATGATCGACCAGGGTGCCCAATCCCCATCGGCTCCAACCCCCCCCAAACAGCCTTACAGCTGCCACGCTGGGAGCCCACCCCAACGTGGCACAAGCCCGTATGGCCGACGGGGGTGCCCAATACCCCGTTGGCTCCAGCCCCCCCAAACAGCCTTTCCAGCTGCCATGCTGGGAGCCCACCCCAGCGTGGCAAACGTCCCTTGTCATCTTAATACTAAAAAAAAAAAAAAACTGTAAATTAAAAAATGGTCCCTCGCAGTCTCCCTGCCCCCACCCGCACCCACCCACTGCGCACCCTGCCTCCCCACCCCCCCAGTCCGCACGATGATCTTTGGTGGACTGGGAACACATCTGCACTCTTCAAAGCCGATCGCGAACTGAGGAAATGCCGGTAAGCTGTATAATGTAATAGATAGGGTTTTTTCAACTGTGCTGCATATCTCGGGCATTTTTTGGAATTTTTCACCAAATTTTCAACATGGGGTTTTTGGGACCCCTTCTCATGAATGCTGTCACTGTCATGGCGTTACTCAGGCCTGAAGGGTGATTTTGCAGCCACTGCGCGAAATCACCTTTCCAGAATGATCAACAAAATGACACTGCCAGTGTTTATAAGGTGGGCTCTCAAAAAGCCTATTTTAGAAATTGAGAAATCCTAAATGACTTCTGTTTCACTGACTTGCATTAGATAGTTCTCCTGCGCCTCCGTAAGTTCACGAATTTTCAATATTTTCACTCCAGATTTTCAACATTGCCATTTTACCACACCTTCTTATGAGCAGTACAGCTGTCATTTTTCACATCTCACCCAAAACATGTTTCCGCCCATGTAGCGCACAATGGCGCAGTCGGTGTGCAAAATCAATGTACGGGACACATTAAGAAAATCACAGTGACACTGTTCATGAGCAGAGGTCTTAAAATGGCTATGTTGAAAATTTGGTGAAAAAATTCCTAAAAATGACTGTTTTACGAGTGTGCATTGCGCAGTTCCTACGCATGCTCGTAAGTTCGTGAATTTTCAATATTTTCTCTTCAGACTTTCAAACATTGCCATTTTACTGCACCTCCTTATGAGCAGTACAGCTGTCATTTTTCACATCTCACCCAAAACATGTTTCCGCCCATGTAGCGCACAATGGCGCAGTCGATGTGAAAAATCAATGTACGTGACACATTAAGAAAATCACAGTGACACCGTTCATGAGCAGAGGTCTTAAAATGGCTATGTTGAAAATTTGATGAAAAAATTCCTAAAAATGACTGTTTTACGAGCGTGCATTGCAGAGTTCCTACGCAGCGTAAGTTCACGAATTTTCAATATTTTCACTCCAGATTTTCAACATTGCCATTTTACCACACCTCCTTATGAGCAGTACAGCTGTCATTTTTCACACCTCGCCCACAATGTGTTTCCGCCCATGTAGCGCACAATGGCGCAGTCGGTGTGCGAAATCAATGTATGGGACACATTAAGAAAATCACAGTGACACTGGTCATGAGCAGAGGTGTTAAAATGGCTATGTTGAAAATTTGGTGAAAAAATTCCCAAAAATGACTGTTTTAGGAGCGCACGTTGCGCAGTTCCTTGCACGCTGGCAAGTTTGCGAATTTGTAATATTTGCACACCAGATTTTCAACAGTGCCATTTTACCGCACTTCCTTATGAGCAGTACAGCTACCATTTTTCACATCTCGCCCAAAATGTGTTTCCGCACATGTAGCGCACAATGGTACAGTCGGTGTGCGACAACAATGTTTGGGACAGATTAAGAAAATCACAGTGACACTGGTCATGAGCAGAGGTCTTAAAATTGCTATGTTGAAAATTTGGTGACAAAACTCCATAAAATTACTGTGTTACGAGTGAGCATTGCGCAGTTTCCATGCACCCTCGTAAGCTCATGAATTTGTAATATTTTCAGTCCAGATTTTCACCTGTGGCATTTTTCCACCCCTCCTTAGGAACAGTATAGCTGTCATTTACCACAACATGGCCGAAATGTGTTTTCACACTTTCAGCGCAGAAATGCGTAGTTGCTGTGGGAAATCATTGTTCGGGACAGATAAAGAAAATCACACTGACACTGTTCATGATTGGAGGTCCCAAAATGCCCGTGTTAACAATCTGCTGTAAAAAAAAAGCCCCAAACTAGTTACATTACGGGTGTGCGTTGCACAGTTTCTACGCACGCTCGTGACTTCACCAGTTTTTTTAAGATTTTCATAGCAGATTTTCAACATTGTCATTTTTTACACCTCCCCATGAACAGTACCGCTGTCATTTTTCACATCCTGTTTGGAATATGTTTTTGCACCTGTGGTGCCAAATGCCGTAGTCGCTGTGCAAAAGCAGTTCTCCGTTAACAAACTGATATTGCCACTGTTCATAAATGGGGGTCACAAAAAAAACATGTTGAAAATTTGGAGTGAAAATACCAACAAATGCCTGAGGTGTTAGGGTTTCCGACCATAACGCCCCACCCTGTAGAGAATGACAGGCATCAGGGGTGTGACTTGCGATTCTTGCCTGTAATGCTCATACCATTCCACCCCCACCCACACCCTGCAGCCAGTGAGCGGCATCAAGGTGAGCCTCGGTCTCTTCAGGCCCAAACTTCACCCCATTCTCCTATACCGCACCCATCTTACCGTATTTCCTGATGGAATGGGGTGCGCATAAGGGCCAAAGACCCCAAGGCACAGTGATACTTGTCAGTGTCTGCAGGGTAGGGTGTGGGTGAAATGGCATGGTCGTTATGCCTGATGACCCAAAGGCACACCCCAATGCCTGTCACTCTCTGCAGGGTGGTGGTGGGGTTGGCTTCAGTTCAATACTTCGCTGCCATTCCTATTATGCAGCTCTGTAACTTCTACACTACCAATGCCAATGCCAGCAAGCAAACATTCGGCATTGACAAATGCTTGTTTGGGTGTGAGATTGTGAGTCTTTTACCTTAAACCTATCATTTTTTTAATTTTCTTTGTAGATTAGCAACTTAAAAGATTAATGGCCCATTGTGTGACTAACAACATGCACAGTATTAAACTCACCTATTTGTAGTTAAAGCACTATTCACAATGAAGACTGAATAATCAGATCCACCAGTAAATGGGAGAATACAAGAATAAAAGGATTTGAAAAGACATGTATTAATTATCAAGTGTTAGTCATATCATCATTTACAATAAAGTCAAAAACTATTTTTTAGACATTCGGGAGAGGGCCCATTAAAACCTATAAGATATTGCATCCAAGCAGACTTTTTTAGCTGAAAGTCTTCTCTTTTTAGAATTCATTGGGCTACATTTATGAAGGTGAAAGTAGTATAAGGTAAATAGAGAAACCACTTCCGTTTCTGCACTACCACGAGATTCAAGAAGCAACAGCAGCATCACTAAAATATACCAGTAATCATGTTCTTGAATCATGGGGTGCAGTTTTGCAAATAGAGCCTGAAGTAGTGCAAGCACCATGAGATTCAGAATGGGCAACAAGCATAGACTATCTGCAATAACACGCACAGTCACCCAATATGCAGTACTCACTCTATTTTCTGAACACAGAGGGCTGTAATATCTTGTGCGGTCTCTTGACTTCTTGACTTATAAACAAGAACAGAGATTTAAATCCTGCTAGAGCCAATTAATCACTGTGTGACCTTGGGAAAGTCGCTTAACCTTCCATTGCTCCAAACCACCCAGTTGTGGAATTGGGTAGAGGCAGAACTCACTGTAAACATTATGTTGCATGTGTCTCAGCTGGCCTATTATGGGTGAATAATTTTTAAAATAAGAACAATTAAAATAATCCTCTGCATCCCTTTCCTCCTCTTCATGGGCTGCTGCCAACAAGTAGGCAGGTGTACAACTGCCATTTTGTTTGACTGTTGCATCCTGGTGCAGTCCAGTGCTATTTAAAGGATGACTGAGAACAGCCTCACTTAGCACATCAGGAATAGTGTGGTATGTGCTTCCTGAATGTTGTGCTACAGTGTTCTGAGGATGTGGATGGTAGTTAATCAGGGCAATGCTAGTGAAGGCAGCTCCATCTGCAGCTGTTTTATGTGCTGCAGTTACTTCATCTCACATGAACTGCACCCCATGTGCATGTTTTGTTACCTAGTCTGCATTGCTGGCTGTGTTTTTGTTCTCATTGGCAGTGGTGTCCTGCCCTCCTACCCTTAAAGAGCTCCAGTGGTTTGGCATGTTTCTAGTTGTTGTTTAAAACAGGTTCCTTAGTTGTTGGTTGTCTGTAATAGCGTGAATAAGAGTGATGATTATCCATTTTTGTATATTTGCATATTTTCTATACTTTGAGTACTCACAGGAGGTGCAGCACCATTCTCAAAGTGCAGACCAGAAGTGACACAGTGGGGGGAAGCCACAGCTGTGTTTATTTGAAGCAGGCTGTCATACTTGCTGAGGCTGTACTTTATGTTGAACTTGAAAGAGAACTATGTTTAAAAACATCTGACATCTCTAATAACGTGTAGGTAATGTTCTAAACTAGTAAAGGCTGGTTCTGCATTTAAATACTAAAATGCATGTGTCTGCTTTTTTCAAATGCTGAGCCTGTCTCTCTCTCTCTCTCTCTCTCTCTCTGCATCCCCATTTCAGTGCAGGTATGACTTGTACTGCTCCCGCTTCTTATGCCCACCCTCCTAATTTCAATCATTTGCCGTGTGTCAGTGGTACAGACTAGAATTTTACATTACGCATTACTTTTTCCTGCTGTAAACTTGTTTATAAGTTAATTTGATAAGCAATCTCATTCAAATCAATACTGAATCTAAGAAAAGTTTTCTCCCACATCCCCTCTCCTCAGTTGCCTTTGTAAGAAAGCAGCACCCTGACTCCTACATTGCCCAGTCCATGTCACTTATCGTTTCTCCCTCCCAACTCCACAAACCCAATGTATGCTCCCACCCAGCATGGTGATAGCCACCTCTGTCGAACAGCAGCCCCACTCACACTGCCCATGACTAGTCCTTATCACTGCTGGTTTCCCCCTTCTAAATCCACAAACTCACTTCAGGGTCCCCCAACCCCTGGAACACCATCTGGCATACTCCCTCTGCTCACCTCTGCAGCAGGCCATCATTGGAATGACAGTGTGTGATGATGATCTAACTTAATAAGCTGTTTATAATGTCAGATCGTGCACTGTTATTCAAATGGCATCTGGCCATGGAGGGGACCTGAGGGAATGTGCCAGTTAGTCACCATGCTGGGGGGGGGGGCACTGAAGTGGGTTTGTAGATTTAGGAAGGGGTAACCAGCAATAATGAGGACAGGGCAATGTAGGAGTGGGGGTGTTTGCTCATAGAGGCAGCTGAGGAGAGTGGGGTAGAACACTTGACATTTATTTCTTAGTTACAGAATTTAAGATGATCGCCAATCAGATTAACTTGAAAACAAGTTTACTGCAGGAAAAATCAAGAAAACTATCTTATGGGATGGGGGTGGCTGTTACAGCACAATTCTTAACAAAACTATACTGAACCAGCTGGCAGCCATAGCTGACAGGAATAAACCAAACAGCTCTGACTACACTGATCAAAGTGAGTTGTCAGTGTCATGCATCCCCCAGACTGTCATTTCCTGCACAGTACTAAACATCCGCCTGAAGCCCATGCTGAGCGACTGAGCTAAGTCATGACTCTTGTAAGTAAGCAGTTTGAATAAAAAAAAGACAAACAATATCATAACTGTGGAACAGCAATTTTATTAACACATAACCACATGCCATTTAAGAATGTATAATGAAATTGTTTAAATTCACTAGCTCTTTAAGCTGATGGACTCCTGCATTTAGCATGTACTACTGCCACAGTGATGGGATGGAGTACTGCTTGGTCCTTGCTAACTGCTGCTGTTTCCTTTCCCGGTCTGTTTGCTGAATCAGGTGGTATGAAACAGCACATGCTACCTGAAGTAGCCTGCATTTCTTGAGTGGTATATCTTTCATGAATCTAGCCCATTAGGTTAAATTAGTCCAGTCTTTCAGTTGCCCTCATTTCTTTTTATCAAGTTTTTGCCCCCTTACTACCACCTGTTCCCACCTTCTGTCCATTCTTGCTGGTGACCTCCCAGCCCCCTCTGCTGCTACTCCTGACTGTCAAGGCCAATAGTGGGAGTCACGTGATGCCTCAGATACTGTAGCAGCAACTCGACCCAGCTCCCTACCATTTCTATTTTGAATTAAGTTTTCAGTTATTGTTTTCTTTATATTTTTGAACTAAATGATTTGTGACTGTCCCTGGAGTTGTTCTTACCTGGACTGTGCTGGAAACAGAACAGTAGGAACCACCAAAATGGAGGTAGAGATGTGGCAAGGCCCACTGAAACACATGCCACCCACAATGCCAGACAAGTCATCTAAGTGTTCCAAGGCCCAGAGCTCAAATACTAGGCGAACCACAACTACCATCTCGGTGCCTGTACCACTTTCAGAGGAGTGCTTTCTCAGTGAGTTCAGTCCTTTTAAAGAATCTCTGCATGAACTTATGCAGGAATTAAAATCTCTTCGAAATGACCTTGGAGATCTGGGCAGATGAGTAGGAGACATGGAGGCCCACACTCATTCTCTAGAACAATGGCGAGATCGAACTGACCCAGAGATATGTGCACATTAACAAAAAACTGTCCTGAATGGAAAGCAAAATGGAGGACCTGGAAGGGAGGAGCCAAAGGAACAACATCCTCATCTTTGGTCTCCTCGAATCTGCTGAGGGCTCCTCTCCCATCACCTTTGTTCAAAAATTATTGAATAAATTTGCTGGATCGTTGCCAAATAACCCTTCATATATTATTGAGCAGGCCCTCCGGTCTCCTCGCCTGGCACTCCCAGAAGGATCTACTCCCAGACCTCTTACTCAGAAATTCTTAAATTATTTAGATAAACAACATGTCTTGCAGAAGGTCAGGGAGCTCCTGGAGATCTCTTGGGAGTGGGTGAAGCTACAAATCACTCAAGATCTACCGACTTCAGTCCAACAGAAAAGAGTTGCTCACCATCCTACAGTCACCAAGCTAATTGCCGCCAGGATCCGTTTCAAAGTTGTATACCCCAGCTCAGCTACAAGTGCAAATTTTAGGTATCTGGCAATCCTTTGAAACAGCAGAACAAGCTTCCAAGGATCTGAAGGAACTTCTCCCTGATCTTTTCAAGGTTTGGTGATGCCTGGGAATTCTCTGCAATCAATCACCATTGTATGAGTGAAGATGATATTTCTATTTCAGAGGTGATTCCTGCCCCAATAGGCAATCCTTGTTCGATTTGGGATTTTGCTTCTATATGTTTTAAGTTCTGGAGGACTCTATAATCCCAACTACTCCTCCCCGAGGATTTGCTCACTATATTACATTAATGGGGTGCCCATCTAATCCTCTGAGCTTCTTAAGTTTGTACAAAGGCATGCTTTAGACATCCAACTCTTTGTCTTCATCCTACTTGATGTGGTTTTGTTTTTTCTTTCGTGTTCCAGGATCAAGAATTTGTACCTCAGCCACTCTTCAGTCTGGATTGGGATTCTGATTGGAACCAGGATTCTGAGTCAATGGATACCTCTGTCTTTTACCATTCCTCCTGGAAGGAACACCACATTACTGATTACTGTTATGGCTGTGGAATTGCTCTAGGCCTTCCCTCTGTTTTTCTAGATTCATAGTTTAAGCTCCCACGGTGGTTAAGAAGATGACCAAGATGGTTTAATTTGACTGTTCTACTGAAGGCCATGTTATTCTGGCTAAATTGGATAAGTGACTCTTTGGTGTTTTATTTGCTCTACTGGTTTAGTACTGGAGGAACTACTCTTTGACTTCTTCAAGGACCGGCAACAACATGTTGATCTTTCTCCAGACTCTTAATCTGTACAAGTAAGGGTGATTTTTCTGTGTCTGAGCTGTTTTCTGCCCCAAAAGGCAATACATGTCAGATCTGGGATTTTGCTAAAATATGCCTTAAACTCTGGTGGTCTTTATGACATTAACTGCTCCTCTTCATGTTCTAGCTCACTATTTTACTCTACTGGGGCACAGTTTCACTTCTTGGAATTTTTAAAGTCTATATAGTGGCATGTTTTGGATACTTAATTCCCTGGTTTTTGTGCCATAACCACCATTTAAACCGGAGCAAATTCCTAGTTCGACTTGGGATTTTGATTCGATCAGGGAATCCATTTTTATCACATTTGCTGGAACGACTTGACACTAATGTCTGTCATTATGGATCTGGACTTGTTCTTCTATTTTTCTTCCATTGTTCCAGCTGCATAGATCAAGCTCCCTCAGTGGTTTGAGAGCTGGACGATATGTTTTATTTTTGACTATTTTATGAGCGATAATTTCATTTGGAGTGACACTGGATACATGATTTCAAGAACAGTTTGGCCATTTGTTTTTAATTTGATACAGGATGTCCTTGTAGTTCAAGATGGTATTCTATTGGTATTCCCAATATGATACTAGTGCTATCTGAAATATTCCTCTATTCTATTTAGTACAATACTGTTTGGGACCTACGGTAGAACTTGTGCTTTATTTTTTTAATGTTTTCTTTTTTCACCAGACTCCATTATTTTTGGGACATTGTTCATATTGTTACTTGGCGAAGGACTTTAGCCTTGGTTAAACTGTTACTCTCATAGGTTTGGATGAAGAACCCTTGTATTTTGTTTACTGGGGGGTGCGCTTACCATTGTTTCTCTAGGATGCGCCTGACTGAGATATTGAAGTTAAATGTTATGCGTTTCATTCACAATACTAGCATGATTCAAGTTATAGGTTTGGACCATGTACTAGTAAGTGGGCCTTATTGCCAACTAGGAATATAGCAGTAGTTGTCTTAGGAGGTTATGTATATTATTCTTATTCCCTTATGGCAATTCCAGCATTGTATTTTGTTATTTTGGGGTTCATCGAATATGGGCATTCATTACTTGTCATTTTGTTATTTCAATGGGTATTGGAGTTGATTAGATAAGTCAGGAGTAGGGTGTTTATGGGATAGTGGCTACTAAGTCTTGTAGGATATCATGCACTTGAGGAAGGGTCTGGTCTTCTGGTACTACGAGGGGGGTGACTTGCTTAGGATGGCTTTTAAAAATGTGTCTTACATTTATATTTCTACGGGTCAGGGATGGTACTTTGTTACCTCAGGTTAATGGGTTATACCTGCCAGATATGGTCTGAGTATTTTACCCTCCTAAGTCAAAAGGGTATATATGCATGGTTGGAGTTGAAGTCCTGGGTAGATGAGGTGTAATGATATTTTTTTCAGTTCAGGGGACTTTTGAGGGGGAGGGGCTGAGTGGGTGTACAGGTTTTATAGTTAGGGTGGGGGGTTGTGAGTTTTCTTATAGGGGGTGGGCTGGAGTACCTGTGTATTGTATTCTGAAACACCTTTTTGTTATTCTTCTATTTACTGTTTTGACATGGACTGGATGTGTTTTAACCTTTTTTTCCAGTTTGGAATTTTAAATTTTAAATATGAGATAAGATTTGCTCTTATCGGGTGGGGGAGGGTGGCAGAGTGTTTTTCTTTTCTGTAGATCTTCTCATTTTTGGTTCTGGAGGGGGGATCCTTATTTGTTGCCTACTTGCCAGATGTGCTTTTATGGCATCAGTAATAACATATGCATCATGGAATATTAAGGGAGCCCACTCTTAGGTTAAACGGTATCAAATTCTTAAATGTATGCAACATACCCAGTGTAATATTATTTTCCTACAGGAAACCCATCTTCTTGCAGCAGAAGGCAGTCTATTCTGTAGACAGTTTGTAAGCCAAGTCTTTGCTGCTGTGGATAGCACAAATAGTAGGGGGGTAGCCATCCTTATTTCTAGGAAGGTTAACTTTTCCTCTACTCAATGTTTGAGGGATGCTCATAGTAGATATATTTTTTATCAAATGTCTACTAGAATGCACTGAGGTAATACTAGGTCATGTTTATGGCCCTGATGCTGACACTCCCTCCTTCTTCACAGAATTGTCATCACTTTTAGCCCCATTCCTTTCTCTTTCTACGATTCTTGGAAGAGACTGGAATCTCTCCTTTTCCCAGGATTTGGACAGAACGGAAAGACCCCGGGCAGGCCTGTCTCCCACCCAGCTCTCCATCTGGGAAATGTCCAACTTACTTAGTCTCTATGATCTTTGGTGTATCTTATACCTTCATGCTAAAGAGTGCACCTTCTATTCACTGATTCATGGTTCCTCTTCTCGTATTGATTATTTACTTATTAGTTGGACCTTACTGGTTGGGGTGCTGGACGACGAGATTGCCCCCAGGGTTCTGTATGACCACTACCTTGTATGGCTTAAACTTTCTCTGCTGCCTTCCTTTCAGAGGGAAACCACCTGGAAGCTAAATAATAAACTGCTAAAAAATGAACATGTTGTTTCCCATCTTAAAGCACAGATGGAAGTGTTTACTTCATAGAACTCTAGAACTACAGAGCACTTTTAAGTGCTTTGTTTGGGATGAACTTAGTCACCTGGCTTCTACATGTAACCAAAAGAGGGAGAAGGAACTGTCAGCCCTGTTAAGTCATATTAGGGAACTGAAAAAATGTGTGAACCCCAACACCACAGTGACATTCAGGTAGAGCGTCTGTCACCGATGGACTGATATGCCAAAGCTTTTATGGGAACAGGCTGAGTATGCCATTTTCAAAACTCACTCTAAATTTGTAGACCAGTGGGAGAAGGCAGGCCATCTCTTAGCTTTATGCCTCCGGAGGCTAGAGGCATCTTGGCTCATATCCGCTATTCATTCGGGTGATGATAATACCATTGAAACATCGTCTAAAGAGATTGTTTTAGAATTCAAGAAGAATTACCAGGACCTTTATGGCCCTATGAGTACTCCCCTTTCTTCTGATATTAATGCTTACTTGGCTTCTATCCCTCTCTGTAGTCTGACCAAGGACCAGCAAGCCCTCCTATTGGCCCCTTTAACTGAACTAGAAATACTGTTAGAAATACTGTTGGCCATTCTGGCTTTACCAATGGACAAAGCCCTGGGACCCAACGGATTTACTCCGAATTCTTACAGATTTTTATGGCAGAGCTTGTTCCATGGGTACATCCCCTTTTCTGACACATACTATACTTACAGTTGATATCTCAGATAAGACCCTCCTGGAGGCCCTGATTGTGTTGCTTCCTAAGCCTGACAAGGACTTAGATAAAGTCACCAGTTACCGACCCATCTCTTTAATTAATTATGACATTAAGATATTACCCCAAATCCTGGTGTCAAGGATTAATCAGGTTTGAGCTGGTCTTATCGGCATCGAGCAGGTTGACTATTTTGCCTTCCCTATCCTCAATGGACCATCTTTGCAAACTCACCCATATCATTTCTGCATCCAGGGATTCCATGATCCCAATGGCTTTGGTCTCCCTGGATGAGGAAAAAGCTTTCAATAAAGTTAATTGGCAGTTTTTGCTTGCTACCCTGGAGTGGTTTGGTTTTCCCTTACCATATATTTTGCTGGGTTAAGGTTTTATACTCTTTCCCGAGTACTCATATATACTGCAATGGGGTCTTTTCCTCTAGCTTTACTTTATTTTCAAATACTAGACAAGGGTTCCCTATTTCCCCCTTATTATTTAACCTTTATTTAGAACCTCTTATACTGAATCTGAAAGCCAAACCATATGTACAGGTTGGTTCTTGGAAATTAAAGTTATCTGCTTCTGCAGATTACATTTTACTCCATCTTTCACCTCCTAAATCTGCCATCCCCACTGCTCTATCTACCATTCAATAATTCAGCACTCTTTTGAACTACAGACTTAATTTGGACAAAACCCCTACTGTCCTTAAATTGGATATTCTTTCACTTGGTCTAGCCTGGTCCCCTAAGCAAATTAAGTATTTAGGCATTTTTCTTCCGAGAAATGCATTCAAATTTCAGAAGTTTAACCTTGATACATTTGGTAATTACTTTGCAACAAGATCTTCACTGCTGGAAATCCCTACCTTTGACCCTTTGGGGAGAATTAATATAGTTAAGATGAATAAACCCTGTATTTTTTACCCCATTAATATGCTTAACATCTGGCTTCCTCACTCCTGGTTTAAAAAATTATGTAGTATAATTACAGAGTTTATTTGGCTCGGTAAGACTCCCATGCGTGCTTACAATAAACTTGTGTCCCCTAAGGAGCTTGGTGGCCTTAGGCTCCCTCTTGTTATATATTATTTGGCCAGTCATGTCAGTAAATATTTTAGGTGGGACTGTTCACAATCGGAAGTCGGATCTTCTGCTTACTTTCCTATATGGTTGGACCTAGAGCAGGAGCAGATAGCTAATGCAGGTATGTCTTCTTGGGCCCTGTTTTACACTGATCCCAAAGGTTTACCTACAGATCTTCATAACTCTAAAATTAGTTTGCCAGTTTGGGTCCATTCACAACTTTGTGCTTTTTTGAAGTGCAACCAGGCACGGGATATTTCCCAACCTGTTTTCTGGAATGTTAATTTCAAAACTGAAGGGAAGGTCATTATCCCAGCATGGCTATCACAATTGGTGGATGTCAGGGTGTGTGACTTTCTCCATCATGGTACGTTACTATCCTCTAGAGATATTCTAAGCCAGTATCAGTTAGATAATAAGTCTGCATTTAAAGTATACCAATTACATCATGTTATCCTGCAATGATTTGGGACTACCTTTCAGGATACTAACCTTTTAGAATGTTTGCAAACATTGCATGGTCTAGTCTCTCAATCAAACGCAGTTTCTAAATTGCACTCAGTCTTATTCTCCAATGTTTTCCCAGAACTAGATGGTATCTTTCAGTATTGGAACATTCAACTTCCACAGTATGCTTTTTAGCTGGTGCAAGATTTGGAGGGATCTATATGCCTACACATCTCAGGATAAGTTATGGCTTACCAAATTTCAAATCCTGAATAATATGTATTTTACCACTACTAAATTAATGACAATGAGTAGAATTTAGCCTCCATTATGCACTTGGTGTGGGGAAGCCAAGGAGATGCTTCTTCACATTTTCTGGTAGTGTTCTAAAGTATCCCCCTTGTGGTTATTAATTAAGACTAAGGTCAACCCCCTGCTGGGGACTTTGGGAGCTTTCACTTCTGATATCTGTATAGTGAGGGATTATATAATATTGCAGTGAAGGAGAGTAAATATTTCATGGCTCTAATTTTCCTGTCAGTTAAAAGGTTGGTACTTTGCCACTGGCTTGATACTGTCATTTTGTCCTACAATGAATGGTTGCAGGAACTCTTATTTAATATATGGGTGGAAAGGATGATTGCTAGTATCTGTAACAGGCTTTCATCCTTTACTAAGAAATGGAGTAAGTTGCAAACTTTGTACACTGTGTAAACAGTATTAGTGTGGCTCCTATTTGGGGTTATCACCTGCTGTTTATAGTAATCTAGAATGGTTGTCAATGTGAGTTTCAGATTCCCCCCTTGTTAATTTCAGTTGATCCACTCTGCCAGGGAAATAGGGGTAGTGGAGTGTGTTTGCTTGTTATTGCTGTGTTGTTGTATTGCTTGATTGTTTTTGTATTCTATAATTTTAATAAATTATATTAAATTAAAAAAAAGGCCAACAGTAGGGATCTACATGGCACAGAGCTGAATGTACCAGCAGCAATCATTCCGGCAGTATGGGAAACATAGGGTTTTTTCATGGTTCCCCCTGTACTGTAAGTCACTCCCACCTCACCGATGCTGTGTAGTGCTCAGACAGGCCACGCTTGGATACAGTGATGTATCTGTGGTGGGGATAAGCTCCCTGACCCCCTATAGGGGTCACTGTGGGAGCAGAACCACAGCACCATCCCTCTCAAGCAAGGATTGTTGCCATACAGCAGTGTCACCCCATCCCCTCAGCAACCCAGCTAGTTGCCAAGTTCTCTCCTGAACCCGGGTCACCAATGCTGAGCAGTGCCCAGACATGCCACACATGTATGCAGTGATGTGCCTGTGGTGGAGATGTGTTCTCTGGCCCCCCACAAGGGTTACTACTGCAGCAGAAACACAGCCTCTCCCACATCCTCAATGCTGAGCAGTGCCCAGACAGGCCACACATGCATGCAGTGATGTACCTATGGTGGACGTAAGCTCCCTGGCCCCCCACATGGGTCACAGCAGCAGTAGAAACACAGCACTATCTCTCTTAAGCAGGGAATGCTGCCATGTGACAGTGCTCAGACAGGCCATGCATGTATGCAGTGATGTACCTATGGTGGAAGCAAGCACCCTGGCCCCAAATAGGGGTCACAGCAGCAGCAGAAACACAGCACTATCCCTCTCAAGCAGGGATTGCTGCCCTGTGACAGTGCCCAGACAGGCCATGCATGCATGCATGCAGAGATGTACCTGTGGTGGGGGTAAGATTCCTGCCCCCACAGGGGTCACTGCAGCAGCAGAAACACAGTGCCATCCCTCCCAAGCACGGAGTGCTACCATGTAACAGTGCCCAGACAGGCCATGCATGCAAGAAGTAATGTATCTGTAGTGGAGATGAACTCCCTGCCTCCCCCACAGAGGTCACTGCAGCAGCAGAAACACAGCACCATCCCTCCCAAGCAGGGAGTGCTGCCATGTAACAGTGCCAAGACAGGCCACGCATGCAAGCTGTGATGTACCTGTGGTGGAGGGAAGCTCCCTGGCCCCCCAGAGGGGTCACTGCAGCAGCAGAAACACAATGCTATCCCTCCCAAGTAGTAAGTGCTGCCATGTGACAGTGCCCAGACAGGCCACACATGAATGCAGTGATGTACTGTACCTGTGGTGGAAGTAAGCTCTCTGGCCCCCCACAGTGGTCACTGCAGCAGCAGGAACCATCCCTTCCAAGCAGGGACTGCTGCCATGTGACAGTGCCCAGACAGACCACGCATGCATGCAGTGATGTATCTGTGGTGGAGGTAAGCTCCCTGGTCCTCCACAGGGGTCACCGCAGCAGCAGAAATGCAACACTATTCCTCCCAAGCAGGGATTGTTCCCATGCAGCAGTGCCACCCCATCCCCCTCAGTAACTTAGCCAGCTGCCAAGTTTTCTCCTGAACCCGGGTCACCAATGTAGTAGAGTAATGTGCTATCCACATGGCCATAAGGCAGCTTGTTGTCCACATTTCTTTCTCATTTACTCTTCTCTGGTTCGCAATTATTTTATTCATTTTTCTCAAACTCAGCTTTTTTAAAGGTCAGGAGTTGTTTCAATCACTCTTGTTAAAAAATAAGCATTTTTATGTTTGCTTGCACGCATGTGCAAGAAACATAGTGCCATCATCCAAGATTTCGGAGGTGTGTCACCCCCTCTTCCAATTCAGTCAGTGTGTTGGCAGGCACGGCCCCTGTAAGCCAATGCATGCTGGAGCTGTCTATGACAAACTCCAAAATGCAGTGGCATACAGTTGAAAGGGGGAGCTATGCTTCAGTGTGCATAAGATATTGCCTGCTCATGCGCAGCTCCCCCTACACACACACACACTCGCACGCATGCATACTGCATGCTGCCCCCCCACGCACACACTCTATAGCCGACGGGGGTGCCTAATCCCCCGTCGGCTGTGCTGCGCTCCCCAAAGCCTTTCAAATGCCACGCTGGGTGCCACCAGCGTGGAAACATGATGGTATAGCGATGGGGTGCCATCCCCTGCCGCTTCACTGTCTCCCCATGCTATCACCAACGGGTGCCCAACTTCGTTGGCTTCACTTTCTCCCCGACAGAAGGTGCCACCTGGGAGCCCACCCCAGCGTGGCAACAAATTCCATGGCCGACGGGTGCCCAATCCCCGCTGGCTCCACGCCCCCAGTTATCTCTTCGCCACGCTGGGAGCCCACCCCAGCATGGCAAACGTCCCGCATTGTCTTTTTAACCTGTGAAGCAAAAGCGGTCCCACACAGTCTCCCTGCCCCCCACACAACCCGCACCCACCCACTGTGCACCCTGCCTCCCCACACACCTCCCTCACCCCATACTTACCTCCGGAGTCCGGCGCGACGATCTTCGGTGGACCGGGAACACGTCTGCACTCTTCAAAGCCGACCGCGAACGAGGAAATGCCACTAAGCTGTATAATGGGCTAGATAGGGTTTTTTCAACTTTGTTGCATATCTCAGACATTTTTTGGAATTTTTGCACCGAATTTTCAACATGGGGTTTTTGGGACCCCTTCTCATGAATGCTGTCACTGTCATGGCGTTATTCAGGCCCGAAGGGTGATTTGCAGTCACTGCGAAATCACCTTTCGGGACTGATTAATGAAATGACACTGAGGTATTCATAAGGTGGGCTCTCAAAGCCTATTTTGAAAATTTGGTGGAAAATTCCAAACCGACTGTTTCAAGGCGTGCATGCGCAGTTCCTACGCATCAGAAGTTCACGAATTTTCAATATTTTCACTCCAGATTTTCAACATTGCCATTTTACCACACCTTCTTATGAGTAGTACAGCTGTCATTTTTCACATCTCACCCAAAATGTGTTTCCGCCCATGTAGAGCACAATGGCGCAGTCGGTGTGCAAAATCAATGTACAGGACAAATTAAGAAAAATCACAGTGACACTGTTCATGAGCAGAGGTCTTAAAATGGCTATGTTGAAAATTTGGTGAAAAAATTCCTAAAAATGACTGTTTTACGAGCGTGCATTGCGCAGTTCCTATGCATGCTCGTAAGTTTGCGAATTTAATATTTTCACTCCAGATTTTCAACATTGCCATTTTATTACACTTCCTTATGAACAGTATAGCTGCCATTTTTCATATGCCACCCAAAATGTGTTTTCGCACATGTAGCGCACAATGGTGCTGTTGGTGTGCGAAAGCAATGTTTACGACAGATTAAGAAAATCACAGTTACACTGTTCATGAGCAGAGGTCTTAAAATGGCTATGTTAAAAATTTGGTGACAAAAGTCCATAAAATGACTGTGTTACGAGTGAGCATTGTGCAGTTTCCACGCACCCTCGTAAGTTCATGACTTTGTAATATTTTAAGTCCAGATTTTCACGAGTGGCATTTTTCCATGCTTACTTATTTACAGTACAGCTGTCATTTTTCACAACATGGCCGAAGTGTGTTTTCACACTTTCAGCGCAGAGATGCGTGGTCGCTGTGGGAAATCATTGTTCGGGACAGATAAAGAAAACCACAGTAACACTGTTCATGATCGGAGGCACCAAAATGCCTGAGTTGACAATCTGCTGTAAAAAAATTCCCCAACCTAATTGTATTATGGGTGTGTGTTGCACAGTTTCTAAGTACGCTCGTGACTTCACCATTTTTTTAAATATTTTTACTGCAGATTTGCAACATTGCCATTTTTTACACCTCCCCATGAACAGTACAGCTGTCATTTTTTACATCCTGTTTGGAATGTTTTTGCACCTGTGGTGCTACATGCCGTAGTCGCTGTGCATAAGCAGCTTTCGGCTAACAAACTGATATTCCCGTGTTCATGAGGTGGGGTCACAAAAAAACCATGTTGAACATTTGGAGTGAAAATACCAACGAATGCCTGAGGTATTAGGGTTTCCAACCAAGGCGCCCAACCCTGTGAGAATGACAGGCATCAGGGGTGTGACTTGGGATTCTTGCCTGTAATGCTCATACCATTCCACACCCTGCAGCCAGTGAGAGGCATCGAGGTATGCCTTGGACTCTTGAGCCCCAATGTTCACCCCATTCTCCTATATCACACCCATCTCACCGTATTTCCTAATGGAATGGGATGCGCATAAGGGCCAAAGACCCAAGGAACACCGTGACGCTTGTCAGTGTCTGCAGGGTGGGGTGTGGTGAAATGGTGTGGCCGTTATGCCTGACGACCCAAAGGCACACCCCAATGCCTGTCACTCTCTGCAGGGTGGTGGTGGGGTTGGCTTCAGTTCAATATTTCGCTGCCATTCCTATTACGCAGCTCTGTAACTTCTACACTACCACTGCCAATGCCAGCAAGCAAACATTCAGCATTGACAAATGCTTGTTGTTGATAGAAAGTGTCAGTACCTTTTGAAGGCTGGGGTGCAGTTGTGTAAATAAACCAGCTATTTCTAAAACATCCTTTCAGAATGCCAAAACTCTTTTTGTGTGTTGGATTGTGGGTCTCAAACACAGTCTCAGGTCTCCCACTTAACAACCCAATATGCTATATCCCTGTCACTGAGCTGACCCTTATTCAGCTTATTTTGATCTGTGTCTCTAGATTATTTGAGTTCACCAGCCCAATCAAAATTAAATAAATTCAAGCAACTCACTTTAGAGCAAAGGTGTTCTAATCTGATTTTCATTTTGTTGTTTAGTTTCTGTATCTTTTCCAAACTACACACTGAGCCTCACAACTAGCACTAGAGATGTGTGAAGTTGACAAACGTCACTTTGTGATTTAATTTGTCAAGTTTGCCAAATTTGGGAAGTGCAATGGAATACTGGGCAAAATTGTGAAAATCCATTTTGTACACTTTTTTGCAAAATTGCACCATTTTCACATAATTTCTCACATTTCATTAACTGGGCACAATATACAGATACATTACTATGTTATCTTTTTCTGCAAAATTATTGAAATTGCACTTTTGCAGAACAAGGTTTATAAAAAAAATGAGCACTTTTAAAAGTTTATGCTCAGCATGTGGCATTATTTGTTGAAACTGCATATTTTTAAGAATTACCATTGTTAAAAATATGCAAGTTGGTAAAAAACTGTTCTATTTGGTGAAAGTTTTTGTTAGGCAAAGTGACACTTTTTCAAGCAAAGTCATGGAAATTCGCAGGTGCAAATGCAACTTCACCATTACTTTGCCTGAAAAAGTGATACTTCCCCAAGAAAACACATTGTAAAATGGTGAAGGGGCAATGTAGGCCATTTGAAAAGTTTTTGCAAAGGGGAATTTCACAGCTTTGCTGGCAAAGTAAAACTGTGCAACATCTCTACCTAACATAAAGCATTATGGTTACACAAATCCTTATGTAAGGGGCAGGAAGCTAAGGTCTTAGAAGATTAAAGGTTACATTTCTTTACAGGTATTTGCATCTGTTTTGAGACAAGTTTGAGAATGACAAACTACATACTCATGATTCAGCATGCTGGGACTCCACAGTGCAGTGCAGTAATTAACTCAGAGAGATCTCAGTTATCTGCCTTTCTACCTCCAAGTGCACTAAAGCCCCCTTATTCAGACCCAGCCATTAGCACTGCACAGCCAGTAGTGCTGTGTGGCAAATAGCACACAGCCATCCCTATACAATATTAATGCAGTTAAAGTCTCTCATAGAGTGTGCTAACTGCCTGAATATGGTGCCATGCCAGTGCAGCACATAGTGACTATGTGCAGTGCTGACACAGCCCAAAGTTGAACATGGCTCACAGGGGAGCCCACTGGAGACAGTGCTGCCCAAACAGAAGAGCATCAGTGAGCCTGTGGCCCATATTCAGCACCAGACTGCTCATGAGCCATTAGACATGCAAGGCACTAATGAGCCAATTGCGTGCCCATTATGGCCTCAATAGCATACAGCACAGCCCCTTAGCACCAATGTTTTGTTTAAGCAATAAGTCATGAGGGTGTGTGAGTTATCAGGGGATTTACTGTGGCTGGGGTGGTTTGCCCATGAGGTGCAGCCAAGAGGGTAAATCCGCACCAGCCATGGTAATTCCCGATTAACTCACATGCCCAGTGTATTCTTAGGATTATAACAAGTAATTTTGTTTTAAACAGAAAAATAGAGGAGAACAGTTTTTTACTTATTTACATTTATTGTTAGGCAGGGCATAAAATGTACTTCATTCCCCTTCATGACTTTTCTTGTGAACATTAATACAGAGAGAGAGAGAGAGCGCTCACGAGACAGAGTGATGGTAAAGCAGTGTTTCGGAGACGGAGACTCAGCGATTAGGGGAAAATACATGCTGAAGCGTGTTGTGTTTTTTTTTCTAAGTGTGGATCCACTTTCTTGGGGGGTTTCTCTTACACTGTGTGCCTTGTTGAATAGGATGTAATGGGAGTCAGAAACCACCAGTTGCCAAGTGTTTCAATATGGTGGATCTGCTGTTTGAATTTCACGGGTCGGATGATTTTTATGAGATGAGGCTGTCTGGCACCTTTTTCTGTGATTATCGGTAGATAATCAACAAAAGTAAGATGCCAGCCTGCCTATCTGATTGGTCAATGTCTGAGGTCCATGGTATAATTTGGAATAACTGAGTCCCTGGTGTCTGGTGGGTCCCCCAGCACCCAATTACACATGCTGTAGACATTCTTCCATTTCACTGGTGGCTAATGATCCCCCCACTACCTAATCACCCATGTTGTTATATTTCTTTTTTGTCCCTCACGACTAGTGGTTCCCCCCACCCCCACCCTTTGATCACTCATACTGTTATGAGTCTTTCTTTCTTTCCCTGGCGTCAAGTGCTCCTCTCATCCTGAACAGTTGCAAATCCTTCTCCTGACCTACCCACTCTGTACCCATGGTCCAACACCCCTCCTCACCATGAACACCAGTCCATACTCACAGCCTGTGATGGTGACTGGCACAGCCACCACTCACTTCCTAAGTTGGCTGCTAACTATAAGTTAGTGATTGTAAACATTGTACTCACAATTATTCACTGATAGTCAAATGGTGGTTGGCCAGAGAGGTGAGTGGAGGGCTGTGCCAGTCACCATTACCTGCTGTGATTATGGGTGAAGGGATTGCAGGGCAGTGGGTACAGAGCTGGTGGGTTGGGAGGGGGATTGTAACTTTTCAGGGAGTTGGAGGACCACTAGATTCCAGGGGAAAAGAAAGATATAACAGCATGGGTAATGAGCAGTAGAGAGACCACAAGCTGCCAGGAAATGGATGCCTCTGTACAGAATGGGTGATCGGTGGGGGAGGAGATCACTAGCCACCAGGAAAATGGAAGCACATATACAGCACTGATGATCAGAGGATGAGGGAACCACCAGTTGCCAGGGAAAATAAAGAAATATAATGGCATGGGCATTCAAGAGGATGCAGCCATTGTGCCCAAATAAGAACAGGACTTTAGCAGTAATAAACAGTGCTGCAATGGCAGCTGTTTAGTGCTGCTGAAACTATTGAATATATGGATGCACCCTCTATGCATTAAGGATCCTTCATTTGCAAAATTGCAGCAATATAGTCTGTGCAGGCATGCTATCAGGATAGTGCGGCACATAAGGGGCCTCTGAATATGATCCCCATCCCAAGTACTGGTGCTATTCACAGTTAGTTTGAGCTAACCCAGTTAGTGCCACTCTAATCATTTGAATATGGGAGGCTGAATGCCTTATTTCCATTTTACTGTTTAGCCAAGAATCAGGAGTAAAAAACATACATGGGTGGCATACAGCCCAGTAGTCCTCAAGTCTGTACCAGTGTGGGCTACAAAACATTCCTCATTAGGGTACTGGTGGTGTACTGGGGACCTGTGGATTTCCTTCTATGGGCTTTTAGTATTCTTAATGCTTTATGAGCTAAATAAAATAATATGGAAGCACTTTTGCCCTTTGGTGAGTTTGAACTGAATACATTTGTATCAGGCTAGTAAGCCTGCAGAACTGAGTGTCAATTTTTTGTCCCGTAAGTGTACACATCATTTGTTGTGTTTTTACATAAAAAAGCCCTATTGCAGTAGATTAGCCCAGTGGTATGGTGGGCCAAGGCAGAAGGCCTCAACACCAGCCAAGCCATCGATCCCAGTTTGGGAATGAACTGGGGTCACTCAGAGGTTGGCTGGAGGAAGAAGGACTGAGCATCCTTGGGGAGGGTGAACAGCATGTACCTCTGCTTCACCACCACCTAGTGGAACCTGGGTGTTAGGACAGCAGTCACCGAACTAGTTGGCCAGGTACAGATATGGAAGCATCACTGCACCTTCACACAGTCCATGCATGTCACTGAATGTATGCTGGTCTGGAGGAAGTTGTAAATGGGTAAACAGCTTGGATGGTGGAAAATGGCAGAACCCCAGATTGCTCCACACCACCCACCATAAACACCTACCCACCCACCCATGGTGCTTCAAGAGGTACGAGGGTAAGTCCTGGCTATGGTGGGTGATGGGGCTGGTGACTGCCACTGGAAAGAGAGATCATCTGAGCGAGATGCAGATACACAGATAACAGAAAACAAAATCCCATTGCATTAAATGCAGTAAGCTTTCCATCAGTTAAAGTCAGAGATAGTTAATCAATCTATACATAGATACATAGATACATAGACAGTGTCGGCAGATAAGGGCCTATGGCCTACCCAGTCTGCCCATTTGAGCTTGTAAGTTCAGTTTATGTTTTCCTAGAAGTCTGTTGCCCCTTACCCCTGACCTCCAGAATTCCTTTATGTCTATCCCATGCATTCTTAAATCCTGTGATTGTTTCAGCCCCCACCACTTCCTCTGGCAGGGTGTTCCACTTGTCCACCACCCGTTCTGTGAAGAAATTCTTCCTCATGTTTCCTCTGAATCATCCTCCCTCCAACTTCATCCCATGCCCTCTAGTCCTGGAACATCTTTTTCACTTAAAAATAATGTATTCCTGCTCCCTGTTCCTCCCTGTAAGATACTTGTATGTCTCTATCATATCCCCTCTCTCCCTCCTCTCCTCCAGGGAGTACATGTTCAGTTCCTTCAACCTGTCTTCATAGGACTTGTGATGCAATCCATGCACCATCTTTGTTGCCCTCCTCTGAATCTTCTCTACCCTGTCTATGTCCTTACGTAGGTATGGTCTCAGAACTGTACACTGTACTCAGGTGGAGCCTCACTAGTGTCTTGTATGGCAGAATTGATGACCTCCCTTTTCGTGCTGGTGATGCCCCTGCCTATACATCCCAGCATCCTATTTGCTTTACCTGCTGCCTTGTCACACTGTTTCCCTACCTTGAGGTCATCAGAGATGATAACCCCAAGATCCCTTTCCTGCTTGGTGCATGCTATATCCTCACCTCCCAACTGATATATTGTGCCAGGGTTTTTGTGCCCCATATGCATTATCTTGCACTTCCTTGCATTGAATTTCAACTGCCAAACCCCTGACCATTCTTCAAGTTTCTGCAGGTCCCTTCTCATTCAGTCTACACCCTCTGGTGTGTCTACTCTGTTACAAAGCTTTGTGTCATCAGTGAACAGTGAAATTCTGCCTTCTAGGTCCTGCGCAATGTCACTGATGAAGCTGAATCTGTAAACATTTAGGAATTATAAGCTAAACAATATGAAATGTTTGAAGTTTTGAAAACACTTTAATGATACTCCGCTGTTGATTTTAGAAATTGTTTTAGCTAGCTAAAGGTAAAGGAAAGCAGGTGATACTATACTTGGGCTGTATCATCCCATGGCCACATTTTTCCCCTCCAATTTAGGCTTCAGTAATTCTTGCTAAAGTTAACAGAATTTGTAATATTGAATTTGTATGGACATGAACACAGAGATTTGTGCATAAGTTTGTCATTCTTGATGCAAATCAGTAAACTGGGAAAAGCCCTTGGTGGTTGGATAAAAAAAAAAATTTCTTTTAAATATAGCAAATTAAATTTTAAAGTACAGTATGTTACACAGTGCATGCTATCTCAATATATGTAATTTTCTATGTACTATGTTTAGTTCATAACTATGTCTATAAACTGCAGTTGTAAGTCTTTAATACCTTTAGGATGACTAGGGACCCACATGAAGTTCCATGCTTGCAAGATGAGTAAAAATGTGCAAGACACAACTTTGTATTGTTTACATCATTTTCAAGGCTTTGAACATTCAGCCCTTGATAGACATTGTCATCGATAAGTAATATGTAATCCCAAGAGGTTTCTTGTTACTGTACCTTCACATTGAAAAATGACCCTTTATAGAATCCTAAAACTGTTTACTTCGGTTGTAAATGAGTCACATTATAAACTCATGCCTCTACCATACTATGGACGCTGTTAAAATATAAACACTTTCTACTATCATATGTCCAAGTCCAGAAGCTCAAACAATAATTAATCATGAATAAGCAGCAGAAGGTGCAAGTTTGTAATATAGCTAGTAACGGTGGATAAAAACAGAGATAGAGAATGACATTTTAAAATACAAATTTGGCACAAACCTTTCTAATAATGGCCATGGCTCTCTTAAGTTGAGGTTTCAATGGATCAGAATTCAATCTTTTCCAATGCAAATGACTGAAGGTCTAGATATTCCTGGTAGCTCCACCTACTGCAGAAAGAAGGCAGAATCTTATACTGTACACTTCAAAACATGATATAAAACATCAGAATCTCACAAACTGTAAACATTGTAAAGCCTCTTGTACTTATCCCTACCACTCAAAGTACAGTTTCCTACAAGCATGAAACAAATACTTGGGAATGTCTTTCATACCCCAAATGCTCTATATTGCATGCAAGATGTTGACAACTGCATTTCTATTATTTGTTTCTTTAACTTGAGCACTTTTATTTATTTATGCTGAATTTTTCAATGTGAAAATTATTGATGAGGATAGGGGCAGGGGCCAGGATGTGATTAAAATCCACATTTTCTTTGTACAGAGGAAATGGTTTTAGCTGTTGTTTCAAAACATTCCATCAATATGTTGTTTTGTCAGACCTTGCCCATGCTTGTGAAGAAGCTTGTTTATGGCTGGTGTCAATATGACAAGAGATGTCAATGAGACTGAGTGTCCAACCAGACACCTCACTTTTTACTGTACATGTACTAGTAGAAGTAAAAGTAGTAGTACTGTAGTAGTAGTAATAGTAGTAGTATGAATTTATTTGTTTAGCTAATATGGCTCATAGAGCGGTTGTAGGAGGAAGTGTGGGTGGAAGAGGTTGTAGTAGAGAGGTGGAGGAGGAAGTAGGCATAGGGAGAGAAAGAAATAGTTGAAAGAGGTAGCCACCTTGGGAGGGATGGAGACAGTAAAACATCAAGTGAGAGAATGGGTATAGGAGACTGGATGGAAGGACAAATGAGGACATCCAACAACCTTCCAGAAAATTGTTTTGGGAGCTAATATTATGCCAGAAGTTGAAGATGAATAAAGGAATATTGGGGACTGGAAGAAAAAGCTAAAGCCAATGACCAGATAGGGTCACTGGCCACTACATCAGGTAGCATAAACGGGCAGACTGGATGGGCCCTGGCAGCCCTTATCTGCTGACAGTATCTGTGTATCTATGAAACACTCAGACTGCATCTGTGTGAAGGCATTTGTATAAGTGTTATGGAGTCATTTATACCTCCAATGTTCAGTTTGTAAACACATCATTTTTAAGCTAGTGAAAGGTAGGACTTGGCCCTATGGTGCTGCATACAGTATTTTGTTCACCTTGATGAATATGGCTACAGACAGAAACATAGAATTTGTCTGCAGAAATGGACCGCTTGGCCCTCCCAGTTTACCAAGACTTTGACACTAATGACACTGATAATTGCCATTATGAGTCCCTTACAATTAAAGCAACATAAGCTATTTTTGTGAAGGATTGTCAATATTCTCACTCAGACTGAATGTTTTCTGTTTTAATCATATTGGAGTCAATCTGTATTGCAAAGGAGAATAAGAGCAGTTTTCTACTATGAGCACTGCAATGCCTGACTAACATGTTTTTTTTTTCTGTAAGATAGAGAATCATGACTGATGTTGATGTTTTGTTTTAAATGCACTATGTACATTTATTCAAGGTTTTTTTCAAGAAAGGTTTATTTGTTTGGCAGAAAGCCATTACAACACAGACAAACATAACCTTCATGTACAATTGATATTACTTAAAGCAATAGCTTAAATTGGACATACTTGAAAGTTCATAAAACAGTAAACATTCAGCCTGATACATTACTATATCTTAGTTTAAAATATTCATTTAATTTCAACTGTGCAAAAGCTATGGCTCCATTGTGCTCAGGCATGTAGTCAGGCTCCATTAGCACAGGAGTCCATAACATCTGAGACTGGGGGGACTCCATTCATAAACTGGAATCCATGTTCAAAAGGCTGTCTAATTATAACCAAAACTGACTCAAGAAAGGAGATATAACATTCAGATTCCATCTTTATAGACTTAGTTAGGTGTTAAAAAGTAAAAGTTAAAATATTTATAGCCAATATAATGGGCCCTTGAAACAGGAAAGCATGTTCAGGATCCAATGGGTGCAGTATGCCCTCAGTCAAGAGATATCTCATTTGGGTACTCCTTGTGGGATTCCCTCACTCTCAATAGATAAAATCGCTCTTTGTGCCAGGTCACCAGTCTGGCATCAACATGTGGAACCATGTCACACCCTTCAGTTCATTAGGATGGACTTCTACTATGCTGATACAGGAATAGGAGGCTGGGTACATGTAACGCTATGGTTGCACAGAGACATATACAGTGTTGTTCTATCTGAAAGGAGGGATAAAAGAACAGGGTCCAATTCACCAAGCAGTCCTAACATGACTTATGGGTATTGTTCTACTATCTTCATCAAAGTATAGAGTTTATGTAGTGGCCATCTCACATGGCCGCACAGCATGTGGGTGTACCCCCCAAGACACTGGGATGACAGCAGAAGTGATACAGTTGCTGAAACATGATGATGAATGCCTCCTGTGGTATTGTTTTACAGAGTTGTATGCTCTTTCTGTTACCTTATGGTGTGTTTCTGATTGGTTGTGTTGCCTTGTACCATCCTACGCTTGTATGTGTCTTGTGTGTGTGTGTGTGTGTGGGTGTGGGGAGGGGTGGAGGTGGAGTTAGGATTGAAAACCCTAATGCCAAATGTCCTCACTTTCGTTGCCGTGGAAAAACCCTAACTGTTGCATTAATGGAGTTTTTTGCAATGTATTTCCTTACTTTTTGAGAAAGACATGCAAAACCTTTAAACCTTTTTTTTGTCTGTGCCAGCAAGCAAAAGTGTTCCATCATAAAAATTCATATGTGGTAAACAGTTAAACTGCTTTTTTGAGATTATTATTACAACTCACAGCTGACTGCCACTTGGCTTCATCCCCGGCCCCCACTCCCCAACCCACTGCAATGACTCTCTTTAGAAACAAACATGTGTACCGCTGTTCTCAACAGACTCTTGTTTACCTCTGTTTGCTGAAGTGATACGATCACATTTCCATGACCTTCAAAGTATGTCACAACCCCAGCTATGAATGCATACATTCCTAAATACACTACTGCTTTGATGTATACATTGCCTACATGATGCATATTGCCAGAATTTCAAAAAGAAATAATATACAAGACACAGAGGATACGTTTAAAAAAAATGATTTAAGAAAATCCAATGTATATGTTGCTGAATTGGGTGGTTGTTCCTGGGATGGGCAAAAAAACAGTTCTGTTACACACTATATAAAAAAAATGGTTGTAATTGTGGTCTTTGATTCTGTTCACCATCAACACACAACACATACATTCCATTTACATCTTTTTTTTTTATTAAAGACAACTAAAGAATATTATTAGCAGTATAATTACACCAGTAAGTTAGCTGTAATGTTAAACAAGGTATTACATCATTTACTATATTGAAGTCTAATTATATTTCCAAAGGTTACAGAAATACTATGGCTAATTTTTAATAGATATGAAATACATTGTCTTGCCATTGACTTAATTACAATATAACATTAACATTACAGATATATTGTTTTAGATTCAATATTAGTGTTTAGCTATATAGTTTATGACTATTTTTTGTAGTTAAATAAGTATTGTCAGTAATGGTAAGACATTTTGTTTTGTTATATTGCAGTCCTATAAGTCAAAATATGTTTCTAACTTTTCCTGAAAACAATATTAATCTATATTTATGTATATATTTTTTTAGAAATAAGTTCACTATTCCTATTTACCATAACAGTAGTTTACAGTGTGAAATATATTTTATGTTACTCAAAATTTGAAAAGGACATGCCTTTGAAACCACAGCTAACTAAAATTTGCGGCATCATGGAATACATATCAATAAGTGTGGCCCACTGCATCAACACATTCATAACAAAGATTGCAGTAACCTTCTCTACTTTTAAAAGTACTATGCAGATATTGTTATCAATGTTTTATTCAGTACATATACTAAGTACGCAAATAGCATAGTGCAGAGAAATTATTGTACCACAGATTACTTATATAAATCAGTGTACTGTAACTACTGTATATCAGACACTGCATAAAGTGTATGTTGTAAATTAGCAAGTTCTTATCCTATTCAAAATGTAGTGTCCATGTAACCTTGTGACAGCACACAGGATATACAGAAAATATAGCTGGGGTTTCAAAATCGCATCATGCAGAATTTAAGAAATATTACTTGAAGTTGGAAATTCCTCATCCGACCCCTCAAATAAAGGCAATCCTATAAAAGAGCAGGAACATACCAATAGTTTGCATTGTGGTATAGATATGCACAACTGAAAATCTGTAAAACACAAAAGCAGTAATTGTGAAAATCTACATATAGATACATATATGCATCTGTATACACCTATGCATATATACATTTGTGCATATGTATATATACATACATATTTACAGCATCAATATGCTGGACACCACTTAATGTAGTGCAATGTCATTAAATGCCATAGATAATTCCATAACACAATATTCATACAAAACATACACAATAACCATTTTTTTAAAGAAACAAAATAAGAATGAAAGCAGCATCAGTATGCTACCACTCAATTCAGTTTCAGAAATATATACATATTTACAACACTGAGTCACATTTTGGTGGTTTGTGCAGTCATGTCAAATAAATCAATGATATTTCCATTTGAAGATGATATCATGCAGCCATCAATGATGGTAGGATTGCATATTAGTATGAACCCATGACATTATCAAAGACAAAGCCATAGAGTCATTAAGAATCATATAACTACATGTGCCAAGACATAACTTACTTCCTGACATATAAGTGCTATCCAGCTCCCTCAAGTCTGCTTGGATTGTGCTGATGTCAGTCTAGTAAGTAAAACCATCAAGGTCAATCATGTAGCATATAACAGGAAAAGGCAGAATAGTTTAACCTGCTACCAAGTCGCAAATGTATTTGCTATGAACAGATATCAGTTTGTCATGTCACTCAATAACAGCTAAGATATGCAAAGAGAGTCTTACACGGTTCATTACTCCTTTGAATGTAACAGTGCAATTGAGCCAAACTGTTAAATACAGTATCACAATGGGAATTCATATCAGCAGGTGTCACAGTGATACATAAACAGCAAAACATACTTAATGAGTTGCAGTCACGTTGTTTGTATGATGATTGATAAGAAGCAGTCACAAAAAAAATTCTGAAACACATATCAGTCTTAAAGAGCAGCTTCTTACTTAAAGAATAGCTGCCAGCCTGAGCGTTGTCATTAACTTACCTGTCTCTGAGTCTCCATGTGAAAAGTGGAGAAATTCGACCTTGCAAAAAAGAAGTCATAATCCTTATACATTTGTATTTTCCCTTACCAGTGACAAAAGGACCAATATCCCACTTCACAAAGCATGACCCTATGCCAGCCCATGCATCTCTGTTTTTTTTTGATGTGACAAAACAAAGGCTGTGTGAGCGTGCCCCATTCACTACTATGGGGATGGAATTTTGACATGTTTTTATACCCTTTTCTGTTCTGATTTTAATAAATCAAAGCACTTGTTCGACTAATAGGGTCCCTATTAGTAAACCAATTGTTTTGATTTATAAAAATCTCAACAGCAAAGGATATAAAAACATGTTAAAATATTGCCACACACTACTGATTCTGGCACAGTCATTCAGCCTTCATTTTCTGACATCACAAAACAGAGTTGCGTTGGCCAGCATGGTTTGCGAACTGGGATGTCAGTCCTTTCATAAGCACTAAGGGAAATCACAAATATCCGAGTATTATTACTTTTTCTGTGAGGATTGATTTCTGCCACATTTCACGTGGAGACTGAGAGATAGATCATTTATCAACCAAGGTCAAGCTGGCACCTACTAGGGAGGTGATCTTTAAAGACAAATATATGTAATGAATCAGCATCTTTCAACTACATGTGCAAAGATATTACTTGCTGTCAAATGAGCACTGTCCAGCACACTCAAGTCTGCTTTGACTGTACTCATGGCAGTCATGTTAGCAAGTACATCAAAGTCACATATGTAGAACATAACAATAAAAGGTATACCAGCTTTAACTGTTAGTAGTTTGCAAAATGAATTTGCTATGTACATAAATGAGTGTGAAATCTGTCTCAGTTACAGACCATGCAAACAACAAAATGTGCATAGTCTTTTTGTGGTCATCTGACACTACCATAATCAATCCCAACAAATGTGACATACTTTCTAGCAAATGGAACAAAGTCTGTCAAAGTTTAACAGCACTACTTGCAGGTAACAACAGACTCAATGATCAAAATATATTGTGGGCTCATAATAGAAAAGAATCAGCACAAAAGTAGTACATTGTTCTAAATGTGTTTAATGATTAAACACATAGTATTCGCTTCACACTATGTTTGGTAAAGAAGAGTTGTAATATATATGATATAAACCAATGTGTAGCACATGGTAGCATTCAGTACGTCTGTCTTAAAAAAATCATTCTTCAATACGTTGTGCATTATCTGTGTAATGGAGAATGATTATGTATGCATCTTTCAGATTGCTTGGTACTCATTCTCTCATAGTGCACACTGTATCATTACACTCTATCCATCCACTTCTAAATCTACACCATGTGACATAATGTACTAACTGAATAGAAGGTCCATGATGGAAAATGATGGCATGTGTGTCAAACTGAGTGCCTGAGAACACAGTTCTTCCAGCAATTAAATCAGTAATAGGTGTGGTAACTTTCATGCCTAGAGAGTTGAATCACTGAAGGACAATTATTATGTATGAGCTGAAGTAAGTCACTCTCAAAGAACAGACAGTACTTCACCAACATCTGTGACACTGCCAGCCAGTGGCAGCATTCCTAAACAGTCTATGCAACTTAACAGATGTTTCTTCAGAAACGTAGACAGATACCCATAGCATGTCATTAGTTATCTGAGACTCTATTTGTCCACATGACAAACAAGTGTACTTGACACATAATGAACTGTGAAATACTGCCTAAGTTGAATTCCATCATCTGCCAAGCTATTCTTCTCACCCATTATAAATTCAGTCACATCTTGTTGGGCATTATTAGCAAACATCCTTAGTCCAACATAGTTGGACACAGTATGCTACAGAGAGTCAAACTCTGTAAGCTATGTGCTTGTTCTTGACTGCCTTTTACAACTCTTTTCAGTGCATCAGAAAGAGTTGTTGACTTCACAGCAGTCAAAATGGAAATAAACTCTGGCATATGCAGAAGAGTTTGCATTGCAGCATTGGTGTAGCAGTTTACTCCAGTGCTATTGTCAAAGATCAATAGCCTCTCAAGACCAATGCATTTTTTTTGCAGGTGGTCACCTGACTTGATCAGCAAGCGACTGATTACCACACACAGCAGATGGTGAAGAAATTGAATTTTACTCTGTTTCCTTTTCAACTTATGTGTTGTCTCCATTGGTACATCTCACATGGGCATGTATCTAGAAAATGAACCAGAGTTGCGGTTTGTTGGTACAATGTCGTAGCGGTTGTATTCCACAATACATTTTACATCAGCACACACTTATTCTCTGCAATGCTTAGTATAGCACACCAGAAAGAGATCGGACTCATGACAAAGCAACTTATGCCATGCCATCCTTGAAGATTCCCTTTCCAGTGTCAACAACTGCACTATCAAGGCTAAGTTCTTGTGATTTGTGAATGAGCACAGCATAAGCAAGACACAGCAGAAACTGCTTATGCATCACATAGCTATCCTTCACAATCTGAAATTTCACAGTGGTTCTGTCAATAGGAAAAGGCTGTCATGATTGTCAAATTTGATCATAACAAATTCAACAAATGTGTTCTTTGCATTGTACTGAAAGCCAACAATGTAGCCCACTCCATGATCAAGGTCAAGATGAAAGCCAACAAGGTAGCCCAATCCATGATCAACGTCAAGATTTCTTTGCAGCATAACACATGCATTCTTGCATAGAGTTAATACAGCTTCAAGCTAGCAGTACATGACACATCAGTTGTGAGTTCTTTTATCGTTCAACCATTTTGTTACCATTGTACATGTTTGACTAACACAATCGTATCAAATGATGTAAGCGTAACAATAGGTTGCTATTCTCTTTGTAGGATGATCTGGTTGAACTCAGCACATTGTTTTAGTCTTGGCAACAAACAGACAATGCATTGCCCACTGCTCTGTACCTGTGCAAATAGCTTGCATGCTTCCTGCATAGATGCCTCTTTTGTGCTGTTAACACGTTGTTTTCTAGATGAGAGGCTGATAAGTTACCAGTTCGAGCTTCATCAAGATATATCATCCATTGCACTGTTGCACTGTGGATAGTAGTTATCTATTAAGTTGCTCTTCAGTATATTTGTGGATGTTGGTCTGGTTGTAGCAGGTCTTCAATCTCATCATGACTTTTAAGGATATAACATCTCTTCTATTTAAAGTTCACATTCAAATAGCGGATGGACTCAGGTACCTGTAAGATGGTCACTAACCTCATATGCTCCACACTCATGGTGTGATAGAGTTTGCAATCCAAGTGACCACAGTCTAGAATAGATAGACCTGTTGCAATTGGACATGCCTTCCCAGAGTTCTTGCAAGCAAGTCTGCTCATGCTCAGTGATACATGAAGTAACATTTCTCACCAGAGCCACTGAATTGTTAGCAACATACTGAATGTCAATGTTGGCCTGCCACATCAACAACAGAGAAGGGCTATAGTCATTGATGTAGACTTCTGACTCCCTGAGAGGCAGCTCATATACCCATTTAGTGGACTTGGCCTTGAGATAGAAAACATAGAAAACATAGAATCTGATGGCAGATAAGGACTGCTTGGCCAACCCAGTCTGCCCTTTTCCCTGCCTAATGGATAAGCTGCAGATCCTAGTTAATCAGCAGCCTACTTCTTTCTACCCCCACCCCCTAGAATTGCATTATGGCTGTCCCATACATGTTTGAATTTAACCACTGTTTTTGACTCCACAACCTCCTCCGGAAGACCGTTCCATGCATCCACAGCCCTCTCTGTGAAAAAATACTTCCTTACATTACCTCTGAGCCATCCCCATTTTCAAATTGTGCCCCCTTGTTCTTGCACACCTCTTTTTTTGAAATATGCTACCCTCTTGGACTTTGTTGATTCCTTGAGGTACTTTGAAAGTTTCTATCATGTCCCCTTCTCCCTCCTTTCCTCGAGGCTATACATATTAAGCTCCTTTAGTCTCTCTTCATATGTCTTCTGGTGCAGACCCTGCACCATTTTAGTTGCCCTCCTCTGGACAGCTTCCATCTTGTCTATGTCCTTGCAAAGATTGGATCTCCAGAACTGCACACAGTACTCCAGATGGGGTCTCACCAGCTGTCTGTACAGAGGGATAACAACTTCCTGTTTTCTACTGGTGATGCCTCTCCCTGTGCATCCCAGTATCCCCCCAGCCCTCCTTACTGCCCTCACATTGCTTGCCCACCTTTAAGTCATCTGATATGACTACCCCCAGGTCCCTTTCCATTTTTGTTGTTGTTAGTATCTCATCCCCCATTGTGTACTCTTCCCCTGGGTTTTTGTTTCCCAGGTGCATTACCTTGCACTTCTTAGCATTAAATCTAAGCTGCCATATATTTGACCATTCCTCTAACCTTGCCAAGTCCCCTCTCATCCTTTCCACCCCACCTTGTGCATCAACTCTGTTGCAGATCTATGTGTCATATGCTAAGAGACATACTTTTCCTTCCAGTCCCTCTGCAATGTCGCTTATAAAGACATTGAAGAGGACCAGTCCTAATACTGAACCCTGCAGCACCCCACTAGTAACCCCCCTTTCTTCAGAGTGGACTCCATTTACTATTACCCTCTGTGTCCTATTCTCCAGCCAATTCTTTACCCAGGCTATCATCTTGGGACCCACTCCCAGGCTGGCTAACTTGTATATTAATCTTTTGTGTGGGACTGAGTCAAATGCCTTGCTAAAGTCTGGGTAGCCATGTCCACAGCCCTCCCTGATCTACTACTTTGGTCACCCAGTCAAAGAAATCTATTAGATTTGTCTGACATGACCTTCCTACTGTGAATCCATGCTGCCTTGGGTCCTGTGCCTCTCTGGCCTCTAGGTACTCGACAGTTCTTTCCTTCAGATGATGCTGCATAGCAGATAACACATCATTCAGAGAAGCACTCATACAGACTTGTCTTGAAAATCCAAAATTGGCACCTTGTGTACTAGTTCCCTCTGTTTTTCACCTTTCTATGACAGTACTTGCTGCACAAGTGTCACTGAAATTTCTGTACCAATTTCCAGAGAGTTGGACTGTCACACTTCTCAGGAATCTGGCATGTTACACACCTCATGATGAAGTTGAGAATATCTCATCCATGATACTCTCAGCATTGGAAATAACCAAGATATTTTGAGCTTTGCCATATGCATCCAATGTCAAAATCACAATAGTGCTGTAAACATTGTGTCTCCTCCCAGAAAATTATTCAGAATGTTCAGAGTGCATCCATTTGCCTTCAAACACAGCACAAAGATTCTATTTGTTTATGTGTTAAAACACAATGAGTCTATTCTTCATATCTTCTATTTTTGCACTCAGTATATCAATTGCTGACATCACTGCAGTCCACAGTTGAGAGTGTATATTAATAGCCATATTCACAAAGCGCCTTGCTCTTTAATATAGTTTCATCCGTGAAACTTTGTTTTTACTTTCTTCCTTTATGCTTGACAACTGCTGAGATGATGTGTTCAATCTTAGCAGCATGTACCATCTTTTTAAAGAATTGTGCTCTATTATGCAACCTAGTATAGTTATCACTAACACCACTTTTTTGTCTCTAACAGACCTATCACAAACTGATGCATGAGTACACAATGCATGTGTTTTCTGTTTGATTTTTTATTGCTATACTTCAATAGCAGTTTACCATGATGTACACATTTCTTTAGATATATATGCTTTTTGAAGCTATGACATAACAGGAAGAACACTGAGTAGTTTTGTGTTGCTGAGACATGCCAGTTTTCTCATAGGGACATGACAGCTTCACCAATGTACGCTCCTGCTTCAAAAGTGCCTGCAGGTTATGGACAACAGTCATTGTTCTTAGTCTTCTTGAACTATTCGCTTCCCTTTTAAAATGCAGGCCTAAAAAAGTTAGATTAAATCAAATATTTCATACAGAAGTGATTAAACAATGCACCAGCCATTGTAAATAATTAGACCAAATCATTAGACACAAATTTGTCAAGTAATATAGAGCACAGTAACATGCCAGCCAATTGTGCTACATGTATTTTTTGTTTGTGTTTTCATAATTACAGTCTGGTTTAAAAGCAAGAAAATATAGCTTGATCCAAAACAGGAATGCAACAGAAAATCTATTTACAAACTGTAATTTTCCACCGCTACACAAAGATGTTAAAAAAACTGTAGGGCAGGATATAGAAAAGGGATGTGCTCAACGTATTGAGATGAGAAAGCACATCCCCAGCTTGCACGTTGACGTGATTCTGGTAAGGGGCACAATGCATTGGCACATTCCTGATGTACCAACACATCAGAGATGCACCACATACTGCCCATAATGATATGCGGCACAGGGTACAGTACACACTGCATGCCCATTGGTCTGCAGGGAGCACCATTAGGCTTGCAGGTGTACAGTAGCTGTCATTCACATACAGCTCTGATGGCAGACAGCCATGGCAGCCTGCAGGTCCATTGAGCTGTCCACCAACATTACGACCATGTTAGGATGGGGGGAGCAGCGTGGGGTGGTCGTGTTTGACTGGGTGTTGGGGGGTTGTAGGGGGCTCCTCTGGACCACCTGCAAGTCATCAGGAGTTGTGGCACTGTTGCGATCAGGTTACAGCAGGGAGGGGAGTTTGTGTCATTCTATCTTTACTGCCACAGTGAGTGGCATAATATTGATGTTCTGAACAGGAGGGTGAATTCATTTATTCCAGTGTTACTGCCACAGTAAGCAGCATACTAACAGTCAGCAAGACAGGTAGGAGGTCCTTCATGTAGAATGGGACATCTGCCACAGTGAGCAGCATGGTAGTGGTGATTTTGGCAGGGAGTATTGGCAGGGGGAAAAACGGCTCACCAGGACTACTTTGTGGGTGGACACACAAAAGGTGATCAGACTGGGACCTGGGAAGGGGGCTACAATCTGCTTCACTGTGGCTATCTATGTAGCCTACAGCACTAGCAGGGTGTCATGTGCATGCTGGCAAGCACATCCTGTGAGATGCATACAAATGGGGCCAAAATGACATACAAATGCCCCATTGCACCTTGCATGCCTAATGTCCCTGATTTTTGTGTTGGTGCCTGTGAATGACACTTTTTGCCACAACCCATCTTCAGATGCACTGTCCCATTGGTTTCCCTGCCCGAGCAAGGGGATGCACCACTGTTACTCAACCTTCACAACATTGTGGTATTCACAGAGTTTATGTGCTAGAAGCATCCCCCAGTGCGTCTTAAATAAAGCCACAGTTGTTGCTCAGCACATCTTGCTTGTGCTGGGGCATCCAAGATGTGCTGAGCACTACAGTTTTATCAATTCTGCTGTAGCTATGACTTTTCTGGATCCCTCAAATGCTTGTGTGCTAAACATCTGCATCTATGGCGGGCATCTTACTGTGCTTCAGTCTCTCTTTTTTTCATTCATAAATAAAGCGAGCATCTTTAATTTTTGACAAACAATAACTTTAACATATTAACAAAATTATTAAGTGCCAAGAAAAAAACTGAAAATGCTCCCACCACACAAAACCGCTCTGTAACAACACTGTTCTGTGACCTTTCAAAGGTAGATGTGTCACAGAACATGTATCATAGTCATATTATTTATTTTATTTGTTTCATGACTCGGATTTACAACCTTTGAGTCACAGACTCATTTACAAAGGCACCTCATAACAGGGAGGGTAGGCAACAGTAGCTGGTGTGGTACAACATTGGGAAACAATACAGGTGAGATACAGTAAAAGAATACACAGAGCAATTCCAATAATACATAGAAGTACAGATGGCGTACAAAATAGTTACAGTTTGATGTAGCATTTAAACAAATAGATACAAATAACAAGATATGCTCTAGCATGTCTAGGGAGCAAAAATAACTGGGGTGGGGTGGGGGTGAGGGACCAGGGTTGCTGGGAGGAGGAGGAGGTGGAGGCAGTCTGAAAGTACATTGTCTGATAACTGGGGTGGGGTGGGGATGATGGATCATGGTTGCTGGGAGGGGGGAAGCAGTCCGAAAGGACATTGTCTGATTGCACAGGGCCAGAAGAGTTTAGGCTAAGTGGCAGTTAGGGGCACTTATAGCTCTGTGTGTCAGTGAGGTGGTTTCGGAGGGTGATTTTGAAAAGGCCAATTTTTGTAATACTTGTGATATGTGGGGGGGTGGGAGTTGAACCAGGAGGAGGCTCTGTATTGGAAAGAACTTTGGGTGAGAGAGGTCCTGGTTCTTGGGACCTGGAAGGCGGCCTTGGCTGCACTTTGGATGGTGACCAAGTAGGAAGCCAGTTTTAAGGACGTAGTAACCCCAGGAGAGGAGAGCCCAAGTAGAGATTTTTTTGGCCACTATACAGGTGTGATAGCACAGGTGCTCATTGAAGGAGAGCAGGTTACAGGAGGAGAAGAGCTGGCATATGTGTGTTCTTCTGGGGGCACCAGTCAGGAGCTTGAAGGCCTTGTTTATAGTGGTCTGAATTTTGATGAGGGCAGTGGAGTCAGCCACGGCATAGATAGGAAGCCCGTAGTCAATTAAGGACAGGATGGAGGAGGTGATAGCCAGCCGGAGGGCATTCTGAGGGAGACAGTCCATGTGGCAGTAGAGAAGTCCAATCCAGGTGTTTACCACAGTGGACAGGGTTTTTAGGTGGGAGTGGAAAGTGAATGCTGTGTTGAAGGTGATGCCCAGGTATTTGTTTGCAGTTACCTGTTCAATTGGGTGTAGGGTGCTAGGGAGGAGGAGGAGGGGGCATTTCTTGCATTACTCTGCCAGTGGGCAAAGAGTGTAGATTTTGTCTTTTTGAGGTTCAGGACCAGACGGTGATCGAGGAACCATTTTCCAGCTTGGCTGAATATGAGCTGCAGGGAGTCCTGAAAGATGATGGGGTCAGGGTGGGAGGTGATAGGAACTGTGTCATTGACATATAAGAGCATTTTACCTGAGCAGGAGCTGGGAAGATTGTTAAGAAAGAGACTGAACAGAGTAGGGCCCAGGATGGATCCCTGGGGGACACCAGAGCAGACAGGTAGCACAGTTGATAGGGTACCATTGAATTTTGTATTTATTTGTATTTAGTTATTTATTTTATTTAGTTTTTGTTGACCAGGTAAGTGCACTAGACAAATCTTGCCTATTTTCAGGCACAACCCAGGGGAGGGGGATACGGATGAATGCCAACTGACCTTGAACCAGATTAAGCTGTTGGTGGTATTTTTTTCAGTGAAATTTGACCCATTGGGATCTGCCATGGAGGTAACTGGAGAGCCAGGCAAGGGGGCCAGATGAGAAACCCAGTTGGCAGAGGAAGTTGAGCAGGAGGTGGTGACACACAGTGTAAAAGGCCTTTGATAGATCAATGAACACTGCCCCAGCAATGTCGCCAGAGTCAAGTGCACAGTGTATGTGCTTTGAGAACTCTAGCAGAGCCAATGTGGTGCTATGTTTAGGGTGGAAGCCGTGCTGCTCTGGACAGAGGATGTTGAATTTGGTAAGGTATTCCATGAGTTGGGTGGAGACCATTTTTTCCAGGACTTTGTAGAGTGGGGAAGGATGGAGATCAGCCTGTAGTTATTAGGAGATATACAATCTCCATTCTTATGGATTGGAGTGATTTCAGCTGATTTCCATGCGCTTGGGAATTGACCAAGGCAAAGAGATTGGTTTAACAGGTCAGTGAGGGGGGTAAGCATGACATCTAGAGTTAGCCAGAGAATCTTAGAGTCAATGGGGTCACAGCTGGGGTTGTGGCTGGAGAGGGCTTTTTGCAGGAGCAGTTTGGCCTCATGGGGGAATATAGCGCGGAGGAAGAATGGAGGGCGATTTTGGGTGGGGAGTTTGTGGCAGTGATAGAGTCAAAGAAGTGGGCAGGAAGGACTGAGCTGAGGTCAGAGAAAATGGTGTTGAGACAGTCAGCAATATGTAGGGGGTCAGTGGTGATAGTGCCATTTACAGATATCTGAAATGAGGGGGGGAGTGGGTTTTCCCATTGAGCTCCTTAATATTGTCCCAGAAAGCATGTACGGAGCCCCAGGAGGATGAGGCTAGAGAAGTTTGGTAGTGTTTGGCCTTTGCTTGCCATATGGCCCAGGTGCATTGATTATGGGCAGTATTAGTGGCCTGCCTGTCTGCTGTGATGTGATATAGATTGTCTCACTGCCTCAGTTGTTGAATTAGGGAGGGGGAGATCCGAGGGGCATTTTTTCTTTTGTGGAGAGTGCTGGTAAAGGGGAAAAAGAGGTCACAGGCCTTGGAGAAGGCAGTGGTGAGGTAGGCTAGTGCAGTGTCAGTGTTGGCCAAGAGTAAGATCAGGGACCAGTCTTGTTGGGCTAGATGCTGTTTTAGTTTATTGAGGCCCCTTGGGTGAAAGCCGCAGTGGGTGTGGCTTGGGGCAAGGTTTTTTTGTGTGGGTGAGGACCAGTGTCAGAGGATAGAGGAGTGGTCACTAACAGAGTTGGCTAAGACATTAATGTTTTTGATTTTGTGGGGGTGGTTGGAAAGAATTATGTCAAGGAGGATGCTGGTGCCACTCGACTGGTTAAATCTGTGGGACTATGACCAATTGAGTTAAATCAAGGGCAGAAAATTAGTCCTTTATGTGTGGTAGTGGAACCAAGCCAGTTGACATTGAGGTCACCTAGGACAAGCTGCTTGGCTTTGTGAGGCAGGGTGGATAGATAGTCAGTAAAGGAGTGGATTGCTGGCCCCTGGTCCTGTGGGGGTATGTATGTGGTAGTGAGATAGAGAGGGCCCCTGCCCTGGTCAGAGGAGATTTTTACAGAGGTGGCTTGGGCACCATGACTGAGCTTGGGGGCTGGGAGAGCATAGCTAAGGAGGGAGTCACGGAGGTAGATTGCACATCCACCTCCATGCTTGCCAACTCTGTCTTCTCTGATGATAGTGAAACCAGGGAAGGAGACAGCTGAGTCAGGGGTTGATGCAGTGAGCCAGGTCTCCACTACGGCAATGATGTTTGGCCTGTGTTGTACGATCCAGCACTGGAGTGCAGCAGTCTTCTTTGGGAGACTACAGATGTTCATTGAGGCAATGCATAGGCCGCATCCAGCAGGGGGGCAGCGGTCATGTGGATGGCTTAGGACCAGGCTTGGGGTAAATGTTCCCAGAGAGCAGAAGAAGAAGTAGGGTGATTAAGCTGAGCAGTGGGCTGCGAAGATAGGTGTTGCTATATAGGAGTTGGTGTGCTGATCTGGTGGTGGGAGTGCAGAGGATGGGTAGGGAGCTAAGGGCATGTATGGCCAGGATGGGGTGTGCCCAGTTGAACCAGTGGTTGGGGGAGTGGGGGTTGGTGGAGGGTGCAATGGAGTGGTATGATGGTCCAGTGCGTAAGGGAAGTTGGGGAGGAGAATAGGGGGAGGGGGTACAGGGTGGGAGTATGTAGGACTGTGTAGTGTGGGGGGTGAGTGAGCAGGATGACTGAAAGAAGATTAAGGATGAGGGTCTATATGCCCATGGTTGAGAGATGCCCGATGTATAAGGGGGGTAGAAGTACCTTGATGAGTGTGGCTGCTGCTATGGTGCGGGTGTAGCATCACTAGCTCTGGAGTCAGAGGTACAGGGTTCAAATCCCAGTGGGGGGGTTTGTGGAACCTGGGAACGAGAGGTTGGAAGAGGCATGTAGGGTGCTGGAGAGGGCAGGCAGAAGGTGCAATGAGGGGGTGGAAATAGTGACTCTTAGTGGCTACACTAGTTACTGCTAATGGCCAGGTGGGAGAGAGAAGAGCTGAGAGTGGACAGGGAAGCAGGTGGCTGGGAGATGGAGGAGGAGGATCTGGGGCACAGAGCAGGATGTAGGGCAGTGGAGTGGCTGGAAGGGCAAGAGTGTCTGGGAGTAGAGGAGATAGGGAACATAGGAGGGATGTGAGAAGAGTAAAGGGTGCTCCCTCTGGTGGTTACAAAGTATAAGCTGCTAATAGGAAAGTGGGGAGATAGTTCTAGGACATACAGGAAGTCATGTGGCAGGAAAGTAGGAAATCATGTGGCAGGAAAAGTTGTATAAATTTAGGGTCGAGCTTGGGTGGGAAGGTGGCTGGGGTGGGTGGGACAGTCGACACGCACAGCATGTCAGTAGGCTAACACCCCTTCAAGAAACAAGCAGGAGAAGATGGATCATTACCTATTCAGCCCTCTGTGGCTGTCCCTGTGCCCCGAGTGTGCTGCATGCAGTTTCTGCTGAAGGAGGGGTTGCACAGGCCTATAAAGCAGGAGAACAAAGGAAAACCTTGATTAATATGCAGCAGGAGGCTTAGGGCCTAGAGAACCTCACTGTGCATGCACACAGACTTAGTCTGTGTGTCGGGACATGGCCAGTAGTGCACAAGTGTGAGGAACAGCGTCCCAGAGTAGCCCAGAGGTAAGCAGTTCAAACAGTATGAGATTAATTGTGTAAATGAGCACTAAATGCTGTAAAATATACTGCAAGAAGGCAAAACATACAGTGCTACAACAGGAAAATGCAATCGCCAGGTTCCCTGCATATACACTATGATAGCAACTACAGTTCCCAATACACAATACATATGCAAATCGGCAACATAACGTCAACTAAAAGACACTGTTACAGAAAAAATGTCATGGACAAGGATTTTGACAGCCTGCAAAAGATAATCCATGTCCACACGAGTCACGGTCAAGGATTTTGCATGCTCGTGAAGCAGGATCGTCAAACATAATATTTTTTTTCAAAATTCTTAGCAAAAAAATGTACAAAACAACTTATCCAGTATCCAAATGTCACAGATAACCATTAAATATCAATTAACTGAATTTTGAAACTGTCCTTAATTTAAAAGATGCATATTTTTACAAGTCCTATTTCCAATGAGAACCTCATAGTCAAGGAATTTAACAGTTCATGAAAGGGGATCCATGTCTGCATGAGTCGTGGTCAAGGAATTTGCATGCTTGCAAAACAAGATCGTAAAACTACATGTTTTTTGAAATAGTTTAAAAAAATTAAAAAACAATAGTTATTCAGCATTCCAATATCAAGTAAAAAACATATTAAATCGAGTATCTCAATTCAGAACCAGTTCTTCATTTGTAAAAAATGCAGGTTACCAATTCCCATTTCCTGCGATAACCTCGCAGCCAAGAATTCTAACAGCTCATGAAAGGTGATCATTGACTGCACGAGTCGCGGTCAAGGATTTTGCATATTCACGAAACAGGATCACTAAACTTTATTTCTTTTTTAATTCTTAGTTAAAATGAAAAACAATAACTTATCCAGCACACAAATGTCACACAAAGTCATACACAATCAATTATCAGAATTTTAATACGGTTTTTAATCTAAAAAAACATATGTTTTCAGCTCTCATTACCTGTGATAATCTCACAGTCAAAAATTTTGACAGCTCGCGAAAGGGGATCCTTGTCCATATGAGTTGCGGACAAGGATTTTGCCTGCTCGCGAAGAGGATTGAAAGACAACAGGAAATCAGGTTTCTGGGCCAATAGAAAGTCAGGAAAACACAGCAACTTGGCCATCTTGGATTCCTTGTACTCCCATATTGATGTGGCATTTTCCCTGTAACTCCAGGGTGATATTCCTGTGTTTTCCTGTAGGTTACATTATTTCCTATGGAAGCTGAATTGCCCTGTTTTCCTGTATAACCAATGCAAGTCTATGGGAAGAGTTTTCCTGTAGATGCCTCCAAATCCCTGTAAAATACAGGAATCCCTGTAGATATAGGAGCCCTGTTGCCATACCAGCACGAATTACTACTAAGTAAGTAAGCTTTTTCCAAACAAAAGACTTTTTAAATATTTATAACTTGTTTTGCTGCAATCAAATGATAATGTATTAAAATCAGAAGTTGTGCTCTTTTGAATGCTGCAGTTCATGATTCTGTACAAATTCCCATTCTGGCAAAAAAAATGGATTAAACCAAGCATGCCCAATATTCCTACAGTGCTGCAATTTGCTTTCTGTTTCATGCAAACACTGAAAACAGCATTGTTTAATCTTAGTCAAACTACACTATTCCACATAAACTGATAACTAATCAGTATTGCATCATGTGCTGCAGTATGTTTGTGAATCACTCCACTTACCACCATTTGTCAGTTTTAAGGTACAGCACTATAAAGAGTACCATGAAAAAAATAATTTCAGGTAAATATTGTTCCATTACCTGCCAAACTATGAACACGTGGAGAACTGTTCAAGCTGTAAACATTTCATCTAATCTTTTGAAAGGTCTGCATTAAATCAGCATAACACTATTTAATGACTGTAGATGACGTTAATAAAAAGCTATTCAGTGGTCAATTTTCAAAATAACAGAATCTCTTAGAACCACACCTAAACAGTTTAGCTGCTCAGTTTTTTCTATTTTTTTTTGTAAACCTTATCACACAATAGTAGTTCTAGCAACCATTAATGGGAAAATAAATAAGCACTAAGTGCCTTCAGTTTAATATAGTAAACTATACAGTTTAAAGTTATCTCAAACGTCATTTAAGTAAGTATGAGTAGGATTGTTCTTACCATTCAAAATGGCAGTTCAAAATGAGAGGGAACATAGGTACAGTGTCACACTATAGGGATTACTATCAACCTATGAAAATGTCCCAGGTTAGCATGTCACACATTATGGCCAATCAAGCATCAGCCTTATCCCACCAACATAAATAGAATGTTTAGTAAACAAAACACCAATAGTAAACAATTTCTTAGACACACGATGTAGTAAGTGCTGACAGCCAATGGTATGTGCCTACACTATATGTTACTACACGAGTTAGCATTTTTTTCTCACTATCACAGTTTTATACTGTACTAATAGCAGTCATTTGCTTCAGGACTGTTCAGAAGGAGACACATTTGTGAGACTGCTGCCTGCGTAAAGTTTACTACCTCATATTCATTATGGTGGAAAACTCCAGAGTCAGTGTTTGGACTATAGGAAGCAGCCTGGTATGAAGGGCAGCTGCATTTAGTAGAGCAAGTTATTTTAGAAATGACTTGTAGCTACCAAGTGATGTGTCCTGGTTTGTAGGGTGGCATGAGATGGAAGCAGCTCATGCCAACTATGTGCCACCTTTTGCAGATACACCCTGAATCAGATATTCTCCTCATCCACCTTGGAGGTAATGATTTGGGCCACAAAAGGGTAGTAGATTTAATTGAGGCTGCACAGTCAGATTTGCAGTCTCTTATGGAGATGTTACCTGCTTGTAAAATTCTGTAATCAGATATTACACAGAGGATGATATAGAGAGGTGAGGAATACTGTCCTGGACTTGAAAGATCATGGCATAAGGTAAACATCCAAATATCTTGCTTCCTTCATGTTATGGGAATGCACACTATATGTCACCCCCAAATTTGTCATTTTAAGCATTGGCCATACCTAAAAGATGATGTGCATATCTCAAATGCTGGCAACACATATTTTGTGGGAGACCTCAGAGATGGCATTCTATTACTGCTCTGAATGTATACCTCTATCTATCTGCAGTTCATTCTATCTGAAACAACCAAATGGCTCTTTTAAGAGCTACAAAATTTGGTCAAAAAATAGAAAAACTTTACATACACAATATAAACTAAAAGACATATAATTTAATGTCTTGGTATAGTGTGTCTGTTGTAATAAGTATATAAAAGAAACACTTTTGTAATCTCAACAATCACTTGAGAGCCATTCATTTCATTTAAATTCACATATGATTGATATGGTTCCCCCCGACTGCACCTTGTATCCTCCCACCACCACCATGGGTTGACAAAGTAGTCTGTGGTGTATCAGTCCTCTTTACATTGTACCTTCAAATACGTGTATTAGATGTGGCAGTGCTGTTGAAGTGTAATGTCACTCTGTGTGAGTTCCAGGTGGGGGGTGAATATGAGAATGACAGAATTTTTCCACAGGTGTTGACATTTTTGCATACAAAACAATTAAGTGAGGAAAAGCTCTTTGAAATAGTTAAATCATCTTATCCCATGCTCCATAATGTGACGTGTAATAATACTAAATGCGTGAAAGCTCTGCCTCCATTCAATATATGATGTGGGGTGTTGCAACAACATACATTTTATATATATCTTTTGAGATAAAGTATCTGTATGTACAGCCCTATTTTATGTGCACGTTATATCTCCTCAGTGAAGAGCTTATGTAACTAATAATATCATTCTGTCCTTTGTTTTCAGACAACACGTTTATATAAAATTGAGCAATCAAAATGTCCAAAACATGGTCAGACAGTGATGTGCTATCCCTCGTTCAGGAAGTTAAAAAATATGCCAACCCTGGAATTGTGAAGAGGGCAACCAACCTCTCCTTACCCTGAACTTGGGCAAAGGTAAAAATAATGCCACATACTAATATACACTGCATGTTTTTCACATACACATTTGTACTCTTAGGGCTAGAAATTCAAAGTAGTTGTGACTAGCGCAACTCAGCAGCACCACTGCAATCCTAGAACTTTACCCCAGGTCAATATCCAAAGTGGGAATTGTGCAGCACAATTCAAAATGCACCACTGACCAAGAATAATATATGCAGCCCATCGCCAGGGGAATACCCATCCATATGCAGCACATTCAGATATTCACCCCAAGATGTGTGGTACATCTGCTGTCACAACTCCAAAATGTCCCACATACCGACATCAAAGTTGAGTCTGTAGAAACCAGCTCAACTACCTTCCACCAACATGTGTGGTGAGATGTTGCAGTGCACAACACAGCAGCCACCAGCTCTGCATGTGTAGGCCCCCACCCCACCTCAAGACCATGGACAACCACCCACAAACATCCCTGGTGGTCCAGTGGTTCCTCCTCCCTCCCTATGACAGATCGCCATAGTGTGGTTTTATTATTATGCCTTCTAGCTCAGTCTGGCCTTCTTCCTGCCCCCTGCCTCTGATGACCATAGCTTATTAATGTCATCATCCCTGGTGGCACAGAGGTTCCCCTCCTGTCTGCATCATCAATCAGCATACTTTATTAATCTCATCAGACCTCATTACCCCAGTGGTCCTCCCCTCACTACACAGTCACCATACCTGGCGCATACCACTACAGCTGTCCAGCTGAGCAGCAGCGCACAGCACTAGCTGCAAGCCCATTGGTCAGCTCCATTGACCAATGGGCATGCAGTGTATACTATACAAATTAACAAGTTTGAGAATGCATAGCTTCATCCACAAACTTGAGAATTATTACAGAATTCGCTACATACCCATTGCTCCACAGTGAACATCAATGGTCTTCCACCTCCTACTGTATGCTGTCATTCACCAGGCAACCACAGTGCCATTAGGATAGCTATGTTGCCCCCCCATAGAAGTGTGGGGGGTAGGACTGGCTGATTAGAGAGCCCTATGTTGGTAGGCTGTGGGGAGGAGTCAGTGGATCATCAGGGATAGTTATTATCTTAAAGAGGATAGTAATCAGAGACTTGAACGGGCAGGGCGATTCCACTGGAGCTACAGGGTAATTTACCTTAATATCCTGGTGTCGATCAGAGGTTCAGGAAGGAGGGAGGGAGGGAGGGAGTCCAATGGACCACCATGGACTTATATATGCAATCGTGAAGGCAATTGCACATGCATTCAGAGAGACAGCAAGCAGTGGGCCACAATGGCCATATCTTAGTAGCACAACTAGTGGTGGTACGGGATGTGGAGACAGTATTATTGCATTCCCTGTCACAGGGACAAAATACTGTGAAGGCCACCAAACACATTTCAATAGCCAGACCAGCAAAAGAAAGAGGAAAAATTTCCTCTTTGTTCCTCAACAGTTTCTATTGACAATGTGGTTCCTTTTTTGTTTTGTGCTTTAGGGGGCAAGGGGACAATTCGTCATGACTTAATTTTTTTTTTTTTTTTACTCTTTACACTCTGACTGCTTTCATAGCAAACAGCAGAATTAAATGATTACACTGAAACTGTGATGCAGCACTGTTGAACAGATAGTCCACGTGATAGTGGTTAGTGATATAGAAGTCGGCATATGCTGGTGTAAGCTGAGATACGCCAAACCCTTGGAGTATCTTACAACTTACGCCAAGTGTTATGACTGCCCCAATTGCAAGAGACACCTTGTACCATGGCAGCTGTGGGCTATGACAACCATGTGTTACTCCACCCACTATGCCGTAGCCCACAATGCCATGGTGCAAGGGCAGGTTATGGCAGCATCTGCGCCGTAGTCCAAGAGGATGGCTGCCGTAACCCACTGGCACGATTCTAAGAGCGGTAGTGGCAAGGCTAAGATGGAGCAGCTCAGAGCTGCTCTAAGGGGCATTTGACAGTGCGTGGCAATGGGTCCGATGTGATCCCCATGCTCCCACAAGCACACCTCTGCCCCACAAACCCTGAAAGTTGGGGACCCCAAGGGGCTGATCTCCAGTGCACCTCCCCAGAATCCTGTGCCACCTGTCCTGCCCCCCCATGCCTCCTGGTGTGTGCTGTGGTATTTAAGGGCAGGGGGTCTTTGGTGACTGCCATTAGCAGGCCATAACTTGAGACATGCGGGCTTCTATGCCATGTCTGTGGTTTTAGCTTCCACATGGCGTAAGCTGAATGTCGTAGTGCTGGGACCCTGCCACTTTTGGAATGCAGTGCAGGGTCTCTGGCATAGCGGTGAATGTCGCAATCAGATACCGCAAGTTGCGACATTCAACTTGGAATTGGGCCCATAGTTACTGTGTGGGCATGTGGGTGCTCATATATTTACTATACAGTTATCTTGATGCAGCTCACATTATAATAATATCAACACCAATTAATCAACAGTCAGTTTTATAACTAAACTTATGTGTGAGTTCTCATCCTCACACATGTACCATCAGAATATGTACATAGATATATCGATAAACATTTTTCTCTCTTTTCACACACAGGTTGGTCATGCCTTGGGAGAGCAAGGCATCATAAAAATCCCAAGATCAGTCCTGGAGGAAGTGGAAGTTTACCTAGCAGACTTTTTACAAAAGCAAGTCTGCCGGGGATATCCACAGGAGGATACGGGACTGGTATGAGATAACGTACAAGATGTGGGTCACGGCAGGGAAGTCTGAGTTTAAAGATTGGCACCATGGGTGTATGTATATATTTCTCAACACTAAATACCATACCTACAAAACATAATTAATTATCAGAAATGCTTAACAGGCAGTCCACTATATGCACAATATTGCATGCTTAACTGGTTTTTATGTTCGCTTGCGCACATGCGCAAGGAACGTCTTGCAACAGTAGAAGACTTTTGGAGGTGTGTAACCCTCCTTGCCAATGCAGTGTTCAGTGTAGCAGGCACGACCCTAGGGGACTAATACACGCCAAGCTGTGTATGACAGCAGTTCGGCTTTGTTGGTCTTCACTTCTAAGAAAAGGTCTGCTGCAATCAGTGGTGGTAGCGTGTATGCAAATCCCTCCCGCTTCCTCCCTCTGCTAATCTCCTCCCCCTCCCTCATTAGTGTTCTCCCCACCCCCACATTGTGTGCTGGGGGGTTGCCCAATCCCCCTTGGCCCATGCTCCCCCCAGCACATGTATAGCCAACAGGGTGCCCAATCCTCATCAGCTGCAGCCTCCCAACAAACAACCAGTTGACATGCTGGGAGCCCACCCCATTGTGCTCATGTCACCCATGCACACTGTGGCCAGTGGAGTGCCCAATCCCACTGGCTCCTCCCCAACAAACATGTAGGTGGCATGCTGGGAGCCCACCCCAGCATGCCAAAAGTCTCTGTTTCTTTTTTGTTTTTAAGTTCTGTGAAAGAAGAAAACAGTCCTCGGTGAGTCCCTGCCCCCCCAACCCTTGCCAACCCTCTGAGCACACACCTCCCCACACACCCCTCAGCCCACACTTCCTCCAGAGCCCAGATGATCTTCAGTGAACCAGTAACATGTCTGCACTCTTCAAAACCAACATGAACTACGGAAATGCCAGTAAGCTGTATAATGGCATAAATAGGGTTTTTCCAACAGGTGGATATCTCAGCCATTTTTTTGACTTTTGGCACCAAATTTTCAACATGGGGTTCTTGACATCCCTTCTCATGAATTCGGTCACTGTCATGGCATTATTCAGTCGCGAAAGGTAATTTCATGGTCACTGCAGAGAATCACCTTTCAGGACCAATTAAAGAAATGACAGTGTTGGTGTTTATGAGGTGGGCTCTCAAAAAGCCTATGTTGCAAATTTGGTGAAAAAATTCCAAAAAATGACTGTTTTACGAGCACACTCATAAGTTCATGAATTTGCAATATTTTCACTCCAGATTTTCAACATAGGCATTTTTCCACACCTCCTTATGAGCAGTGCAGCTGTCATTTTTCACATTCTGGTGAAATGCCTTTTTGTGCTTCTGGCACAAAAATAGCGCAGTCACTGCTGGAAATCAGTGTTCACTACAGAGTAAGACAATCACAGTGACACTGTTCATGAGCAGAGGTCCTAAAATGCCTATGTTGAAAATTTGGCGACAAAAGTCCATAAAATGTTTCATGTTACGAGCATGCATTGTGCAGTTTCTATGCACACTCATAAGTTTGTGAATTTGTAATATTTTCACTCCAGATTTTCAACATTGGTATTTTTCCACGTCTCCTTATGAACAGTACAGCTGTCATTTTTCACATCCTAATCAAAATGGCCCAGATATTCAAACTCCACCAGGCTGTGGCGCAAGCCTGGGAGCAGCGCAACTAGCTGCGTGAGGGCATTGACGGGTGATATTCAGCGGGCTGCGCCTGGCACAACATCATTGAATATTGCACCTGGCCACCCACAGTGCACATGGTGCAGTGGCACTGCGCCAGCGCCAGTGGCCAGAGTGGAGCATGGTGATGCTCTAGCGCAAGTTCCATTGTGCATTGTGCAGCAACCGCGATATTCAAAGTTGACATGCAAATGGGGCCATAATGTATGCAAAGGCAGAAATGGGGCCCATTTGCATGTCATTCCTTCCATTTGCATGCAGGTGCCAATCCCTGATGACTTGCGCCTGGCACCCTGCCAGGCAGCAGCCATCGGGGACTGATCCCCTGCAGCGCCGCATATGCCCACAGCTTGATCATGGGCTGCAGTAAAGGATAGTATAATCCTAAATCCCTGGTGGTCCAGTGGACCGCTGCCCACCTGATCGTGGCTAAGTAAATAAATGGTAATTCCTATTATCCTGGTGGTCCAGTGGACCTGCCCGCCCAATCACGGGCTAAGTAAATAATTGTAAATTCCTATTATCCCTGGTGGTCCAGTGGACCTGCCCACCCGATCATGGGCTAAGTAAATAAATGTAAATCCCTATTATCCCTGGTGGTCCAGTGGACCTGTCTGCCCCATCATGGGCTGCAGTAGAATTAAAGAAAACCTATCATCCCTGGTGGTCCAGTGGACCCCCTTCCCCACCTGCCCACTGATCCCCACCCCCACTCTCCCCATCAGCAGTGGCGGCAGCACCCACCCACCTCCCGCCCACTGCCCACCAACTGATACTGTCAACAGAGCTGTACACCCATTGGTCCACAGCATGAGCCAATGGGCGTGCAACCCATACCATACTACACATTCCAGATATGTGAATGGATCCCATCCCCATACCACCACTAGCTGTGCTACTAAGATATGGCCGTTGTGGCCCACTGAATGGATCCCATTCACATTTCTGGAATGTGTAGTACGGTATGGGCTGCACACCCATTGGCTCATGCTGTGGACCAATGGGCGTATAGCCCTACCGACGATGTCAGTCGGCGGGAGGTGGGGTGGCAGGTGGGTGGGATGCTGCTGCCCGCCACTGACAGGGGGAGAGCGGGCAGTGGGGATCAGTGGGCGTGGAGGGGGGGTCCACTGGACCACCAGGGATGATAGGTTTTCTTTAATTCTACTGCAGCCCACGATGGGGCAAACAGGTCTACTGGACCACCAGGGATAATAGGGATTTACAATTATTTACTTAGCCCACGATCGGGCGGGCACATCCACTGGACCACCAGGGATAATAGGGATTTTCATTATTTACTTAGCCCGAGATCGGTCGGGCAGTGGTCCACTGGACCACCAGGAGTTTGGATTGATCTTTTTCTACCAATGCCCACAATCGGGCATGGGGGGAGTGCCACAACGGAGGTGTAGCCGGAGATGGGTGGCCACCCACAGGTGGCAGCTGCCGTGTTGCGCCCTGCAGTGTAGCAGCTCACCTGTGGGTGGGCATCTGTTGTTCCTGTTTTTTTTTTATCAACTTTGTGCTGGCGCAGGTAGGGGTTGCGCATGCATGGCTCCGCACATCCCAGGCTGAATATCGGGCTGTGCAGAGTATGCATGGGCACGCCCCCCCCACCTGCGCCTGCATACATTACTGATGCGCTCTGGCACATCGGAATTTGTGCCGTGCACTTTCCCCTTTTGAATATCACACCAGGGCACATCAGTGGGTTGCACATGGTGCAACACTGTTGCGCCATGCACGCCCTTTTGAATTTCTGGGCCAATGCGTTTTCACACTTCCGGCATACAATAGTGAGGTCGCTGTGAGAATCACTGCCAGTACAGACAACAAAATCACAGTGACTCTGTTCATGAGCAGATGTTCTAAAATTCCTATGTTGAAAATTCAGTGAAAAAATTTCATGAAACTACTTTTCTGAGCGTTGCGCAGTTCCACGCACTTGTTATTTTTCGAATCTGTAATATTTTCACTCCAGATTTTCAACATTTGCAATTTCCCACAGCTCCTTATGATCAGTAAAGCGGTCATTTTTCACATCCTGCCGAATTGTCTTAACACTTCTGGTGCAGATTTGCATGGTCCTGTAGAAAATCAGTGTTTGTTATACAGTAAGAAAATCATAGTGACAGTGTTCATGACCAGAGGTGACAAATGCTATGTTGAAAATTTGGTGAAATAATTCCACTGAATGACTGTGTTACAAGCGTGCATTCTGCAGTTTCCACATAGGCTCGTTCCTTGAACACAACCAAGGCGTTAGGGTTCCTAAGACAGACACTTAAGAAGTATGAGGGTGGAATGTTAATCAGATGCAAGAGGAGTTGCAGAGAGGTACTCTGTTGGGATACGGATGCTGAAGGGACATGGATACAATGGGGGAGGGGCCTGAATAAATGCCAAACACCAATGCAAATACCAGCAAGCAAATGTTCAGCATTGACAAATGCTTGTTATTGAAGCAATTATGACCAAAGACCCAGTCATTTCCTACACATCAACAAATGTCAGGGGTGGGGGGGTTCCCAAGCCACATCTGAGGGCCACACCAACCCAGCCAGGTGTTAATTTCTAGGAAATTACAACCTCAGAGGTCATAATGAGTATGGTGGGGTCACTGGACATTGAAGAATGATTCTTGTGGTGGTGTACTATGGGTCCCATGGTCTTCCCATACACTCTGATACAAAACACTACCAAATACAAAACATTCCTGATAGCAAGCAGTACCATCCAAAACTGAGCCACACAGCACATAACGCATACCATGGCGTCTAGTGGAACCCATATCCTTTCTGATGCTGTGGTGCCTGATAATAGATGAAATGAGGGTGACAGATGGTAACTGGGATTGCTGTATTTATGTTTGTGTCAAGAAAGGAGATGGCATTTGGGGTACAGTAATACACCAGGGAATGCATTATGTGCTGTGTGACTCAGTATCAAATGGTGTGGGTGGACAACTGGACACCAGGGAAGGTTATATGCATTGTGCTGCCTAGAATCGGATGGCATGCCTCTACTACTGGATGCCAGGGAATGATTTGTATTTGGTAGTGCTTGGTATCAGAGAGTGTGTGTGTGTGTGTGTGTATGGGGGGGTGACGCGATACCAGAGAATGCTTTTTGTATGGTAGTATCTAGTATGCCACCACACATGAAGCATTCCTTGTTGTCCCACTTCCCCCACCCTCTAATAACAAGCACACCCAAATACAAAACATTCCCTGGCATCTGGTGGTACAGGCATGCCATCTGATTCTAGGCAGCACAATGCATAAAATCTTTCCTGCCATCCAGCTGACCACGCATAGCATCCCATACTGAGACACACAACTCATAATGTATTTCCTGACATCTTGTGGTACCCACTCAAAGCCCTCCCGTGCCCGGCACAAACAGAAATACAGCATTTCCATCGGTTACCAAAATGTTATACAATACTAGGCACCACTGCATTAGATGGGATATGGGTTCCACTCGATGCCATGGTGTGTGTCTTCTGTGGTTCAGTATCACATGGTATGGATAGACAACTGGACACTAGAGACAGTTCCATGCATTGTGTTGCCTGGACTATGATAGCATGGGTTTACCCACTGACAGCAGGGAATTTTTTTGTATTTGAGTATGCTTGGTATCAGAGGGTGGTGGTGGTGGTGGGGGTAGACAAAGCAGCGGGGATTTGAGTGGGCTTGGTATCAGAGGGTGGTGGTGGTGCTGATGGGAGGACGAGGCAACAGGATTACTTCTTGTATGGTGGTGTATGGAATGGCACCACACAAGACGCATTCCCCGTTGTCCTGTTCCCCTACGCCCACCCCACCCTCTGATACCAAGCACATCCAAATGCAAACAATTCACTGGCATCAAGTGGTAAACCCATGCCATCAGAGTCCATGAAACACAATACATAAAATCTTCCCTTGTGTCGAGCTGTCTACCCAGGCCCTCAGATACCAAACAACACAAAACATAACAGAAGTCTGTGGCATCTTGTGGTACCCGCCAAAGTCATTCAATACCCGACACAAACAGAAAAACATCATTCCCCGCTTTCCATTGATCACCACCATTTCATCCAACACCAGGCACAACAGAATTAGATGATATGAGTGGACAACTGGACTCCAGGGAATGTTTTATGCATTATACTGCCTTGAATCGGACATCACAAATATACCACTTGACATCAGGAAAGGATTTGTGTTTGTTGGCACTTAGTATCAGAGAGTTGGGGGAGAGGACACCAGAATTGCTTTCTAGTATGGTGGCATCTGATACACCACCACACAAGAAGCAATTCCTGTGTCCCCTACACCCCCCACCACCACTCTCTGATACCAAGAACTACCAAATACAAGCCATTCCTGGCATCCAGTGCTACAGCATGCCATCTGATTCTAGGTAGCACAATGAATAAACCTTCCCTGGCACCCAGTTGGCCACCCAAACTTCGGCACTGTGCCATAGAACACATAATACATTCTGTGGCATCTTGCAGTACCCCACCAAAGCCCTGCCATGCCCAGCACAAACAGAAAAATATAATTCCCTGGTTTCCATTGATCACCACCATTTCATTCAATACCAGGCATAACCAAATTAGATGATATGAGGGAACAACTGGACTCCAGGGAATGTTTTATGCCTCATGCTGCCTTGAATCAGACATCACAGGTGTACCACTTGATGCCAGGGAAGGATTTATATTTGGTGCTGCTCAGTATCAGAGGGTGGAGGGGGAATGGGACACCAGGAATTGCTTCTAGTATGGTGGTATCTGGTACACCACCACACAAGAAGCAATCCCTGGTGTCCCACAACCCCTCCCCCATCCACTCTCTGATACCAAGAACTACCAAATATAAACCATTCCCTGGTTTCCAGTGGCACACACACGCCATCCAATTCTATTCAGCACAATTCATAAAACCTTTCCTGCATCCACTTGACCATCCATAGCCCTTGATACTGCATTACATGACACATAATGCATTCCATAGCATCTTATGGTACCCCACTAAAGTTTTCCCATGCCCAGTACAACCAGAAATACATCATTCCCTGGTTTCCATCGGTCACCACCATTTCATCTAATATCAGGCATCACATAAACAGCAAAACATACTTAATGAGTTGCAGTCACGTTGTTTGTATGATGATTGATAAGAAGCAGTCACAAAAAAAATTCTGAAACACATATCAGTCTTAAAGAGCAGCTTCTTACTTAAAGAATAGCTGCCAGCCTGAGCGTTGTCATTAACTTACCTGTCTCTGAGTCTCCATGTGAAAAGTGGAGAAATTCGACCTTGCAAAAAAGAAGTCATAATCCTTATACATTTGTATTTTCCCTTACCAGTGACAAAAGGACCAATATCCCACTTCACAAAGCATGACCCTATGCCAGCCCATGCATCTCTGTTTTTTTTTTTTTGATGTGACAAAACAAAGGCTGTGTGAGCGTGCCCCATTCACTACTATGGGGATGGAATTTTGACATGTTTTTATACCCTTTTCTGTTCTGATTTTAATAAATCAAAGCACTTGTTCGACTAATAGGGTCCCTATTAGTAAACCAATTTTTTGATTTATAAAAATCTCAACAGCAAAGGATATAAAAACATGTTAAATATTGCCACACTACTGATTCTGGCACAGTCATTCAGCCTTCATTTTCTGACATTACAAAACAGAGTTGCGTTGGCCAGCATGGTTTTGCGAACTGGGATGTCAGTCCTTTCATAAGCACTAAGGAAATCACAAATATCCGAGTATTATTACTTTTCTGTGAGGATTGATTTCTGCCACATTTCACGTGGAGACTGAGATAGATCATTTATCAACCAAGGTCAAGCTGGCACCTACTAGGAGGTGATCTTTAAAGACAAATATATGTAATGAATCAGCATCTTTCAACTACATGTGCAAAGATATTACTTGCTGTCAAATGAGCACTGTCCAGCACACTCAAGTCTGCTTTGACTGTACTCATGGCAGTCATGTTAGCAAGTACATCAAAGTCACATATGTAGAACATAACAATAAAAGGTATACCAGCTTTAACTGTTAGTAGTTTGCAAAATGAATTTGCTATGTACATAAATGAGTGTGAAATCTGTCTCAGTTACAGACCATGCAAACAACAAAATGTGCATAGTCTTTTTGTGGTCATCTGACACTACCATAATCAATCCCAACAAATGTGACATACTTTCTAGCAAATGGAACAAAGTCTGTCAAAGTTTAACAGCACTACTTGCAGGTAACAACAGACTCAATGATCAAAATATATATTGTGGGCTCATAATAGAAAAAGAATCAGCACAAAAGTAGTACATTGTTCTAAATGTGTTTAATGATTAAACACATAGTATTCGCTTCACACTATGTTTGGTAAAGAAGAGTTGTAATATATATGATATAAACCAATGTGTAGCACATGGTAGCATTCAGTACGTCTGTCTTAAAAAAATCATTCTTCAATACGTTGTGCATTATCTGTGTAATGGAGAATGATTATGTATGCATCTTTCAGATTGCTTGGTACTCATTCTCATATTGCACACTGTATCATTACACTCTATCCATCCACTTCTAAATCTACACCATGTGACATAATGTACTAACTGAATAGAAGGTCCATGATGGAAAATGATGGCATGTGTGTCAAACTGAGTGCCTGAGAACACAGTTCTTCCAGCAATTAAATCAGTAATAGGTGTGGTAACTTTCATGCCTAGAGAGTTGAATCACTGAAGGACAATTATTATGTATGAGCTGAAGTAAGTCACTCTCAAAGAACAGACAGTACTTCACCAACATCTGTGACACTGCCAGCCAGTGGCAGCATTCCTAAACAGTCTATGCAACTTAACAGATGTTTCTTCAGAAACGTAGACAGATACCCATAGCATGTCATTAGTTATCTGAGACTCTATTTGTCCACATGACAAACAAGTGTACTTGCACACATAATGAACTGTGAAATACTGCCTAAGTTGAATTCCATCATCTGCCAAGCTATTCTTCTCACCCATTATAAATTCAGTCACATCTTGTTGGGCATTATTAGCAAACATCCTTAGTCCAACATAGTTGGACACAGTAAGCCACAGAGGAGTCAAACTCTGTAAGCTATGTGCTTGTTCTTGACTGCCTTTTACAACTCTTTTCAGTGCATCAGAAAGAGTTGTTGACTTCACAGCAGTCAAAATGGAAATAAACTCTGGCATATGCAGAAGAGTTTGCATTGCAGCATTGGTGTAGCAGTTTACTCCAGTGCTATTGTCAAAGATCAATAGCCTCTCAAGACCAATGCATTTTTTTTTTGCAGGTGGTCACCTGACTTGATCAGCAAGCGACTGATTACCACACACAGCAGATGGTGAAGAAATTGAATTTTTACTCTGTTTCCTTTTCAACTTATGTGTTGTCTCCATTGGTACATCTCACATGGGCATGTATCTAGGAAAATGAACCAGAGTTGCGGTTTGTTGGTACAATGTACGTAGCCGGTTGTATTCCACAATACATTTTACATCAGCACACACCTTATTCTCTGCAATGCTTAGTATAGCACACCAGAAAGAGATCGGACTCATGACAAAGCAACTTATGCCATGCCATCCTTGAAGATTCCCTTTCCAGTGTCAACAACTGCACTATCAAGGCTAAGTTCTTGTGATTTGTGAATGAGCACAGCATAAGCAAGACACAGCAGAAACTGCTTATGCATCACATAGCTATCCTTCACAATCTGAAATTTCACAGTGGTTCTGTCAATAGGAAAAGGCTGTCATGATTGTCAAATTTGATCATAACAAATTCAACAAATGTGTTCTTTGCATTGTACTGAAAGCCAACAATGTAGCCCACTCCATGATCAAGGTCAAGATGAAAGCCAACAAGGTAGCCCAATCCATGATCAACGTCAAGATTTCTTTGCAGCATAACACATGCATTCTTGCATAGAGTTAATACAGCTTCCAAGCTAGCAGTACATGACACATCAGTTGTGAGTTCTTTTATGCGTTCAACCATTTTTGTTACCATTGTACATGTTTGACTAACACAATCGTATCAAATGATGTAAGCGTAACAATAGGTTGCTATTCTCTTTGTAGGATGATCTGGTTGAACTCAGCACATTGTTTTAGTCTTGGCAACAAACAGACAATGCATTGCCCACTGCTCTGTACCTGTGCAAATAGCTTGCATGCTTCCTGCATAGATGCCTCTTTTGTGCTGTTAACACGTTGTTTTCTAGATGAGAGGCTGATAAGTTACCAGTTCGAGCTTCATCAAGATATATCATCCATTGCACTGTTGCACTGTGGATAGTAGTTATCTATTAAGTTGCTCTTCAGTATATTTGTGGATGTTGGTCTGGTTGTAGCAAGGTCTTCAATCTCATCATGACTTTTAAGGATATAACATCTCTTCTATTTAAAGTTCACATTCAAATAGCGGATGGACTCAGGTACCTGTAAGATGGTCACTAACCTCATATGCTCCACACTCATGGTGTGATAGAGTTTGCAATCCAAGTGACCACAGTCTAGAATAGATAGACCTGTTGCAATTGGACATGCCTTCCCAGAGTTCTTGCAAGCAAGTCTGCTCATGCTCAGTGATACATGAAGTAACATTTCTCACCAGAGCCACTGAATTGTTAGCAACATACTGAATGTCAATGTTGGCCTGCCACATCAACAACAGAGAAGGGCTATAGTCATTGATGTAGACTTCTGACTCCTGAGAGGCAGCTCATATACCCATTTAGTGGACTTGGCCTTGAGATAGAAAACATAGAAAACATAGAATCTGATGGCAGATAAGGACTGCTTGGCCAACCCAGTCTGCCCTTTTCCCTGCCTAATGGATAAGCTGCAGATCCTAGTTAATCAGCAGCCTACTTCTTTCTACCCCAACCCCCTAGAATTGCATTATGGCTGTCCCATACATGTTTGAATTTAACCACTGTTTTTGACTCCACAACCTCCTCCGGAAGACCGTTCCATGCATCCACAGCCCTCTCTGTGAAAAAATACTTCCTTACATTACCTCTGAGCCATCCCCCATTTTCAAATTGTGCCCCCTTGTTCTTGCACACCTCTTTTTTTGAAATATGCTACCCTCTTGGACTTTGTTGATTCCCTTGAGGTACTTGAAAGTTTCTATCATGTCCCCCTTCTCCCTCCTTTCCTCGAGGCTATACATATTAAGCTCCTTTAGTCTCTCTTCATATGTCTTCTGGTGCAGACCCTGCACCATTTTAGTTGCCCTCCTCTGGACAGCTTCCATCTTGTCTATGTCCTTGCAAAGATTGGATCTCCAGAACTGCACACAGTACTCCAGATGGGGTCTCACCAGCTGTCTGTACAGAGGGATAACAACTTCCTGTTTTCTACTGGTGATGCCTCTCCCTGTGCATCCCAGTATCCCCCCAGCCCTCCTTACTGCCCTCGCATATTGCTTGCCCACCTTTAAGTCATCTGATATGACTACCCCCAGGTCCCTTTCCATTTTTGTTGTTGTTAGTATCTCATCCCCCATTGTGTACTCTTCCCCTGGGTTTTTGTTTCCCAGGTGCATTACCTTGCACTTCTTAGCATTAAATCTAAGCTGCCATATATTTGACCATTCCTCTAACCTTGCCAAGTCCCCTCTCATCCTTTCCACCCCACCTTGTGCATCAACTCTGTTGCAGATCTATGTGTCATATGCTAAGAGACATACTTTTCCTTCCAGTCCCTCTGCAATGTCGCTTATAAAGACATTGAAGAGGACCAGTCCTAATACTGAACCCTGCAGCACCCCACTAGTAACCCCCCTTTCTTCAGAGTGGACTCCATTTACTATTACCCTCTGTGTCCTATTCTCCAGCCAATTCTTTACCCAGGCTATCATCTTGGGACCCACTCCCAGGCTGGCTAACTTGTATATTAATCTTTTGTGTGGGACTGAGTCAAATGCCTTGCTAAAGTCTGGGTAGGCCATGTCCACAGCCCCTCCCTGATCTACTACTTTGGTCACCCAGTCAAAGAAATCTATTAGATTTGTCTGACATGACCTTCCTACTGTGAATCCATGCTGCCTTGGGTCCTGTGCCTCTCTGGCCTCTAGGTACTCGACAGTTCTTTCCTTCAGATGATGCTGCATAGCAGATAACACATCATTCAGAGAAGCACTCATACAGACTTGTCTTGAAAATCCAAAATTGGCACCTTGTGTACTAGTTCCCTCTGTTTTTCACCTTTCTATGACAGTACTTGCTGCACAAGTGTCACTGAAATTTCTGTACCAATTTCCAGAGAGTTGGACTGTCACACTTCTCAGGAATCTGGCATGTTACACACCTCATGATGAAGTTGAGAATATCTCATCCATGATACTCTCAGCATTGGAAATAACCAAGATATTTTGAGCTTTGCCATATGCATCCAATGTCAAAATCACAATAGTGCTGTAAACATTGTATGTCTCCTCCCAGAAAAATTATTCAGAATGTTCAGAGTGCATCCATTTGCCTTCAAACACAGCACAAAGATTCTATTTGTTTATGTGTTAAAACACAATGAGTCTATTCTTCATATCTTCTATTTTTGCACTCAGTATATCAATTGCTGACATCACTGCAGTCCACAGTTGAGAGTGTATATTAATAGCCATATTCACAAAGCGCCTTGCTCTTTAATATAGTTTCATCCGTGAAACTTTGTTTTTTACTTTCTTCCCTTTATGCTTGACAACTGCTGAGATGATGTGTTCAATCTTAGCAGCATGTACCATCTTTTTAAAGAATTGTGCTCTATTATGCAACCTAGTAGCATAGTTATCACTAACACCACTTTTTTTGTCTCTAACAGACCTATCACAAACTGATGCATGAGTACACAATGCATGTGTTTTCTGTGGCAGTTTTTTTATTGCTATACTTCAATAGCAGTTTACCATGATGTACACATTTCTTTAGATATATATGCTTTTTTGAAGCTATGACATAACAGGAAGAACACTGAGTAGTTTTGTGTTGCTGAGACATGCCAGTTTTCTCATAGGGACATGACAGCTTGGCACCAATGTACCGCTCCTGCTTCAAAAGTGCCTGCAGGTTATGGACAACAGTCATTGTTCTTAGTCTTCTTGAACTATTTACGCTTCCCTTTTAAAATGCAGGCCTAAAAAAAAGTTAGATTAAATCAAATATTTCATACAGAAGTGATTAAACAATGCACCAGCCATTGTAAATAATTAGAGCCAAATCATTAGACACAAATTTGTCAAGTAATATAGAGCACAGTAACATGCCAGCCAATTGTGCTACATGTATTTTTTTGTTTGTGTTTTTCATAATTACACAGTCTGGTTTAAAAAGCAAGAAAATATAGCTTGATCCAAAACAGGAATGCAACAGAAAATCTATTTACAAACTGTAATTTTCCACCGCTACACAAAGATGTTAAAAAAACTGTAGGGCAGGATATAGAAAAGGGATGTGCTCAACGTATTGAGATGAGAAAGCACATCCCCAGCTTGCACGTTGACGTGATTCTGGTAAGGGGCACAATGCATTGGCACATTCCTGATGTACCAACACATCAGAGATGCACCATACTGCCCATAATGATATGCGGCACAGGGTACAGTACACACTGCATGCCCATTGGTCTGCAGGGAGCACCATTAGGCTTGCAGGTGTACAGTAGCTGTCATTCACATACAGCTCTGATGGCAGACAGCCATGGCAGCCTGCAGGTCCATTGAGCTGTCCACCAACATTACGACCATGTTAGGATGGGGGGGAGCAGCGTGGGGTGGTCGTGTTTGACTGGGTGTTGGGGGGTTGTAGGGGGCTCCTCTGGACCACCTGCAAGTCATCAGGAGTTGTGGCACTGTTGCGATCAGGTTACAGCAGGGAGGGGAGTTTGTGTCATTCTATCTTTACTGCCACAGTGAGTGGCATAATATTGGTGTTCTGAACAGGGAGGGTGAATTCATTTATTCCAGTGTTACTGCCACAGTAAGCAGCATACTAACAGTCAGCAAGACAGGTAGGAGGTCCTTCATGTAGAATGGGACATCTGCCACAGTGAGCAGCATGGTAGTGGTGATTTTGGCAGGGAGTATTGGCAGGGGGAAAAACGGCTCACCAGGACTACTTTGTGGGTGGACACACAAAAGGTGATCAGACTGGGACCTGGGGAGGGGGGCTACAATCTGCTTCACTGTGGCTATCTATGTAGCCTACAGCACTAGCAGGGTGTCATGTGCATGCTGGCAAGCACATCCTGTGAGATGCATACAAATGGGGCCAAAATGACATACAAATGCCCCATTGCACCTTGCATGCCTAATGTCCCTGATTTTTGTGTTGGTGCCTGTGAATGACACTTTTTGCCACAACCCATCTTCAGATGCACTGTCCCATTGGTTTCCCTGCCCGAGCAAGGGGATGCACCACTGTTACTCAACCTTCACAACATTGTGGTATTCACAGAGTTTATGTGCTAGAAGCATCCCCACCAGTGCGTCTTAAATGAAAGCCACAGTTGTTGCTCAGCACATCTTGCTTGTGCTGGGGCATCCAAGATGTGCTGAGCACTACAGTTTTATCAATTCTGCTGTAGCTATGACTTTTCTGGATCCCTCAAATGCTTGTGTGCTAAACATCTGCATCTATGGCGGGCATCTTACTGTGCTTCAGTCTCTCTTTTTTTCATTCATAAATAAAGCGAGCATCTTTAATTTTTGACAAACAATAACTTTAACATATTAACAAAATTATTAAGTGCCAAGAAAAAAACTGAAAATGCTCCCACCACACAAAACCGCTCTGTAACAACACTGTTCTGTGACCTTTCAAAGGTAGATGTGTCACAGAACATGTATCATAGTCATATTATTTATTTTATTTGTTTCATGACTCGGATTTACAACCTTTGAGTCACAGACTCATTTACAAAGGCACCTCATAACAGGGAGGGTAGGCAACAGTAGCTGGTGTGGTACAACATTGGGAAACAATACAGGTGAGATACAGTAAAAGAATACACAGAGCAATTCCAATAATACATAGAAGTACAGATCGTTACAAATAGTTACAGTTTGATGTAGCATTTAAACAAATAGATACAAATAACAAGATATGCTCTAGCATGTCTAGGGAGCAAAATAACTGGGGTGGGGTGGGGTGAGGACCAGGGTTGCTGGGAGGAGGAGGAGGTGGAGGCAGTCTGAAAGTACATTGTCTGATAACTGGGGTGGGGTGGGGATGATGGATCATGGTTGCTGGGAGGGAAGCAGTCAAAGGACATTGTCTGATTGCACAGGGCCAGAAGAGTTTAGGCTAAGTGGCAGTTAGGGGCACCTATAGCTCTGTGTGTCAGTGAGGTGGTTTGAGGTGATTTTGAAAAGGCCAATTTTGTAATACTTGTGATATGTGGGGGTGGGAGTTGAACCAGGAGGAGGCTCTGTATTGGAAAGAACTTTGGGTGAGAGAGGTCCTGGTTCTTGGGACCTGAGGCGGCCTTGGCTGCACTTTGGATGGTGACCAAGTAGGAAGCCAGTTTAAGGACGTAGTAACCCCAGGAGAGGAGAGCCCAAGTAGAGATTTTGGCCACTATACAGGTGTGATAGCACAGGTGCTCATTGAAGGAGAGCAGGTTACAGGAGGAGAAGAGCTGGCATATGTGTGTTCTTCTGGGGCACCAGTCAGGAGCTTGAAGGCCTTGTTTATAGTGGTCTGAATTTTGATGAGGCAGTGGAGTCAGCCACGGCATAGATAGGAAGCCCGTAGTCAATTAAGGACAGGATGGAGGAGGTGATAGCCAGCCGGAGGGCATTCTGAGGAGACAGTCCATGTGGCAGTAGAAGTCCAATCCAGGTGTTTACCACAGTGGACAGGGTTTTTAGGTGGGAGTGGAAAGTGAATGCTGTGTTGAAGGTGATGCCCAGGTATTTGTTTGCAGTTACCTGTTCAATTGGGTGTAGGGTGCTAGGGAGGAGGAGGAGGGGGCATTTCTTGCATTACTCTGCCAGTGGGCAAAGAGTGTAGATTTTGTCTTTTTGAGGTTCAGGACCAGACGGTGATCGAGGAACCATTTTTCAGCTTGGCTGAATATGAGCTGCAGGGAGTCCTGAAAGATGATGGGGTCAGGGTGGGAGGTGATAGGAACTGTGTCATTGACATATAAGAGCATTTTACCTGAGCAGGAGCTGGGAAGATTGTTAAGAAAGAGACTGAACAGAGTAGGGCCCAGGATGGATCCCTGGGGGACACCAGAGCAGACAGGTAGCACAGTTGATAGGGTACCATTGAATTTTGTATTTATTTGTATTTAGTTATTTATTTTATTTAGTTTTTGTTGACCAGGTAAGTGCACTAGACAAATCTTGCCTATTTTCAGGCACAACCCAGGGAGGGGATACGGATGAATGCCAACTGACCTTGAACCAGATTAAGCTGTTGGTGGTATTTTTCAGTGAAATTTGACCCATTGGGATCTGCCATGGAGGTAACTGGAGAGCCAGGCAAGGGGCCAGATGAGAAACCCAGTTGGCAGAGGAAGTTGAGCAGGAGGTGGTGACACACAGTGTAAAGGCCTTTGATAGATCAATGAACACTGCCCCAGCAATGTCGCCAGAGTCAAGTGCACAGTGTATGTGCTTTGAGAACTCTAGCAGAGCCAATGTGGTGCTATGTTTAGGGTGGAAGCCGTGCTGCTCTGGACAGAGGATGTTGAATTTGGTAAGGTATTCCATGAGTTGGGTGGAGACCATTTTTTCCAGGACTTTGTAGAGTGGGGGAAGGATGGAGATCAGCCTGTAGTTATTAGGAGATATACAATCTCCATTCTTATGGATTGGAGTGATTTCAGCTGATTTCCATGCGCTTGGGAATTGACCAAGGCAAAGAGATTGGTTTAACAGGTCAGTGAGGGGGGTAAGCATGACATCTAGAGTTAGCCAGAGAATCTTAGAGTCAATGGGGTCACAGCTGGGGTTGTGGCTGGAGAGGGCTTTTTGCAGGAGCAGTTTGGCCTCATGGGGGAATATAGCGCGGAGGAAGAATGGAGGGCGATTTTGGGTGGGGAGTTTGTGGCAGTGATAGAGTCAAAGAAGTGGGCAGGAAGGACTGAGCTGAGGTCAGAGAAAATGGTGTTGAGACAGTCAGCAATATGTAGGGGTCAGTGGTGATAGTGCCATTTACAGATATCTGAAATGAGGGGAGTGGGTTTCCCATTGAGCTCCTTAATATTGTCCCAGAAAGCATGTACGGAGCCCCAGGAGGATGAGGCTGAGAAGTTTGGTAGTGTTTGGCCTTTGCTTGCCATATGGCCCAGGTGCATTGATTATGGGCAGTATTAGTGGCCTGCCTGTCTGCTGTGATGTGATATAGATTGTCTCACTGCCTCAGTTGTTGAATTAGGGAGGGGAGATCCGAGGGCATTTTTCTTTGTGGAGAGTGCTGGTAAAGGGAAAAAGAGGTCACAGGCCTTGGAGAAGGCAGTGGTGAGGTAGGCTAGTGCAGTGTCAGTGTTGGCCAAGAGTAAGATCAGGGACCAGTCTTGTTGGGCTAGATGCTGTTTTAGTTTATTGAGGCCCCTTGGGTGAAAGCCGCAGTGGGTGTGGCTTGGGGCAAGGTTTTTTTGTGTGGGTGAGGACCAGTGTCAGAGGATAGAGGAGTGGTCACTAACAGAGTTGGCTAAGACATTAATGTTTTTGATTTTGTGGGGGTGGTTGGAAAGAATTATGTCAAGGAGGATGCTGGTGCCACTCGACTGGTTAAATCTGGTAGGGACTATGACCAATTGAGTTAAATCAAGGGCAGAAAATTAGTCCTTTATGTGTGTGGTAGTGGAACCAAGCCAGTTGACATTGAGGTCACCTAGGACAAGCTGCTTGGCTTTGTGAGGCAGGGTGGATAGATAGTCAGTAAAGGAGTGGATTGCTGGCCCCTGGTCCTGTGGGGGTATGTATGTGGTAGTGAGATAGAGAGGGCCCCTGCCCTGGTCAGAGGAGATTTTTACAGAGGTGGCTTGGGCACCATGACTGAGCTTGGGGGCTGGGAGAGCATAGCTAAGGAGGGTCACGGAGGTGAGTTGCATCCACCTCCATGCTTGCCAACTCTGTCTTCTCTGATGATAGTGAAACCAGGGAAGGAGACAGCTGAGTCAGGGGTTGATGCAGTGAGCCAGGTCTCCACTCGGCAATGATGTTTGGCCTGTGTTGTACGATCCAGCACTGGAGTGCAGCAGTCTTCTTTGGGAGACTACAGATGTTCATTGAGGCAATGCATAGGCCGCATCCAGCAGGGGCAGCGGTCATGTGGATGGCTTAGGACCAGGCTTGGGGTAAATGTTCCCAGAGAGCAGAAGAAGAAGTAGGGTGATTAAGCTGAGCAGTGGGCTGCGAAGATGAGTGTTGCTATATAGGAGTTGGTGTGCTGATCTGGTGGTGGGAGTGCAGAGGATGGGTAGGGAGCTAAGGGCATGTATGGCCAGGATGGGGTGTGCCAGTTGAACCAGTGGTTGGGGAGTGGGGTTGGTGGAGGGTGCAATGGGGTGGTATGATGGTCCAGTGCGTGAGGGAAGTTGGGGAGGAGAATAGGGAGGGTACAGGGTGGGAGTATGTAGGACTGTGTAGTGTGGGGGGTGAGTGAGCAGGATGACTGAAAGAAGATTAAGGATGAGGGTCTATATGCCCATGGTTGAGAGATGCCCGATGTATAAGGGGGGTAGAAGTACCTTGATGAGTGTGGCTGCTGCTATGGTGCGGGTGTAGCATCACTAGCTCTGGAGTCAGAGGTACAGGGTTCAAATCCCAGTGGGGGGTTGTGGAACCTGGGAACGAGAGGTTGGAAGAGGCATGTAGGGTGCTGGAGAGGGCAGGCAGAAGGTGCAATGAGGGGTGGAAATAGTGACTCTTAGTGGCTACACTAGTTACTGCTAATGGCCAGGTGGGAGAGAGAAGAGCTGAGAGTGGACAGGGAAGCAGGTGGCTGGGAGATGGAGGAGGAGGATCTGGGGCACAGAGCAGGATGTAGGGCAGTGGAGTGGCTGGAAGGGCAAGAGTGTCTGGGAGTAGAGGAGATAGGGAACATAGGAGGGATGTGAGAAGAGTAAAGGGTGCTCCCTCTGGTGGTTACAAAGTATAAGCTGCTAATAGGAAAGTGGGGAGATAGTTCTAGGACATACAGGAAGTCATGTGGCAGGAAAGTAGGAAATCATGTGGCAGGAAAAGTTGTATAAATTTAGGGTCGAGCTTGGGTGGGAAGGTGGCTGGGGTGGGTGGGACAGTCGACACGCACAGCATGTCAGTAGGCTAACACCCCTTCAAGAAACAAGCAGGAGAAGATGGATCATTACCTATTCAGCCCTCTGTGGCTGTCCCTGTGCCAGTGTGCTGCATGCAGTTTCTGCTGAAGGAGGGTTACTGAGCCTAAAGCAGGAGAACAAAGGAAAACCTTGATTAATATGCAGCAGGAGGCTTAGGGCCTAGAGAACCTCACTGTGCATGCACACAGACTTAGTCTGTGTGTCGGGACATGGCCAGTAGTGCACAAGTGTGAGGAACAGCGTCCCAGAGTAGCCCAGAGGTAAGCAGTTCAAACAGTATGAGATTAATTGTGTAAATGAGCACTAAATGCTGTAAAATATACTGCAAGAAGGCAAAACATACAGTGCTACAACAGGAAAATGCAATCGCCAGGTTCCCTGCATATACACTATGATAGCAACTACAGTTCCCAATACACAATACATATGCAAATCGGCAACATAACGTCAACTAAAAGACACTGTTACAGAAAAAATGTCATGGACAAGGATTTTGACAGCCTGCAAAAGATAATCCATGTCCACACGAGTCACGGTCAAGGATTTTGCATGCTCGTGAAGCAGGATCGCCAAACATAATATTTTTTTTCAAAATTCTTAGCAAAAAAATGTACAAAACAACTTATCCAGTATCCAAATGTCCAGATAACCATTAAATATCAATTAACTGAATTTTGAAACTGTCCTTAATTTAAAAGATGCATATTTTACAAGTCCTATTTCCAATGAGAACCTCATAGTCAAGGAATTTAACAGTTCATGAAAGGGATCCATGTCTGCATGAGTCGTGGTCAAGGAATTTGCATGCTTGCAAAACAAGATCGTAAAACTACATGTTTTTGAAATAGTTTAAAAAATTAAAAACAATAGTTATTCAGCATTCCAATATCAAGTAAAAACATATTAAATCGAGTATCTCAATTCAGAACCAGTTCTTCATTTGTAAAAAATGCGAGGTTACAATTCCCATTTCTCACGATAACCTACGGCCAAAATTCTAACAGCTCATGAAAGGTGATCATTGACTGCGAGTGCGGTCAAGGATTTTGCATATTCCGAAACAGGATCACTAAACTTTATTTCTTTTTAATTCTTAGTTAAAATGAAAAACAATAACTTATCCAGCACACAAATGTCACACAAAGTCATACACAATCAATTATCAGAATTTTAATACGGTTTTTAATCTAAAAAAACATATGTTTTCAGCTCTCATTACCTGTGATAATCTCACAGTCAAAATTTTGACAGCTCGCGAAAGGGGATCCTTGTCCATATGAGTTGCGGACAAGGATTTTGCCTGCTCGCGAAAGAGGATTTGAAAGACAACAGGAAATCAGGTTTCTGGGCCAATAGAAAGTCAGGAAAACACAGCAACTTGGCCATCTTGGATTCCTTGTACTCCCATATTGATGTGGCATTTTCCCTGTAACTCCAGGGTGATATTCCTGTGTTTTCCTGTAGGTTACATTATTTCCTATGGAAGCTGAATTGCCCTGTTTTCCTGTATAACCAATGCAAGTCTATGGGAAGAGTTTTCCTGTAGATGCCTCCAAATCCCTGTAAAATACAGGAATCCCTGTAGATATAGGAGCCCTGTTGCCATACCAGCACGAATTACTACTAAGTAAGTAAGCTTTTTCCAAACAAAAGACTTTTTAAATATTTATAACTTGTTTTGCTGCAATCAAATGATAATGTATTAAAATCAGAAGTTGTGCTCTTTTGAATGCTGCAGTTCATGATTCTGTACAAATTCCCATTCTGGCAAAAAAAATGGATTAAACCAAGCATGCCCAATATTCCTACAGTGCTGCAATTTGCTTTCTGTTTCATGCAAACACTGAAAACAGCATTGTTTAATCTTAGTCAAACTACACTATTCCACATAAACTGATAACTAATCAGTATTGCATCATGTGCTGCAGTATGTTTGTGAATCACTCCACTTACCACCATTTGTCAGTTTTAAGGTACAGCACTATAAAGAGTACCATGAAAAAAATAATTTCAGGTAAATATTGTTCCATTACCTGCCAAACTATGAACACGTGGAGAACTGTTCAAGCTGTAAACATTTCATCTAATCTTTTGAAAGGTCTGCATTAAATCAGCATAACACTATTTAATGACTGTAGATGACGTTAATAAAAAGCTATTCAGTGGTCAATTTTCAAAATAACAGAATCTCTTAGAACCACACCTAAACAGTTTAGCTGCTCAGTTTTTTCTATTTTTTTTTGTAAACCTTATCACACAATAGTAGTTCTAGCAACCATTAATGGGAAAATAAATAAGCACTAAGTGCCTTCAGTTTAATATAGTAAACTATACAGTTTAAAGTTATCTCAAACGTCATTTAAGTAAGTATGAGTAGGATTGTTCTTACCATTCAAAATGGCAGTTCAAAATGAGAGGGAACATAGGTACAGTGTCACACTATAGGGATTACTATCAACCTATGAAAATGTCCCAGGTTAGCATGTCACACATTATGGCCAATCAAGCATCAGCCTTATCCCACCAACATAAATAGAATGTTTAGTAAACAAAACACCAATAGTAAACAATTTCTTAGACACACGATGTAGTAAGTGCTGACAGCCAATGGTATGTGCCTACACTATATGTTACTACACGAGTTAGCATTTTTTTCTCACTATCACAGTTTTATACTGTACTAATAGCAGTCATTTGCTTCAGGACTGTTCAGAAGGAGACACATTTGTGAGACTGCTGCCTGCGTAAAGTTTACTACCTCATATTCATTATGGTGGAAAACTCCAGAGTCAGTGTTTGGACTATAGGAAGCAGCCTGGTATGAAGGGCAGCTGCATTTAGTAGAGCAAGTTATTTTAGAAATGACTTGTAGCTACCAAATTGTGATGTGTCCTGGTTTGTCAAGGGTGGCATGAGATGGAAGCAGCTCATGCCAACTATGTGCCACCTTTTGCAGATACACCCTGAATCAGATATTCTCCTCATCCACCTTGGAGGTAATGATTTGGGCCACAAAAGGGTAGTAGATTTAATTGAGGCTGCACAGTCAGATTTGCAGTCTCTTATGGAGATGTTACCTGCTTGTAAAATTCTGTAATCAGATATTACACAGAGGATGATATAGAGGTGAGAATACTGTCCTGGACTTGAAAGATCATGGCATAAGGTAAACATCCAAATATCTTGCTTCCTTCATGTTATGGGAATGACACTATATGTCACCCCAAATTTGTCATTTAAGCATTGGCCATACCTAAAAGATGATGTGCATATCTCAAATGCTGGCAACACATATTTTGTGGGAGACCTCAGAGATGGCATTCTATTACTGCTCTGAATGTATACCTCTATCTATCTGCAGTTCATTCTATCTGAAACAACCAAATGGCTCTTTTAAGAGCTACAAAATTTGGTCAAAAAATAGAAAAACTTTACATACACAATATAAACTAAAAGACATATAATTTAATGTCTTGGTATAGTGTGTCTGTTGTAATAAGTATATACAAAGAAACACTTTTGTAATCTCAACAATCACTTGAGAGCCATTCATTTCATTTAAATTCACATATGATTGATATGGTTCCCCCCGACTGCACCTTGTATCCTCCCACCACCACCATGGGTTGACAAAGTAGTCTGTGGTGTATCAGTCACTCTTTACACATTGTACCTTCAAATACGTGTATTAGATGTGGCAGTGCTGTTGAAGTGTAATGTCACTCTGTGTGAGTTCCAGGTGGGGGGTGAATATGAGAATGACAGAATTTTTCCACAGGTGTTGACATTTTTGCATACAAAACAATTAAGTGAGGAAAAGCTCTTTGAAATAGTTAAATCATCTTATCCCATGCTCCATAATGTGACGTGTAATAATACTAAATGCGTGAAAGCTCTGCCTCCATTCAATATATGATGTGGGGTGTTGCAACAACATACATTTTATATATATCTTTTGAGATAAAGTATCTGTATGTACAGCCCTATTTTATGTGCACGTTATATCTCCTCAGTGAAGAGCTTATGTAACTAATAATATCATTCTGTCCTTTGTTTTGACAACACGTTTATATAAAATTGAGCAATCAAAATGTCCAAAACATGGTCAGACAGTGATGTGCTATCCCTCGTTCAGGAAGTTAAAAAATATGCCAACCCTGGAATTGTGAAGAGGGCAACCAACCTCTCCTTACCCTGAACTTGGGCAAAGGTAAAAATAATGCCACATACTAATATACACTGCATGTTTTTCACATACACATTTGTACTCTTAGGGCTAGAAATTCAAAGTAGTTGTGACTAGCGCAACTCAGCAGCACCACTGCAATCCTAGAACTTTACCCCAGGTCAATATCCAAAAGTGGGAATTGTGCAGCACAATTCAAAATGCACCACTGACCAAGAATAATATATGCAGCCCATCGCCAGGGGGAATACCCATCCATATGCAGCACATTCAGATATTCACCCCAAGATGTGTGGTACATCTGCTGTCACAACTCCAAAAATGTCCCACATACCCGACATCAAAGTTGAGTCTGTAGAAACCAGCTCAACTACCTTCCACCAACATGTGTGGTGAGATGTTGCAGTGCACAACACAGCAGCCACCAGCTCTGCATGTGTAGGCCCCCCACCCCACCCTCGAAGACCATGGACAACCACCCACAAACATCCCTGGTGGTCCAGTGGTTCCCTCCTCCCCTCCCTATGACAGATCGCCATAGTGTGGTTTTATTATTATGCCTTCTAGCTCAGTCTGGCCTTCTTCCTGCCCCTGCCTCTGATGACCATAGCTTATTAATGTCATCATCCCTGGTGGCACAGAGGTTCCCCCTCCCTGTCTGCATCATCAATCAGCATACTTTATTAATCTCATCAGACCTCATTACCCCAGTGGTCCTTCCCCCTCACTACACAGTCACCATACCTGGCCGCATACCACTACAGCTGTCCGCTGAGCAACAGCATACAGCACTAGCTGCAAGCCCATTGGTCAGCTCCATTGACCAATGGGCATGCAGTGTATACTATACAAATTAACAAGTTTGAGAATGCATAGCTTCATCCACAAACTTGAGAATTATTACAGAATTCGCTACATACCCATTGCTCCACAGTGAACATCAATGGTCTTCCACCTCCTACTGTATGCTGTCATTCACCAGGCAACCACAGTGCCATTAGGATAGCTATGTTGCCCCCCCATAGAAGTGTGGGGGGTAGGACTGGCTGATTAGAGAGCCCTATGTTGGTAGGCTGTGGGGGGGAGTCAGTGGATCATCAGGGATAGTTATTATCTTAAAGAGGATAGTAATCAGAGACTTGGACGGGCAGGGCGATTCCACTGGAGCTACAGGGTAATTTACCTTAATATCCTGGTGTCGATCAGAGGTTCAGGAAGGGGAGGGAGGGAGGAGGGAGTCCAATGGACCACCATGGACTTATATATGCAATCGTGAAGGCAATTGCACATGCATTCAGAGACAGCAAGCAGTGGGCCACAATGGCCATATCTTAGTAGCACAACTAGTGGTGATGCAGGATGTGGAGACAGTATTATGCATTCCTGTCACAGGGACAAAATACTGTGAAGGCACCAAACACATTTCAATAGCCAGACCAGCAAAAGAAAGAGAAAATTTCCTCTTTGTTCATAACAGTTTCTATTGACAATGTGGTTCCTTTTGTTTTGTGCTTTAGGGGCAAGGGACAATTCGTCATGACTTAATTTTTTTTTACTCTTTACACTCTGACTGCTTTCATAGCAAACAGCAGAATTAAATGATTACACTGAAACTGTGATGCAGCACTGGAACAGATAGTCCACGTGATAGTGGTTAGTGATATAGAAGTCGGCATATGCTGGTGTAAGCTGAGATCGCCAAACCCTTGGGTATCTTACAACTTCGTAAATGTTATGACTGCCCCAATTGCAAGAGACACCTTGTACCATGGCAGCTGTGGGCTATGACAACCATGTGTTACTCCACCCACTATGCCGTAGCCCACAATGCCATGGTGCAAGGGCAGGTTATGGCAGCATCTGCGCCCGTGAGTCCAAGAGGATGGCTGCCGTAACCCACTGGCACATTCTAAGAGCGGTAGTGGTGGCTAAGATGGAGCAGCTCAGAGCTGCTCTAAGAGCATTTGACAGTACGTGGCAATGGGTCCGATGTGATCCCCATGCTCCCACAAGCACACCTCTGCCCCACAAACCCTGAAAGTTGGGGACCCCAAGGGGCTGATCTCCAGTGCACCTCCCCAGAATCCTGTGCCACCTGTCCTGCCCCCCCATGCCTCCTGGTGTGTGCTGTGGTATTTAAGGGCAGGGGGGTCTTTGGTGAGCTGCCATTAGCAGGCCATAACTTGAGACATGCGGGGCTTCTATGCCATGTCTGTGGTTTTAGCTTCCACATGGCGTAAGCTGAATGTCGCAAGTGCTGGGACCCTGCCACTTTTGGAATGCAGTGCAGGGTCTCTGGCATAGCGGTGAATGTCGCAACTCGCATACGCCGGCAAGTTGCGACATTCAACTTGGAATTGGGCCCATAGTTACTGTGTGGGCATGTGGGTGCTTATATATTTACTATACAGTTATCTTGATGCAGCTCACATTATAATAATATCAACACCAATTAATCAACAGTCAGTTTTATAACTAAACTTATGTGTGAGTTCTCATCCTCACACATGTACCATCAGAATATGTACATAGATATATCGATAAACATTTTCTCTCTTTTCACACACAGGTTGGTCATGCCTTGGGAGAGCAAGGCATCATAAAATCCCAAGATCAGTCCTGGAGGAAGTGGAAGTTTACCTAGCAGACTTTTACAAAAGCAAGTCTGCGGGATATCCACAGGAGGATACGGGACTGGTATGAGATAACGTACAAGATGTGGGTCACGGCAGGAAGTCTGAGTTTAAAGATTGGCACCATGGGTGTATGTATATTCTCAACACTAAATACCATACCTACAAAACATAATTAATTATCAGAAATGCTTAACAGGCAGTCCACTATATGCACAATATTGCATGCTTAACTGGTTTTATGTTAAGCGCACATGCGAAGGACGTCTTGCAACAATGAAGACTTTGGAGGTGTGTAACCCTCCTTGCCAATGCAGTGTTCAGTGTAGCAGGCACGACCCTGAGGGACTAATACACGCAAGCTGTGTATGACAGCAGTTCGGCTTTGTTGGTCTTCACTTCTAAGAAAAGGTCTGCTGCAATCAGTGGTGGTAGCGTGTATGCAAATCCCTCCCGCTTCCTCCCTCTGCTAATCTCCTCCCCCTCCCTCATTAGTGTTCTCCCAACCCCCACATTGTGTGCTGGGGGGTTGCCCAATCCCCCTTGGCCCATGCTCCCCCCAGCACACTGTATAGCCAACAGGGGTGCCCAATCCCTCATCAGCTGCAGCCTCCCCAACAAACAACCAGTTGACATGCTGGGAGCCCACCCCATTGTGCTCATGTCACCCATGCACACTGTATGGCCAGTGGAGTGCCCAATCCCCACTGGCTCCACTCCCCCCAACAAACATGTAGGTGGCATGCTGGGAGCCCACCCCAGCATGCCAAAAGTGTCTGTTCCTTTTTTTGTTTTTTTAAGTTCTGTGAAAGAAGAAAACAGTCCCTCGGTGAGTCCCTGCCCCCCCAACCCTTGCCAACCCTCTGAGCACACACCTCCCCACACACCCCCTCAGCCCACACTTACCTCCAGAGCCCAGCGCGATGATCTTCAGTGAACCAGTAACATGTCTGCACTCTTCAAAACCAACCGCGAACTGCGGAAATGCCAGTAAGCTGTATAATGGCATAAATAGGGTTTTTCCAACTTAGGTGGATATCTCAGCCATTTTTTTGACTTTTGGCACCAAATTTTCAACATGGGGTTCTTGACATCCCTTCTCATGAATTCGGTCACTGTCATGGCATTATTCAGTCGCGAAAGGTAATTTCATGGTCACTGCAGAGAATCACCTTTCAGGACCAATTAAAGAAATGACAGTGTTGGTGTTTATGAGGTGGGCTCTCAAAAGCCTATGTTGCAAATTTGGTGAAAAAATTCCAAAAATGACTGTTTCTGAACACTCATAAGTTCATGAATTTGCAATATTTTCACTCCAGATTTTCAACATAGGCATTTTTCCACACTCTCCTTATGAGCAGTGCAGCTGTCATTTTTCACATTCTGGTGAAATGCCTTTTTGTGCTTCTGGCACAAAAATAGCGCAGTCACTGCTGGAAATCAGTGTTCACTACAGAGTAAGACAATCACAGTGACACTGTTCATGAGCAGAGGTCCTAAAATGCCTATGTTGAAAATTTGGCGACAAAAGTCCATAAAATGTTTCATGTTACGAGCATGCATTGTGCAGTTTCTATGCACACTCATAAGTTTGTGAATTTGTAATATTTTCACTCCAGATTTTCAACATTGGTATTTTTCCACGTCTCCTTATGAACAGTACAGCTGTCATTTTTCACATCCTAATCAAAATGGCCCAGATATTCAAACTCCACCAGGCTGTGGCGCAAGCCTGGGAGCAGCGCAACTTGGCTGCGTAGGGGCATTGACCGGGTGATATTCAACGGAGCTGCGCCATGGCACAACATCATTGAATATTGCACCCTGGCCACCCACAGTGCACATGGTGCAGTGGCACTGCGCCAGCGCCAGTGGCCAGAGTGGAGCATGGTGATGCTCTAGCGCAAGTTCCATTGTGCATTGTGCAGCAACCGCGATATTCAAAAGTTGACATGCAAATGGGGCCATAATGTATGCAAGGCAGAAATGGGGCCATTTGCATGTCATTATTGCTCCATTTGCATGCAGGTGCACCAATCCCTGATGACTTGCGCCTGGCACCCTGCCAGGCAGCAGCCATCGGGGACTGATGCCCCCTGCAGCGCGGCAATGTGCCCCACAGCTTGATCATGGGCTGCAGTAAAGGATAGTATAATCCTAAATCCCTGGTGGTCCAGTGGACCGCTGCCCACCTGATCGTGGGCTAAGTAAATAAATGGTAATTCCTATTATCCCTGGTGGTCCAGTGGACCTGCCCGCCCAATCACGGGCTAAGTAAATAATTGTAAATTCCTATTATCCCTGGTGGTCCAGTGGACCTGCCCACCCGATCATGGGCTAAGTAAATAAATGTAAATCCCTATTATCCCTGGTGGTCCAGTGGACCTGTCTGCCCCATCATGGGCTGCAGTAGAATTAAAGAAAACCTATCATCCCTGGTGGTCCAGTGGACCCCCTTCCCCACCTGCCCACTGATCCCCACCCCCCACTCTCCCCATCAGCAGTGGGCGGCAGCACCCCACCCACCTCCCGCCCCACTGCCCACCAACTGATACTGTCAACAGAGCTGTACACCCATTGGTCCACAGCATGAGCCAATGGGCGTGCAACCCATACCATACTACACATTCCAGATATGTGAATGGATCCCATCCCCATACCACCACTAGCTGTGCTACTAAGATATGGCCGTTGTGGCCCACTGAATGGATCCCATTCACATTTCTGGAATGTGTAGTACGGTATGGGCTGCACACGCATTGGCTCATGCTGTGGACCAATGGCTCGATAGCCCTACAGGCTGTCAGTCGGCGGGAGGTGGGGTGGCAGGTGGGTGGGATTGCTGCCCGCCACTGACAGGGGGCGCGGGCAGTGGGGATCAGTGGCGGGTGGGGAGGGGGTCCACTGGACCACCAGGGATGATAGGTTTTCAATTCTACCGCAGCCCACGATGGGGCAAACAGGTCTACTGACCACCAGGGATAATAGGGATTTACAATTATTTACTTAGCCCACGATCGGGCGGGCACATCCACTGGACCACCAGGGATAATAGGGATTTTCATTATTTACTTAGCCCGAGATCGAGCGGGCAGTGGTCCACTGGACCACCAGGAGTTTGGATTGATCTTTTTCTACCAATGCCCACAATCGGGCATGGGGGGAGTGCCACAACGGAGGTGTAGCCGGAGATGGGTGGCCACCACAGGTGGCAGCTGCCGTGTTGCGCCCTGCAGTGTAGCAGCTCACCTGTGGGTGGGCATCTGTTGTTCCTGTTTTTTTTTTATCAACTTTGTGCTGGCGCAGGTAGGGGTTGCGCATGCATGGCTCCGCACATCCCAGGCTGAATATCGGGCTGTGCAGAGTATGCATGGACACGCCCCCCCCACCTGCGCCTGCATACATTACTGATGCGCTCTGGCACATCAGAATTTGTGCCGTGCACTTTCCCCTTTTGAATATCACACCAGGGCACATCAGTGGGTTGCACATGGTGCAACACTGTTGCGCCATGCACGCCCTTTTGAATTTCTGGGCCAATGCGTTTTCACACTTCCGGCATACAATAGTGAGGTCGCTGTGAGAAATCACTGCCAGTACAGAGCAACAAAATCACAGTGACTCTGTTCATGAGCAGATGTTCTAAAATTCCTATGTTGAAAATTCAGTGAAAAAATTTCATGAAACTACTTTTACGAGCGTGCGTTGCGCAGTTCCCACGCACACTTGTTATTTTTTCGAATCTGTAATATTTTCACTCCAGATTTTCAACATTTGCAATTTCCCACAGCTCCTTATGATCAGTAAAGCGGTCATTTTTCACATCCTGGCCGAAATGTGTCTTAACACTTCTGGTGCAGATTTGCATGGTCCCTGTAGAAAATCAGTGTTTGTTATACAGTAAGAAAATCATAGTGACAGTGTTCATGACCAGAGGTGACAAAATGCTATGTTGAAAATTTGGTGAAATAATTCCACTGAATGACTGTGTTACAAGCGTGCATTCTGCAGTTTCCACATAGGCTCGTTCCCTTGAACACAACCAAGGCGTTAGGGTTCCTAAGACAGACACTTAAGAAGTATGAGGGTGGAATGTTAATCAGATGCAAGAGGAGTTGCAGAGAGGTACTCTGTTGGGATACGGATGCTGAAGGGACATGGATACAATGGGGGAGGGGCCTGAATAAATGCCAAACACCAATGCAAATACCAGCAAGCAAATGTTCAGCATTGACAAATGCTTGTTATTGAAGCAATTATGACCAAAGACCCAGTCATTTCCTACACATCAACAAATGTCAGGGGTGGGGGGGTTCCCAAGCCACATCTGAGGGCCACACCAACCCAGCCAGGTGTTAATTTCTAGGAAATTACAACCTCAGAGGTCATAATGAGTATGGTGGGGTCACTGGACATTGAAGAATGATTCTTGTGTGGTGGTGTACTATGGGTCCCATGGTCTTCCCCATACACTCTGATACAAAACACTACCAAATACAAAACATTCCCTGATAGCAAGCAGTACCATCCAAAACTGAGCCACACAGCACATAACGCATACCATGGCGTCTAGTGGAACCCATATCCTTTCTGATGCTGTGGTGCCTGATAATAGATGAAATGAGGGTGACAGATGGTAACTGGGGATTGCTGTATTTATGTTTGTGTCAAGAAAGGAGATGGCATTTGGGGGGGTACAGTAATACACCAGGGAATGCATTATGTGCTGTGTGACTCAGTATCAAATGGTGTGGGTGGACAACTGGACACCAGGGAAGGTTATATGCATTGTGCTGCCTAGAATCGGATGGCATGCCTCTACTACTGGATGCCAGGGAATGATTTGTATTTGGTAGTGCTTGGTATCAGAGAGTGTGTGTGTGTGTGTGTGTATGGGGGGGTGACGCGATACCAGAGAATGCTTTTTGTATGGTAGTATCTAGTATGCCACCACACATGAAGCATTCCTTGTTGTCCCACCCCACCTCTAATAACAAGCACACCCAAATACAAAACATTCCCTGGCATCTGGTGGTACAGGCATGCCATCTGATTCTAGGCAGCACAATGCATAAAATCTTTCCTGCCATCCAGCTGACCACGCATAGCATCCCATACTGAGACACACAACTCATAATGTATTTCCTGACATCTTGTGGTACCCACTAAAGCCCTCCTGCGTTCGGCACAAACAGAAATACAGCATTTCCATCGGTTACCAAAATGTTATACAATACTAGGCACCACTGCATTAGATGGGATATGGGTTCACTCGATGCCATGGTGTGTGTCTTCTGTGGTTCAGTATCACATGGTATGGATAGACAACTGGACACTAGAGACAGTTCCATGCATTGTGTTGCCTGGACTATGATAGCATGGGTTTACCCACTGACAGCAGGGAATTTTTTTGTATTTGAGTATGCTTGGTATCAGAGGGTGGTGGTGGTGGTGGGGGTAGACAAAGCAGCGGGGATTTGAGTGGGCTTGGTATCAGAGGGTGGTGGTGGTGCTGATGGGGAGGACGAGGCAACAGGGATTACTTCTTGTATGGTGGTGTATGGAATGGCACCACACAAGACGCATTCCCCGTTGTCCTGTCCCCCTACGCCCACCCCACCCTCTGATACCAAGCACATCCAAATGCAAACAATTCACTGGCATCAAGTGGTAAACCCATGCCATCAGAGTCCATGAAACACAATACATAAAATCTTCCCTTGTGTCGAGCTGTCTACCCAGGCCCTCAGATACCAAACAACACAAAACATAACAGAAGTCTGTGGCATCTTGTGGTACCCCCAAAGTCATTCAATACCCGACACAAACAGAAAAACATCATTCCCCGCTTTCCATTGATCACCACCATTTCATCCAACACCAGGCACAACAGAATTAGATGATATGAGTGGACAACTGGACTCAAGGGAATGTTTTATGCATTATACTGCCTTGAATCGGACATCACAAATATACCACTTGACATCAGGAAAGGATTTGTGTTTGGTGGCACTTAGTATCAGAGAGTTGGGGGGAGAGGACACCAGGAATTGCTTCTAGTATGGTGGCATCTGATACACCACCACACAAGAAGCAATTCCTGGTGTCCCCTACACCCCCCCACCACCACTCTCTGATACCAAGAACTACCAAATACAAGCCATTCCCTGGCATCCAGTGCTACACGCATGCCATCTGATTCTAGGTAGCACAATGAATAAAACCTTCCCTGGCACCCAGTTGGCCACCCATAGACTTCGGCACTGTGCCATAGAACACATAATACATTCTGTGGCATCTTGCAGTACCCCACCAAAGCCCTGCCATGCCCAGCACAAACAGAAAAATATAATTCCCTGGTTTCCATTGATCACCACCATTTCATTCAATACCAGGCATAACCAAATTAGATGATATGAGGGAACAACTGGACTCCAGGGAATGTTTTATGCCTCATGCTGCCTTGAATCAGACATCACAGGTGTACCACTTGATGCCAGGGAAGGATTTATATTTGGTGCTGCTCAGTATCAGAGGGTGGAGGGGGAATGGGACACCAGGAATTGCTTCTAGTATGGTGGTATCTGGTACACCACCACACAAGAAGCAATCCCTGGTGTCCCACAACCCTTCCCCCATCCACTCTCTGATACCAAGAACTACCAAATATAAACCATTCCCTGGTTTCCAGTGGCACACACACGCCATCCAATTCTATTCAGCACAATTCATAAAACCTTTCCTGCATCCACTTGACCATCCATAGCCCTTGATACTGCATTACATGACACATAATGCATTCCATAGCATCTTATGGTACCCCACTAAAGTTTTCCCATGCCCAGTACAACCAGAAATACATCATTCCCTGGTTTCCATCGGTCACCACCATTTCATCTAATACCAGGCACCACTGCATCAGGTAACATATGGGCACCACTCAATGCCATGGACTGCATTAGGTTTTGCGATGCTGAGTATTGGAGGGGTGTGGTGGACAACTGGACACCAGGGAAGATTGTATGCATTTTACTGCCCGGAATAGGATACCATAAGTGCACCACTTGATGCCAGGGAAGGATTTGTATTTGGTGGTGCTTGGTATCAGAGGGTGGGGGGAGGGAACACCAGGGATTGCTTCTAGTATGGTGGTATCTGGTATACCACCACACAAAAAGCAATCTCTGGTGTCCAGTACGCCCCCCCCCCCCACCATCTGACACCAAGCACTACCAAATACAAAACATTCTCTGGCACCCAGTTGTACACACATGCCATCCGATTCTGCACAGCACAATACATAAAACATTACCTGGCACCCATTTGACCACTCATAGCCCTCAGTTCTGACCCACACAGCACAAGAGTTATTCACTTACATCTTGTGGTACCCCATCAAAGCCATCCCATGCCCAGCACAAACAGAAATACAGCATTCTCCATCTGTTACCCCCATTTCATCCAATACCAGTAACCACTGTATCACATAGAATAATGGTACCAGAAGACGTTAGGGGATGCATTATGTGTTGTGTGGCTCAGTATCAGATGGTATGGGCAGACAACTGGACACCAGGGAATGTTTTATGCATTGTGCTGCTTGGAATCGGATATCATGGGTATATCACTTGACGCCAGGAAGGATTTATATTTGGCGGTGCTTGGTATCAGGGGGTTGGTAGGGGGACAGAACACTGGGGATTGCTCCTAGTATGGTGGTATCTGGTACACCACCACACAAGAAGCAATCCCTGGTGTCCCGTACCTTCACCACCCTCTGATATCAAGCAATACCAAGCACACCCAAATACATATCTTTCCCTGACGTCCAGTGGCACACACATGCCATCTGATTCTGGGCAGTACAAGGCATAAAACCTTCCCTGGCATCCAGGCAACCGCTCATAGCCTCGATACTGTACCACACAACACATAATGCATTCCCCGGCATCTTGTGATACCCACCCAGAGCCCTCCCATGCCTGGCACAAACACAAATACAGCATTTCCATTGGTAACCAACATTTCATACTGTGCCAGGCACCACTGTATTAGATTGGATATGGGTACCACTCGATGCCATTATGTAAGTTATGCATTATGAAGCTCAGTATTGGGTGCTATGAGTGGACAGCTGGACACCAGGGAATATTTAATGCATTGTACTGCCTAGAATTGGATAGCATGGGTATAGCACATGATGTCAGGGAAGGATTTGTATTTGGGTGGGCTTGGTATCAAAGAGTGTGTCTTGGGGGGGAATGGACACCAGGGAATGCTTCTCATATGGTGGTATCTGGTACATCATCAGACAAGAAGTCTTCCCCGTTGTCTTGCCCCCCCACACCCTCTGATACCAAGCACACCAAATACAAAACATTCCCTGCCATCCTGTGGTATACACATGCCATCCAATTCTAGACAGCCCAATACATAAAATCTTCCCATGCATCCAGTTGACCACCCATAACCTCCGATACTGCGCCATACAACACATTACATTCCCTGGCATCTTGTGGTACCCACCAAAAGCCCTCACATGCCTGGTACAAATACAAATACAGCTTTTACATTGGTCACCAACATTTTATTCAATACTAGACACCACAGCATTAGATGGGATATGGGTTCCACTCAATACCATGGTGTGCATTTTCTGTGGCTCAGTATCTAATGGTATGGACAGACAACTGGACACTTGAGACAGTTCCATGCATTGTGTTGTCTGGGCTATGATGGCATGGGTTTACCCAGTGACACCAGGGAATTTGTTTTGTATTTGAGTGTGCTTGGTATCAGAGGGTGGTAGTGGTGGAGATGAGGCAATGGAGATTTGAGTGTGCTTGGTATCAGAGGGTGGTGGTGGTGCTGATGGGGAGGGATGAGGCAATGGGGATTACTTCTTGTATGGTCCTCTGATACCGAACAACATGAAACATAACACAAGTCTGTGGCATCTTGTGGTACACCCCCCAAAGTCATTCAATACCCGACACAAACAGAAAATGTCATTCCCTGGTTTCCATTGATCACCACCATTTCATCTGATACCAGGCACAATCAAATTAAATGGTATGAGTAGAGAACTGGACTCCAGGGAATGTTTTATGCATCATGCTGCCTTGCATTTGATATCATGGGTGTACCACTTGATGCAAGGGAAGGATTTGTGTTTGGTGGCACTCAGTATCAGAGGGTGGAAGGGGGAATGGGACACCAGGAATTGCTTCTAGTATGGTGGAATCTGGTACGCCATCACACAAGAAGCAATCCATGGTGTCCTGCTACACCCCACCACTCTGATACCAAGAACTATGAAATACAACCATTCCCTGGCATCTAGTGCCTAATGCATGCCATCCAATTCCTAGGGCAGCACAATGCAGAAAACCTTCCCTGTCACCCAGCTGCTACGATAGCCCTCAGCACTGCACCACAAAACACATAATGCATTATGTGGCATCTTGTGGTACCCCACCAAAGCCCTCCCATAACCAGCACAAACAGAAAAATTTCATTTCCTGGTTTCCATTGATCACCACCATTTCATCCAATGGGGTGGATGCCAGACACCATGGAATGCTTTATTGGCAATATCTCCTGGTATGGAATGGCACTGGGATACCGCAGAACACATGGAATGCTTTATTGCTGCAGTTTTCCATTATGGGATGGCATGGAGTGGGTGCTGGACATGATGGAATGCTTTATTGGCACTGTCTCCTGCTATGGATTGAGATTTGGCACCACAGGACACCATGGAATGCTTCATTGCTGCAGTTTCTTAGGATGAGACACACCCATGACTGCACAATTAGTATTATACAGTAACTTGTCATTATATGCTGGATGAAAAAAATCAGGCCCCCAGTTTGAAACGTTAAGCCATGTCTCCAACCCCCTGCCCCCCCACACACACGCAACTCCACAGTAACAGTTAAACAGCTAACCGTGAAAACTAGTCACATTGATTGTATATAACTGATAATCTGACAATAGGGAACATAAACACTGTGCATGGTGGAGCAAGGCAGGTCGTAGCAAGAGAAATTCTCGGTTATAGCTAGTAGTGTACATAAAAAATTTTCTACAGCCATTCACTGTTACAGGAAAACATGTGTAATAGCACCATTGTTGTCTGATAATAAGCAAAATACCTCTAAGACTGTAAAACTATGCATCAAACAAGCTGTAATCATTAGATAGACACATGCACCAAATGTGCCTTTCTGTTACTAAATCACAGTAAATACAGTATTTTGTTCTTTAAGACATTCCATATTTCTTCATCTCTATATAATTCTTCTATTTTTTTCTTTTTTTACTAACAGCACAACAGAGCATCCCTGCCGCTGAACAATGTATCCAACTCGTACCAGTCCTGGAGGGTCAGGAGAGAGAGGCTCCTGCAGTTGACCAACTCCTGGGGGTTGACTCTGCTGGCAAGTAAAGTAACACACTTTCAACAAACACAATTAAAGTGACTATCACCGATCAAAACAAGATAGTGCATGTGGGAACAAACAACTTGACTGGGGAAACAGTGGAGCTGGTAAAGAAAAGGTTTGAGAATTTAGTAGCCAATGTGAAGACATGTACTATCAGTGGCATTCTCTTAGGAGTTACCGATATGATGTGCATGTTCACAGTGGAAAAAAAAGGATAAAAGAGTTCAATGGGTGGCTGAGAGAGTGTTGTTCAACCAGCAATATAGACTGTGGCAGAACCCGAGACAACACCAACCTATACGCAGGACACAGTTTATATTTGACCAAACAGGGGGAGAGTGTAGTCAAACAGGGAATGGATGGGTACATTTCAGCAAGGGTGTATTAAAAGCAGAAGGGGAGTGGTTGGCAAGGTCACCATTCTTACCAACAATGTCCAGAAATGGAAACAAAGGGTGCTCACCCCCCCCACTTACATGTAAAGGTAGTGAGGAGGTGGCACAGTACCAGGACTGCGATATGATGAAACCAGTAAACAAGCTATTCAGGAAACATAGGACCAACTGGAATGGGGGAGCGGTGGTGATATATCTGAGGGAGGGGATTAACAGTGTAAGAAAGGAAGGATATTAGGAGAGGCTAGAAACTCTGTGAATGCAGTTCCATGAGGCAAGGAATAGAACACTAAGGATTGTAGTAGTGTACAGGACACCATCACAGAGTTGTCACCTGTACCACAAAGTGCAGATCAAATTCAAATATTAAGCAGGAAGGGAAGTACAGTGGTGGTGGATAATTGCAAGCTACCAGAGGTGGATTGGACTATACCTGCCACAATGAGTGCAAGAGAAGGGTCATATTGGAAGCTTTTCAGGACATCTTTTATACACACCTGGTACCAGGCCCGACACAGCTTGAAAGGATTTTCATCCTTGTGCTGGATAATGGGAAAGCTGTAAACAGCCTAGATGTGGGGTAACCACATTCTCACACTAACAGCGACCAGGTGTGGCTCACATTAAAATGGCAAGGGACACACAGCGGGCAGGAGTACAAGAGTCATTGAGTTTGGGGGTGCGAACATTAGGGGGATGAGGGGAAATTCTGAACAAGCACCTAGCAAACATCCAACAACACGTAGATGCAGATCAGACGTGGCAAATAAAAGGAAGAGGGCTGGCAGATGCAACACAGAGCAGTACTACAAAAAAGCAAAGAAGTGCAGCATAAAGGAACCCCATTGCCCATCACCAGAGCTTAGGGAAAGGGAGAGAGCCAAAACGGTAGTATTTCGCAAGTACAGGAAATAGTGAGTGGAGAACATAAAGATGTATACAGGATAAAGTAAAGGCAAATGGCATCCAGGCTGACTAGTACCACAGCTTTGTTATAGGCTGATCATGCCAGACAAACCAGGTTGAGTTATATGACTCGCTGAAACGGGAACTCAGCAAGGGCCATGCTGTAGACATCCTATAGGTGGACTTCAGTAAGACCTTTGTTTCAGTGCTGCATTTTCTATGTTTCTATAGGTAATGTTAGAAAGTATTTTTTCACAGAGGATTGTGGATGCATGGAACAGCCTTCCTGAGGAGGTTGTGGAGTCAGGAACAGTGGGAGAATTCAAGAATGCATGGGACAGGCATAAGGCAATTCTAGTGGGGGTAGGAGGAAGTAAGCTGTTGATTAACTAGAATTTGCAGCTTATCCATCAGGTAGGGAAATGGGCTGACTAGGTGGGCCAAGCGGTCCTTATCTGCCATCAAATTCTATGTTTCTGTGTTTCTATTGGAGATTTGGAGGGAAAACTGGAGCATATGGGGCAGGACCAAAAATGGTGACCTGGATCATGAAGTGGCTGAGGGGATAGACAGCAAAGGATGCTAGTAAGGGAAGGGGGGCAGGAACTCTCATCACAGAGAGCACTGATAAGCAAAGTACCACAGTAATCTTTGCTGGGACCATTATTATTTGGTATTTTTATTACAGATATCTCAAATGGGATCCGTAGGGAAATCATTCTGTACATATACAATAGCAAGATGGCAGAAGTGGTACATGACACGGGGAGAGGTTACAGGAGAACCTGAAAAAGCTGCAGAAGTGGGCAAAGAAATGGTAGGCAGGGCTCAATGCCACAAAGTGCAAGATTTTGCACTTTGCAGCCCAGAACCAGGGGAGGGATTATCACTTAAATGGGATTTAGCTGGGTGCATCCACATAACAGAAGGACCTAGGGGTTATCATTACAGGTAGCATGAAGAACTCTATTCAATGCGAAGAGCAGCAACAAAAGCCAACAAAAGGCTGGGGTGTATAGCTAGAGACATCTTCTCCAAAGGTAACAAGGTTATCCTGCCCCTGTATAGGTCACTGGTCAGCCCCCCCCCCCCGAGCACTGTATTCGATGGTGGCAGCTGTGCCTGAAGAAAGGCTTGAGTTTGTTGGAGGGGGCACGATATTGAGATTAAATGATCTATAGAAATGTCACAGATCATACAACTCAAAACACATTACCGCTTAATGTTTTCCAGAGGAAGAAGATCAGCTGGAGAGCGCTTCTTGGGGGCAACCAACAGGCCACAGAGGAAGAGGTGATGATAGTAGAACCCTCTGTGGCTCAACCATCAGCCCCAACAGTGGCCAAGGAACAGGAGACAGACCAGTCCCACCCGGGTCCATCCAGAGAAGTTGTAGGTCCTCCTTGGCCTCCAGTTGGGGAACGGTAAGTACCATAATATGTTGTTTGCCATACTCAGGAGGTTACAAGTGTACCACAACTGATGTCCAGCACACAGCCCTTCTGGGTCATAGCCCCCCAACAGCCCTGTTTCTCAAGTATGTTATAGAAAAGCTGGCCCACCAGCGCAGTGGTTGGATTTCCACATGCAACGCTGGCGACCCGGGTTTGGGAATGGACTCGGGTCACCAGAGGGCTGGCCGGGAGGAGAAGGATAGAGTATCTCTAGACAGCTCTCCTTCTCCAGGGGAAGGGAGAGAGGGTGCGAATGTTCAGTGTCTAGTGACACACAGCAGAGGCTGGGGTAGCCACTAGCAGCACCGATATCAGGACTTTCAGGGGGCAGGGCAGATGCTGGTCGTCATTGCACATCCCCACCCCTCGCTCACAAAGGGAAAGAAAAATACCGGGCTCCATCCATCTCTGTGATGCCTTGCCCCTGGGCAGGAGCATAGCCAGAAATTTTTGTTTTGTACACAGTCTCCAACAATTACACCCCCACATAAAAAAATGTACACATCCTCTCCAAATGGTAATCCCTTCCAAACAAGTCAGATTGTTGTCAGATGATTACTCTAATCTCTAAAGAGGTTATACATGTGTCTGTCTCCTAAACAACAGAAGTTTAAACAGAGACACTTCTCAGTAGCCTACACTAACCCAAATACTACAGATTAGAATGAAAAGGTAAACAGTAAGGTATGGTTTGTGACAGGCACTCAACAAAACTGTACACAAATGTGTACAGTGAGTATGCCTGCCTACACCCTTGCCCCTGGGGTCTCCACTAGCCTCTGAAGCCAGCTCCCCAACTAGATACTAGTCTTGTGGCAACCTTGGGGAAGTTGCTACAACTCCACCCTCTGGGGGGTAAGCCAGAGGTGACTGGGGAATGCTGGCAATGATCGGAGATGGAGGCACAGGGGGCTGTGACTAGGGCAGAGTATTGACAGACCTCAGCCCAGAAAAAAGTATAATAAAAAAAAGTATATTATAGAAACATGCCCATATGGGCTTCCAGACCCCCCCACAACCCCAGCCCCCCATGGGTGTATACCACCATATATCCTCTGCTCCACCCTACACATGCCAAATCCATAATACATTCCCCCTCTCCATCCATATCCCGTCCACTAAATTCCTAGTAGTCTGATGGCACCACCCCCTCCAGCACTGCCAGCCCACACCACTGGCTCCTCCCACACCTACATCCAGCCAGCGACTGTCACCGCCCTCATCTCACAGCCACTATGGCCAGCCACCAACTCAGGTCTGCCAGTAAAGCATATTGTACAGAAATACACTCAGTGAATGACAGCAGCTATCATTCACTGACTATATATATATATATATGCACAATGAGTGCCCCCAGCACAGGTCAGTCGGTGGCTGGCCTTAGTGGTGAGAGGAGGGCTGAGCCACTCACCAGTTGGATGTCCGTGAATGGAAAGGCAGCAACGTGGGCCGCTACTGATAGGAGGGGGCGGTGGTGGGCCACTAGACTACAATGTATTTACTGGGTGAGATGTGGCCGGATGGGGAAGGGGGAGATTTATTCATCTTACGGGGTATTGAGGCTGGCAGAGATCAAAGTATTATCACAAGGGATCAGGCTGTGGCAGGATATATACATATCAGGGTGCTCAGAGCGCTTGGCACCTTCACAGGTCTCCCTCTGCAGACGCATCTGCCACCCACCTGTTCCGCAACTTACATCATACTTGGGCAGTGCACCTTTCCTTCAACAGATACCAGAACTCATAGCATGCAAGGTCCTGGACACTGGGTTTTTTTCTGCATCAAGCATACAGACCAGGACACAGGGCTTGTTAGCCGCAAGCTACCATTATTGCAGCTTGAGACAACCCGTTGTGAATTCATGCCATAGTTCCTCACTGAACAATACACATAACATTTTAACAGTAAATACACACTGCTAATCAAACAAACAAAGATGATATGTGTAATGGAGGGTAGAGATAATAACAACAGGCTAACACTCCTAAGCATGCACACCTGGAGGACAGAATAAACAAGTAGAAGATTATGGACGCAGCCAAGTATCTGAGGGAAATCAGTTCCCATAAGACTGACAGAGTCTTTACACTAAGGAGGAAGACACACACCAGGGGGCACAGTCTAACAATAGAAAGCACAAGATTTAGGACTACAATAAAGACACAGTACTTAAAGGAAAGGATGCTAACAGAATTGAACACAGTAACAAAACAAGTACTATCATGTTACTATCTGAACAGTTTTAAAAGTTCATGGAACAGTGACGAACACAGACCAATGGTGGAGGACATAGCAGGCAGTGAGCTGGCTGGTGTTCAAACCTGACCCCCAGCTTGCCTTCTTAGGTTTACTCCATGTACATGGGATGATCTTTTGGCCTCCCATGACTGACGGAAGCAACCATCCCATACAGAAATTTTGCTTGAATGGGGAAGTCTAACTGGGTGTGCATGACAGCATGCCCTGGGCTGCGTGTTCAGTTAAAACCACACTACCTCAATCATGGTCTAGTCTATTTGTCTGATTAAAATTACCTTATCCTAAACCTTTATAATTGTTTCTCTTTTAATACTCTGGTACAACTTATATATACCAATAGTCACAATTAAGCTTTACCCCTGTATTGTAAGTCAACAACTTTATAAATAAAAATATTAACCAAAAAGAAATACCAGGAAATGTCATATTGTCTTAATTCTTTACTTAGAAAGTGGTATACAGAATTAACATCATCTGGCTTAGCAGTGCAAGTAAGCTACCTTTAACTGGAGAGGAAGTCTCTCCTACTTTTAGATACAACCATATAAAAAAAGTAAAAATACAATAAAATGCAAGCATCATCCCTCTCTGCTCATAATCAAAGATGATAGCAAATTATAAACATGCAGTGCCATACCTTGATGTCTCAAATGAAGTCCTAGGCAGAAGGATGTGCTGTCACAGCTCCTTCCTCTCTTCTGCCCTCCTTTAGCTTAAATGAGTCTTCATGTATATGTTTTTTGGATGTACCTCGTGTCATATTTGTGGTAGAAGTGTGTCTCATGATGCACCTTTTGCAGAAGTATATCCCATGACCGACTTCTTGTGGAAGTATGCCCCTGACCGTGACACATTCCGTGTAGAAGTGTGTTAATCATGCAAGGTGGCAACAAAAATATCTTATTTTAAAAGTGGAATGTCATCTCAGATTTTGTTTTACTGGAACATTGTTTTGTAAGCTCTTTTTTTGTTACTAAGGAAACTGTTGTTTAGCTTGCATTCTGTCTAGCACTTCCTCAAATAAAATCTTCCCATTTTATAGTTAATTTCAAACAAGACATGCAGATATATTTTTTCTTTTAAAACTGTAAACTGTTAATATCACAAAAAAGCTCTAATCATTCTTGTTTTAAAGTATCTTCAAACTGTTTATAAGGCACACTCAATAATAATGTTTGCAACTTACAAATGCTAATGATATAACTTATGTTCTATAGAGGAAACTTGTTTTAGCCTGCTGCTTTCTTGAAGTGTTCTTTTTCACTTCCTCAAATACATTTTCCCCATTCTACAGCTGGTTTTAAAACAAGACATTTTCTTTAACCTGTAAAATGTTAATGTTGCAACCAAATATTGCAAAGAAGCTTAGCCTATAATCATTTTTGATTTAAATGTATCTTTAAACTATTTTACAGTAGGACACACTCAATTTATTGGCTAAACAGAATTACAGTATACTTGGCAGTGAGGATGTATTTAATTCAATTCAGGAAAAGCAGAAGTAAAGCATTTTTTCAATTGTAATTATTTAATTTAGAGAAAAGTCAATAAGTCAGATCTATTTGTTGATTTGTCTCTGGGAAATAGTAGGTTCTTGCTCCATCATGTCGTCTAGATCTAGGACAAGCTGCTTCTTTGGAATATTTGGATCAGGCAGCCCAAATAGGGACTCAGTGGGATTTCAGGTTTTGCTGCTTTGAAATATTTGGATCAGGCAGTCCAAATAGGGACTCAAGGGGATTGCAGGTTCTGCAGCACCAATTCATAAATGAATGACAACAAGAGTGGAGGAGCTATCCAGTGCAAGTATTAGTTGGGCATTCAGCTACAGTTAGATAGATCGGGTGTTCTATTTCTCCTTACACATTTGTACGTTAGTATGGTATAATTATCAAGTTTATATGACTGACCAAATCTCTTTAGCAAAATGAACAACATTATATATTTTACAAAGTATTACATTAGCCCTCTATCTTTCATTTTGACAGATCACTGCGCTGTATGTCCCAGAACCGTAACTGTTCTGGAAGGTAAGAATTTTCCGATCAAATTATTTTTTCTGTTTAACTATACAGTCATAATATCATGCAGGCAGCACAACAACAACCTATGTAGGATCCTACAGTAGTTTGATTACAGTCCTCAACACAATGAGACAATGTCATGCCTTCTATCCTGTCCTCTGTAGTCAGCTGTGCCAAACACGTGACTATGTAACATATCAATATACCATATCTAAAAGCTTGTGATGTAGAAAAGCTGTTGAGACAATGCAGTGTTTGACACACCATTGAATGGTAAGTATTAACTGAACACCATTATCAGATGGTAACAAACCAGGCTTAGAAAGTCATAGATATATAATCCTATGATGTATGATGAGCCATTATCATTAAGTGACACCAAGCAGATTAGAACTTCACAATATATGGAAAGCCCTAACTATTAATTGAAATAAAGCAGATAGGATCACTGTTATGGCACTGTTATTATATCAGTCTGTTGTAAACTCTTCTTAAATATGTCATATCAATGTAACAAGAAAAATGGAATGCTGACAACAATAAATGTTCTTACAAAACAGAATGCACACAACAATCATTGCTCTGCTAATGGATTCACGAAAGTAAAGTAATTAAATCTGCAATAACATCATCCTGGTAGCCAATACACAATTAAATATTATGCAGGCTCCTTTGTTAAAAAACATGCTGAAAACAGTGATCAGAGTTCTCATAACATTAGAATACCTCTCAGGCTGCATTATCAAGATTCACAATGATATTATGACAACCTCTCAAACTCCTCACAGCATACTTCTTAATGAAAGACCATATGAACATACAAAGTTGCCAGCAGATACAGGCCATATGGTCTATCTAGTCTGCTCGAGTGTGTAGCACTTCAGCCCATTAGACTGCAGATGCCCCCTCTCCCATTAACTCTCATCTCCACCAACTCCCCCCCCCAGCTACTTTCCCCCTGAACTTGTCCCACCCCCTCTTGAAGCACCCCACAGTCTGCACTGATACAAGTTGCTCAGGCAATGCATTCCACCCTGTTACCACTCTTACACGATCATACGAAATAATTAATTATCCTTCAAGTTATGTCATCATTATGACATCAGTTTGTTGTTACCCCTTCTTGACTATATTCTGAAAAGTAAACCACTTAAATCCTGTAATATCATCTGTAATAACAACATTTTGTTAACCTATACACTATGAACAATGATATATGTTGTTTGGCTAGAAACCATGCAAAAAAAGAACTTGTCCTTGTTCCCCTACTGTACAGCATGGCTTTCCACACCCCACCCCACCCACAGTCCCCACAGCAGACCCTAAAAAGCCCATTGTGAGCTATCAGCCTCCCCATCCCACTCCCGATATTGCAGGTGAACTGTACATGCTCCATAAACAGCTCAGTCAGTTGCTAGCCACGGTGGTGGGAGGTGGGTCTGCCAGTCGCCAGCAGGGTATTGGTTTGGGAGGGCAGGGGCTCACACTAATAGGTGGAGGGTGGGGGGCCACTGGATCACCAGGGATAGATGGGCATGTTATGGTGTTTTGTAATGGTGGGGATGGGATGGAATGGGGGTGGATGTGGAAAATGGACATTGGGGTGTTGGGGGGTGTTCAGTTAGCCCATAAGGGCTTGTCACCTGTAATATTGGGAGTGCAATGAGGGGAGGACGATGGCCCACACTGGGTCTTTTAATGTCTACTGTGGGGACTTTGGGCATGTGGGTGGGGGTGGGGCAGCAGTACTGTACATTAGGGGAAAGGGCTGTCGGGAGGGGCCATTGTGGCCTCTCGGTTGTGCAGCACTGGCTGCACATTGACAACCCCTGGTGGACAGCAAAGACCACTTACACCACCTCATAGCTGGTGTAAATGTTCTTTGATGGATGTCCACCGGGCATTCTTTCTGAATCCCAATTTGGGGACTTTGCTGCCACCTTTCCTTAATAGGGTGCAAATGCTGCCATAAACCCCCTTACACCGTGTCAGAAGGGGGTTTATGGCTCATTGGTACACTTGTCACAGGCTACCTTTCTAAATTCCAACACGACACAACTCATGACTCAAGTGTTACTTGCACCATTTTGTTGGATGCAAGGTGCCTTGCGTCCTGACTTGCCTTTTGTGAATCTGGCTTCCAGTGTTTTCACCCTCAGAGTGCTTCTGATTTCCCCTGACATTGAGAGCGAAACTCAATAGGTCCATGGAAATCAGAACCCCAAAGTGGGAAAACACACTGATTCTGCATAAAGATGCTCATCCCTGTATTTGTTATAGTGTATGGTATTATGTGACTTATATTCTCGTTAGTTCTTTTGACTTCAAAGTCAAAGTGACTCATACAGTATCTAGAGGTCCTGTAATGTGCTCTACCACAAAACCTATAATCACATTCCATTACCTTTGAACTGTGACAGAATACTATTTTCCAAGAGATTAAATTCTATACATAACAGCAATTCCACTATACACAATAACAGTATGCAACGCATGGATTTACATGCTAAACAGCGTCTCACCACATGTATGTGTTACTGTAACCTGGTATCCATGTAGTATGCACAATGCAACTATTAATAGTATCAATCTTATCACACAAGTAGGTATGTGTCCAGTGAAATGGTAAAAGGCTGGACATCTCACACCGATATATTAATATAACAATTTTTGTCGTTTTTTTTCCATAACGCCACTCTCTGTCAAGAAAAAAAAGAACAGTAAGCAATATGTCTGTCATACAGTAGAAATCTTGCATAGCTATTTTATTTAATTAATTAATTAATTTATTTTTATTTATTTAGTTTTTGTTTGCGGGTAAGTACCATAGCTAAGACACGATTATTTTCAGGCACTACCCGGGAGATTACAAGAGGTAGAGATAAAGAGGGAATGCATTTTGAGTACAGGGAAAGAAAAAAACTAAATAAAATACAGAACAAAACAAGATTTCTACAAATCATGAGTAAATAAGATAGGTCAGTGTTCATACACAGTTAACAAAAATTCAGTGAACAACACCCACAAATAGCAAACAACAACTGGGTTAAGAGCAGCTGAAGCAAATTCAGATGAGACAAAGTGCCTAATAATACAGTATAACTGGATGGGCAGGATAAGTGGATATCAGTTAGAAGCAGTGGGGAAGTGAGACAGAGGCTGAATGTCAAATTCAGGTGGGTTTAAAGCAGGCACAGGAGACCAGGCTAAAGAGGAAGGAGCGATACTTGTTTTTGCAGTGGACCTGACTGGGAGCTAGGTGAACATCAAGAGGTAGGGAGTTCCAGAGTTTGGCCGCCAAGTGAGAGAAGGCTAGGGTTCCTTTGTTCGATTTATATCTATGCTATAGCACTTTTAGCTGCTTAGTAGATAGTAGGCTAAACAATTAAATGCACTTATTTTATACATGTATGTCTTCATACCTTATGCTCTATACTGTTTCCCAATCAACAACTCAACCTAATCAGAACCGCCATAAAGCTTCATGTAAACTTATGCAAATATATCTTTTTACACATACTGGCACACTCATCTATATGCATATTTCATATTACCTGCAAAGATTTCATTCAGCATAACATGAAATGTAAAGCATGGACTTTTAAAAGTGGCAACGATTTTGCCACATAATGAATCAACAGCAAAAAACTAGTTTGTTATAAAAAAAAAGTAACTGTCAGCTCGCCGGTGCAATAGTTGGATTTCTGCTCATGATGCCAGTGACCCAGGTTCGGGAATGGAGCTAGGAGCTGGAGGGATGGCCGGGGGAGGAGGCTTCAGCATCCCAAGGACAGCTCACCTTCTCTGAGGGAAGGGGGATTTAGAGCTCGGCTCTTGTCTGACCTCAAGTGGAGACCTGTGGTACAACAAGGCCGAAGCCAAATAAGGGTTGACGTGCTGGATGTCAGCGCTCAAGCGCCTTGATGTCTAGGCATACAGCATATCAAGAATATTGGAAAAAATACCCCACAGCACTCCCAGTAGAAGGAGCACCAGGCCCAGATCCTCAGTGCCCTACCAGTCCTGGTGATGACATCCTGACAAAAGACAGACACGTCAGGGTGGAAAGGCCCCCAACCTATACCTGCCTGGGGGATACAACCATGGCTCCATGGGGGATGGACTGCACCAGAGGTCCAGGTAGGTGAGCAGGGACTGATCAGGCTGTAGGGTGTCTCCTGAAGAGAGGGGGTGCTGTGGGAAGGGGGGAGTAAAACCAAAAAGTAACCTACTATGGTTACACATTACAATAGACACTCTTATAAAATGGGCAAAGGATTTCAAACAATCTGATTGGTTGTTAGCCATGCATTAGATGTGTCTAATGCACAGCTGAAACTAGAACCCTCATTTAGAATACACTGGCCCATTTTATAAGCGCAATAAGCCACTCCGGGGATGTGCATTAGACTGTTCTAATGCGGCTTAGGACTGGACCGCACTCAGCCTGTGGCCTTGTGCCTCACTACATTCTCTAGCCGTGCATTAGAACTGTCTAATGCACACTCCATCGTGTCTTATTGCTTACTTACATCACTCAATGCTGTATCTGTGTAACCTATACCCTTCCACTACATATGGATGTATCACACAACATTTGAAACACTCTGTGGTGATACATCTGAAAGTCACGGACCTTTTTGTATGATCTTTCTTATCCATGCATTGTATTTCACAACACTCTCACCATAACAACAGCACTACCATGGTCTTCATAATAAACATAGCTTGACAGTATTCATCATTACAACTAGTGAGCAGCCAACCAATTCAGATGTTAAAAGGAAAAAAGTTCTGCAACAACAAAACAACACTATTCAACATCTAACTTACATTCTTTTTTTTTTGAATGTCTGGAACAGTTGAAAAACATACAGTGCAGCCTTGGCTGGCTGCTCGAGTCCATGGAAGATGGCAACCGAGCCTCAGTCCAGCCCGGCCATGTTGTTGCAGCAAACCAAACAAAAATGTTAGATAAATGAGACCAAATTATTGATTTGCTTCAATGACAGGGCTGCATGGGACATATAGCTATGGTTGCTGTCCATGGCCTTGAGGGCAGCAACAGAGGCCTTGCAGATGCAATTAACCAATTGCATGAACATGATGAGGCCAGTGTTGCTGCCCAAGAGACCACACGTGGCCTCATGGTGCAGCTGGCTGAGAGCCAATTGAAGGCCACAGAAACTATCCATGTTCTGATCCACCAGGACCTGCAGCAATACCAAGGAATGGACCCAGCCCTCCAGCAGCCTCAGCAGCAGCAGCAGCAGCAGCAGCAGCAGGAGCCTCCAGCAAGTGCCCCTCCCAGTGCAGCACCAGAAGAGGAGGGGCACCAACTCCTGATCCAAGACACTCCTCCGGTGGAACCTTCCACTTCCTCCGCCTCCCCCAAGGCACCCTCATCACAGAACGTGGGCTAGCACATCACTGTCACTGACAGTATCATTAATCAATCCATTTTTTTATTGAAGGTATTCGCAGTTTTTTTCTGTCTATTTCCTTTGTTGTCCCCCCATGTGAAATTAACAGATATTTAATATTCTTTTTTATTTTGTTTTGTATATAGTGACATTTAATGTAATAACAGTATAATATGGCCAACAGAGTTAAGCTAGCCCTGGCAAAAAGAAACACAGGTGAGGGGGTACAGGCAAAGTGGGCAAGCATTAAGGATGCAGTACTTGAAGCAACATCCCATTGTGTTAGACAGAAAAGGAAGTGCAAAAGAAGAAGGAAACCACTTTGGTTCTCAAATACAGTAGCAGAAAAGGTCAGAGCCAAAAGGCTGGCCTTCAGGAAATATAAGGGAACACAGCGGATGAAGATAGGAGGCATACCAAACTGCCCTAAGGGAAGCAGGTAAGGCAGTAAGGCAGGCAAAGTCCCAAACTGAGGAAACACTGCACGAACAGTAAAGAAGGTGATAAGACTTTCTATAGATACATTAGTGAAAGGAGAAAGTCCAGAGGGGAATGTGCTAAGCTTAATGGAGAAAATGGAGCATGTGAGGAGGAGGACCCTGTAAAGGCATCTATCCTAAATAGATACTTTGCTCAGTATTTACTGAAGAGAAGGTAGGGCAGGGCCCACAGCTCAGCATCATGGACACAGGGGGAGGGAGGAGCACTACTCCCTTCACAAAGAAAGGGTCCTACAAGAGCTTGCTAAGCTCAGGGTGGATAAGGCAATGGGACCTGATGGCATACATCCCAGGGTACTTAAGGAGCTAAAGGAGGAACTAGCAGAGCCATTAGCAGAATTGTTTAGTGAGTCTCTGAGCACAGGAGAGGTCCCAGAAGACTGGAGAAGGGTTTCATGTGATCCCGCTCCACAAGAGTGGTAGCAGGGAGGAGGCGGGGAACTACAGACCGGTCAGTCTTACCTCAGTAGTGGGCAAGATTATGGAGGCACTCCTTAAGGAAAGGATAGTGCAACACCTGGAATCCATAGGGGCACAGGATCCAAGACAGCATGGGTTTACAAAAGGAAGGTCCTGTCAAACTAATCTCATAGATTTCTTTGCCTGGGTAACCAGAGTGGTGGACCAAGGGGGAGCAGTTGATGTTGCCTACATTGACTTCAGCAAAGCTTTTGACACTGTTCCACATAGAAGATTGATAAATAAGCTGGGTAGGCTCGGGGTGGGTCAGAAGTTGGTCAACTGGGTGGCAAACTGGTTGACGGGCAGAAAACAGAGTGGTGGTAAATGGTATACAGTCGAAGAGATGCAAGTCACAAGTGGGGTACCTCAGGGATCAGTCCTGGGGCCAGTCCTCTTCAACATCTTCATTAGTGACCTTGCAGATGGACTAGAGGGTAAGGCTTGTCTGTTTGCAGATGACACCAAGATCTGCAACAGAGTAGATGATCCAGATGGGGTGGGCAGAATGAGAAGAGATCTGGATAAACTAGCAGAATGGTCAGAAGAGTGGCAACTGGGATTTAATGCAAAGAAGTGCAAAATCATGCACATAGGGAAGAGAAACCCTGAAGCCACCTATAGGCTGGGAGGAGTTGCTAGCAGTCACAAAGGAAGAAAGAGACTTGGGCATCATCATCACTGATGACCTAAAATCATCAAGCAGACCTCTAAAGCAGTAGGTAAGGCTAGGGGTGTTAGGGTGTATAGTAGGGGTATCACAAGTCATAGAGGGAGGTAATAATCCTCTGTACAAGACACTGGTTAGGCCCCATCTGGAGTACTGCGTGCAGTATTGGAGCCACACCTTCACAAGGACATTAACCAAATTGAGGCAGTCCAGAGAAGGGCAACCAAAATGGTGACAGGGACTGCATCAGAAGACATATGAGGACAGATTACGGGCTCAATATGTATACCCTTGAGCAAAGGAGGAGAGAGGTGATATGATCGAGGCATTCAAACACCTTAGAGGCATAAACAAGGTGAAAGAGTCTAACATGTTTAAATATAAGAAAAATAGCAGGACAAGAGGACACAGCATGAGATTAGGGGAGGCCGATTAAGGGGAATGTGAGAAATTCTTTTCACAGAAAGGGTGGTGGATGCATGGAATGGCTTACCACAAGAAGTGGTGGCTATGAATACAGTGCAGGGCTTCAAACAGGCATGGGATAGACATAAGGAGCAATACAAATGACTATGAATAGATAGGCCACTGACAGAGCAAAGGCTGATGGCACATTTATAAGGTAGAAAAAGAAATGGGCAGACTGGATGGGCCTAGCGGTCCTTATCTGCCGTCAACTTCTATGTTTCTATGTTTCTATAAAAAACAAAGATTTTTGTGAAAAATCTTTTTAAAAGATGAACATTATTTGTTTGATAAACTTTTATATAGTCATATTAAATGTTATCACAGAGACCTTTATTTTCATTACTTTGTTTACAATTAAACCATTACCATTTTATTTTTGTTTTTTATTTTTTGTTACTGTTTCTTATCTCCCCCACCCCCGTGTAAAGTTAACACTTTTTTTAGTTTTCTATATAGTAATATTTTATTAAAAGAAATGTATAATTTTTGTAAAAAAAGAAAGTTTCATTTTATGTAAAATGTTGAAACGTTTTAATTTTTTTACTAAAATAAAAAATTATTATTTGCAACATAAAAACATGTCTCCAGTCTCTTCTCTCAAAATTTTTACAAATTAAGCAAACTGGATACTATCAAAGGGTGAAACTGGTGCCACTGCGTTATGTGGAGTTAGAGGACCAGTAGGTGTAAGGAAGGGAGGCAGGGCTGTTGCACCACAGTACATGTGGTAAGAAAAGAAGTGTGCAGAAACTCTGTGTGGGGTGGCAGGTAGTCCAGCAGGTCTCTGAGGGGGGCACAGAGAGTGTATCTATCAGTAGACTGTCTCTATGTGTATGGGGGACATGGTGGCACCAATGTGGGAAGATTAGTAGTAAAAACATTTTTATTTATACAGGCAAAAAAAAATTTGACAATGCAAAAAAGTTTACACCATAGGTCTTATACAAGGCCTGTTTTCATGGCGATCCTGTTATTGATGCTTATGTACAAATTACAAAAGGTTCCAAACATTTTCAATATTGCACATATTACATAAGATACAAATATTATATCATACTAAAAAGGAAAATTTTATAGCAACAACACACAGACATATTAACGACAAAATAGATTAGGGAGGATACTGTGAGTAGGGCTGGGGGACAGTAGGCAGAAGCAGAGAGAGAGTGTGTAAACATAACAAGCCATTGTCATACTTGTGGCCCCAAGGTTACAGTTCTACACCCTCTAGGGCTAACTAGGACATGTTGCTAGGCATGTGAGCACTCCAGGCATTGTGCTTCAAGTAACCTGTCCATTTCCACATAACAGTATATGTGTATGGGACCGCAGACCCTCCTGACCCTGCACTCCCACTTACACATAGCACAGATGCCAATATGACGTACAGCTAACTAGTGCATATTGATGGTACCGCAGGCCCTCTGGTCCCTGCACTCCCACAAATTGGTAAATTTTCTCCTAACAGTATACATGTGTGTAGTTTGGATGGGGTGAGGTAGGACAAGGGACAAACACCAGTCTGTCCCATGCAGACATATAACCCAGCTCTCACCACATTCCATGTGTGAACAGGTTTACATGGTACAGCAAAGGAGAATGTGGACAGAGTTACACGTCACAACCCCATAGCACACCCCATCATCTCTCAGTCTGTATACAATGGACGCAGCTGGTGCCACAGTGGTGAAGGGTGGTCACAGACTCAACTGTGACATCTCATTCCTCCACTTTTATTGCTTTAACATTAGCTAATACATCAAACTAAGTATTTAGCAATGAAGCTTCCCACTTTCTTTGGAAAAGTGTAGCATAACCAGTAAATATGAGAGGCAGTGCATGTAATGCAAGAAATCAGTGTCTATTCCCCACACACATCATCTACTGTAAGTAAGCAGGTGTACAAAAACAGTGTGTGGCTGCTCTTGAGATGCCCAAAGTATGATGTCTCTTAAGGAGCAGGTGGAGGGGATGACACAGAAGACCTACACACGAGATACAGCCAACGATATCCAGATCTCACATTATTCACAAGATATGAACTCCCCAAAAAAACACTGTTACTCTATGGAAAAACCCTCCACAGACTGGCAGACGGCAGGATATGCCATGGGGTCGCAAGAATCAACTCTCACCCCATTCCATGTGTAAACAGGTTGACATGCTACACTAAAGGAGCATGGGGTGAGAGTTAGGCCTCACATTCCCATGACACAACCTGGCGTCTGTCGGTGTGTGGAGGATGGGGGGTGGGGTGGTGGGGGAGTTAGGGGCTCAACCCTAATATCTCATTTCCCCACTTTTGTCACTTTAACCCTAACTGATGCATTGAATGAAGATTTTTGCAATGAATTTCCTTACTTTTTGAAAAAGTGTAATATAATTAATAAATAGCATGTGTTGCTCTCCCACCAAGCTGCCATTTCTGTATAACAATATGCATATGTGGGAGTGCGGGCCCTGTGGACCCTGCACTCCCATTTACACATAGCTACACAGCCATACAGCAGCCCTATAGGGCAAGGAACCCTTGTAAGACTAATCTGCCAATATCTCTGGAACCGTAGCAGCTAGGAAAAAAATGAAAGTGTCATTGTAATCATGACAGCGAGATGTCCACACAAGATATGTCAACCAAATCTGTATCTCACATCGTTTACAAGACATGGGCGCAGAAAAGCATTGAAAAGGGACCCTTGGACCCCTTGAGACACTAATTTGGCAATATCTCAGTAACCATACAACCTAGGAAAAAAGTCCACTGCAGGTGTAATCTATGATTTCCAAATCTGTTTCTGCAGCTTAGGTCATCCTAATGGATGACCTAAACTGCAAATAGCAAAAATTCCATATATCACTTTGTTTCTGAGATACGGGCACCAAAAGTTACCATGGGAACTACAATGTAATCCTATCGGAAAAATATCAACTTTGTGATGGCATATCTATGGAACCGTTTAACTTTACAACACCTAAGTAGCATAATTCACATCTCTATGGCAGCCCCTTAATACCCTGAATATTGCAAGTCAAAAGACCAGCCATTAATTTGCAATGCAGTGGAAAAGTTTTTAAAAGTTTAAAAATTTCTAGGTCATGAGGTAGCAAATTCCCCGACCATCAGATCAATCCCCATTTGTGATCTGTCAAAATTGCCTTTAGCGAGAAATCCTTGACCATCAGATTTTGGCCATCTGGTCCCTAAGTTACGGTCAAGGATTTTGTTGCCTCGTGAAAGAGGATCGGGTGGTGGACTACAATTTTGACAGCTTGTGGACTGCAATTTTGTCAACTCACAAAAGAGGATTCAAAAAACCAATCCCCTTTTGCAAGCTGACAAAAATCCCAGTCCATGAGCTGACCTCTTTCGCAAGGCAGCAAAATCCTTGACCGTCAATCAATCCTCATCTGTGAGAAGGGCCATCTGGTCCCAAAGCGATGGTCAAGGATTTTGCTACCTCGCGAAGAGGATCGGCTCGAGGACTGGGATTTTGTCACCTTGCGAAAGGGGATTGGAAGCGAGTCACAAACAAAGAATTTTTAAATTTGAAATAGCCATTTTTTGGACAAAACAAAGAAAACCAAAGGTATGGATTTGTAGAGGGTGTCACCCTGAACCAAACCCATGCCTTATTACAACAAGAAGCCACCCATGGAGGAAGCTATGACATTTTGTTTGGGGGGGGGAAATGAAAACAAGATAGTGGCTTGTGGACAAGGAATTTTTGCTGACAGACAAGGATTTTTAAAATCCTCATTCATAAGCTGACAAAATCCTTGACCATGAGCCCAATCCTCTTTCGCAAAACATACATATAAATCTTGGAGTGAACTAAGCATGCTCAGAACACCAAAATTAAAAATTAAATAACTTTGGAATGTATTAATATTTTTTAACCAAACCAAGGCTGGTTTGTTATTTGATATGAACTCTTTCTATGTTCCAAATTGCACATCAAAACATCAAATGGTGTGGGTGCAACATGATGGGCAAAAAACATGTCAAAAGTGGTGAAAAATGCATTTTTCAGCGCTTCGCTGCACAGAAACCATATGTCCAACCAAAATGCAAGATCACAGTTTCCAAATTTCCTGCAAATCTGTGAAATGGTTGCAAAGTTGCTAACATGAGAAACTTGGGGTTTAACATTAAAGTGCCTATTCAACCCTAACTATAGGGGTGCAACCGCGCCCCTATAATATATATAATGTATATCTACTGTATATTTACATAGCGACAGATTCTTTCCTGCTGATATCACACCACCTGCAACAGATAAACCAGTAGTTTCTCCTTAATTAGGGTGAGCCACCACTAAGATACATAAAACACCACAAAGAATGAAAAACCTACAATAAAATCAAACAAAATAATCTCAACATAATCCCGTTGTATCATAACACAATGACCCAATGAGTAGTATTCCTGGAAATATTTGTAGGAATATAGAGTTTGAGCCCACTTTTAAATATAAATTAAGCTCAGTAGGTTCATTACACTGTTTTCCAAGCACATGCTGTATAAAAGTACAATATAGCTGCAGTGATTTCCCAGACCTGCATGTGTAGTGCAACCATAATTATCTTGCTTCATTCATAAACTTAAGAAAAGCAAAGGAAGTTAAATAAAATGGGGGTTACCCTAAAATCGGATTCCACAAGTCACCAAGTCAGCATCTTTGTGAATTTTAAGAGGGCATGACTGCTATAATTTTACCAAACATGTCTCCATTCTCTTGGAGAGGGAATCCAAAACATCAGCGGGTCCACTAAATGAGGTTCACTATCACTGGTTTCGGCTCCAGTTTCACTCATGAAGCCTCAAAACATTTCTACTGCGACCCTTCCTCCAGCCCTTTTGAGTTAATAACACCTCTATTGAAACACTCCAGGTCAGAATAAAAGGAAAAACATACCTTGTGAGTTATTTCAATATTAAATGGTGCCGCACCAGGCTCATACATCTGGTCATTACTCACAAGAGGCTTCAAACATATTTCCATTTCCTTTTCACCAAGGACTCTCAGCACTACTCAATGTTATAAGCTGGTTCCAATAAGTCTCCTCCAATGAGTTCTCCAGTGCAGGAAACCTTCAAGATGTTGTTCAGCAAGTCGGTCACACCTTCCAATCTTCTTCACCTGTAAAAAGTAAACAAAAATGCTCCATTAAGCGTATTAACTTTGGGAACACCAGGGCAAACAGAAACTGGGAACCCAACCCCTAGGCAATGTTAGCATACCTTTAATCAGGCAAAATGAGCTTATCAGTACCCACAAGTACTATCAAAGTCTTGACCGTCCTCCTCTCTTCTCGTGGATCCAGAGTCCATAATTAACTAATGAAAAAGCATTTCTCAGCAAGCAAAGGTAATTAATTCACTGTCCAATTCATTGTCCAGCTTCCTAGATAGGGTAATGCCAGCAGAAACTCCTGAGTCCTGATATTTCACCTGCTCCTATCATCAGAACAAGATGCAAAATAAAATAAAATAAAAATAAATAGCGGTCTTTGAAATGTTCCTGCAAGTAGGAGGTTTTATAGATATAAAACATTAAATGCATCCTTTGCTAAGAACCTCCACACTTAGTCCAATTTCTACTAAAAAAGCAGAGCAAAGCAAAGCTGCATGAGACCAAACAGCATCTGCCTCTCTGCCTTCAGTTCAGCAGGTACAACACACCAAAGCAACAAATGGACGACATGACCATAAGGAGGCATATTTCACTTCTGAAAATACAAAAGGCAGCACATCCTGGAGTGGCAGGTAAAAATGGCATAAGTTTCATTTATAAAAAGTAGCTCAAGGTCTTTAGAAATAGCGAGACAGGAAGCAAAAATCTATACTGCATGGAGTGGGGCAGTACCACAGCCATCTTGCCACTCCCCCCCCCATGTACATTTATTGATGCACAGAATATTTTTTTTTTGTAAACATGTTACTTACTTTATTTTACTCTCTGCACTGTCACTTTAAACACATTGGGCCCAATTTTCAGAACATCGGGAATGATGAAAGGTGCTTATGTCATGGAGAAATAGTGCAAGGGTCTCCTTGAGCTGCACCTTGCACCATTCTTGATTTTGTAATGCTGTCTGCACCACTTCAGGAACTGCCTGCACCAATTGGGCATGCATCGTCCTTGCAACGGTTGTACTAGTGTGCCATGGTGGAAGGGGTCTTGCACCGGTGCAGCATTGCAGCGTCCCCTATAGAGGGATTTTGGAAGACCCCCCCCTTAAAGGGCACACAGTCCTCTGCTGTTAGACCTGCCCAGACCCACCCCAGGAGACATTGCTGGGTGGGTGGATAACACTGTGCTCCCTGGTGATGGTGCCCTCACTGCCCCTGACATCAGCCAGACCACTGCTGGAGCAGTCGGTGGTCCGGGCAGGAATGTGCCCTCAGGGGCACCCACACGGTGACACTTGTGCATCTGCCCCCACACATAGACCTGCACTATATGGTGGTGACCATGATTTGGCCCTGTCAGGGGCTGTTTCCATCCCTCCTCCCAACCCATCCTTCCCCTGTGCATGCTGTGTCCCATCCATCATAACATTCCAGGACCTCGGTGACCATCCAGTGGGTCACCATCACTGGCCACTGCTGCTGCATGCCTGTCTCCCAGCTTGCAGCATTCCCTTCCCATGCACTGTTTGTTTGGTGTATAGGCTGGCCTACAGCAAACTTGAGCACTTTCGTGCTGGAGCTCTCTTTTTCCAAAATCTGCCACTTCTGGCTCACCCGAGTTTGCCACAGGTGGTGGTTTGGTGCACAGTGTGTCAATCTAGTAGGGCTTTGAAAATTTGCCCTTTTGTATTTAAGACTGTAAAACAGTGGGCATTACAGGTCTCTTGATAAAGAACCGACACGTGAAACAATGAGGCTGCCTGCCTGCATGCACACCTCCTTTTCTTCATACTGGGTGATTTATCACTTTAAAGAATGTATTATTTGGCAACAGTTTAGAGAAGGGGTTTCCTTATGCCAATTGTGGGTGAGTGCCTGGTTTGTTATTTTCCATACATCAGGCATTGTCCATTACAACAAACTCCTCCTGCAAGTTGGTGCCCTCAGTCCATTGACTCAGATTGTCCTGCAGGAACTTACGTACGCTTACTGACCTGCAATTCTTTTCCATAAGTCCTGCAATCAACATGGTGGACCTGCAGTGAGACAGAGAGGAATTTGCATCTAGAGAATTACCCACTGCTTGAATTCCACCACCAGAAACTGCTTTCTCCACATACTAGTGTTCCTCAAGGGACATTGTACATGAGTGTAATAAGTACATTTCCATATGGTATGGGGTAGAGTGGAAAACACCACATGCAATCACTGCCAGCAACCCGCTAACTACATTTCACATACACTTACAGAGTTTGGTAATTATTGAGAGGAAAAATGGGTTATAGTATGGTATCTAGTACTCTGAGTGCAAATACTGCATCAGCCAATGGAAACATATATCTTGTACCGGGGAAATGGCTTCAGATATAATGCCACCATCTATCTGTGCAACAGTAATCTCCTTTAAAGTTGTATGATTGGTGTGATACTTGGTCTGGGCACTGAAAGCCTGCATTATGTGTGCCACTAAAGCCATTGCTTATAGATGGAAGAATTTTTTTTGAAGACTTGCCACTATAGGGACTACAGACTATAACTTCACAGCGTACTCTCTGCAGGACAATACACAGGATGATGTTGATGTGGTGGGACTGATAATGACTGGTGTGGAGGAGACAGAAATGACAGTTTATGATTTAAAACAAATCCAGAACTAATGGTTTGATATCTTTTATTGGACCTACAAGGATGTTACAAAAATAACAAAGAGTTTTAGCTTTCAGACCAACAAGTCCTTCTTCAGAAGATTTGAAACAGGGGCTTATAGGCAGGTATCAGGGAACTACACTTAATTATGTCTACATGTTGTTCCTCCCTTTATTATTCCCCCTGAATTTAGGATCCCCAAACTCCCTGAGGTGGATTTCTTTCACTGGAGAAGTTTCACATGGTAACTTTTGGGGCTCTTAGTGATACTCAGAACCATATGAGTGCTCCTCCTGATCAACAACATCTACAAATGAAACACATTATGAGCACTGTGACCAGGGATGACAATAGTGTTGGACACACACTCAAGGGCAGTAGTCATGATAGTGATCAAAGACATGGGCACAGTGGCCATGGTCACAACCATGGCAGTAACAGTGGTGTCAATGGCTTCAGTTGTTACAGTGGCTGTAATTATAGCAGTTGTTGCAGGCATGGCAGTCATGGCAGTCATGGCAGTGGCAGCATGGCACAGGGACATAATGTCATGGATAAAACTGTGCATACACACAACGCTGCAGACACAATGGTGTGCACTCTAACAGCGTCGGGACAAAATCCTGACCAAAACCACAAGAGCACATGCCATTCAAAACACAAAACATCTCTTTCTTTTTATTACAATCAACTCTGGGGGGTCGTGGACTTTGGGGGGAAAAGGAAACCTCAGAGCAGGGAAATTTTTTTTTTTGTGAAATATGAATACACTCCACTAGGGGCACTGAAAATCAGGACAATGGAGTTGAGAAGTAATCAGAGGAAATATGAGAAGCAAGCATGCAGGAAGGCTCAGGAGTATGGAGAAAGGGGAAGCCCTTTTGGAAAAGGACAAAGTGGGTAACAAACATATGGATAGAGGCACAGGGGTGTCTCCACCCATAAAGAGCAAACACTCAAGGAGGGGGAGACAGTGTGCTCTGGTTCAGAAGGGCTAAAACAAGACAGGAATGTCAAAGGGACCTGATCTCCAGGAAAATCAGCCAGTGCACAGGTAAGGGCAGATCAATGGAGAGGGATGAAGCTCGTGGATCATGGGACAGAGGCGAGTGACTTAGTAGAAAATGCCTGTGGTGAGCATGGAACACATGCAGAGCAGGGGGAAAGCAGTACTCAGGGACACAAAATGGGCAAAGGGGATATTGAGAACAAGATAAAAAATGGGATGCAAGAGGGAGAAGGATAGAAGGGAAATGTAAGCAGAAGGTAAAGGAGAACAGGGTCTTACTTGTTGGGGACTCTATAATAAAAAGAATCAGATGGGGGCCAGGAGGGACAAGAGTACTGCAGCATGGGTTGAGTGTCTGCCAGGCTTGATGGTGGTGGAGGTCATTTACTATATCACCTCAAGGGGGAAACAGCAGGATGAGAAAACACACCTGATATTCCACCTGGGAACAAATGATCTGGCAAGAAATAACCTGTTGAAAGTGCAGGCAAGATTCAGAGCCCTCACTAGGTACTGCAGCAGGCTGGGGTTCCAATCTGTGGCTTTTTCTGAGGTGTTGCCAGTACCAAAGGCTAGTATACTGATAGGAGTCTGAGGATGAAGGAGTTCAATGAATGGCTGAAGGGGTGGTGTGAGCAAATGGGGTATGGGTTACTAGGGGACTGGGGACCAACATGGGGAGATGAGAGCCTATTTGCACTGGATAGACTGCACCTAAATAGAGAGGGTGCAGCAGTACTAAACAGCAAGTTAGGAGAGTTCATAAAAGAAACCTACAATTTAAACTAGATCGGGGGGAATCCACTCCACAAGGCAGGAGATATGGGGGGTACCTGCCTCCCCCCAGGATAGCGATAAAATGCTGGGCATGAGGGTGTCATGTGTAAGGGGGGATGAAGGGGGAACTTGGTGGAAAGGCTTAGCAGCCAATGCCAGGAGCTTTGGGAACAAGATGGTGGACTTGGAGGCCATCATGGGGGATGAGGGGCTAGACATAGTAACAATAAGCAAGACCTGGCGGACAGAGCATCATACCTGGGAAACGACCATTCCAAGGTACAGACTGCTTAGAAGGGACAGTGAGGCAGGAAGGGGTCGAGTTGCTTTATACATCAGGGAAAGCATAAGTGTCACCAAAGGACAAGAGGAAGGCAGGGAGACTGAGCTACTGTGGGTAATATTAGACAGAAGGACTGGGGAATCCTTGCAACTGGGGGTGGTATGCAGACCACCTTTGCAGAGGAAGGGGGGGGGATAGACAGCTAATTTAGGCAGTCACAAGGTTGGCCCTAAAAGGGGAGCTGCTACTGGTAGGGGATCTAAACCTCCCAGATATAGATTGGGAAATCCCAGATGCAGCATCAACAAGGAGCAGTGAGTTATAAAGCTACACTGCAGGGGGTATTCCTTCAACAGCTATTCAAGGATCCAACAAAGGGCAACAACCTTCTGGACATGGTCCTGACAAATGGGGAGAGTGTGGAGGAGGTACAGGTGGGAGAAGCCTTGGGAGACAAGTAAAACCAGTACTACAGTCATGGACTTTAGACGCACGGACTTTGACAAAATGAAAAGGATAGTAACTGAAACAATGAAGGGAATGGAGAATATTGGAGCAGTGGAGTAGTTACAAAAATCTATCAGAGGAGGGTTACTTAGGGCCACAAAAAATATGCATAAAAAGGGTTAAGAAGAACAAAAGGGGGAGGAGACCACTTTGGTTTACAAAGGAGGTTACGGTGGCAGTGAGGTAAAGAAAGAGGGCTGAGGTTGTGGTGACAGTCAAGGAAAGGAAGTGGACTTTCAGAAGATTTAAGAGGACACTTAGTGAGGAAGATAGAGAAGAGTATAGGGAGAAGAGGAGTCAGGCAGGGAAGAAGATCAGGAGGCAAAAGTCAAGACCGAGGAGAAAATAGCCAAAACAGGGGATAAAACTTTTTGCAGATATGTGAGGGAGAGAAGGAGGCCAAGACAAGGGACTGCTAGGCTGAGGGGGAAGGGAGGGATAAATTTGGAAAGGGACTACGAAAAGCAGAAGTATTAAATAAGTACTTTTGCTCAGTATTCATGGAGGAGGAGGCCGGTAGGGGACCTGAGCTAAAGTTGAAGGGGAAAGAGGGCAAATGGGTGGATCAGAGCCCATCCACTGTGGATGAGGATAGTGTAGAGCTGGATAGATTGAGGGTGGACAAGGCAATAAAGCTGGATGGGTTACATCCCAGAGTGATCAGGGAAATTAAGGGGGAGTTGGTCACCCCATTGTCAAGGCTTTTCAACTTGTCCCCGGATATGAAGAGCGTGCCAGAGGATTGGAAGAGGGCAGATGTAGTGCCTTTACACAAGGAAGGTAGTAAGGAGGTGAAGGAGAAGTATCAACCTGTCAGCCTCACCTCAGTGGTGGGGAAGATAATGAAGGCATCAATCAAGGAATGGGTGGTAGATTATCTAGAGGAGTGCAGCTTGCAGGACAGCAGACAGCATGGCTTCATGAAGGGGAAATCATGCCAGACAAACCTGATTGAGTTCTTCGATTGGGTGACTCAGGTGATCAACCAGGGAGGGGTGGTGGACGTGGCCTATCTAGAATTCAGTAACACCTTCAACACCGTCCCCCATAGGAGGTTGGTGAGCAAGCTGGAAAGTCTGGGGTTGGGTAGGAAAATAACAAGGTGGATGGAGGCCTGGCTCACAGGAAAATCTCAGAGGGTGGTGCTAAACAGGGTGTACTCCAGGATGGAGAGGGTGAAGAGCGGAGTGCCACAGGGGTCAGGTTTTGGGTCCGCTGCTTTTTAACATCTACATCAGCAATATTGCATAGGGTTTGAGGGGAAGGGTGTGCCTATTTGCTGATGATACAAAGATCTGCAAAAGGATGGACACCCGGGGGGGGGGCAGATGACATGAAGCATGACCTTAAGGTGCTCGAGGAGTGATCAGAGATTTGGCAGCTGAAATCTAATGCCAAAAAGTGCACTGTGATGCATGTGGGGAGTAAAAATACATGAGCAGGATACACCCTAGGAGGGGATGCAATCAAAGTAACAGAACAGGAGAGGGATCTGGGTATCATAGTCTCCTCAAACCTTAAAGTAGGAAACCAATGTAGCAGGGCAGTGGGAAAGGCCAATGGAATGTTGGCATGTATAGGCAGGGGCATTACTATCAGAAGGAGGGAGGTAATGATGCCCCATTACAAAGCCATGGTGAAGCCACAACTAGAGTAGGGGGTCCAGTTCTAGAGACCACATCTCTGCAAGGATATAGATGGGATGGAGAGGGTTCAGAGAAGGGCAACCAAGATGGTGCAGGGTATGCAGGTGAAGACATATGAGCAGAGGTGTAAAGAGATGGATTTGTACACCCTGGAGACAAGGAGGGAAAGGGGAGACATGATTGAAACTTTTAAATATGTGAAGTGGCTAAATAAGGTAGGAGAAGGGGTTTACTTAAGAAGAAGGAGGGGGCCAGAACCAGAGGGCATAGCCTCAGACTGCAGGGAAAAAGATACGGAGGCAATGCGAGGGGACAATTCTTCACAAAGAGGGTGGTGGAGCTCTGGAACAGGCTGCCAGATGAGGTGGTGGGGGCTAGATCGGTGGAAGAGTTCAAGAGGGCATGGGACAGGCATATGGGGTTGAGTAGCATGGGGTTGGCGAGAGCAGGCAGGGAGGAGGAGATGTAGGGGGGAAAATGGGGTAGACTAGATGGGCCAGTGTGGTCCTTTTCTGCTGTCAATCTTCTATGATTCTATGATTTACAAAAAAAAAAAAAATTACAGTGGGACCTGGAGAGAAGCAAACCGTAGCCCCAGGTCCCCTACACCGCTGGAGACATGTGCTCTAGCCACTCCACCATGGGAATGGCTAGGTCAGGCACTGCCCCGGAAGTGTCCTTCACATTCCATCATGCAGCCTACAGTGACAGGGGTAACAGTTCTTACTGCACACTGAATCAATCCATGTCGATATGAAGCCATTTGCGCTTCCTATAGCACGTTATTCCATGTGCGGTTTTGTGTGCTCTATATTGACCCGGTACCTGGCAACAGTAGGTGTGGTAGTGATTGCAGTTCTTGCACTGGAGAAGTGGTTGTCACAGTGGCTGGGGTTGTGGAAGTCATAGTGGTAATTCTAGAAACCATAAAGGTGGTGGTGGCTACTTACTAAACACTGAGAGAACCACGCACTAAAGCAGGCCTACTACTTTCCCATAAAGGATGGAGCTATGAAATGACTTGTGGTAGTGGAATCACTATGTCTAATGGTGTACAGAATAGCCTGGGAACAGTTGCTTGCCAACAGGAAAGTCGGAGGCTATAGTTGTCCAGATCCAATGAAATATGCAGTGGCACACCAGCAAAAGGTGTTGTGGGATGGAGCATTCCAGTTAGAGAAATCATATCCACGTGGCTATTTGTTCTGGGATTTCGCAATAATGAATACTAAGAATACTTTGATATGGGATTTACTACGGAAGAAAGATCTTCCGGAGATATTGAAATCATTATGACCTAGTTTGAAATTAGCAATTAGGAGAATAATTTATCAAAAATATTTTCCATTGTTGTACTTAAATATATGGGAATCCAATGCACTTTGGCACCAGGAACATAAAGCTTTGATTACTAGAGAGAAAGTGTCCCAGATTCAGGAATGGCGTTCACCGCTTGAGAATGGACACCTTTGTTCTTTTGAACCATTTACAGAGATTTTTGAGACAAGGCTGGGCACAAGCGTTGTTAATTATCTAACTCTCAAAAATAAATTTCAAGTACTACTTAATAAATTGAGCATGAATAGAAACATAAACCTGAAAGAAGAAGCTAGAAATCAGGAGGAAATTATATATTTTGGGACAAAAAAGTTGTGGCAAAGATTGTATGATAAACTTTTGGAAGAACAAAAAGATCTATGGAAAAACATAAATAATAGGTGGACCCTGGAAACTAAATTAGCTTATACCGCACAACAGTGGAAGAATCTAAGGGTTAAAAAACAGAGAGATTGTCTATATGCCAAAAATAAAGCCATCCAAATGAAAATAATCAATAGGGCCTACCATACCCCACAGACAATGGGTAAATTCTCGACCGGTGGTAGCCAAGCCTGTTGCACTTGTGTGGTCAGGTGAGCAATTTTACTCATTATTTATGAGGGTGCCCAGAAATCAAAGACTGGTGGGATCAAACAATAAAGCTGCTTAATAAATTATTGAATAGATATATCCCAAATCATTTTTTCAATTGTAATACTAAACGATATTGAACAGTTCCAACTAGATAAATCCCAACATAATTTTTTTTTGTCTAGAAGCAATGGCTACAAAGAGACTGATACTGAATCAGTGGAATGCTCCTACCATTAACACATTTCCTATGGATAGATGGTTTTATGATATTAAAGAAGCCATTTTGTATGAGAAATTATCGCGCAGGCGGTATTAATTGAAGTTTTTTCAGATTCCACTCAATGGAAAGAACTAGGTAATATACTTCTACCTATGACTTTGGTATAAATAATATACAAAAGTTTCCATAGAGGGATGGGGAGGGGGAGCGGAGGGAAGGGGGATACGTGTTTTCTCAATTAGTCATATTATATTTTTCTTTTTCTGCTTGTGTCTTTATTATTTTTTGAATTATTTTTTTCTTTCTCTTGATCCATATAACATGTATTTTTGCGGTTATTATTACACTTATACTATACAAGAAATTCAATGAACTCATGTTTGTTTGTATATTATTGCATTCTAATTATGATATTCTTCAATAAAATATTTAAATAAAAAAAAACTATGTCTAATGGTGTTACTACTTTACCCACTCCCTCTGCAACCTGAACCAGAACTACTATAGCTAAAAGAGAACAAGATTTTAGTAAGGCAAATATGCTCAGAACATCTGTCACCCCCCCCCGCCACCGTCTCTGTCTCTCAACTCCACATGGGGCTGATGGTGTTCTCTCTCTCTCTCTCTCTCTCTCTCTCACAGCATCTCTTGGGACTTATGATGCAGATGACACTTTGCCAAACTGGACCAAACACATTTGTTGGGTTTATCATAAATGATTACGAGAGTGTGTGTGTGTATGCGTGTGGGTGTGTGCGCACATGCTACTTGTGTAACACTTGCAGCACCCAAGCTGAAGTTGTAGCAAATTCAACTAGCAGCAGCTATTAAACAAAAAATATATCACCACCACTACTGCAGGGGGAGTCTGCCAACTACCCTCCTTTGTCACACATGGAACTCAACCTGGAACTGGATGACACACAATACAAAACTCAATGAGTCAAGCTTGACCCTCTGATAACTGCAGCAGTTTCAAAAACTGGATGCACAGAGCCATGCACACATGGGTAGTAGCCTCAGACAAAAACAAGAGTTACTCACAGCCACCAGTGGATGATTTTACTTTTTATTTGTAAAGTATATAGAGTGAGCTGGACTGTACTTTCTGGCAGGGGTGGGGGGGAGAATTAGGCACCACTAACATTTGTAACATTAAACTACCAATGGTACTGAAAGGCATCATGCTTCCTTAAGCAGAAACAAGTCCCCACTGCAAGTGAGATGTAGCATCATATTTATTTATTTATTTAAACAATTGGTAACCGGAAAGGCACATGCCGAGGCTCGATTTCAGGTGTGACATGGGTCGGGGGGGTGAGTACATACAATTTGCATAAGATACATACACTTAGCATACATACATATTTTCAGTGGGTTACAGTAATCAAGTGATACAGTAGTAAAGAAACAGTCTAAATTTTCACAAGAAGTACAGTCTGATTTTTAGTAATACAGCGGTAAATCAGTACAGTAGGATTTACAGTAAGACAATAATAATTAGTAGCACACATGGGTCATATGCACAGTTCTGGATTAATTGAGAAAACATGGTAAGAAATCTTACAGAATACTAAGTGCACTTTAAAAGGCAGGCAAAGAAAGTGCATAGATGCAGAAGTCGTGAGTGCCTGAGGGTTGTAGAGTTAGTCATCTGGAGCAGAGGCAGGAGGGTGGTGGTAGGGAACGAAGTTGATTCTTACAGGCGACGTAAGAGGAGGAGCTCATGATGGAGGGGGTAAGTGTGTTCCACAAACTAGGTAGCCGGAAGGAGAAAGCGGCAAGGCCAGATGAGGAGAAGGATGGGCAAGGGATGTTAAACGAGCGTACGTTCCTGTGCCTCAGCTTGTATGGTGTGACGGTGGTAGTGGAGAGACAGTCTGACTGGTAGGAGGGTAGAATGTTAAACCAGAACTTAGATATAAGATTGAGTGAGTGGATATAACACCTGTGGGACAGTGGGGCAAGTCCGAGAAGAGAATATAGGATACAGTGATGTGTCCTGTGGGGAGAATTTGTCACAGAACAGCAAAAGGAGTTTAGGAGGGTATCCAGCTTGGATAGGGTGGAACCAGAGGTTGTGCAGTAGACCACATCAGCATAGTCAAAGATGGGGAGGTTCATTTTTGTTAGGATCTAGCATCTGGCTGGGAGTGGGAGGGAATCGCAGTGCCGATAAAGCATACCCAGTTTGGGGTGCAGTTTGGCGATAGTAGCATCCATGTGGGAGGTGAAGGATAGGTGGTGATCAAGCCAATCACTCAGGTATTTGTACTTAGTGACCTGGTCTAGTGGGATTCCATCCAGTGAGGTGATGGGGGATGGGTGGGAGGATTTGCTAAGTTTCTGAAAAGTGCCGAAGATCATAGATATGGTTTTGGTAGTGTTTAATTTGAGCTGGTTATAACTGAACCATTGCTGAATATTATTGAAGTCACATTGGAGAGTATGTTGTACTACGTGAGTTGATGGGCCTGAAGTAAAGAGGATGGTGTCATCTGCATACATGTGTATGCTGGATTTTGTGCAGGCAGAGGGAAGGTCATTAATGAAAAGGGAGAAAAGGATGGGACCAAGAACAAAGCCTTGTGGTACACCAGCTAGGATGGGAAGGGGAGAGGATGAGACATCTGAGATTCTGACCGACTATGATCTATTGGAGAGGTAGGATTTAAACCATTGTAATGTGATGGGGGCTAAGCCAGCTGTCTGTAGTTTAGATAGGAAGAGAGGGTGGGTCACAGAATCAAAGGCCTTGGCAACTTCAACAAAAACAGTGGCAGTTAGCAGGCCTTTGTCAGAGGCAGTGTGAATGTGGTTTGTGACCACAGGAGTGAGGAGTTGGTGGAATGTTGTTTTCTAAAACCCAGCTAGTGAGGGGATAGGAGATTGCATGCAGTAAGATACTCTGATAGCCTGGAGTGGGCAATAGATTCCTGCAGCTTAGCAAGGGTTGGGAGAAGTGAGATCAGCCTGTAATTGCCTGGCATTGATGCATCACCACCTTTGTGGAGGGGATAATGGAGGCGGATTTACAGGCCTGAGGGACTGTGCCTGAGGAAAAGGAGAGATTGAGTAGATGGGTGAGTGGCTTGGTGATTGCAGAGGCAGAGATCTGCAGGAGCTTGGGGTGGATCCTGTCTGGGCTGATTTTACTGGTATTTAAAGAGCAGAGGGTGGTGAGGACCTCTTGTTCAGAGACGGGCAAGAAATTGAAGTAGTTTTGGTGATGGGGAGGTGTGGGGTAACAGTTTTGGGTGGAGGGCCAAGAGGCATGGCGAAAGATGTAAAGAATTTGTTTATAGTGTCAGCAATGTCACTGTGGTTGGTGATAGGCCAGCCATGATACATGAGGGCTGGAGAGCAGGATTTTGTCACGAGATCAAGAAGTGAGTGAAAGACATTCCAGAATTTGGAGGGGTGAGCCCTTGCAAGCTACGATTTAAAGTAGTCAGTTTTCACCTGTCTTATGGCTTTAGTGTAGCCATTTTGGAGGGAGTTGTATGCCTGTCTGTTTATAGGGTTAGGGTGTGATTTGAAAGTAGACCTGGATTTGTCTCTGGCCTTGCATTTATCAAGGATGGAGGCAGAGATCCACTGATGGTGGTACTTCTTTACCCTAAGTTTCTTTAGAGGGCATGGGAGTCCCAGATCATCATGAAAGTGTGCAGGAAGCTGGAGAGGGCAGTGTTGACATCAGAGGCAGAATACACCTGGCCCCAGTCTGTGTAACTGAGGCTGGCTAGTAGGGATTCAGTGTCCAGCGCATTTAGGGAGTGAGTATTAATATACTTTGGTGCAGACTTGAGCATGTGAGTTTTACAGATACAGCACGTTATGCAGTGGTCACTGAGTTCATTTGCAAGGATGCTGGAAGAGGTTATCCTTTGTGGGTGGGAGGTAAGGATCCAGTCTAGTAGGGAGTGGTTTGGGGAGTATGGGTTGTAGCGGGTAGGTTCATTTACAAGTTGCATGAGATTTAGGGACTCTGTTTTGGGAATGTGGGCCTTAAAGGAGGGGGCAAGCCAGTCCATGTTAAAGTCACCTACCAGCACTAGCTCACCTTTGGAGGTTAGGTCAGGAAAGGTAGTTACGATGGAGACAAAAGAGTCATGAGCTAGTCAAGGTGCAGCATAGAGTACACCAATAAATAGAGGGAGACAGGCAAGGAGGGTAAGTTGGACCAGAAGGACGTTGTGGGAGCTTGGGAGAGCCTCCTTAAAAGTGACCATGCATGAGAGGGGTTGCTTTGCATAGATGGCAACACCACCATCATGTTTGCCTTGGTCTTGTCTAAGCAGGTTGTAGTTTGGGAAATTTACGGAGGAGTTGGGGGTCTTTTCAGAAAGTCAGGTTTCAGTCAGGCATAGGACATCAGAAGAGTGCTTGAACATCCAGCGGTTCAGTTGAACCATTTTGGGCAGAAGGCGATGAATGTTTATATGGGCAATGGAGAGTCCTTTGTAGGAGGATAGTGGTTGTGGTCTGATCAGAGGGCCTGGGTTAGGTTCGATGTCCCCGGCAAGGAGAAGGGTGAAAAGGAGGAAGGAGTTGGTGACAGGGAATTTTAGTCTCCTGGTGTGCAGGGTGACTAAGGTAGCTGGTCTGACAGCCCTAATGAGCAATGCAGGGGTTAGTATCTGTGCGGACAGTATCTGGGGACTGATGAGGGGGAGGCATGTGGGTGGGATACAGGGAGATTGTTTGGGTGAAGATTGTTGGAGATTGTTTGGGCAGCGCATGGGGCTGTCAAAATTGGGGAGTGATGGTTAGGGTAGAGAGGCGAGGGGGCCTCTGTGAGGATATATGAAGTGAGGAGGAAAAATAAGGTAGGCTTGTGCAGGGCCATGCTAAGGAAAGTGGTTATTTTGCTTTAAGGAGAGGACAAAGTGGAGACAGTGGGAGGCGAGAGAAAATAGAGCGAACAGTGGTGGAGCGAGTGGGGGAAAAAGCATTTAATAGAGGTCAGGACAGGGAGGGTGGGTGGGCAAAATACACTGTACAGAGAAATTACAGTTTAAAATAGGGCAGAGATAAAATGCAGTTTAAAAATAAGGTGCGAAAAGTGCTAGAAATGGTAGCAGAAAGTTGGTCCAATCAGGATGAAGTAAGGTGGACAATGAGCAGCTCGGCTCAAGAGAGTGAGCCAATCAGGTTTCTCTGCTCAGGAGTCGGGCTTCCCTGGAGAGATGCAGTGTACCTGGTTTCTGGGCTGGCGAGCAGAGGAGCAAGTGCCACTAGTTGAACTTTGGAGCCGGAATCGCAGCCGTGGAGGGACCCAGTCAGGAGTGGGCAGCTTGGAAGGCCTGAAAGAGGAAGAGAGAGAGAGAGAGAGAGAGAGAGAAAGAAAGATACAGCAGGTCAGCAATTAAAGGCTGTAGGAGAGGGCTGAGGTGCAATCGGTGGGTGGGGCTGGTGAAGGCAATTTAGTTGGGAGTGAGTGAGAAGAATAGGTGGGGGAAGAGGCAAGCAGAGAGAGAGAAGAATGGAGGAGGGGGTTTTGAGCAGACTGTGGCATCAGGCTAGAGCAGGGACAAAGAAAGAGAAAGAAAAAAAAAGAGCAAGTGTGGCCGAATTAGGTGGAAGGGGAGACAGAGGCAGACAAAGGGAGAGACAGTGATCAGGGTAGAGGGGGCTAGTGAGAGATAGTCGGGGAGAGACAGGGAAGTAAAACATTGAAATTGCAGTCACAAAAAATTACCTAGCCACACTAAAAATACACCTCAGTTAGGTTATCCTGTGTAAATACTATAACACATATGTAAGCTGGAGCAGACACATTTGAAGTCTTTTTGTTGTCATAGTGAATGGAAAGAGGAGAAGTAACTTTCTTGATTATCAGAAAAATTAAACAAATACGTGCACACCTAGAACTAGGACCAAACATAGGGAAACAGGTTTTTCCATCTCTGCCCTGAAACTATGGAACACAATACCCACTAACAACAAATGTTGTTCTGTTGCCAGTGCTTTCCAGAATCAGTTCCACTCCCATTTACTACAGCTAGTTCTTTGCACCTGTTCCTAGCCCCTAATTTCTGTGAACCCTTGACTATGTACAAGAATGAACTTAGCTAAACTGGAGGAGTAGTTCAGAGTGTGGCAGCTGGGTTTCAATGCAAAGAGGTGCAAAGTCATGCACATAGGGCACAGGAATCCAGAGGAGGATTACATGATGGGTGGGGTATTACTGTCGGTCATCAAACAGGAAAGAGATCTGGGAATGATCATATCTGATGACCTGAAGGTGGCCCAACAATGTGCCAGGTTGGTGGGGAAAGCTAGTGGGATGCTGGGTTGCATAAGAAGCATCACCAGCAGAAGAAAAGAGGTGGTGATGCCACTGTACAGGTCATCGGTGAGGCCTCATTTGGAGTACTGCATCCAGTCCTGGAGGCCGCATCTCCAAAAGGACATAGACAAGATAGAGGCAGTTCAGGGAAGGGCAACAAAAATGGTGCACGATCTGCCCCAGTGGACTTACGAGGAGAGACCGGAGGCACTCAATATGAACATCCTGGAGGAGAGAAGGATGAGAGGAGACATGATAGGGACCTTCAAGTACCTGAAAGGAATAAATAAGGTTCAGGAGGACAGCATCACTCAAAAAAGGAGGAGCTCTAGAACTAGAGGACATGGCATGAGATTGGAAGGGGGGAGGCTAAGGGGCAACGCGAGGAAGTACTTCTTCACAGAAAGAGCAGTGAAGACGTGGAACAGCCTCCCATTGAAGGTGATGGGGACAAAGTCAGTGGAGGAATTCAAAACTGCATGGGATAAACATAGAGGTACCTTGTCAAAACAAATGGGGAGGTAATTGCTGCAGATATAGTGGAATCTGCAGCATTTGTTTTTCATCAGGTAGGGAAATAGAGCAGACTAGATGGGCCTATCGGTTCTTATCTGCCATCAAATTCTATGTTTCTATGTAACATTCCTTGCACTTGTCACTTTGAAATTGTGAAATGCTGATTATACTGTAGCTTAAAATTTCCCTACTTGTGAATTTGCTATTACTTCTCTTCCATTGTTTGTCATGCTCTGTATTGCCTAAGTTATTGTCATGCATTATATTGTTCTATATTGATTGTCATGAACTATATTAATAAAGTGATTGCCATGCACCGTATTGCCTATTGGTTTGTACTCCACCAGGTCATGCTTGAAAATAGGCAAATGTTCTTCTAGTGCACCTTACCTTGTAAACAAAAATGAAATAAATAATGATACTAGATCACAGAAGATTATAGAAGCAGATACTCTCCAATTTGTATGGTTTTTATATCAACACAATTAAAATCAAAGTCAGCACAGAGTATCATCAATATGAAAAGCTGTGTGCATATGTGTGTGTGTGTGTGTTTGTGGGGGGGTAACTATTTGAAAGTTTTAACTGGTATTACATTTTGTTTGACATGTCACTATTCAGACCTCACCACAGATGTTTTGTAGATACCTTTGAAGCCTTACATTGATATTTGGATAATTACTGTACAGCAGACAAAGGCCCATATGCCCATCTAGTCTGAGCGCCCTACCTAATTACTTTATAGTGGGCTAAGTGGCCATCCGCCTTTTGTTTCTGCCACACTTTTTTCTAACTAATCCCATATTCCTGTCCCATCCCTGTTTGAAGCTGCTAACTGATTTAGCTAGTGTAATGATCACGCAGACACCAACGTGGAGTGAGCTGGTAAGTTTACTGTATGAAACACACACTTAAAACAGCTGCAGAAAACGTGGGCTTCTGCCCCCCAGACAAGGGTATATACATGTTAGCGCATACGCATTAGTAAAGCATATGCAAATCATGTATACTAATTAACTTCCTTACATCTCCCGTCTCAATTGAACTCCCCCCCACCAAAGTAAAATATTTAAAGTTCTATGTAGCTCAACGTTTTTGCGAGTCTATATAGTCATGATGCCAGGTGGGCCTTCAGATCTCCCATCCACTAACATGGCTGATTGTTGGGCTGGAGCTGGTGCCAGTCATTTGGTCCTGACTACTCGGGGTGGAGCCAACACCACAGGCTCACTTTGTGACTGCCCCGGCATCACTTGTGGAGGGACCTCCATTGCAGGCACCTCGGGGATCTCATCGTCCTCCATAATGTTGTCCTGCTCACTTCCTTCCTCTTCTCCTCAGATGTGCAAGTTTTGTGGGCCACAGGAACGGCGCTGCTCAGGGGTTATCAGAAGGCCACTCCTGTTTCTGTAATACAATTTCCCATTTGCTTGGACTACATAGGGACGTGGCTCTTCAGTATGGCGTTCCACAATTGTGGGGATCCAGATATTCTTATTTGCTCTCAGATAAATAGGCTGTCCCAGCTGTAAGGCTGGGAGTGGTCAGGCATGTAAATTGTAATAAGATTTTAGTTTTTCTTGAGCCATTTGCAATGTAGCTCGCATCTCAGCTTCTGGTACTTTTGGTTTAAGTAGCACAGATCGGGTAGGCATTAATGTTCTGGTTCTGGGCCCATAAGCAGCTGTGCTGGAGATCCTAGGCCCTCCAGTGGGGTATTTCTCAATTCCAGAAGTGCTAAGTAGGCGTCTTGATGGTCCATTTGTGCTTTCTTTAACAGTCTCTTTATTGTCTCAATGGCCCATTCTATCATGCCATTACTCTGGGAGTATCTTGGTGAAGACGTTACATGTTTAAACTCATACCTTCGTTGAAAATCTCTGAATTCAATCCAGGTAAATTGTGGGCCAGTATCTGTTACAAGTATTTCTGGAGTACCATGTCTTGCACATTGTGATTTAATATGGTTAATCATCATTTCGCTTGTTGTATTTTGCAACTTGGATATCTCAATGTATTTGGAGTAGTAATCAACCCATTGCCAGATAATTTTCCCTTTCAAATTCAAATAGGTCAGCCCCAACCTTTTGCCAAGATTTGTCTGGTATATCATGTGGCTGCAGCAGTTCTCTAGCTCATGCTTTCCTGAACTGATGGCAAATGCCACTCTTGGCCACCATGCCACTAATCTGACTGTTCATCCCTAGCCAGAATAAAAGATCTCTGGCCCTACGCTTGCATTTTTTTCAGTGCCCAAGTTGTTGCTGTGTGAATCTGGATAACATGTCTGATCTCAACGATGTGGGAACTATCAGTCTCTCCCACTTCAGCAAAAGTCCATTTTCTATCAAGATTTCATCTCTGAACTGCCAATGTTTCCTTATCTTGGGGTGTACTGATGTTTTCTCCCGAGGCCACCCATTCAAAACAGTGTCTCTACACTTGACCAGTGCTGAATCATTATCTGTCTCTCACTGAAACAATTTTAGTTTTTCATCACTGATTGTCATATAGTCCACCATGTGTCCCTTATATTAGTTTAATTCAGCTTCTGGTACAGAATTTTCTCCCACAGCCCTACTCAGGGTATCTGCTATATGAAGTTCTTTACCTGCTTTGTACTGTATTCACAAATCATATCTTTGCAGTTTTAGCATCATGCGTTGAATTATCGGTGGGGCTTTGGCCAGTGTTTTTTTGAAATGGCTTTCTAGGGGCTTGTGGTCCAATTCAACATGGACCCGGGGTCTACCATAAATATATTTGTGGAACTTTGAACAACCAAACACAATAGCTAGCGTTTCCTTCTCAATTTGTGCATCATTTCAGCTTTATTAAGTGATCTGGAAGCAAAAGCAACAGGCCTGCCTTCCTGCAGCAGACAGGCACCCATCCCTTCAGAGGATGCATCAACAGATAATTCAACAGATTTCCTTAGATCATAGTAGGCCAGCATTGTGGGGTTAGTAACAACTGTTTTCAGTTCTTGAAAGGCCAGTTGGTGGTGGTCCTCCCAGTGCCATGCTGTTTCTTTCTCTAGTAACTCTATCAACAGCTTATTGGCAGTTGATAGGTGTGGAATACATTTTGCCAGGTAGTTTACCATGCCAATAAAACTCTGTAAATCAGTCTTATTTTGGGAACCAGGCATCTGGTTTGTTGCTTTGATTTTCTCGGGGTCTGCCAACAACCCATTGTTACTTAACTTGTGTCCAATATATTGGACCTCTGACATTTTGATTTTGGATTTCTTTAGATTTAGAGACAAATGCTTATCTCTGGCTCCTTGTAGAACATGCCATAACCTCTCATTGTGCTCTTCTACATTAGTTCCCCATACTAGGATGTCATCTACAGTGACCTATGTGCCTCCGAGCCCTTCAAAAATGTGTGAAATTTTCTTTGGGAAGACTTCTAGTGCTGAGCAAATCCGAAAGGGAAGATGCTTGAACTGGTACTTCCCAAAAGGTATATTAAAAGTCACTAGATCAGAGCTGGGCCCATCCAGTTTAATCTGCCAGAAAGCACACCCAGCATCTAACACTGTGAATACTTTGGCTCCTGCTAGCTTGGCTGCAACCTCTTCAACTATTTTCATTGGGTAATGTTCCCTTTTAATTGTTCTATTAAGATCTCTGGGATCTATACAAATTCATTCCTTGTTTTTTCTACAACCACCGAGTTGACCCAGCTCATGGGTTTCTCCACCTTTTCAATAACCCCATCTTTCCATGTTCTCTAGCTCAGTTTTCACTTTATCTTGTAATGCGAAAGGTATTTTCCTGGAGTGGGGGGGATCACAGGGCTGACTGTTTAATCTATTTTAATGTGGTATTCACCTTTTAAGCATCCCAATTCCTCAAATACATCAGCCAGTATTCCTTCTGTGGTTTTCCAACATCTACTGAAAATAACTTTTTATAAGCTTCATTTCTAAGCAAGTAGACAGGCCCAACACTAGGGTCACGTTTGAATTAATCACTTGAAATGGCAACACGTAATATTTTTGCTTAAAACATGTTAGCAACATCACTTTACCTTTTACATCCATTTTATGCCCAGAATAGGAAATCAGTCTAGCTGATGACCTTTGAATAGTTTCTCCAGACAGTGTCTTATACATCTGAAAAGGCATCACTTTACACTGTGCTCCTGTGTCTAACTGGAACGTCACCATTTTCCCATTTATACTCAGATTTACTTTCCAATCAGTCTCTGGCTTATAGGTAGTCACCGTTTCAATGCTGAAAGTATTTTCATTCTCCTGAGCATCTTCTCTAACAACATGGATCTCACTGAGTTTGCCCACACGACATACCCTTGCAAAGTGATTTTTTCTGTGGCACAATCTACAAAACTGTCCATACGCTGGGCATTTATTTATTTCATGCTCATGACCACACTTTTCACATTTGAATTTATTCACTCGAGGTGTATAACTCCCCTTGCTCACATTGGTACTTGTTTTGGACAACTCCTGCTTGCACTGTGCTTTCATCATGAGCATTCCCACTTAAGCGTTTTATCTGCATTTCACTCAGTTCAGCGGCTGCACATATCTATGGCATCATCTAATGTTAAGTACGCTTTTCTCAACAGTCTGTGTCTCATATGCTCACTCTGTATGCTGCATGCATTTCTCTCTCTAATCTACGCTTCAGTTAAATCTCCATATTCACAAGATTTAGCCGTTAGCCTCAGTTCAGTTACAAGTGAATCAATGGACTCACCCAGATTCTGGTTCCTTCTATTGAACAAATGCTTTTCATAAGTCACGTTCTTTCTTGGGTTACAATACCTCTCAAATTGTCCCATAATTTTATTCAACTGTCCATTTTTTTCCTTGTTTTCGCAAACAAAAGTATTGAGTACCTCTAATGCATCAGGGCCTGCCACGTGCAAGAAGGTCATAGAATGGGATTTTCTGGGATTTTTCAGCGAGTCCACTGACAACTGGGAAATTTTAAAATTGCTGCTTAAATCTTCTCCAGTTTTCAGATGCATTTCCACGTAAATTGAGAGAGGTGTAAGGCTGCAGGTGGTCCATTCTGGCATCATGTCATTATCACACAGACACCAGCATGGAATGAGCTGGTAAGTTTACTGTACAAAACACACACTTGAAACAACTGCAGAAAACATGGGCTTCTGCCTGCCAAGCAAGGGTTTATATATACATGTTAGTGCACGTGCATTAGTAAAGCATACACAAATGACATATGCTAATTAACCTCCTTACAGCTAGTACCACTTCCTCTAGTAGCTTGTTCCAGTTGTCCACTACTCAGTCCATGAAAAAGTGCTTGCAGATTCCCTTTTTAATTTCCCCCCTGCAAGTTCCAATGAGCGCCCCCTTGTCCCTGTATTTGATCTCAAGTAGAAAAGCACCTTGGCATCCACCTGATTTATCCTATGCAGGTAATTGTATTCTTTAGTCCTGTCACCGCTTTCCCTCCTTTATTCAAGGGTGTACATGTTAAAGTCCTGCAGCCTCTCCTCATATGTGGTGCCTCCTAATCTGTGCACTGTCTTGGTTTTCCTTCTCTGTACTGCTTCCACTTTGCCACAGTCTTTCCTCAGGTGTGTACTCCAGTACCTTGTGCAGTATTATAGATGTGACTGCACCAGTGACCTGTACAGTGGAAGGATCACTCCCCACCTTCCACGGCTTATCCCCCTCCCTACAGTATGCATCCTGGTATCTTGTTTGCCTTACCTACAGATCTATTAGTGTTCTGTTGTTTTAATGCTGTCCGATGTCATGACCCCTAGGTCCTTTTCTTCTGTTGTGCTATTCAGTATCACCACCTCATTTCATATTGCACTCTTGGATTCCTTTTCCCAGTATGCATCACCTTGTATTTTTTTAGTATTAAAGCCCAGCTGCCACATCTTTGACCACATTTCCAACCTACCCACATCCTATTTGAGGTCTCTTATCCCTTCCTATGTGCAGATACCTTCATGTAGTCTGCAAAGAGACAGATCTTGCCCTTGATGCCTTTCCATATGTCACAAAGAAACACAGATTGAAAAGGTCCAGGCCCAGAATGGACACCTGAGGTATTCTGCTCGTTATTTTCCTTACATCTGAAAGCTCCCTATTTACTACTACTCTCTGTGTCCTTCCCCTCATCCAATTCTCTACCCAAGTCATCAATTTTTCCTCCACCCCTATGTCCCATAGCATTTTGACTAGCCTCCTGCAGGAGACTGAGTCAAAGACGTTACTGAATTTAAGTACATTACATAAACCATCTGCCCCTTGTTGGCTGCCCTGGTTAGTCAGCTGAAGGAGTCAGCCAGATTTGTCTGGTAAGAATTTCCTCTTGTGAACCCAAGTTGTTTGGGGTCCCGTAGCCCATTTCCCTCCCGGAAGTCTATAAGGGCTGGCAGTTTACACAGAGTTTAGAGTAACGGACTGCAAATGAGCTTGGTGTATCCAGCAGACCTGGGTTTGATTCCCTCAAGCTCCACTTGCATGTTTTGTGACTCTGAGCAAGTCTGGTAACCACCCCAGAGCTCCTGAGTCATCCCTTACAATAGGCACTTGTGCCTAGTGAGCCTAACCCAGTTAGCAAAGAATTAAGAAAAAAAAGTCCTCCTAGACTCCATAATTTTTCACAGTATTGATGTCAAGCTTACTGGTGGCTCATCCATTCTTCCACCCTTGTGTAACAGGACCACATCTGCTGTACTTCAGTCCCTAGGGACTACCCCCATGTCTAACAAGAATTGAATATGTCTTCAACTGGTCCTGCTATCACTTCACCTATCTCCTTAAGCATTCTAGGGTCTAAGCCATCAGGCCCAATAGATTTTATAACTTTCAACCCTTTAAACTTTTCTAACACCCTATTCTCTGTTCTTTTGGCGATGCTACTTGAGCAGTTATTTTTTTTTCTTCTTCTCTTAACCCCACACTGGGGTAGAGACCCATTCTTCTCCCTGGTAAAGACTGAACGAAAATATTTGTTCTGTATCTCTGCACTCTGTTTGTCCCTCTCCTCATATCCTCCTTGCTCCTCTGCCTCACAATGCAGTACCTCCATTAGCCTTGTGCTTCTCCTCGATGTACCTGAATAATTCCTTTTTCCCCTTGCTTCACTACCATTGTGAGCCTTTTAATTTTTGTAGTAAGTGGAAAGAAGTAAAGTACACTAAATTGCATGCTGCATAGAAAAAAAACAATGGGCTAGATTCATGAAAGAAATATCACATGGTAAATGCATGCTGCTTCAGGTAGCGTGTGCTATTTCATACATCCTGCTACAGGAAACAGCCTAGGAAGGAAGCAACAAGAATTAGAAGAGACACAACAGCACTCCAGGCAAACACTGTGGAAGCAGCATATGCTAATCGGAGGGGTCCTTCACTGCCATGGAAAACAAAAACACAGCCAGAAATACAGGCACAGTAACAAAACATGCACTCATGGTGCAATTCATGAGGGGTAAAGGCACTGCAGCATACACATTTCTGCAAATAAAGATGCCTTCACTAGCATGGCCATGATTAGTATATTAGCCATATTCCAGCACCCTAAAGCACAGCACAGCATTCAGGAAGCAAAAAGCACACTGTTCATGCTGTGCTAAATAAAAGGGTTCTCAAGCACCATTTAAATAGTGCAGTACTACACCAGGATGCAGTAGAGCAGCAAAATGGCAATTGTATAGGCTGCCTACATACCAGCAGCAGCCCATGAGGAGAAGGAAAGGGATACAGAGGTTTATTTTATTTGTTTCTATTTAGAAATTACTCACCCAGAATAGCCCATCATAGATAAAACACACTGATTACAGTGGGTTCTGCCTCTCTACCCATTTCTACAACTGGGTGATCTGGAGCACTGGGAGGTTAAGTGACTCTCCCAAGATCACACAGCCATAATTTTGCTCTAGCAGGGTTTGAACCTGTGTTCTTCTGGTTTCCAAGTCAAGCAGTCAAAAGACCACACAAGATACTTCAGCCCTGGGTTTCCAAGAAATAGATTGACTACTGTGTACTGGATGATAATGCTTTTAAAGGAAGATAGCATGTGTTCTCTGCCCATTCTGAATTACATTGTGCTTGCAATACTGCAGGTCCCTATGTAATAGTGCCTGAGAATCATCTTCTGCTGCCCTGAAAACAAGCTAATGACCTCATAAACATTAATATGCCATTTTCAAAACTACACCACGTGATTTATGACTACAACTACTATGCCTGCTAGCAGCACTCCTGCTGCATCTTGAATCATGTGGAAGTGCAGAAACAGTAATGGTCTCTTTATTTACTATGTGTTACTTTCACCGTCATTAATCTAGCCCAATAGGTAGAATAATACAAGAGGGCAAATACTTTCCAGTTTGTGTGTTTTGGTAATAATCAAATACCTGAAATGCAGACTGCCAGAGCAAGGAAACAAACTGCAGCATTCTGCACCAGTTGGAAATGTCTGACCTGGCAGAACATGTTACACTACTTTTAACAACATGGGACTGGACCAATATTTCCAGTTTCAAGAAAGGTGTGAAATCTGACTGTACTTAACAAAGCCCCTAACTATTACCACAACCTAGGACCCCAGAGTCAGTATTTAAAGTTAAATCCCATAAAGATTGGCAGCCACTGTTTTCGTGTCTTATAAAGCCTTAACCCTCCAGTCCTGATATTGTTGTAGTGAATAGCAAGAAGTGAAGTAATTTAAATGCTGTTCAGAAAGAACAAATAAGTAGGAAGGATGCATTCATGATAACAGGAGGCAGATATTGTATTTTCCATATATTTGGTTCTACAAACACAAATAGAATCAAAAGCCTCAAATCCAACACACTCATAGAATGACACATTAAAATGGGTCTTTGGCCCATGGACATATCCAGATTTTAAATAAACAAAACAACCAACCAACACAAAGCATCATGGCTATGCAAATTTATATGTGTGTGTGCGCATGCGTGTGTGTGTGCGTGCGTGTGTGTGTGTGTGTGGGGTTAAACCTACAAAATGTTTTGACTGGTACTGCATTCTGCTTGACTTATCACTACTCATACTTCACCAAAGTTGACTAACAGATACAGTTAAGGCCACCAGCATGTATACTGCTGGTGCTGAGTCACAGGAAATTTGTGAAAGTTGCCTCAACCGGTGATGTTTTTGTATTGGGTGAATGTCTGCAACATATAAACATAAACCCTGTACATCACGTCTGGCCTGCAATGGCTATCAACTATGCAAAGTCCCATAGGCCTGAGGCCTTACTAGACTAGCCCTTTTCCTTTCTGCTGCCCCCCGTCCTTATTGTCTCTCTGTATCTCTCTCACCCTACTTTGAACTTGTGGGTTTTCTCTGCAGCTTATTCCACTCTTCTATCATACTCTCCAGGGAAAAAAATCAATTTCCTGACATCTTTTTAAACTCTCCTCCTCACCAGTTTCCACTCATGTGCCCCAGTAATAGTGTTTTCATTTCTGGTGACTTTTTCTCTTATGATATATACACCCTATTTATCCTTGTTACAAATGTATTTGTTTCTACCAAACCCCCCCCCATCTTCTGTCCTTCAACTTGTACATAATAAGATCCTTGAGTCGTTCCTCATATGTCTTAAATTTCACAGTCTTCTTATACACGAAGGTGTTATTAATTGTTTAGTGTTTTCAAGTGGTTCACATTGGGTACATTAATCTTTGTGCTAAGTAATCAGTCAACACCTTCCCATTCCAAATGTGCAAAGTGGGGCCTCTGTAGTGTGAAGCCTGACCTTATGCATATTTAATGTTACATATGTGTTTCTCTGTGATTAATATGGCTCACTTACTTTCATTTTATCTTTCTGTATGGCGCCATCTGAAGAAGCATCATCTCAAGCATCAGATTCACCTCTTTTTTCCTTCTTCTTGTGTAAGAAACATTTTGTTATAGTGAACAGCATTTCAGTGGTGTCAGTGTCATGTCCAATGCAGTTCAAGCTGCACTGGGCTCGTCCCTGATAGACCAATGAGCACACATGCTGAGTATGACAGTGGTACATTTTCATGGGTGGAAACTTTGTGTAGTTGAAAAGACTGAAGCACTCTGATAAGAGAGCACTTCCATCCTTTGCATAAAGCTGGCCAGCAAGCTGCTGAGTGGCTTTATGATTTTAATAGCTGATGTATAGACCATACAGTTTCTAATAGGCTGATGAGCCCATTTTCCATCTGCGCTATACAGCAAGATCAAATATTTGTACTACTGCTTTCACCAACATCTTTTCAGCTTCCCTGGTACTCCAGAAGCCAAACCCACCCATTCTGTCATCACTTGAACCCCTTCCCACTCCCCGATAGAAAACTACTGCTCTCATGCAACAAAAAAACTGAGCAATATTGACCGAACTGCCAGTCATTTCCTGGCTATTGATGACTGGCTGGGGGGAAGGGTGGCCTAAGGTGCAGCTGAGGGCAAACCCCACCTACCCATTATTAATCAAAGAGAAATTACCAGCAGTGAGGTCATTACTGCGATTATAAATCTAATCACGCTTAGAAACAGGGAAAAACATCTTTTTTAAAACAGTTTACAAACGTGCCCACTGCTCTCTGTACCAGACATTTTCTAAGGGATTAATGCATGATACAGCAACCAATCAGAGTGTGCATTTGTCTCATGAATAATTAATTAGACATAATTTAATTTTAAGTCACTGCATATAGTAACATGCCTCCCCACAACCTGATTCAAACCCAACTCCCTTACCCAATTCAGCATTGATAATTTATAAAATACCCCCACCCAATTCCTCTGTCACCCTCCATCCTCATGCCCCCACCACACCATAAAAATATTTTTATAACCAGTAAACAAACACAGCTATTTAAAATACTAGTTTTAGGCAATCACAGGTGTTTATGCCATAGCAGTGGGGTCACACTGAAGAGGGAACACGCACTCGTAGCCTATAATTAAATACTGCAATCACATCCCCTTTCTTAGAAAAATACCCACTCTCACATGTACAGCATGCTGCATCCTCCTCTATTGTCCCTGCATTTATGCATTTATTTATTTATTCATTTATTCATTCTCAGACTACACGTACCTTTGATCACAGAAGTGCTCATTTACAAAGGTTCCACGTCAGAGATGGTGAGGGGTAGACAAAAACAGACAGAGGATAATAACAAAAACTTTTACAGATAGAAGTGAAACATCTTTTACATAATCAACAGAACATTTTCCATGCACTTTTGGTTAATACCAGAAGTATAAGCTAGTTGGAAATAAGCAAGGTAGTAGCAGAGGAAAGGAATGAGAGGTGGGAAAAGGTGACAGCCAGGCAGCCTTGTCAGGGAGTAACATGGAAGAAAGGAGGGGTAAAAGGTCGAAGAGGGCAGCGAAGGGTAGGTGTGAGAGGGGGGTAAGGTGGAAAAAGGGAAGGGGGGCTGAGAAGAGGGGAAGAGGGGAAGGAGTGAATCAGAGGTCGGTGGAGCGCCAAGAGGAAGTAGGTGGCTTTTATAAAAATGAGGTGGGATAGTTAGGAGCAAGATAGGGAGGTAAGTGAGCAGGGGTGGGAGACAGGGGCGGTTTGAGAAACAAGGGGGCCCGACAAGCTGTAGGTGCAGAGGCAAGTGCTTAGATGGGAAAAAATTAGATGATTAGTTAGGGCAATCACAGGTGCTATCACTTATGATGTGATGGTGAAGAAGGAGTTTAAATTGAGTCATATAGGTTAGGCTGGTCAGTTCACAGGCAAGGCCATTGAGCCAGTAGAGAAAAGACTGTTGGCACTGTGTAATCTGGAATCTCAGAACAAGAAGAAGGTTCATATCAGAGGTCCGAGTGTGGTGAGCCTTAATGGATCTGGGTAGAAGGCAGGAGATTCCAGGTAGTAGGGTTCCTAGGAGCACTTTTTTCACTATTATGCATGTATGGTACTTGATACGGCTTTGGAGATTTAGCCAGCCCATTTTTGCATACAAATCACAGGTGAGAGTGCGCCTGTCCAAATCCGCGATAAGCCAGCAGGCTTTGTTTAAGGTTATGTGAACCCTTTTCAGGGACATAATGGAGGCAGCTCTATAGATAACTAGGCCATAATCGATGGTGGATAGTATTGAGCTATAGACAGAAAGTCTGAGTGCTTCAGAGGTTAGATTTCTTCTATGCCCGAATAACAATCCTAATTTTGCACTTGCAGATTTGGCAGCGGTCTCAATGTGAGGCATATAGGTGAGATGGCAGTCCAAGGTTACACCTAGATATTTAAATTGCTGAACTTTGTTCTAGGGGGGCACCCTGGTCATTTTTTACTGTTAGGGAATGCATCCTATGCTTGTGGTGGGAGGAAGAGAACAACTGGAGCTTTGTTTTTTTGTAGTTTAGGACAAGTTTATGTGCTTAGAACCATTTTTCCACTTTGAGGAAACCAAGCTGAAGGTTGCCCTCGAGTGCAGTGGGATCAGAATTGCTTGTGAAGATGACAGCATCATCAGCGTATAGGAGCGTTCTTTGGTGACAGGCAAGAGGTAGGTTGTTAAGAAAGAGACTGAACAGGAGGGGACCAAGAATGGACCCTTGTGGGACACCCGATCAAACATTTGGTAGCTCAGAGATGATGTTGTTAATCTTTACACGCTGTGTCCTATCGGAAAGTTAGCTGCCAAACCAGTTTGGCATATTTGGTGAGAGACCGATGCTTGAGAGTTGTTCGAGGAGTAGTCTGTGATTCATGGTGTCAAAAGCTTTCATAAGGTCAATAAAAGACGGACCTACTAACATGTTTTTGTCAAGGGACTGATGGCTGAAACTGGTAAGTTCTAACAGTGCAGTGGTAGTACTGTGCTTTTTTTCTGAAACCATGTTGCTGAGGACATTGAATGGTGTACTTATCAAGGTAGACTTCTACCAGTTGGTTGATAACTATACGTTCTAGGACTTTCGATAAAGGGGGGAGGACTGATACTGGCCTGTAGTTGCAGTGCTCTGTTGGATCACCAGATTTATGTACAGGGGTGACCAGCACAGTTTTCCACACTTCAGGAAACTGTGATAGCATGAGAGATAGATTTAGTATCATGGTTATTGGCAGGAGAACTTCTTCAAGGGTATGTGCAATGAGTTTAAGATCAAGTGAGTCTCCACTGTGCTTGGTTTTTCCCCAGACTTTTTTTTAATAGTATTCTGACTAAGGCTGTGGAAACCTGTTTAAAATAGAAAGGTGGGTGACTGGAGCTAGCGGATTTCATTAACCCAGCTGACGTAGTAGAGGCATCATCGAAGAAGTCAGTTGGCAGGACACCCAACAGTTTGGTGAAGGCATCATTGAAGGAATTTGTGATTTGGAGTGGGTCAGTGATAGGATTTCCATTCTCAATTAGGACTGTTGGGGAGGACTTTTGTACTTTGCCAGTTATGTCTTTTAAGTTAGTCCAAAATTTCCTTCCGTCACCCCAGGTGTTTGCTAGCAGCTGACAGTGGTGTCTACTTTTAACCTGACGTATATCCCTGGAACAGGCATTTTGAGCGGCTTTACAAGCCTGGAGGTCATATTGCTTCATTGATGACTTGGCCCATTGCCATAAATGGTCCTGAAGTTTCATACTGTTTACTAGCTCAGGGGTGATCCAGAAGTTTACTGTACCACATACTTTCACTTTCCTTAAAGGGGCATTAGTGTCACAGGCTGTGCTGAAAATCCTAATGAATTGTTCAAGGGCGAGGTTGATATCATCAGCCATGTCCAGAAAAATCCAGTCCTGAGTCCAGAGCTGTTTTTTTAGGAGATTCAGGTGCTCGCACTTTAGCATATGGTTTATTTACCTTATAAAGCTAATTAATCCTACTAATTAAAGGCTAGTTAGGGGGATGATTGACAGCTTTCCTCTCCAGCCAAGCCAATCAGTTGTGAGGAAGATGGGACTTCCAGGAGATAAACCAGCAAAGAGAATGAGCATTACAATAGGCGCAAAGCAGCAGGGAGAAGCCATGAGAGTCGATAACTTGATGGGTGAGCAGCCACATGAGGTGAGAGTTCCCATGAGTGGTGGCAGTATTTGGGAGCAGTAATAATCTTGGCAAGGGTTTTGACACCTGGTGATACAGGACATTCATTTCAGAAGCCAGCTGAAAGCTAGGACTGCAGGAGAGCCAATGCAGTGCACATTATGTAGCGGAGGAAATTGCTTATCTGAAAGAATTCTGCTCCCTTTGCCTACTCCTGGACTGATGCCAGGGCCTTTGAGTAAACAGGAACAGTGTACTGGTGCCTAAAACTGGCAGGCTGCTCATATCCTCATGCCCCCCTGCCCCCAGAGAAAGTGCAGAGGACCGGGGAGCACAACAACAAACTCAAGTCTGTTCTACCAGCCCCATGAGCTTTGAAAACATGTGCTGAGGAACACAGGAGCAGCCATAACATTCCCCAGTGCCTCCGTGTGCCTCAGATACTGTGCCTAGTGAGCTGGTGCCCTTGCTTCTCTGCCTGCATGCACATTGCCTCAGCCCTGGTTTCAATATAAAATTAAGTGGTGGAGGAGTGGAGGAAACAGGATCTGGCCGGATTCTAAATTACACTGTGAGGGGCCGAAGAATGACTTCCTATACACATGCTCTTGGCCCTATTAACTATGATATGGAGAGAGCCAGTGGAGCAGGAACAAGCCACATAGGTGGAGAGTAAGATCACCTTTCTCAAGTGAGCTGGGTGCACTTGATATTTTAGACACTGCAAAAAACTTTGGGCAGGTAAGACAGTGGCTCTGGCAGCTGCTACCTAGGCTGCATGAGGTCCCGAACACCCAGGTGCCATTCTCTTGCACCCTACACCCACACAACATCTTTTTTCTGCTTATTATTAATGTGTGGGGCTTGTTTGCTCATCAGGAAGCTTTTCTGTAATATTCTGAAAGCATAAATACTGCTGAGAAAGTTGTGTAAAGTGTTTGCCATGTTTTTTACTCCGTTTTGGTTTCTGGCAGTCTCCACAGCTACATAGGGTTGGTTGGTGCCAGGTGGTTCCAATGGCTCTGTCGGTGCCTTTCGCACCGAGCCAACTGCATGCATAGTTGTGACTTAGAAACACATCCTATATAAATAATTTTAAAGCTATATAGTCTGCAAGCTATGGAGTCATCTTTTTAAGTAGTATCCTGTCATTTCGTAATACAAGCTCGTGACACCTATATCAGTTTTACTAGGCTAGACCTGTTTATCATGGGAGTTATGCTATTTTTTTAATCTCACTAAACCCTTAAGTTGTTTTCTATAAAAAATTGAATTGCAGGGTGTTGTTTTAATTGGTGGCATCGATCCGCAATAAAGTTGCTGGCGCCAGCCCAGCTGAAATTAAATATCTCATTTTGTGTGGCTCTTGCTTTAATTATTTATAGTGGGTAGACTGAAGTCATGAGTGGCAACATGACTTGCTCAGGGTCATAGAGTGAATGAGTGCGGTGGGATTCATGCTTGGGTCTCCTGGTTCTCAAGCCTGTGCTCAAGCCACTAGACCATTCTGATTTACTGATGCTTGTGTCTGCATATGTCTTTGTTTATTGAGTCCATATTTGTGGTGTGCCAATGTGACAGTATGAGCTTATTTTGACTGGTTGGTTAGACTGCAGAGCTATTAACCTTAAAGAGCAACTGAAAAAGTCTGGTGGCCGGCACATTCTGGTATTTCCGATTCCATTTTATTTAGTCCTTTATTGGTTCCATCAAAATCAGAGGTGTTTGCTATTTTTGCCGGCTTGGTTCTTGCTACCCCCATTGCCTTTATTTTTCCAGCTGTTTGTGAACCACTGCCTGTCCGATTACAGTGTGACGTTATAGATAGTTGATAATCATAGTGCCAGCTACAGTGCAGTACAGCACATAGAGTGCCGGCACAGACTCTCGGTGTAATGCAGCTTTACCAGCTGAGTTTTCAGCTTATAGGGAGTACAGTGAAAGTGAAAGAGCTACATTGTTAATATTAATTGGCAATGTGTTGGTTTACTAGTGATTAAGACTGTGCACACTGACTTTTTTTTTAAATTGTGTCTCTGCTGTTGTTTGGTACACATTTGAGGGGAAGAAAGATATGCCTAATCCTGACTAATTTGTTCAATTATTGCAAAATGTCTTTTTATTTGCCCAGTGTTTAAGCTCCCCATTAAATAAACAGTATGTTTCCTGGGTGGTCTAGCCATCCCTCCTCCCTATCCCCAATCTACCCTTATAATAAACACCAGGGAAGTATATTGCTTATTTAATGGGTAGCGTTAACACTGGGCAAATAAAAAGACATTTTGCCATAAATGTACAAAAGGCTTAACCTCCTATCCCTCAAACGTGTACCAAACAACAACAGAGACATGATTTTTTTTAAATCAATGTGCACAGTCTTAATCACTAGTAAACCAACACATTGCCAACTAATATTAACAATGTAGCTCAGTACTTTCCCTTTCACTGTACTCCCTATAAGCTGAAAACTAAGCCGGTAAAGCTGCATTACACCAGGAGTCTGTGCCAGCACTCTATGTACTGTAGTATACTGTAGTTGGCACAATGATTATCAACTATCTATGACATCACTCTGTAATCAGACTGGCAGCGGTCCACAAACAGCAGGAAAAATAAAGGCAGTGAGGGTATCAGAAATCAAGCTGGCACAAATAGCAAACACCTCTGATTTTGACAAAACCAATAAAGGACTGACCTATGCAAGGACATAGACAGGGTAGAGAAGGTTCAGAGGAGGGCAACAAAGATGGTACAAGGATTGCATCACAAGTCCTATGAGGACAGGCTGAAGGACTTGAATATGTACTCCCTGGAGGAGGGGGCGGGAGAAGGAATATGATGGAGACATACAAGTACCTTACAGGGAGGAACAGGGTGCAGGAATACACTATTTTCCAGTGAAAAAGATGTTCCAGGAGTAGACGCCATGGGTTGAAATTGGAGGGAGGGAAATTCACAGGAAATGTGAGGAAGAATTTCTTCACAGAAAGGGTGGTGGGCAAGTGGAACACCCTGCCAAAAGAAATGGTGGGGGCTGAAACATCACAGGATTTAAGAATACATGGTATAGACATAAGGGAATTCTAGAAGTCATGGATAAGGTGCAACAGGCTTCTAGAAAAACGTAAAGGGAACTTACAAGCTCAAATGGGCAGACTGGGTGGGACATAGGCCCTTATCTGCTGACAGTGTCTATGTATCTATGAACAAAAAAGGATAGAAAATACCAGAATGTGCCCAGCCACCAGACGTTGTCAATGGCTTTTTAAGTCCAGAGTGCCACAGCAGCCACAGGAATCAAAATTAAGTTTTGTAACCACTAGCCAGGAGGACTAGTGACTGGAACAATTTACTAGCCCTACAGACTTTTCCACTAGCCCAACTGGTGTGCTTATTGGTAATGTTTCCTTTTCCCTAGAAGCTCAGGAGAAAATGATGTGCTCTTGGTCTCCAAGGTCACATGCTAATCACACACTAGTCTGGCATGGAAAGAAAGAGGAAAAAAGGCACCGGGAAGATGAGTGGCATCTGCCCCCATGTTGGGCGGCACTGGCTGTTCAGCTCTTAGGCCCACATGATCAATTCATGTCACATTGAGGAATGGATGACTGGGATTGCAACACATACTATGCAAGTAGCTGAATATATTTGAGGTAAGGAAGCAGGAAACCACTGTTTGAGGGCTGCTAACAAAATGAATCGGAGCTTCTGTCTCCCCTCTCCCACCTGCATGAAACAGGCTGCAGCCTGAGCTCAGTACAGGCTGGGAGTAGCAAGTGTCTGCAGGCAGTCTTACTTTTAGCATGGTCACGCTATAGGGATTACTGTTGCAGCAACCCCAGCTTGTCCTCCTCCTTTACTATCCTCCCTGCTATCCACCACAGAATCAGGGCCCAGGGAGCCCCTCAAGACCCCAGGAAGGGGTTCTAATTTTGTTTAACATCATTGGCTGCTGGCCTCCAGGGAACTAGCCCACTGGCCCACCTGGGCTACCAGTTCTAGAGAGCAAGCCTTCTAGGGCATCCCTAGCCCACAGGACCACCAGTACAAACTTTATTTGTTAAGAGGCACTATAGTGCTGTGGTTTAAGGGGCTGATCTGCAAACCCGGAGGCCAGGCTTTGAATCCCATAGCCCTCACTTACATACTGTGTAACCCTGAGCAAGTCACTTGACTTCCTTGTGCTCAAGTCATACATGTGAACAAGCTTTGGCTTAGTGTGCCTTTACTGGTTAAATAATTTCCCCTTTCCATATTTTATTAAAGTTGGGCCATTAGCCCAAAAGATACTCCACTACCCCGCCTGGGCTACCATTCTAAAATACTGGCCAACTGGCCATACAGAGTACTAAGGGGTTTTAGCTGAGCCCCTCCCCAAGCAACACTTTCTCTACTCTTTCCTATCTTTATTATTGCCTTTCTCTATATGTCTATTTTCCTACTTTGACCCAACCATAACCTTTAATTCTAAATTTCCCCTTTTCTTACTTCTATGCTTTCCTATACCTCTTGTATCTCTCAGCTGTCTATTTCTGCTCTTGCTACTGTATTTTCTTCATATTAAACTAATATTCTTTATTTTACAGTTCTGACAGGAGGGACTCCTTCCCCATCAGATAAGTATCATTATATGCCTAACTTGTCCTTTCCACTCTATTTGCTCTCTATGAACTGTAGATCCTGTGTGACCCACTTTTCCGTATTTTAATTTACAGGTCCCATGGACATCATCCCTTAAAGACTCCTTCCTCTGGCTTGCTAGAACTTGGTTAAGAGAATCTCGACTTATACCTATACTTGGTGGTTTGACTGTAACAGTGTGGCCCCACCCATTGCTCTGTGTGTGTGTGTGTGTGTGTGTGTGTGTGTGTGTGCGGGCGCAGAGCTACACTTGGTGGGTTGACTGTAACAATGTGGCTGCACTCATTACAGTGTGTGTGTGCGTGTGTGTGTGTGTCTGCCTCTGTCTGCATGTGAATGTGTATGTGTCTAGTCTGAGAGGGCGTGAATGTTGTAGGTGTTGTTTTTCAAATCCTGACCAAAACATGTTTTTGCACTTTTGGTGTGAAATGATGGCTTGGCTAGTATTTTTTTTCCTTTTTATAAATGGTTCCTGTCATTATCAGAAGGGTGGAGTCCTAAAAAAAACTATTTTAAAAATGTGGGTCAAAATGTTAAAAAAACAGTTACAAAGAAATTTTGTGTGCAGTGCCAGCCATTTGTCCAATGGGTACTGTGTTACCATTATGTGTGGGTGAGCTGTGTTTTGGCATAAGCATTGACGATGGTGGCAGAAAAAGACCAATGGTCCCTACAGTCTGCCCATAGTTCCTCATCAAACCCCAGGACCTACTGTCCATTCAAGGTACTAGCATCACTGTGCACCTATCCATTCCCCTCCTTACTACTACTGCCCTGAACAACAATTGTACAATTCATTCTCTCCCAGCCATGCTTGTAACCATTTATGGTTGTGGTGCCTACCACCTTGGCTGGCAGACTGTTCCATGGTTCCACCACCCTTTCTGTTAAATAAAACTTTCTCATATCCCTCTTGAACTTCCCTCCCATCTCTTTCCACTCATGCCTTCATGTACTTTAACTGTTACTCATGCTACTGTTCCTAACAATTCATATTGTTTATACCTTTCAGGAGCTTGAAGGTCTCTATCATATCACCTCTCTTTCGTCTGCTCTCAAGCGAGTACATGTTCAGTGCCTAGAGCCAATCCTCATCAGATCTGTCCTGCTGGCTCTGAATCATCCTAGTCCCCCTTCATTGTATCCTCTGTATCCTGTCCTTATCTTTGCTGAGGTGAGAACTCCAGAGCTGGGCATAGTACTCCAGGTGAGAGCTCAGCTCAGTGAGCCAGCTGGATGGGCTGAGGCTTGGAGGAAGGTGCTGTGGCTTGCAGCACAGGCCTCAGCCTTTATTTTTATTTAGTTAGTTTTTGTTGACCGAGAAAGGAGGACTAGGCAATTTTCTTACTTTAAGCCTTGTCCCGGAAGGGAGGATACAGATGGAAACCAACTGAAATTGAACCATATTAAGCTTCTGGTGTTTGTTTTTTTTTTTTTGTTTTGTTTTGTTTTTTTGTGAATGGGGGGAAATTTGGCAAGGACATGGGAAATTTCCCTACTCTTTTTTATAAAGAAGTGCCATGGGATCTTTAACATCCACCTCAACTATCACCAGAACAGGTAGATGAGACCTTGGTTTAATGTCTTATCCAAAAGACAATACTTCAGGAGTGCAGCACCCTCTCATGCTGCACCACAGGATCAGTATTGGGATTTTACCCAAGTTCCCAGAGTGGGGCTAGAATCCATAACCTTCTGATCTTCTGGCCTCAGAGGCAAGTGTGCAACCTGCTAAGCCACTGGCTCAGCCTGGTGAGGGATGGCACAGTGTTCTAACATACAGGCAACACCTTATGACAGGTGGGTAAGCCTTGCCTCACAAGGGGTTGACATGCACATCAAGGACTGATGGAGCCACACTTTGTGTCAGAAGAAGTGGGCTGACATGAAAATTGGGAAAACAGCAGCTGGCAGGATGAAGCCCAATCACTGCAGGCCCTGCACCACTGATAGGCTCCCTACTGCTGCTAGCCACCCAGTGCCATCACCCTCCATTCCAGGGACTTGCCTTGTACTTTGGGTAACATGCAGTCTTGGGAAAGAGCATGACAGTGCCCAGCTATCACAGTGTTGTTGATGAATTCTGAAGTCTCTGCATCCTCAGCCCTCCCATTTCCTCACAGTAGTCTCCATTTCCCTCCAAAGTGATACAGCTGATTGATTAAGCATTAGGTATACTGATATAATGGCTGTTGGATCAAGTGGTTGTATCTCTCTGAATGGCAGCAGTTGCTGGAGAGATGTAAGAATTCAGCTGCAACACAGCTGTGATTGGGGTGAGCTAATCGTGATCTGCTTAGGGTAGGGATGACCGTTAGAACCAGTTATGTGGCCTTTGGTTGTTTGGGAGGTTGGGGGGTGTTGCAAGCCTTATGCTGATATATTGCTACTTTTGTGTTTGCCCCTTAAAGTCTGTTTGAGTGAAAGGGTATGTTATAAAGCATTTATGTTACCATTATTCCCCTCTTTCCAAAAGAGTCAGCAAGCTAACCGTTCTGCCAGTAACCTGCTTGCTAACTAGCCTTAGGAAGAAAGTGAATGGCAGTCATCCACACACTAACTATCCTACTAATTACCAGTCAACTTAACAGCCTGCCAGTCATCAGTCAGGAAGGTCAGACTACCAGTTATCAGGGACCAGAACAGACGGAAAGTCAGAGGGCCCTAAGTGTGTTAATCTTCAGTTGGGTGAATTTAATTGGGCTCACAGTTAGGATGACTATTGAGTAACATTCTCCCTGAAAAACAGTCTGAATAAGGCCTCCCAAACCAAATATCCCACCTTGTGCAAACCTCTATAGGACTGCAAGTGTGTACATAGAAACATGGAATTTAATGGCAGATAAGGGCCACTTGGCCTACCTAGTCCGCCCATTTTCCCTAAATGCTGTAATACCATAGACCCTACTTGATCTTTGCCTTAGCCCTCCCTTCCATAATGACTAAGGTTCCCTTATGCCCCCTATCTCATGTGTTCTTGAATCCCTCCACAGTTTTGGCCCCCACCACCTCCACTTGAAGGCTGTTCTAGGCACCCACTGCTCTGTCTGTGAAGAAGTACTTCCTTACATTTCCATTGAGTCTACACCCCTCCAGCTTCATAGCATGCCCCCTTGTTCTTGAGCATCTTTTTTTCTGAAAAAAGCTTCCCTCTTGTGCATTATTTATAACCATGAGGTATTTGAAAGTCTATAACAGCCCCCCTTCCTCTTCTGTAAAATTCTTCAGGAGATAAACCTGATGATTAAATGCCACCAACACAGATGCAAAGAAAATCAGTTTATTTTTCTCTAGTAATAGCACAAAATACAGAACCATAAGAAAAATCTTATCAACTGGAAAAAAGAGGGAGAAGTAAAAATGCCAGTAAAGGTAGGAAAAAAGGAGGTGGAAATTTGGGCACTAAATGCTAGAAGTCTAAATTTAGAAAAAAATCAGAGTTAGAGATCGTGTTAATTAAAAAGGACATGGATGTTGTACAGTGACAGAAACTATGTGGGAGAATAACATCAATTGAAACAAGAATATAGAGGGATATGAACTGTATTTGAAAATAGAAATAATAATAAGAAAGGTGGGGGAGTAGCCACCTATAGAAAAAAATCTCTATGCAGTTCTATCCGTAAAATAAATGAAGATGAGACCAGTGTTGACTCATTATGGGTTATGGTAGAAACTAAAACAGCTAAAAAAATATACTTGGGAGTCATATATAGACCACTCGATTCTAATATTGAAGCTAATAACTCAATTAACTCTGAATTAGAACAAATGGCAACTCAGGGAGATACAATTTCTACTGGGGATTTTAATTGCCCAGGCATAACTTGGGTTAATTTATTGTTTACTACTGGAACAGAAAACAGATTTTTGTTAAACTTTAACAGCAGCAGACCTGAAGCAGTTGGTATATAAGCCTACAAGTGGAGAAAATATATTACATCTTGTGATCACTAACATGAGGGATACGGTCAGAAACATTAGTTTAAGAGAAAATCTAAGCAACTGTGATCACAACACAGTGGAGTTTAGAGTGCAAATTAAAGGAATACCTTCAAAAGAATATCAATTGTATATGACTCTAACAAGGCAAACTTTTGTAAAATAAAGGAAGAACTGAAGAATTGTAGTTGGGATACACTCCTTGAGAACAACACTGCTGAGGAAATGTGGTGTATAATAAAAGACAAACTTCTACGGACCACAGACAAATTCATGCCCCCCAAAAAACATCTATAATAAGAAAGGTGAACTTCCAATGTGGTGTAGCAAGAGGATATTAAAACAATGTAACAAAAAAAAATAATTTGACAGCCTGAAGAAACTTAACAGCAATGAGTCGGTCGATAGGTACAAAAATGAACTTAAAACATTGAAAAAGATGATTATCTCAGAAAGGAAAACATTGGAGTTTGATAGAGCACACAGAAATGATAATTGTAAAAGTTTCTATGCATTTATAAACAATTAAAATATGGGACATAAGCAAACTGTACCTATCAAATAAGATGATGACATTTTAAAAACTGACAAAGAAAGTGCTGACACCTTCAATGATTATTTTAGTAGTGTCTGTAGTGTGAACAGCAGCACCACAGATTATGGAAAAGGAACACATTTTGCTAATTTGAATTTAACAGTTAATGAAAAAGAGGTGAAGAATTTATTAGACAAATTACAGGACAATAAATCAGCAAGATCTAACAATCTGCACCCTAAATTCTTAAAGAAAATAAGTAAACATATTTCTAGACCATTAACAATATTCTGTAACAAGTCATTTGAAACTGGAGAAGTTTTATATGACTGGAGATTGGCAACAGTTGTGCCATTACATAACAAACTTTGGTCAGAGCCAATATGGCTGAGAAAAGCTTTTGGGATGTTTTTACCCATTATTTCTAATGAATTGCACAATGCAGATCTGTGGAGAGGCAGTTTTGATGTGGTCTTCCTTTTACGCATTTTTACAATATGTTTTCCAGGAATATGACTGCTGTCTGCTATATATTTAGCCTGGATAGTTCACAGAAGAAATGGAATCTTATTTTCAGTGGGGTGCTATATCTACACAATATTATGCTGCATTGTGTAAAATCAGAACACATTAAAAACAATATTTTACATCTGGGGGGATATATTAAGTAAATTATTAAGAAGCAATGTGGCCTTCAACCCCCTATTACAGAAGACAGACTGCCATTTAAAGAACTTTCTTATTTTAATGTCCCATTAATTTCTCCAACATAATTATTATAATCCATTGATGTTTCCATATAGGGTTTTCATCCTTTCAAATGTTTTCACATAGAATCAGCCTTTGTGAATTATTTCTGGCTCTCTTTTTTAATAATATTGTCACCATGAAGGTAGTATATATACATGGGTTTGCTCCCACCTATCAATGTATATATATACTACCTTCCGGTGCACCCCTTTTCATCGACACCCCAATGGTGAAACAGGAAAAAGACCATTATGGCGACATTAGTAGTAATGTTCCTTTTCTATGTTTTGCCTTCCACGCAGATGTTCTCCCCTCCTGGACCAACTCCACCTGAGTTGGAATCCTAAAGTCTGGGGGTGTGGGCAGAGTCCCCACATGGGGGTGTGGGGTGCAGCCCTGGCATGGGGGGTGTGGGGGTGCAGCCACCCACAGAAAACAATTGAGAACAGCTGGCACAATACCTGCATCAGTATACTGCCGTCGCTGTGGGGGAGGTCAGCATTGTCACTGTCATCCAAACCTGGTGCTTCCTCTACCTTCATAGGTTTGTTCCCACCTATCAATGTACATATACTACCTTCATGGTGACAGTATTATTATTGTTATTTAAGGAGGGATATGAGACAGCAGTACTAATATATTGTTTTAATTAACATTTCAGCCAGTGTATTGTGCTACTCTAAGGTCTGATGAAGGGACATGGTGGTCCTGAAATGTAATACAAAGTTTGCTAGATAAAAAAGAGAGCCAGAAAGAATTCACAAAGGCTGATTCTATGTGAAAATGTTTGTAAGGATGAAAAATCTTTATGAAAATGTCAATGGATTATAATAAATATGTTGGAGAAACTAATGGGACATTAAAATAAGAAAGTTCTCTAAATGGCAGTCTGTCTTCTGTATTTGGGGGTTAAGGGCCACATTGCATCTTAATAATTTAATCACTAGTTCCTTTCGCTGCAATCCTCCCCTCCACATTGATTTTATAATAAAAAGGAATCAAGGAAAACATTCATTCTAAACTAGTTGGGATATATTAAGTGCTATATCAATGCATGAGCTGAAAGATGCATTGCACAAACAGGGTGTGCACTGATACAATATTCAAAGAGAATGTGCCACTGGTACAAGGTATGCATACGGTGAAGCCCACCAGGATGAAGCGCAGCACTTCAGAATTTTGCAGTAGAGTTACTGCAGCAAACAATTTAGTTTCAAAGGTAGTTAATTCCTTTAGTCATGCAGTAAACCTATGGTACTGTGCTTCATCCTGGTGGGATTCATCATTCCTGTTGAAAATGTGACCCTGGATGGGATTCGCAGTGCAGGCAACTGCCATGTCAGGTACATCCAGGGTGGCCCTGACTGAATACCTTCTGGGGGAATGCGTGGCATATATAGGTATGCACTGCAGCCCCCATGGGTGATATTCAGCCCAGGAATGCAAATGAACTAATTGAGCATGCATGGTGCTCATTACCAGCCCATTTGCATGTTGGCATGGGGATGAATGCACCAGAACAGCTCTCACCTCCAAGCCCCAACTCAGATCACTCCAATGTGGGATAGGCCCTGAAGTCTACGGTGGTATAGTGGCACTCCCCCACCCATTCCACCAGCCTATATTGTACCAGAGTCCAGGCTCTATCAGTTCCATATTGTAGGGACCCCAATGCCACCCCTAATTGCATCTGAATACACCTATAGTCCATGTCCATAATGTAGTGGCCCCTGTTCCCCCTCAATGGTGCGCAGACACCATCCCCTCCCTGCCACCCCCACCCATCCCATTGCAATGACTGGTTCTGTAATGGGATTATACCACTCTATCAGCTGATGGCAGAGCACTCACAGTAGGATGCTGGAATGCATTATACATAGGCATTAGCTGTGTGTGGGTGATAACACTGAGTGGCCACACTCCTCAAGCACTGGCATGTGGACCCATCATTCCGGTGCCATTGAACTGCTCAGTGAAGGCCAATGCTGTACCCACTCACACAGGTCCCAAAACAGGCATATTACAGCTGACCTCCCATTCATTTGTACAACTGGGGAACTGCAGATGAACTATCTATTGCCTGAAGCATACACTGCAAATGGCATTACAGGATACTGCACCCCATGGCACCCAGGATACTTCAGCAGTCTGAAGGGTGGCATGTTACACAGAGAAACGGGGAGAGTGTGAACTTGTAGCATAGTATGACAGCAGAAAGATACAGTATCAGCAAGGCATGCATTGGAGATATGTAAATTCCCTCTTCAGTTTGCCAAAGACATAGACATGGCTGCATACACTGGTGGATCTGCAGCTGGCATGGTGCCCCAGTGCATGGTACAGCCAATTGGGTTATTCCAGAGTGCAGGTCCCCAGCCCAGGTTCAGTGCAGTCAATGGTTGGCCATAGCAGGGTGTGGAGGGCAGTGCCAATCTTTGCAACAGGTTGGATATGGGGGGAGTGAGGGTGTCTGTGTACAGGGGCAGTGGATGAGAGTATTTTAGGCTATGGATATGGACCATGGTTTCCTCTGGTCCAATCAGGTCTTGGGGGGCCTACACTATGGAGTTTTTAGGGATGGAGTTGGTTAGATTGGGGATGGAAAGGGGGTACTTCTGGTGCACCAGAGCTGCCAGGCTGCTGTGCACCTGGGTGCACATCTGTAGCCTGCTTGTGGGTGGCTGGCCAGGTTAGGCCAGATATTCATGGCCTAACTGTGGGCTGTGGTGTTCTGGACTGTGAGGAGTACATTACCACTGAATATGCTGCAGCATGGCATATGCATGGGCGTGCTCCCTCAGCTTGAATGGCTTGCCATTATGTGTGCCCTGGCCCATTCCCTTGCAGCCGGTGCATCCTACACATTTGAATATCATGCTGCTGTGCATTGTTGGAGTTGTGTGGCACATCTTCCTTTTCCACTGGGATGTGCTGTGTATCTCCTTTGTATATGGGGGCCCTGGACTAGGTAGCCTGAATAAATGCATTATAAAAATGGCAAAATCCTGACCCCACTGAAAACAAGATATTGCATCTAATCTGGGACATCCTCAATAAATACAGTGCAAAAATGTGTAAATGAACATCCCTGTGACAATGGTATGTAGCATCTCCCCTGTCTTGTCCAGGATACAAAATATAGGATAAGAAATATTCAGTGCTCCCAGATCCAAATAACCATTACTCTGTAAGAAACACGCATTTTCCCTGTGTTTTCCCCACAAAGGCAGATTCAAATCCTTGTAGATTTTTTCATGAGCCACTGGTTCCTTATTTATGACTTTGCTCTTTATTTATTATATCAGCAATCTTTTATTAGGAAAAGAGCTCCGATTTGCTGCTCAGTATTAATATTGTATGTCACTATGGCCTTGGAATGATTTGGATTTATATGCCATGCATAAGGCATAATTGGGAACTATTTGAAATAACAAATAGCAAGCTCATTATTTCATGAACTATACTCAAAATTAGTAATCACAAGTCAGGCAATCTTTCAAAAGATACTAGTAATGCCTGTAATCAAATGTAATGCAACTAGACAAATATATATATATATATATATATATATATATACACTCACACACACACATATCATATATATATATATATATATATATATGTATACATAAATGCTATTTTTTCATCTTATAGTTTTTAGTTTTCAAATTCTTATAGACTTTTTTCTGTCTGATGAAATCTTTAATGAGTTAAGTAAATGTTATTATTTATCAAGGCTCTGATCCAGCAACTCAGTAAATACTCACTCAGTATATCATATTATAAAATGACAAAAAACAATCTTCTGTTTGCAGTTGTTTGATTAGGAATTTTATAAATGATATAAGTTTTTTTTGTTACATCTGTCTAATAAAATGTATCAAATCATTTGCTTCTTTATCACTCATGGTTTGTCAGCAGTTAAATTATTAGATGAGGTCTCCCTTGCCAGAGTTTGACTGTTTCTCCACCCTTCCCCCCAAACACACATACACACACACACACACACACACACACACACACACACACACACACACACAAACTCTCTCGCTATAAGAGATCTCAGTAGCTCTTATCTGTTAAGAAATGTATGTATTTAGTCTGGGTAGCTCACTGAAGACCTGGCATTTTATTAGATAGGTCTTGAGAGGTTATAAACAGTGTAAATCTTTACAAAATTTGCTGGGAATGGGTAACATTTATGAGTTATGAATCTTTCTTGAAAGATATTTATCCTCAACTGAAGTTAGTAGCAAAACATGTTTAAATACTAATCATTTAAATGTGCAAGCTGTTGCATTTTGAAGGGGGTAAACACATTTCCAGTTTAAAAGGCAACCAATCTTTAAAAAGCTGCTTCAGTTTCCTAATGGCCTTCAGATAAGCAGCTTGGAGTCATGTCTCCAACATTCTAAACAGAAAGAAGGGATTATTCTATTTTAGTTGTCAATGTGATTTGTAGATGTGGAAGAATACATTGAAATGTCCAAAAAAATATGTTCCACAAAACTCCATTTTCAAGCTACAGATACCAAAATGGCTGTAGGCTCCACCCACAGCCATAAAAGGGGGACAACACTGTGTTAACTAACTTCAGACCTATTAGATTGACATATATAGTGAGTAAATCCTGAAAGCCAAACTACAGGTCCATTTAGAGAATATAAACTATAGAGTTGTTAAACAACATGGGTTTAAACCCAACAGAGCGTGCATCACTAATCAACTGTGTTTTTATAATAAAGTAAATAAAAAATCTTGAATGAGAAAATACCAGTAGATGTCTTGTTTTTTGGTTTTCAAAAAGCATTCGATAAAGTGCCACATTCAAACTTAATAAAAAAACTTCACACCATAGGAGTGGATATTCATTTAATTAAATGGATAGGTAATTGACTCATGGATAGGAAGCAATGTGTCTGAATAAGTGATTCCTATTCAGATTGGAAGGGTGTTACAAGTGGGGTGCCCCAGGGCTCCATGATGGGGCCAGTTCTGTTGTCATTGTACATAAGTGACTTACAGAATGGAATAGAAAATTGAATTGTTAAGTTTGTGGATGATCTGAAGCTTGGAGGTCCCAAAAGTTCAACAGAAGATATAATTAGTCTAGAACATGACTTAGAGAAAATTGAGAACTGATTTAAAGAGAACCACATGCCCTTCAGCATAGGTAAGTGTGCCATTTTGCACATGGGCAAGCACAATTGCTGACATACCTATAACACAAACAAAGTTCCAATAAAAGCAATCAAAACAGAAAAGGATTTTGGAATAATTATTGACAAAAACGTCACTTTCAAAACACATTGTGCAAAAATTATACAGAGATCCAACTACATGATAAAGAATATTAAGAACAGCTTTGTCTATAGATCAGCAAGCTGTATGTTGCCAATATATTAGTCCTATATAAGACTTCACTTGGATTATGGTTCCCCACTATGGAGCCCTTACCGAAAAGGGGAAATACATAGAGTGGAATGCATACAGCTAAAATTTAAAATATTAACACCTGCCCTAAAAAATAGAGATTACAAGATCAGGTAATGTAAATTGGATCTATATACCCTGGAAAAAAAGAAGAACCAGGGGAGATCTATTATACATGTACGAAATATTGAATGATGCAGAACTAAAGTCAGAGATGGGAATTTAATTAATTGACAAACCCAATTACCTAAGGGGCCATAAACTTCTAATTAAATTGAATACTGTTGTTAACAACAACAGATTAAATTTTTCCATATATTGAACTGGTAGAATCTGGAATAAACTACCAAGTGAGGTTGTGTACAGTACCACACCAGAGGCCTTTAGGCAGAGACTAGATAATGAACTATTAAATAGAAACAGAATAAAGTATGGGCTTGATGGTCCTGCTGATGTGGGTAGGCAGTATAAATGGGCATATAGCCTTCTTATGCTTACAACACACATTATGAAACCCAGTATGAAAGATACAGTCATACAACAGTTGTGGAAGCTGGATGCTTCTGGGGATCCCAAAGGGGTCTGATCATATACTGAGATTATTTACTGCAGATATGAATGTCCCTTTGCTGGAGTAACACGTTTATAGACATCAGGGTGTTTCTGTACTTGGTGTTCAATTGGACAATATATGGGCATCTAGCACCCAGGATGAATACTTTTTGTAGCAGTTACAGTTATTTGCTGACTAACTAACTTAGAAGAATAACAGGATTCTTCTTACATATTCTGCTAGGCTAAGCATACTGACTTGGGAATACAGGTGGCACTACAGACCATAGAATATTATTATATAATTACATCATGATAGGCTGCTAATCTCACAGCTGTCATTAGATGTCCTTCTAGGACAATAATCCGAATTTCTGGCTAACTCATAAGACATTTGGCTGAAAAGGAGATTCCTGACTAGGCCCCAATATACTTGAAATTTTCACCATCAAATAATTTTCCCTATTTTCAATGACGCACTAAAATAAATTTGTGCTGTTTTTCCATTATAGTAAATGTGGTGCTAAAGACTTAGTGCTAAATTTAATTTAAGCAATTATGGGCCCAATTACAAAAGAAGTTATGCATGGCACAAGGCAATTTATGCTGTACCCCATGGCATAAATAGCAACTTGCGCCATGCGATACACAAGTCGCAATTCCAAGTTACGACTTGCACCATGTCATATGTGGGTTGTGCCAAAGGTGGGTTACGCCACCCACTACACCCACAATGGCATGGCACAAGCATGGGTTATGGCAGCAATGGCACAACTCACATACGCCCGCGAGTTGCGCCATGCATCTTGGAATTGGGCCCTATGGTTACATTTGTGTTTGCACTACAATTACTTTGCGTGAAAATAACTAGTTTTACAGTAGAACAAAATATCTGTACCTTGGAGATTATTAGTGCATAATACATGATAATATATTCTCCCTAGTCTGTCATGGTAGTAGTAGGTGTCTTCATATGGGATGCCGGGGAAAGCTGGTCTAACATATCCCACCACCCTTGTTGCCTGGATGCAAAAGACAACACTAACTAGGGTGGTATGTAAGTTCCTTCATTACTGAGTGTGATTCATACAGAAAGTTCAATTGATTATGATGTTGTATCAAGGCTTTACATAAACAGATCACAGTAAGAACAAGGAAAATAATAAGAACCACTTGAATAATAACAAAACCTTTGAATGTCAATTCTAACCAACCATTTGTCAATGCAATGCTGAGGTCACCATTATGGAAAAGAGTATTTAATGAATTGCCTGCTTTGGTAACATTGTTACTTAGGTGAACTAAATGTGTATCCTTTCTCTCTAGTAGAGAGCTGAGGTTCAGGTTGAGTGGTTCAATATGCACCTTAAACACACATAAATACTGGGCTAGAGCATACAGTCAGGTCACTATTGATATAATCCTGTTCCAGAGTAGGAACTGGGGTTATTACTGTATGACCTATAATAGAGCATTCCCTGGGCATGAAGCAGAAGTTTGGGAAGGGTATGTCACAAGTTAAAGTTACTTAGGAGAAAGTCTAATGATTGGTTTGAACATGTCCATCAGAGTTGCATGTCACTTGAACTTGAGGAAGACTCCACTTCATAAGCTGGACAGGGCATGTTTTGGAAGTGTTCGTGATGCAGCTGGTGTGGACATCGTCTGAAGAGGCATCTCTGGAAGCAGTGTTGGAGGCATTGGAGCTGGGTTGCACTTGAATCGAAGAAACAGTCTCTGTCTTGATCCATAGAAGGCATTGTAAAAGCTGAAGAAAGTTAATTTAGGTCATCATTAAACTGTAATGACCAGTCCATTGCATCAGAAGAGTAACCACAAACTGGCATGGTTACATCAAAGACATCACGTCTGCAAAGATAATGATACCCCTTTTTAGCACAACAGTCTGTGTGCTTAGCAACCCAGGAGCCGTGGCTAGGATGAAACACCAGCAGAGAAGGTAGATTAATCCATTCTCTGTAAGGAGGTACATTAATCCGTTCTCTGTAGATGCTGCCCTCAAGATGGCCCACAGAGTGGATGATGGCAAGCTTGTCAAAGACTGAAGAATCCTTAATGAAAACTGGAAGAGAAACTGTGAAGGTGACATATAATATATTGTCTCTTTAATGCTACAGTGGTTTGCAGGGTAGCAAGGTCCTTGATTTGGGTGTGGGGTAACGTAACCCGCATTTTGTGCAGTGGTCAGGGAAAATGATGCAGTCTTGTTCATACACTTCATGGTGCAAGATTGGGAAGTGCAGTGGGGGCAATACAGTTTAGCCATAGGCTTATCTTGGATCAAATCTGGGTTCCTCCCTGATTCCAGATCCTGGAAGAGATTAGTGATAGTGTTGAGTGCAAAATTACCATAGGCTGAAAGTATTATCTCCCTGATTATGTGCTGTTCATGCAATTCTTTATTATTCAAAGGAATCAATTATTTCATTTTGTCACAAGTTTCATCAAATAATCTAGAAATATCATCCATATTATAGATAGTAAACCTTTCTTCTTGTGAGAGTCCTTCTATACCATGTAGCATGGGTGTTACCACATTATCTACTAATTTAGAATTGAAGTGAATGTTATGTCTCTGAACTTTGGCCAAATCGGCACAGTTCCAAACTGACATTCCTGATCCAAACAAACCTGTTACAGTGCCAGCTATTCCAGTCACCGTACTCAACAATTACTTATGGCGTTGAGGCAAAAACATTCCCCGGTGTTCTGTTGTGTGATGCCTGCTGCAGGGTCTTGTGCCCTAACTTGATAGGCTGCCATAAAATCTAACAACATTATAGAATGAAAAGTGGAGACAGTCGCTGAAACACATTGTTCAAACTCCATCCAGTTAGCAAGGGGAAATGGAAGAGGAGGCCATTATGGTTTTCCAAGGAGGTAGCGGAGAAAGTGAAAGCCAAAAATATTGCATTCAGGAATACAAAAAGACGCAGGCAGAAGGGGATGGGGAGAAGTACCAGGAAAAGCAAAGGGAGGCAGGGAGGTCAGTAAGGAAAGCTCAGATAGAGGAATGCATCACAAAATCAGAGGGTAGGGGGGAACCTCCCCATCTCCAAAGATGTGGAGTATTATGAGCTACTAGTGGTAAAAATACAAGTCGGCCTAAAAGGCAAGACCCTTACCATTGCCACAACCTACCTGCCCCCCCAAAAAAGTCAAGGAAGGCCTTCCTCTTGTTATGGAAGAAATTAGCGCACTCAAAAAGTGCTCAGAACTCATCTTGACCAGTGACTTTAATATTAACTGGGTATGTAAGGTGGCGACACCCTCCAGAGACCTAATCACCACCCACACTCTCATGCAACTCGTAATTTACCCCACCAGGCAGAACTACAAGGCTGGTACCAGTATCCTCATTGACTGGGTCTTAGCTCGCTCACTGACTTGATTCTCGAAACTCAGGGTTCTCCCGGACATGCTGAGTGACCACTCCCTGATCTCCTTTATATGGACCACTAAACTTGCCAAAAGCCTACCCGCCTCATCGAGAGCAGGGTTCTGCAGGAAGGCAAACTTGGATCCCTCAAATTGGCCCTGTCTGCCTACAACTGGCCATCCATCAACAAGGCACCTTCACTGGACCAGGCCCTTAGTTTTTTCACTGAGGGCTTCAATTCCATCTGTGATATCTATGCACCATGCACAAAATGGAAAATTCGGGGGGAGGTAAACGGCTGGATGGGTGGCAACCTCCTCTCCCTCCTAAAGGAAAGGGACTGCCTCTTGGAAAAAGCCTTAAACTCAGGCAGCAAGCATGACCTACAGTGCTACAAAGCAGCTATAAATCAGTGCTCCAAATTTATCAGGCTTGCAAAAGCCGATTTGCATATGACCTAGCTTAATAACGCATGGGGAGATGGAAAGAGGTTTTGGGACAACATCAAGAACATCCTTGGTAAAGATCAAAAGCAGCACCCTAAGATGCTCAACATTAATAACTCATCCTCCTCAGATCCGCTAACCACTGCTGATGCCTTTAAACAGGCCTTTACAGACCTGTCCTCAGTGCTGCCTCTAGACTACCTTCTGCCTGCAGAGGATCAAGGTTGAGCCAGCCTGCCCATAACTAACCACCTAGCCTTCTACTTTAAGAAGGTGATGGTGTAGGAGGCCCTAACAATGGTCAGGAAAGTCCTAGGCAAAACCAGATTGGGGAGTGACGGGTTAGACATGAAGTTACTATCTCTCACCCTTGATGTTCTTATCATGCCCATAACAATGATATTTAATAAATCCTTGGCTCTAGCTCAATTTCTGGAGGTATGGAAGCAAGCCCTGGTAACCCCAGTGCATAAGAATGGTGACAAGGTGCTGGTGTCAAACTACAGGACAATATCTATCCTCTCCCACTATCCAAAGCTTTGGAAAAACTTGTGGCAAGTCAACTCATAGAATACCTCAATAAGCACAATCTGCTGTGCCCAAACCAACATGGTTTCAGGCAAAAACACAGTACCACCACGGCACGGCTGGAATACACTGACTGAGCACAAGGTACTGGACGAAGGCAAATTGGTGGAGTCCAGCTTCACTGACCTCACTAAAGCCTTCAACAGCATCAACCACCTTCTACTAGTACTCCAGCTCCAAAGATTGGGTGTGGCACCTAACACCCTGAATTGGTTCAATGACTACCTAACACGTAGGAGCCAGTGAGTCAAAATTGGGCAGATGTTATCCAGCTCCAGAGATGTACTCCTAGGAGTCCTTCAAGGATCAATTCTAGGGCCCCTGCTTTTCAGCCTCTTTGTAAATGACCTACCCACAGCCTGTGACACCAAACTTATCCTGCATGCTGACAATGGCGTGCTGCTGAGCAGCAGCACCTCTCAGGTTGCCCTACAAACAGAACTACAGAACTCTTTCAATAAACTCAAGGACTGGCTCAGTAGGCAAAAGCTGCTACTAAATTACAAGAAAACCAAGGCCATGCTACAATCCAACCCTACAACAAACACAGACATGCTCCCTTCGTAATCACCAATAAGCCTGGTGAGCAGATGGAGCAGGTGCACTTGTTCAAGTACCTTGGAGTCACCATTGATAACTCTCTCACTTATATGCACCACGTTGACTCCCTTGTCAGAGTGGTAAACACAAAGATCGGGGTCCTCTATAGGCATAGGAAATCCTTCATCCCGGAAGCACTCCGAATCTCAGTCTCCAGCTCCATACTCTCCATGGTAGACTACAGGCTGGTAGTCTATGGAATTGCTGCTGATACAGTGCTCAAAAGGGTCCAAATTGCACTCAGTAAGGCATGCCACCTCACCCTTGTGTGCAGATCACTACACTCATACTTGCACCCTGTATGAGTGTAAAAACTGGCTTAACCTAAAAGACAGGATCAAATATCAAACTTGCCTCCTGGAAAAGAAGGCACTCCTCAGAAAACCCCCACCCTGTATAGGAAACCTGCTTGAGGCTTCTTTCTCATCACACATTACCAGAGGGAGGAAGAATGGAGCACTGTCCATCCCATTCTGCCTATCCTCACTTGGGCAGTGCTCTTTCTCCTGTCATGCTCCCATCTGGATAAATGAACTCCCGATGAAATTACAAACAAACAACAGCTTGTCTCAATTCAAAGCAGGCGTCAAACAGCACCTAATGTCTAGCTCAAAATGCACCTGCTTCATAAGCCCCACTTGATAGACAGGCCTACCTCCAAGATAGCACCCAGCAGGGCTACTAGAGAACCCTGCCTCCATTCCAGCCTAGCCAAGGGCTTAAGTAAGATATCAGTCCTCTTGGTACTGTCCCTCCCTAACCTCCCCCCCACACACACACACACACCCTACATGACAAAGCCCTCTGGAGCTGCTCCCCACCATCACAGCCCCCCATTTTACTATCCCCCTCACTCTCTGTGATAGGTTCAAACCCAGTCCCCCTTGTTTCACTGTCACCCAGCCCCTCGCCATCTGGGATAGTGTTAAACCCTATGCAGTTATTCTGACATAGTCAATCAATGGATTGGGAGGTTTCAAGGGGTGTGCTACCTAGGGCAACCAATTAGAAATAGCTTAGTATTCTATGACAACTGCTCTGTTTTTCTCCTATTTGTCTAATTCTCATGTAATCACTCGTTAATGCCTAATGATCAGGTCTCTATAACCACTGAATATGTGTATTGTCTTACTGTCCACCCTGACGTGGAACCTTTATAAAAGAGCTCACGCTCAAAGGTCTTTCTGAAATACTAACTAAATTAAATTAAAAACCTTTTACAGGTACATAAGTGAAAAAAGAAAGGCAGAGGGAGGGATTGTGAGACTGAAGGGGGAGGATGGGGGCCACGTGGAGGAAGACAACAGTAAAGCTGACATACTGAACAGGTATTTATGCTCAGTCTTTACTGAGGAAGAGGACGTTAATGGGCCTGAAGGGAGTACAAGGGGCAGGAATGGCACAGAAATGGACAAAAGTCCCTTTACATGGGAAAGGGTCCTAAAGGGACTCGAAGGAATAAGAGTTGATAAAGAAATGGGGCCAAGTGGGGTGCACCTCAGGGTCCTAAAGGAACTAAAAGAGGTGGTGGCTGAACCTCTGACAATCCTGTTTAGCTGATCAATGGAAACAGGGGAGGTTCCCAAAGACTGGAGGACAGCAGATATAGTCCCCTTATACAAAGGCGGGAACACAGAGGAAGTGGGGAACTACAGACCAGTCAGCCTGACCTCAGTAGTGGGAAAGATAATGGAAGCACTACTGAAGGAGAAATTGATGGAACATCTGGTTGTCAACGGTCTACAGGACCCAAGGCAGCATGGTTTCACCAGAGGAGGTCATGCCAGACCAACCTCATTGAATTTTTTGATTGGGTGACAAGGGAGGTCAATCGGGGGGCAGTGGATGTGGGTTATCTGGACTTCAGCAAAGGCCTTTGACACTGTGCCACATATAAGGCTATTAAACAAACTGGGGAATATGGGAGTTGGCAGGACAGTAGTGCACTGGGTAGGTAACTGGCTGGGCAGCAGAACACATAGGGTGGTGATAAATGGCTGTCTCTCCACAGAGGGAAGAGTGACCAGTGGGGTAACACAGGGATCAGTGCTGGGACCGATCCTGTTCAAAGTCTTCATCAGTGACATTGCACAGGACCTAGAAGGCAGAATTTCCATGTTTGCTAATGACACAAAGCTTTGTAACAGAGTGGACATGCCAGAGGGTGTAGAGAGAATGAGGAGGGACTTGCAGAAGCTTAAAGAATGGTCAAAGGTTTGGCAGTTGAAATTCAATGCAAAGAAGTGCAAGATAATGGATATGGGACACAAAAACCCTGGAACAACATATAAGTTGGGGGTGAAGATATGGCATTCACTGAGCAGGAAAGGGACCTTGGGGTTATCATCTTTGATGACCTCAAGGTAAGGAAACAGTGTGACAAGACAGCAGGTAAAGCAAATAGGATGCTGGGATGCATAGGCAGGGGCATCTCCAGCAGGAAAAGGATGGTTATAATTCCACTGTACAAGACGCTAGTGAGGCCCCACTTGGAGTACAGTGTACAGTTCTGGAGACCTTACCTATGTAAGGACATAGACAGGGTAGAGAAGATTCAGAGGAGGGCAACAAGGATTGTACAGGGATTGCATCACAAGTCCTATGAGGACAGCTTGAAGGACTTGAATACGTACTCCCTGAAGGAAAGGAGCGAGAGAGGGGATATGATAGAGACATACAAGTACCTTACTGGGAGTAACAGGGTGCAGGAATACACTTTTTTTCAGTGAAAAAGATATTCCAAGACTAGAGGGCATGGGATGAAGTTGGAGGGAGGGAAATTCAGAGGAAGCATGAGGAAGAATTTCTTCACAGAATTTGTGGTGGACAAGTGGAACACCCTGCCAGAGGAAGTGGTGGAGACTGAAACAATAACGTGATTTAAGAATGCATGGGATAGACATAAGGGAATTCTGGAGGTCAGGGGTAAGGGGCAACAGACTTCTAGGAAAACATAGTGAACTTACAAGCTCAAATGGACAGACTGGGTGGGCCATAGGCCCTTATCTGCCAACAGTGTCTATGTATCTATATTCAAGTGAATAAGGTTCAGTACCACTGGCACATGCATGTACTGCACATTGTTGATTAAAGTTCCAGGTATTAATGTTGCTGCCAGGCCACTTTCTGGGCCAGACTCCAAGGTTGGGCATTGTAGAGGGGTATCTTTATTAACTGAAGTCACTGTAAGGAAAAGAGCAAAGGAAGCAACTGTATGATTGAAACATATCTTTCATACAGTTATGTTATGAAAATGTGTGCAAAAGCCTTTGTTAATTTTTGCTTTAAGACTGTAAAGTCCCGTGTGTTGCAGTGTAACTTGGTAAATGCACAAAGTTTGATTAGGGCAAATAAAGGTATTAGGCCAGCCTTTAAAAGCTTCTTTGATGGGTGACGTCATCAAACCGAATGGCGGCTTAGCTCTAAGCTCCACGGTGGTGGTGGTGGTGGTGCAAAAATTGATGTTAATACAGCGTTAATAGATGTTCAAACTAATTCTTTGCCAAGCCTGCAGTTAGAACAATGAGCCAGGCAATGAACTCACGGGGCAGAAGTGCTAAGAAAACCCCGACTAAGCGCCAATCTAGATCTGATCGCAGCCCAAGTGTTCCACTATCTAGGGCCTCAGAATTAGTGGCAGACACCAAGAGAGAGGAGGATGAGGAGACAATCTCAAGAGGGAGCTCCATGGATGGTCGGGCGACGGCCCATATTGTAAAAATGCTTCAACAGATTGATAGTAATGTTAAAGATGTTAAACAGGACTTGAAGCTTTTAGAGGAGAAGAACGCAAGAGCTCAAGTTGGGCCTTGATGAGCTCCGCGAGGACTCCATGTGACTTAGCAGGGCAGTAATATATTTGGCCAGAAGGGAAAGAGAGCTAACAGCCAGGGCCAAGGATGTGGAATCGAGGGGGAGGAGGAAGACAATCAGAATCTTTGGGTTTCCAGAGGGAGCTGAGCAGGACAATCCAGTTGAATTTATCAAATCCTGGTTTCACCAACAGTTGGATATCCCCGATACGGAGCCTCTTGAGCTGGAAAGAGTACACCAGGCCCTAGGCCCCAAACCAAAGAATGATGCCCCCCCCTCGCTCAATCTTGGCCAAATTCACTCGTTACCCAGTCAAGGAGATGGTGCTACGTAAAGCATGGGGTAAAACGAGATCTGAATCTAGATGGGAAAAGGGTATATTTGGACCATGACTTACCCCCGGTTACTATGCAGAAGAGGAAAAGAGTCCTTGCAGTTATTAAGCAGCTGAGGGGGAAGCAAATAAAAGCCTTCCTGAGATATCCGGCAAAACTGCTAGTTCAATGGTCCACAGGCAGCAAGTTGTATGACTCCCTCCTGCTAGCGAAAAAGCCACTCCAAAAGGCTGGAATTGTACTCCCAGACCTGTAACCGGACATTTGGGAACAGACTCTGTTGCATTTAAACTGGTCGACGACAAGTGAGGGTGCTGGGGGAAAAGAGAGCTTCAAGATCAAGGGCCCAGATGATCAGTTGTGTAAGGACTTGTGTCAACTGGGAAAAGATCTGCATGTCAGGAAGATGACCTGATGGCGACCAGGATGGACACTTTGGTTTATCCTTCTGCCTACTTGTTTTGAATAGACTGATTCGAATATTGTACCTGGTTACCAACTAGTTAATTATGTGGACTGAAGGGCCTTTTGCTCACCGCCTTGGGGAAATTTAGCCCAATACTTTGAGTTAAGAAAGGGCGGTCGGCAAGAGGGAGAAACAAATTGATTCTGTTCTGGGTCTGGGCCTTGTTGCCCGGGAGGGCCTAAGAAGTAAGTTAACGGATGGGCCTTCTCTCATGGAGAGGTGGAGCTGGGTCTTGTAGTGGCCCTGATCCTGGTACGATCCGTGTTTTCTCCCGTGATCGATGCCCACTGGCCCAGGATTTGGAAATCCTTTTCTTTATTGCACAAGTTAAGGCAGACGCAAAGAAGTTAAGTTGTGTTAAGTGGGGGGAGGAGGTTCTCTGCTCAGTCGTGAGTGTTAGATCTTAGAGGATCTGCTACTTCACTGACAGTGTGGTCCATAAGGTACCGGCCGGGGGCCTCCCACTATCTTTTCTCCCCCCCCCACTCACCCCTTATCCTACCCTTTTTTTTTTCTTTTTTTTTTTTCTTCCCTTGTTTTAATGCCTGGTCGAACACCGGTTTAAGTGGCAGTCTGGTGGGGGGGGATGGGTGTGTCCTTCAGAGCTCCTGTCAGCCTACCAGTCTTGATTGATACAGCTATTGCACCACCAACACCGGAAGCAATTTCAGGGGACAGGTATCCCTGTGGAGGTTGGCCGATCGCGGTTCATTTATCTGTCTTTTCCGTGGATCATGCCGACTCTTGCTAAGGGCTTGAACCTTCCTGCTGAAAGTCCACCCCTGGAGAACACCTTCCCTGTTACCCTTGGCCAAGGGGGGGTTGAGGGCCATGCAGCAGCCCATGCTCCTGGGTGGAGGGAGCTTCCCTCCGATCATAGTCCAATTGGACTGTACTGTATATAGTTCACTTATGGTAATGCAGTTTTCTGGTTGGGGTTTTATGTTTGCACATAGTTTTTTGGAACTGTTGGGATGGGATGCTGGGGACTGGGGGGGGATTTGTGTGGGGAAGGGGATGGAGACCCGTGGTGAAGGTGTTCTTAAGGCTACACATGGTGTTTTGCTCACTGTCCTCCAGGGTGTGTGGAGTGAGGGTAGGAACATCAGGCAAGGGAAAGTGAGGGGACTGATGAATTTAATGAAAAGACCAATATGGGGACCCTAAAACTGATTTCATACAATGTTAAGGGATTGGGTTCTCCTGCTAAGAGGCACAGTATATTGCAAGATTTAGCGAAAGTGCACTGTGACATTGGTCTCTTGTAGGAAACCCACCTTTCGGCACTAGAACATAAAAAATTGCATCATCTGTGGGTGGGTAGGTCTTTGCTTCATCCCATAAGAACCCAAAGAAGGCTGGGGTGGCCATTTTAGTGCATAAGGGCCTAGGGTTGGTTCTGTTAGAATTCTTCTCGGATGAAGAGGGCAGACTGGTGGTCCTCTTTGGGAAGATTGCCGAGAAGGTTATCCATATTGTTAATATATATGCCCCCACTCCCATTAACCCTGAGTTTTTTAGGTATGTATTTGGAGTAGTGGCTACACTCCCAGAGGGTCATTTAGTTATGGGAGGGGGACTGGAACTGTGTAGAAGAGGCTAGGTTAGATAGATCAGGAAGTCAGGGAGGCAGGGAGAAAGGTGCAGGACCCAGGACATTATCCCATCTTTGAACGGAGTTGGGACTGGTAGACACGTGTAGAGACAGTTACCCCTCCAGTAGGGACTTCACCTTTTACTCTCATCCGCAAGATTCATATTCAAGGTTAGACAGATTCTACATGCCTAAATCCAGGGTGGACTCTATTGTGGACCATCAGATATGTCCTATATATCTCTCTGACCATGCAAAAGTCAACCTGTCCATCTCCCTTGGAGGGCAGAATAAGCAATCCCTGTGGTGTTTAAATGCTGGGCTCCTCAGGGACAAGGGTTTTGTCTCCAAGATAAAAGAGGTGATAGAAAACTACCTCAGGGAAAACAATGGGTCAGTGTCAAAGGTGAAGTACCTCTGGGATGGGCTAAAGGTGGTGGTGAGAAGCTAGGTAATCTCGTATTAAACACAACAAAAAAGGGCTAGGCAACAACAACAAGACGGTTTAGAGCAAAAAATCAAGGAACTAGAGGGGATCCATAAAAAATGAGGAACTTGTAGTGTATTTAAGGAGCTTCAAGTGGCAAGGGAACAATTGCAGCACCTCCTTATGTTAAAAACTGAAAATGCCCTCAGGTTTACAGCACAGAAATACTATAGTGGGGGTAGTAGAGCGGGCAGGCTACTCACCTTTAGATTAAGGAAACAGGAGGTGGATAGGTTTATTTCTGGGGTGCAGGATCCAAAAGCCCCTGGGAAACATGTATCAGGAGCCTCCCAAATAGCGGAATGCTTCAGGAAGTTCTATGAGGACTTGTATAATTCTGACACTGGGGTGAACCAACCTGACCTGATCAGGCAGTTCCTCGAAGATCTCAGGTTGCCCAAGCTCTCACCTGACCTTGAAAAAGAACTTGATAGACCGCTCTCTCTGCTGGAGCTGAGAGAAGTGATCAAACAATTGAAGCACAATAATGCTGGCCCAGATGGCTACATAGCGGAGTTCTACCAAAGGTTCAGTGATCAGATATCCCCACTACTCATTGAAGTCTGTAATGGAGCCCATATTTCCTCAGATGCCCCAGACACCTGGGCGCAAGCCCTAATACCTGTTATCCCGAAGCCGGACAAGGATACGTCCTTGTGTGGCAGCTACCACCCTATATCGTTGCTGAACCTGGATGCCAAGATATTTGACAAGATGATAGCAGACAGGCTCCAGATGGTGGTGACCCAGCTGATCCATCCAGATCAGTTGGGCTTCATGCCAAGTAGGCACCTCCATGATAATGTCAGGCGGTTGCTCACAGTGATGGCCCATGTCCAGTCCGGGGGGAGGAAACGGCAAGCAGTAGTGATTATGTTAGACGCAGAAAAGGCTTTTGATCACCTTGAGTGGAGATATCTTGCTGAAGTTCTTAAGAAATTTGGATTCGGCCCCAAGTTTCAAGCATGGGTGGGCACCCTATATTCTAACCCCTCAGCTAAGGTCAGACTGAACGGACTATTCTCCCAACCCTTTTCTATCAGAAGGGGAACTAGGCAGGGCTGTCCCCTCTCTCTCCCCTTCTTTTTGCCCTAAGTATGGAGCTGCTAGCAGAAGCCTTTTGGTCCCATGAAGGTATTGAGGGGATTTCAGTAGGTGGGGTGGACAACAGCATATCTCTGTATGCGGACGACACCCTCCTATATTTAGGTGACCCTCAATGTTCCCTACCAGTTGCGATGAACACGCTGAGGGAGTTTGGCTCTATATCGGGCTTTAAGATTAATGAATCCAAATCAGAGTTAGTTTCTTTAGGAGCAGGAGTTTTGCCCCAGGTAAGGGATATGACTGATTTAAGGTGGAACACTACTGGTTTCCGTTACCTAGGAATATATATCCCAAGGGACCTGGGCAAACTGTTTCAGGTTAATTATCTGAAATTGCTGGATTCTGTGAGAGAGGACTGTGCCAGATGGGCTGCCTTACCACTTAGCATCTCCGGTAGGGTGGAGTCGGTAAGAATGAATGTCCTTCCAAGGATGTTGTCCTTGTTTGACGCTATCCCTTTAAGTCCCCGGAAAAATGTTTGGGCAGATATACAAAAACTGATAAGCAATTTTATTTGGGCGGGAAAGAAGCCTAGGTTGAGCTGGGCCCTGTTGAAGTTATCTAAAGGGAGGGGAGGTCTGGGAGTTCCAGATTTTAAGAGGTACTTCAAAGCAGCCCAGTTACAGTACTTGGCGGGTTATGCGTCTCCTGCACCGGTGCAGAGTTGGGCCAGAATGGACTTATAGCTCCTGCATCTGTATACCCTCTCATCAATTCTCTTTAATAAAAAGAACCCCAGGATAGTCCATGGGCTACCTAACCCCGGGCTTAAAACACTTATCACACTCTGGTTACAAATGGTGAAAGAGTCAGGGGCTCAGGCTCAAGCAATGGTGTTAAGGCAGGGGAAAATTCTGGAAAGGCCTGAGTTCAAACTAGGGTCGGAAAACCCAGTGTTCCTGAAATGGCAGAAGCTGGGACTGGGCACTTTTGTACAATTATTTAGTGGAGATACTGTGAAAAGTTTTGCATGGATACAACAAGAGTTTAAAATTCCCTCATCCGATTTCTTTGCCTATTTGCAAATCAGACACTATTTATATACGGAAGAGGGGCAGTTATGGGAGCATAGGTCTGGAGTCAGTGACCCTCTTATCGATTTTCTTATAGAGTTGTTAAGGGACCCGCCCCACTTGATCCCTAAGATCTATGCGGCAGGTGAGCCAGCAGATTCGAAACCCAAACAGAGGATCCAGACACTCTGGGAAAAGGAATTGGGTTTGAGAAAAGGTGAGGTAAGGTGGGAGATAATTTGGAGGATGGCGCACAGAACTTCGGCTTCACTCTCATGGAGGGAATTCAGGTGTAAAGTACTTACAAGATTTTTTTAGGACACCAGTGCTAACCAAACACTTCGGCCAAATTTGCTCAGTGGATTGCTGGAGGGGTTGTGGACAGGTGGGGACGCACGAACATATTTTTGGGGGATTCCCGGAAATTAAAAGTTATTGGGAGGGTATTAATTGTGGGTTGAAACAGATTTTTCAGGTGGTGAATTTTGACCATCCTCATCATCTGCTATTAGGGGAACCCCCACAAGGTTTGACAGGACCAAAAGCCAACTATCTGTTCCCAATTCTATTGGCCACGGCCCAGAAGGCCATTACCAAGTTGTGGCTTTCTAAAACCCCTCCTAGTGGAGAGCACTGGTTGTCATGTTGTAACCAAATTAAAGTAATGGAAAGGCTTACAGCGAATTTAAAGTTGAAGCCAGATACACATAGATCTCACTGGTTCCCATTTTTTGAATACTTGAGTGTTATTTTATTTATTTTTTTTTAATTTTTAGTTGTTTAACCAGGTATAGCACACTAAGCTGAAAGCTTTTTTACAGGAGCGACCTGGGAGCACAAGGAGGTTAAGTGACTTGCTCAGGGTCGCACAGTATGCAAGTAGAAGCTGTGGGATTCAAACCCAGGTCTGGTTTGCTGGATGTCACCAGATTTGCAGTTCAGAGCCTTAGACCACTGCGCTACACTGCCTCCTTAAAGAGGGAAGAGGGAACTACTGTTTTAGATATCCTGGCAGAGATCATCTGGATTAGGGAGCCTGTAAGGGCCGATTGGTGGACTGCCTGAGGAGACAGGGTATTCCAGACAGGAATAGTGAACCCTAGCACAACTCGGAAGGGTTCTCCTTACCACAGGTCTGGGGAAGGGCGGTAGTAGGGGTGGGGGTTTGGGGTATATGTGTGTAGTATTGTCTTCTGTTTTTGTCATGTTCGGACCTTCCCACCCCAATGGTTTGGGGTTGGGAGGGTCCTTTCTTTTTCCTGTCTATGTATTATTATTTTGGAGGTTTTGGGGCTAGACTTTGAAGGGGCTATGACTTTAGAGCACTGGCCCCAGTGTTTCATCGGGTCATAGTTAGAATAGTCACTTAAAAACTGTACTAGTTAAGGAAAGGCCTGATCAATTGTTTTGGCTGTATGTATCGTTCTTCTTAAGTCAGCTAAAATGTATTTTGCCTCCATGTGTCCCCTCCCTTTTTCTTTTCTGTACCCTGTTGTTATTTGGAAAAAAGGAAATAATAAAAATTGCAATTTCAAAAAAAAAAGTTCCTTTGACAAGGTGGGCCACTGGCAATTGCTATCCATCAAGATTATCAATTTTCCAGTCAATTTGTAAAGTAGACAAAGGTGATGCAGTTATAGTCAGAAGGAACTAGAAGGGGACAGGATCAGATGTGTTTCAGTACAGTAGCTGCTTCTTGTTGTTTTTACAGGGTTTCTTATGGATGTTACTTGGTAGAAGGTTATTTCTTTTCTTTCTTACTACTTCTAAGGGGCTAGCAGGGTACTGTTTTTGGGGCTGTTGGAAGTTTGAAAACTGGTTTGTTGGCTGTAAGTGGGCTCATTTGTTGGATGATTCACTGTGTAACAGGCTGTGCTGGTGGAGGCCTATTTCTTCTGATATAAAACCTATTTGGCGGGATTTGCTTGGGGCTGTTTCTTTGGTTGCAGGGCCTGAAGGGGCAGACACAGGGCTGATACACTCTCTCTCGAGAGTTGGGTGTAGGCCCTAATCCCACCTCCCACCCCCACCTCTCCCTCCCCAGAGCTCTGCTTATTTATATGGGAACAGCTGCCCTGTAATTGGAGGAAAAGGCTGCAGGTGCAGCTCATGTAGTTCTAGCCACTGGGGGTTGGATTTAAAGGCTGGGAGAGTAGGGAGTTGTTCACTTCCCTTATAAGTTTACTATGTTGTACTGCACCTAGTAACAGGGTTACTGGTTTACTGTGGGACTGTATCTAGGATTAGCGGGTGACCTGATTAGTCAGTAGGGGTGTATCTTGGACTAGTGGGGAACAGTGGCTCACCCAAGGAAACTTACTTGAAGGGGGATGGGACCACACATCATTAGGGCTGGCATCTTTCGGAGGGTGGTGGGGTGCACAGGGTGTGGGGCAGCCATGATACTGGACTGGGCTTGGAAGTTCAGTAGTTGCCCAGTGTGCTACCAGCTGACACAGTTTAGGGAGGAGGTTGCAGGGATTAGGAGACAGCTGGGGGAAGGCGGGAGGTATGGTTGGGGAAGAGGGCAGGGGATCTCCTATGGGGTTGCACCAAGCACTAGGAGTGGGGGCATAGGGAAAGGAGTGCAGGAGAATACTCTGGGGTCACATAGGGACCCTGGCAGAGGGGGCCCAAAAGGAGGACACTACCAAGGAAGCAGGCAGGTAACTGGGGACCCTCATAAAGGGGGGCCAGAAGGACATCATTCTCAGGGAAGTAGGCAGATGGCTGGGGCTGGACAGAAGGAAGCAAGGTGGGGAGGTGGATTGGACCTTACACTCAGTAACCGCTTCAATTCTCTTTTTCTGTCTGAGGATGAGGGGGTGATGTAGACATGACAGGGGTGGTTAGAGATGGAAAGGGAGTGGGGGGCAGGAGGCGGGGGCTGGATAGCAGGAGGAACAGAGGGGAACCTGGAATGTAGGAAAATAGAGGGAGCAGTAGATCAGAGCAGGAGAGACAGGGGGAAGAGGGAGGAAAGTGCAAGGAGAAGGACCAATTAGGAGGAAAGGGCAAGGAGAAGGACAAGAAGTACAAGGAGGATACAGTAAAGGGAGCTGAGGGTTTAGGCCAGGGGAGCACGACAAGCAAGGAGGGACTGGATGGAGACAGGAAGGAAGGGAGGACAAGCCGGGCTAGATTAGTGGATGGGGAGAAAGACCAATCACGAGCAGTGAGGGGGGAGTTAGTGAGGCACAGAAGGATACTCAGGAGGAGGAGAGGCATAGGATCAGAGAGGAGGGGGTGGCCAGGGTAAATGAGGGGGCGGCATGTGGCACCCACATAGGGGGAGGAACAAGGAGCCGGCTGGGTAGAGGGGCCAGTAGAAAGGATGAGGAACATGGAAAGGGAGGAATGGAGGAAAAGGAGCAGTCAGAGTGCTCCTGCTTGGGGATTCTATGATCAGGGGGTTAGAACAAAATACTTCCCTGGACTAACGGTGCACAGGGCCAAGCACGAGGTTTATCAGCTGGCAAAGGATTGTGGGAGTTCCCCCGACATACTGGTCCATCTGGGTACAAATGACAGTGAAGGAAATAGTGAGCTAGAGATACAGGCAAGGTTCATGGGTCTTGCCAGTGTCTGTCATGACATAGGGTGCACGATTTCCTTCTCAGAAATCCTGCCGGTGCCAAGGGCTAGTGGGAAACACAAAAGGAAGATTAGGGAGATAAACCAGTGGCTCAGGGAGTGGTGTGAGGCAAGAGAGTATGGGTTGATGGGAGACTGGGGGGAGACCTGGGAGGATAAGGAGCTGTATGCTAGAGATAGGCTCCATCTCAATTTGGAGGGGAGGGGAATCCTTAAGTTGAAAATAGAGAGGTTCATTGGTGAAAAGTGGGGTTTAAACTTGTGAAGGGGGGAGGGATGGGAGAAAAGGCTGTCGAGGGGGGTCCGATAAAGGAGGGACTCTGTCTCTCCCCCCGGGGGAGCTGGAAGAATGTGGGAAAAGGCTGACTGGTAAAGTGCAGTCCAGGGGAAATTGGAATCCCAATGGGAACACGAGCAGGGGAAATAGAAGTATAGGGAAAGGGTGGAAGGTAGTCCTACTAAATGCCAGGAGCTTGAGCAATAAAATACCTGAGCTCCAGGCAATGCTAACTGAGGGAACGGTGGATATGGCAGCGGTCACTGAGACCTGGGCCACCACAGGACACGATTGGGACCTGAACCTGAAGGGTTACACTATGTTCAGGAAGGACAAGGGGGAGGGATGGGGAGGAGGGGTAGCAATAATAGTCAAAAACTGCATTGGCATAGTGGGAGTAGAGGAGGCAGAGGGAACCATGGAGATGATTTGGGTCACCTTGATAATAAGGGGGGGCAAGAGAGTAAAAATAGGAGTGGTGTATAGACCCCCTGCACTGGCTGGAGGAGAGTCTGGTGGCAGATGTTGGGAGACACTGCAGATTGGGCAGGGGAAGGGTGGTGGTGTTGGGGGACTTAAACATGCCAGGAACAGACTGGGAGACAATGACATCCTCAGTGGCCAGGGAACAGAGGTTGTTGGATGTCTTTCAGGATGTGTTCCTAACTCAGCAGGTGGGAAAACCGACCAATGAGGCATGGGTACTGGATGTGGTCCAGGCAGACAGTGACCAGATTGGGGGCCTGGAGGTAAGGGACCCATTGGCGGGGAGTGACCATGCCACGGTCTGGTTCTGCCTGGATCTAGGAGGGGGTAGAAGGCTGCACAAAGACAGAGGTAACTGACTTCAGGGGGCGGATTTTAAGGAAATGGGAAAGATCCTTAAGGAGCATTTGGATGTGATTGGGTCAGACATGGATGCTGACAGTAGGTGGGAAATAATCAGGAGAGGGGTGCAGGATGCTACCAGCACCTGTGCCAGAGTAAGACAAAAATGTGGTAGGGCCCGAAAACCCTGCTGGTGGACCAGGGAGGACCAGGAGGTGGTGCTAGGAAAGAAGGCAGCCTGTAGGCAATTCTAGTGCTCAAGGAGTGAAAGGGATTGAGGGGAATATGAACTGATGGCTAGAAGGGCCACTAGGGTGGTGAGGGCAGCTAAGGCAAGGAAAGAGCAGAACCTGGACAGGGAAATTAGGAGAGGGAACAAGGGGTTCTTTAGATACATTGGGGAAAAATGAAGGGTGAAGGGGCAGATTAGCAGGATTAAAACAGGGGAGAGATGGGCACAAGACCCGGGGGAGCAGGCTGCAGTACTAAATGAGTACTTTACCTCAGTTTTCACCAAGGAAAATGGGTGTGCTGCATCATACATGGGAGGAGACAGTGATACTGAGGAGGGGGGACCCTTACCAATCTGCGGGTCTGGTGAGAGGGGGAGGCATCACTGGCAGGAGGGGGGAAGGCTAAGCAGGGAGAAGAGGTAGCGGAGGCGGAAATCACAGCAGAGATAGTGAGGGAAGCCCTCAGGTCCCTTAAGATGGAGAAAGCACCGGGGCTGGATAAATTACATCCCAGATTGCTGAAGGAACTTGTGGATGTCCTGGCGAAACCCCTGGTGGAAATTTTCACCACCTCTCTGAGGACAGGGTGGGTGCCCCAGGACTGGAAGGTGGCGCATATAGTGCCTATCCACAAGGGGGGGATCAAGGGAGGTGGCAGGGAATTACAGGCCTGTCAGCCTGACATTGGTAGTGGGCAAGGTGATGGAGGGCATTGTCAAGGAGAGGTTGGGGGGGACATGGAAAGTCAGGGTGCCTGGACGATAGACAGCATGGATTCGTCCCAGGGAAATCGTGTCAGACAAACCTTGTGGAGTTCTATGACTGGGTGATGAGTGCCTTGGACCTGAGTAGACCAGTGTATGTCCTCTTTCTAGACTTTAGCAAGGCATTTGACTCTGTTCCTCATGAGGGCCTGTTGGATAAGCTGGGAGAAATGGAGGTGGGGAACCAGATGATCAGATGGATAGACAACTGGCTCCAGGACCAGACCCAGAGGGTCATAGTTGGTGGGATAGACTCATCCCCAAGGAGGGTCATTAGTGGGGTCCCACAGGGATCAGTCATTGGGTCCCTCCTGTTCAACATCTACGTCTCTGACATAAGGACAGGTATCAGGAGTGAGATGAGTCTCTTTGCGGATGACTCAAAACTGGGGGGGTTGGTGGTGGATGGGGAGGAGGGGAGGGTGGTCCTACAGGAGGACCTGGAGGCTCTAGAAAGATGGTCTAGAAAGTAGAAGCTGAGGTTCAATGCAGGGAAATGCAAGGTACTGCACCTGGGGGCCAGAAACCAGGGCCAAGTGTACACCCGGGGATGCTACAAGTCTCGATGGCTGAGAGGGACCCTTGGGTGGTGGTGGATGTCAAGTTGAACAACTCAGAGACTTGTAGAAGGACAGCAGCCCAGGCCAACAGGATGCTGGGATGCATCTCTAGGGGGATCACCTACAGAAGGAGGGAAGTGATTCTCCCTCTGTATAACTGCTTGGTGAGGCCACACCTCGAGTACTGCATGCAGTTTTGGAGACCACACTTAAAGAGGGACATTAAACTCCTGGAGTGGGTCCAGAGGAGGGCAACCAAAATGATTTGGGGCTTGGGGGACAGGACCTATGGGGAGAGGCTCGAAGAGCTAAATATGTACACATTGGAAGAGAGAAGGGACTGGGGGGACATGATAGAGGTCTTCAGGTACATGAAGGGGGTAAATAGGGGAAGAGCAGTCAGTGTGCTTTGAAGGAAGGAGGAGGGGGCAACTAGAGGGCATGGGTGGAAGCTGGAGGGGGAAGATTCAGGTGAGAAAGGAGGAGGTGCTACTTCACTGAGAGGGTGGTAGAACCATGGATTGCACTGCCAAGGGGGCTGGTGGAGGCAAAGATGGTGGAGGGGTTCAAGAGGAGGTGGCACAGGTACAGGGGAAGGGTTCTGGAAGCAAAATCCAGTGCAGCGAGAATATCTGGAACTGGGAAGGGAGAAGTCAGAGAAGGTGAGGGGGGCAGCAAGGTCAGCTCCAAGGGCGGGGGCTGACCAAACGAGCAGACACGAAAGACCATTAGGCCTATTCTGCTAGCATTTTAGTATGTTAGTATGTTACTATAAGTGTACTTAAGTATGCATCTTGACCTGCCTGAGCAGAAACATGTGTAGAAGGTATATCAATGGTTATGCCTACACCAGGGGGAGGGTTAATTTCAGGTAAAGGGGCATATGTGGAATCATTAGGGTTCATGGAATGAATAACGGCACAGAGGTGGGTCTGGTATGCCTTCATGTGCTGGAGCTACTTATGGAAAGCCTCACTCTGCAGGGGCTTCTGGTGAGGGGTCCCCCTTATCAATGCCAAATCTTTAGGCCTGAGATCTAGGAACATCAGGAGCAAAAGGAAACAACATCTTAAGGGTCCCATCCTGGATCACCAAACTCTTCAGTGTTTGGGTTTACTGGCTCTAAGAAAAGGAAAGAAATGGAGACAAAAGTTAATGTTAGTAAAATGGTGTCTTCACATCAGCTTCTCTCCACCTTTGTCAATAGTCATCTGAAAATTACTTGGATTTTCACAGCAGCTGGGAACAGAAAGCAAAAGGAATCAGTGAAGTTTACAATGGTTTCCTTCCCCCTGGAGGAAGCAGAAGGAACATTCACACTGTGGAGACTGTGAAATGGTTAATCACCTTTGTACAGCTTGAGCTGATTGACATGGTATCAGTTATCAAGTGGCTTCCTTCTGTCATCAATGATTCAGACTTGGTACACAGCTAGACTCAATTTGTTGATGATATCAAATGGGCTTGACCATTTGTTTACAAATGCATTTGCTGGAGATGTAAATTTTAGAATCATGACTCTGTCACTGACTTGCCAAATTGACTTCTTTGATATGCTTATCAAAATACTTTTTGGATTGCAATTGGGCTTGACCGAAATTATTTGCAACGAACAAATGGGCTTTTGCAAGGTTGCCTCACAATTGAGTTACAAAGGTGTTTTTTGACACTGTGTCTGCAGTAGAGGCATTGAGGGTGGTCATCAAATGTTCTGGTAATCTTTTTTGTCTGCCAGTCATTACCTCAAAAGGGGTACATTGAGAAGATTCTGAAAAGGTAGTACTAATTGTCATTAGGAGTAAGGCAACAAAGTATTCCAAGTTTTTCCAGTATCAGTAGCAAATTTACATAACATTGCTTTTATGTGTCTGTTTGCTCTTTTTACTTGCCCTGATGACTGAAGCTGATAAGCTATGTAAAATTTCCGACTTACTCCCAATAATTTCATAGTTTCCTGTGTAAGTTCACCTGTGAATATTGTTCCTTTATCTGAATCTACCTTAAGAGGTAGGCTCCATCTGGTAAATATGTTTTCTACCAAGATTCTAGCAGTGACTTTTGCAGTTTGGGCATTGCACAGGAAGGCTTCAGCCCATCTGCAAAATAGGTCAGTGATCATGAGTGTAAATTTGTTGTTTCTGGGGGTACGAGGCAGTGATCCAATGAAATCAATCTGGATATCATTCTAGGGCCAGAGTATCTCTGAAGCAAAAGATTGGTGTTCTTCTTGCCTGGGGTGGGGTTATTTTGTGCACAGGTAAGGCAATTGTCCATGTAATGCTAGACATCAGGTGATATACCAGGCCGCCAGCCCATGGTTTTCACTCTCTGGACTGTCTTGTCCACCCCTTGGTGTCCACCTGTAGGGGTGTCATGAACCTGATGGATAACTTCAGAATGAAGAGATTTGGGAATTATTCAGAATTTCTGATAACCTGAGTGATAGAAAATCAATTTGTGATCCTGGAACAGATAGAGTTTGCATGTCTTTTGAATGGATTATTCATAGACATTTCTTTTTCTGTGTCTTTGGAGAGGTTGGTGACTTAGGTCATCGCCACTGAATTGGGGGGGGGGAGTCTATATGGGCTTGACTACCTTAAACCTCCAGTATGAACTCCAGTATTGATGTACCTCTTTTACCTCTGGATCAGCTAACTATAGCTCAGTCAAATTCAGAGGGACTTCTTTGGTTCTTCTGTTTGCAGCTATCATGGGTGTTGCAGTGGGAGGAGGCATTTGCCATATCTCCCCCCCCCCGAGCTCCCTCTTTGGCTAAAGAATCCGCTCTCTCATTGTAGTGGTGGAAGGGTTTAGCTTTGGAGTGGGCCTTCACTTTGTGGATAAACAGTTTGAATATACATTGTGCAGCCAAGCTGACATGTATATGAACAAGTCTTTGTACTTGACAGGGGTACCTCCAGAGGAGGTAAAATCATGGGCCTTCCAAAAGGGAAGGAATTCTATCAAGGAGTTGCACACCCAAGATTAGTGTTGCAGCTAAATGTAATTTTTCTGGTGAAATTCTGGCGAAATTGCAAATTTCACCATGCAAAATGTTTTGTGAAATTTGTGCATTTCGCCCGTGAATTTTGTGTGTGCAAAATGTGAAATTCTGCCAGTGAGATTGCAAATTTCACCCTCAAAATGTGGAATTTCACCAGTGAGTGGTGGAATTTCACTAGAGAGTGGTGGAATTCCACAGGTCACAGGTGAAATTCCACATTTCGTGGGCAAAATGAGCTATTTCATGGGTGAAATTCGCAATTTTGCTGGCGGAATTTGTCATTTTGCCCCTGTGAAATATTTAGTGAAATGCACAAATTTTGCAAAATATTTTGTCAAATGAAATTCATATATTTCACACAGCTCTATCCAAGATGAGCCAGAAAAGAATATGATATCCTCATTGCCTTTCCCATCCTTTAGATTTCAGCAATCCTTTAACACCATCCCACATAGGAGGCTGGTTAGCGAGTTGGGTAATCTGGGCATGGGAGACAAGGTGATAAACTGGGTTAGGAACTGGCTAATGGACAGGAGACAGAGGATGGTAGTAAATGGAGTAGAATTTGAAGAGATGAGGGTGACCAGAGGAGTACCACAGGGATAAGTCCTGGGACCAGTGTTGTTCAATGTCTTCATCAGCAACATTGCAAAGGGTCTGGAAGGAAAGTTCTGCCTGTCTGCAAATGACACAAAGATCTGTAATAAGGCTGAAGGAGTGGAGAAAATGAGGAGGGACCTAGGGAAGCTTGAAAACTGGTCTGCAGAATGGAGACTGAGGTTGAACTCAAATGTGCAAAATTATGCACCTGGGACACAGTAACCCTAGGGAGAGTTACAGGATGGGGTGGGGGAGATGCTGACAGTCACCAAAGAGGAAAGAGGAAATGTTCTCAGTCTTGTATTCCATAACCTATCTCATTTGTTTGTATACTTTTTCAATTTTTGTTCCTTCTGTTTACCCTACCCTGGGTCACACCTAGAAACGAGCTTTGGCTCAGTGTGCCTTTCCCGGTTACCAGTTTTAAATAAATAAATAAAAGAGGAAAGAGACCTGGTGGTTATTATTTCAGATGACCTGAAAATGTCAAAGCAGAGTACAAAGGCAGCAGGAAGGGCCAGTAGCATGCTGGGATGCATAGGCAGGGGTATCACCAGCAGAAGGCATGAAGTAGTGATGCCATTATACAAAACCCTGGTCAGGCCTCACATGGAGTACCATGTGAAGTTCTAGAGGCTGCACCTTCAAAATGACATTAACAGGCTAGAGGCAGTACAAAGAAGGATGACTAAGATGGTACAGGGCTTGCACCACAAGACTTACAAAGAGAGATTGGGGGACCTTAATATACAATGTACTCGCTGGAGGAGAGTAGGGACAGAGGGAACATAATAGAAACATTCAAGTACCTCAAGGGCATAAATAAGATGTGTGTGTGTGGGGGGGGCATCTTCCAATATAGAAAGAGTACAAGAACAAGGTAGCATGACATGAAATTGGAGGGTGGCAGGTTAAGAGGAAATGTGAGGAAATTTTTCTTCACAAAGAGGGTGGTGGATGCATGGAATGCTCTGCCACAGGAGGTGGTGGAAGTGAGCACTGTGGTTGGATTTAAACATGCAAGGGACAGACACTGGGGAACCACAGAGGTAAAGCAGGAGAAAGATCAGAAACTGTAATTAAGTACAGGACTTACAGGCTGACTGGATGGCCCAGTGTTCCTTTTCTACCAACAACTTCTGTGTTTCTATGTTTCTATCTTTGATCACTAAGGCACAGGCAATAGCTGCAAGTTCTGCATACTGTGATGACTTGATACTGCACTTCATTGACACCTCAGAGATGTCACCTGTGGGGAACAGGACCAAGTCCACAAATCCTACAGTTTGAACCCCCTCATCATATGAGGAAGAACCATCTGTGAAGACACAAAGCATGGTAGTGTCATTCAATGTGTTTTTTGTGGCTGGGAGAAATGGGTCTGGTTTAGGCAGAACTGGTGGCTCTATGCCACACTCGTGGGGTTCTCTTTGGTGTAGGACACCATGTGCCAAGATGGATGGCATTTTGGCAGGAAGTACAGTGATGTCTATCTTGAAGTAATAGAGACCAATGTGTGAGTCTGGTGTTATACACATTGCCATCTTTGATCCTACCTGTCAATAGGAAGTTTGTAGCAGTGTGGTTGGTGTGTAACATAATTAAGCAAAACCCCATTATATAAGCAAAGATATACATATATGTGAGTCCATGTAATCTAGCACAAAAGGAGATGGGGCTAATCCTGGACTTCTGTTCAAATAATCAAGTTCTCAAATGCTTTCGATAGTTGCTAGCCTCTTCAGCGGTAAAAGGTATATCCAATAGGGAGTGTTCAAACACAAAAGGAGTTCACGAAGTCTGACAACTGCTGATTTAACCTGTTGCATGACTAGAGAGAAAATGGGTGTTTACTCACCTGGTAAAGGTGATTGTGTTGGTTGACATCCATGGCACTCCAGACATTATCTCATGGGTTTTAGCCCACCTGATAGGCTAGGTGATGCACATGACTCTAGGATCAAATTTCTAGTATATCCAGGTCCCAGAAACCCCTGCTCTCCAGTTCGAATCTTCCAAAGCTGAAAGTAAGGTTAGTAACACAGCCACTACTAGCAAAAAAACAGTAACCATCCTGTATAAATAATGCAGAGTGAGGCGACATGTACAAAGGGTCAAGTGTCTTATTTTATTTTCCTATTAGTACAATCTAAACTCGACCTGTAAGTGGTCGACAGTAGACATCCTGGATGTCCATTGGGAAAACAGAATCAGTTATTTCCAGATAATTCCTATTCTATAACCTGATCACTTCTGAGCACTGTGTCGGGAGGGTCTAGGAGTGCCATGGATGTCAACCAACACAATCACCTTTACCAGGTGAGTAAACACCCATTGTGATTGGTTGACCATCCATGAAACTACAGATATTACCTCATGGGTAGATAAGAAGCAGTACTGTACCCACGGGAGGGAGACAGAGTGGTCTAGGAGTGAGAGGAAGAGCTGGCAACTGAGAAGACCTGTGTTGCAAAGGTTGGCTGTAGTCTGTACAGGTGCTCTAGTCTATAATGCCCGGCAAACATATCGATGGAGGTCCAAGTTGCCGCTTTGCAGATGTCTTCTGCAGACACATTGGCCCTTTCCACCCAAGAAGTAGCTACTGCCCTAGTGGAATGGGCCTTTATACCCTCGGGGGGCATCATCTGTTTTGTTTTGTAAGCCTCCTGAATGGTTCTCTTGAGCCAGCCAGCAATGGTAGCCTTGAAGGCTGCCTTGCCTTGTCTTTGTCCCCTTGTGACAATGAACAACCTCTCGGTCTTGCGTAGGGGTAGAGTTCTAGATATGTATATGGATAGGGTGATCCCTACGTCTAGGTGGTGTGGGACGGGCTTGTCTCCAGGTTGAATGTTTCCAGTAAAGGTAGGTAACTCAATGGGTTGTTCCCTGTGAAAGGTGGAGGAGACTTTTTGTTGGAAGTCTGGGACCGTATGTAGGCATACCCCTTGAGGGTTCTTTGCAGGACAGCTCCCCCAATTCCCCGATCCTTCGGGCTGAACATATCGCGACGAGGAAGCAGGTCTTCAGACCAGCCCAGAACAGGTCTACTTCCTGTAGTGGTTCGAAGGAGGTTGTACTGAGGGAATCTAGTACCAGTGGGAGGTCCCAGGGAGTGATGGATGGTCTGACTGTGGGTCGCAGTATCTCGACTGCTTTCAGGAAATGCAACACGTCTGGGTGAGCCCCTGGGTTGTGTCCTCCTATGGGACCAATGGCTGCTCCGATGGCTGACAGCTGTACTCTAAGGGATGAGTGGGCCAATCCTTTCTCTACTCCTTGTTGAAGGAATAAGAAGATAGTGGACATGTCTGCTAGCTCAGGATCCTTGCCCTGATCTCGACACCACCTCCCAAACACCGACCATTGTCTACCGTAGGTAGAAGTTGTTGAAGATCGTCTGGATTGCAGTATAGTGGAAATGACTGAGTCGTGATACCCTGCGTTCATCAGTCTCTTCCACTCAGGAGCCAGGCTGTGAGCTTTAGTGTCCATGGGGCTGGGTGTAGTACCGGTCCCTGGGTCAACATGTCAGATAGGTAGGGTAACCTGAGACTGGACATTGTCATTGCCAACACTGTGGCAAACCATGCTCTTCATGGCCAGTAAGGTACCACTAGAATGATGGTTCGTCATGAAGATCGGATCTTGGCTAGTACTTGGGGTAGCATGGATATGGGTGGGAAGACGTACGCCTGATCCTGGGACCAAGGTTGTGACAGGACGTTGGTCCCCTGGGACTGATGTTCCCTGTATCTTGAGTAATATCTCTTGACCTGTGCATTTTCTGCTGTGGCCATGAGGTCCATGGATATAGGACCCCAGGTCTCCTGGATCCAATCGAAGAGGCTGGGGTGTAGATGCCACTCCCCTGGGTGGACTTGTTGTCGACTGAGCCAATCTGCATGAATGTGGAGCTTGCCAGTGAGATGAACAGTGCCGAGATGGGAGAGGTGGATCTGTGCCCAGTTGAGGACCGATGCCACCTCTCTCAGCATAGCTCTGCTTCTGGTACCCCCTTGCTTGGCGATGTATGCCACAGTGACTTGGTTGTCGGAACATATCAGGACTGTCTGACCGGCAATGGAGGTTTTGAAAGCTGTGAGAGCATGTTATACTGCCCGCATTTCTAGGATGTTGATGGACAACTGGGCCTCTGATGTTGTCCATTGGCCCTGTGCTGTCCTGTCACCTAGGTAAGCACCCCATCCCAGAAGGCTCACGTCCGTCTCTATGGAGGCATGGTAAGATGCCTCCAGTGGAATCCCTCAGGTCAGATTGGTGCACACTGTCCACCATGTCAGTGATTGTCTCACTGATGGTGGTAATGGGACTGTGACCTGTAAGTTGTATTTGTTCGGTGACCCCCATGTGAGAACGTAAGTCTGTAGTGGTCACATGTGCCACCTGGCCCAAGGAGCCAGGTCGATACAAGATGCCATGTAACCTAGTAGCTGGGCTAGTCATCCCATGGTTGACTGATGGCAGTGGCGCAGTTGGCGTGACAATCTGATGAGGTTGTGCACCCTTGTCTGGGATGGTTTTGCCCAGCCCTGCAACATGTTGATGTGTGCCCCTAGGTGTGCTATCTATTGCGTGGGCACCAGATGACCCTTGGCTTGGTTCACCACCCATCTGTGCTCCTCGAGAGCCCTCAGGGCGAGCCCGGTGTGTTGGAGGGAGCGCTCTCTGGAGCATGCCCGAATCAGCCAGTCGTCTCGATTAGGGATGATGTCGAGACCTTATTCTCGGAGCCTGGCCACTAGCACTACTGACACTTTGGTGAATACTCTTTGGTGCCGAGGTAAGCCTGAAGGGAAGGGCCTGATATTGGAAGTGCTGGCCTAGGATGTGGAATCTGAGGTATTGTCTGTGTTTCGGTCTGATGGGGATATGAAGGTATGCGTCCTTTAGATCTATGGACGTCAGAAAATCTCCTACACAGATACTGTGTAGGGTCGACTTTAGTGCATCCATTTTGAACCTCTGGGGAATTGCATGCTGATTGAGGTGCTTCAGATCCAGGATGGGGCGTAGTTCACCTGATTTCTTTGGGATGAGGAAGAAGATGGAGTATACTCCTAGCTTCTGTTTGTGTGGAGGGACACGCTGTATAGCTCTGTTCTGGATCAGGACCCACAGGATTTGTTGTACCTGATGGGCTGTAGCCTTCTTTTTGGCAATGGGTGAGGTGATGAACCTGTGTGTGATGGGGAAATCTGATAATTCTATCGAGTATCCTCTTGACACCACCTCTTGAACCCATTTGTCCGTGGTCATATAGAACCACTAGTGGCTGAAGAGCGACAGTCTTTGTCCCACGGGGGGACACCGATCCCACCCACATGGAGATCTGACAGAGTAGTCATTGTTGTTTTCTTCTCTGTCCTCTACCTCTTCCTCTAAACCGTGATCCATGGAATCTGAAGGAGGGATGGTAGGAGTGGGAGAAAGGGATACGGTGTGTGGTGTGGGTACCTCTGCCTTGAAATGTACTGGTTGGGTATGAGGTATCTTTACGTGTGTGGTAAGACTTGTTTCCCCCCCCGAAACCTCCGCCTAGTGGAGGGTAGGTAGGAGTGTCTACTTTTGTTTTTGAGGAGTTCTTTTCCCTCCTCTTTCTGCTTGAGGAACTCCTGCAGACCCTCCCCAAATACATGTTTCCCCTTCATGGGCAAATTTTGTAGTAATGTCTTGGATTCATTGTTGGTCTCCCATAGTTTAAACCACAATGCCCTTCTGGCCCGGTTAGTGATGGCTGTGGCCCTTGCGTTCAGTCTGAGCGAGTCCACTGCAATATCAGCCAGGTATTTTGCTGCATCGAGAGTGCATTTCAACAGTTCCGTCTCTCTAGATTTGGGGTTGTCCTGCTCAAGAAGCTCTTCTAGCCAGCGTATCTGGCCCATGCCGTGTAAATGGCAGTAGTGGATGCCCGTGCTGCCATTCCCTCGGTCTCGAATGCCTTCTTTAGCATGTCTTCCACCTTCTTGTCTGTGTGGTCCTTCAAAGATATGGTCCCGCATGGCAAGATGGTCTTTCCACTGAGTGCCGCCACCTGAGGATCAATGGTCGGGGCTGTGCACCAGTTGCTGGCTTTGTCCTCTTGGACTGGGTACATGCAGTCCAAGTTCCTTTTGTTCGACATCCTGATAGGCTCCGTGGATTGCCACTCCTTGTTGATGATATCCTCGATCGCTGGACATACCGGGAATGTCTCCTTAACGGTTGCCTTCTGCTGAACCCTGGGGTCCAATTTCAACTCTGGTTTGCTCTCTTCAGCGTTGAACCCCATAGTGGCCTTTACTATTTTCATGAGGCCTGGAACCATGTTGAAGGAGCATAGTTTGGATGTGAGGGATGGAACAGATTGCGAATCCATGTCCTCGTCATTGCTGTCCGCCCCGTCTTCCTCGTCTGGCATGTCCTTGTCCTCTCTGGAGTCCGGCTTGTGGTTATCTGGTACTGACTCTGCATGATCCAGGTGGTCCTCATTGGCCCCCCTGCAATGTCTGGCTCTGGAGGTGGCGCAGTCGCAGTTCTGTGCTGAGTGAGGGATTCTAACTTCTCCATCACCTTCAGCATGAAATTCTGTTGGCTCTCCATCATCACAATGGTGGCCTGTTGGTTCTGGAGTAGGAAGATGCCCAGATCCATCCATGTGGAACCACTGGGCCCAGGATTATTGAGGCCCATGCCAGCAGATTGTTCCAGCAATATGCCGTCATCATCATGTAGGCAGGTGGTGCATAGGGGGCCCAGGGCATAGGGCAGGAGGTTAGCGCTGCAGGCAGTGCATTTCTTTGCCTTGACCATCTAGTGAGAAGAAGACAAAAAGAGGGATGCGTATTCGTTAGGCTTGCGTAACAATGGGCCTCCAATGTATGGGTGCCCCATATCTCTTAGTGCTGCTGATAGGGTTAGGAGTGGTGCGTGTAGCGATGCAGGCTATGTTCCGCATGGGGGTCACTGTAGAGAGGGACCCACATGGAGGCAAGCAGAGTGGAGGTCACTATGGAGAGGGACCACCAGTACATCAGAATATGAGGTCTTGGGCATATGAGTTGCTATAGGGAGGAACCCATATGGACCATGGTGGGAGTGCCTCGGAGTATAAGGTCGCTGGAGGGAGGGTCCCTATAATGAGGTAAGGAGCAAGGCTGCAGATTGTTTATATGGCCCCTTAGTAAGCAGCCTGCAAGCTGCCTGGCATTTTATGCAGCAGTTTAATGTAGGGCTGTATCCCTGACATGTTAGCCTACCTGATACCTAGGATACAATTGCCACGTATGCTGTGGGCCTCGGCTTTTTGGCAAGATAAAGAAAGGGTTTATTACGCATTCAGGCGTGTGATTCTAATAGTGTAGGGGAATGTGACCAGCCCTAGGTATCAATGGATGCAGGGGCATGCACTTGTCAGCTGAGAACCCCAACCCTCCCCCATCGTGCAACTCTAGGCCTTGGGCCTAGGCTGGCCATGTGCTTACACCGTGAGGGGGGATGTGAGAAACATGCCAGAGGCTGCTAGCAATGTGCCCCTGAGTGTGTGGAGGATTTTTTTGTGGCCTGGATGTAGTCACGCTGGAATGGAGGGAGGGGGTGACCTGTAAGGGGCTAAGTGGCCAGGCCATGTGGCCGGGGGAGGGGAGAAGCACCATGCTGTGCTTTGGAGCAGTCCCGACGTCTCGAGCATGTTCCCAATGCTGTAGCGATGTGGTCGGCCTGAAATCCATTTTAATGTTTGCCCCATGTGTTGTGCTGGTGATCACACCACATATCGTGGTGGTAGCTGCCCAGTCACTCGAGAAAAAACGAGCGATGCGAGGAGAAGGGAGACCATAGGCCTGTCGTGTCCTGCGTGTGCTGCACCACATGGAGTGGGTGCAGAGAGGCAGTAGGAACAACCAGTCTCGTAGGGGAGAAGGCAAATGAGAGGAAAAGGCTCCCAAAGCGCAGCTCAGCAAAAATGCTCAGTTTCCAAGTAGGCTTTTAGGAAGCCAGCGGAGCGCTGCCTAGCAAATTAAACTAGAAGCAGAGTAAGCGTCAGACAAACATGCTAAGTAAACAGACCTGGTGACAGGCCTTCTGAGAAGCTGTTTAGCAGAGCAATATGAGCTGAAGCCACAGAAACAACATAAAAAAAATTGTCTTTTGTAAATAAAACTAGTGCTGTATTTCACTCATGTGAGTTAACAACAGTCAATTAAAAGCTGGTAAAGAAACACAATTCTAGCAGAAAACATAGTAATCTTGAGCTTAGGTAGGAAGGGGACACAGTAGTGTAAGTTCCCCCTTGCCCAGGAGAGCTAAGTCTTTTTTCCCTGATCTCAAGGTTAACTTAAAAACAGTAAAAAGGCAGTAATGTGTAAAATTATGCACCTGGGACACAGTAACCCTAGGAAGAGTTACAGAATGGGGGGGATGCTGACAGTCACCAAAGAGGAAAGAGGTAATTTTCTCAGTCTTGTATTCCATAACTTACCTCATTTGTTTGTATACTTTGTCAATTTTTGTTCCTTCTGTTTACCCTACCCTGGGTCACACCTAGAAACGAGCTTTGGCTCAGTGTGCCTTTCCCGGTTACCAGTTTTAAATAAATAAATAAAAGAGGCAAGAGACCTGGTGGTTATTATTTCAGATGACCTGAAAATGTCAAAGCAGAGTACAAAGGCAGCAGGAAGGGCCAGTAGCATGCTGGGATGCATAGGTAGGGGAATCACCAGCAGAAGGTGTGAAGTAGTGATGCCATTATACAAAACCCTGGTCAGGCCTCACATGGAGTACCATGTGCAGTTCTAGAGGCTGCAGTTTTGAAATGACATTAACAGGCTAGAGGCAGTAAAAAGAAGGACGACTAAGATGGTACAGGGCTTTCACCACAAGACTTACAAAGAGAGATTGGGGGACCTCAATATGTACTCGCTGGAGGAGAGGAGGGACAGAGGGGACATAATAGAAACATTCAAGTACCTCAAGGGCATAAATGAAGTGTGTGTGTGTGGGGGCATCTTCCAATACAGAAGGAGTACAAGAACAAGGTAGCATGACATGAAATTGGAGGGTGGCAGGTTAAGAGGAAATGTGAGGAAATTTTTCTTCACAAAGAGGGTGGTGGATGCATGGAATGCTCTGCCACAGGAGGTGGTGGGAGTGAGCACTGTGGTTGGATTTAAACATGCAAGGGACAGACACAGGGGAACCACAGAGGTAATGCGGGAGAAAGGTCAGAAACTGTAATTAAGTACAGGACTTACAGGCTGACTGGATGGCCCAGTGGTCCTTTTCTGCCGACAACTTCTGTGTTTCTATGTTTGTATCTATGATCACTAAGGCACAGGCAACAGCTGCAAGTTCTGCATACTGTGATGACTTGACACTGCACTTCATTGACACCTCAGAGATGTCACCTGTGGGGAACAGGACCAAGTCCACAAATCCTACAGTTTGAACTCCCTCATCATATGAGGAAGAACCATCTGTGAAGACACAAAGCATGGTAGTGTCATTCAGTGTGTTTTCTGTGGCTGAGAGAAATGGGCCTGGTTTAGGCAGAACTGGTGGCTCTATGCCACACTCATGGGGTTCTCCTTGGTGTAGGACACCATGTGCCAAGATGGATGGCATTTTGGCAGAAAGTACAGTGATGTCTGTCTTGAAGTAATAGAGACCAATGTGTAAGTCTGGTGTTATACACATTGCCATCTTTGATCCTACCTGTCAATAGGAAGTTTGTAGCAGTGTGGCTGGTGTGTAACATAATTAAGCAAAACCCCATTATGTAAACAAAGATATACATATATGTGAGTCCATGTAATCTAGTACAAAAGGAGATGGGGCTAATCGTGGACTTCTGTCCAAATAATCAAGTTCTCAAATGCTTTCGATAGTTGCTAGCCTCTTCAGCAGTAAAAGGTGTGTCCAATAGGGAGTGTTCAAACACAAAAGGAGTTCACACAGTCTGAAAACTGCTGATTTAACCTGTTGCATGACTAGGGAGAAAATATAAAATCCTGCAGTTATGACACCTTCATATGACCCCCCACACACACACACAAGCATGGCAAAATTTAATATGTATGTTTGTTCCAAATATAATATAGAGCAAAACCTTTAAACTCTCAGTAATGGCTAAAAAAGTGGAAAGCATACATCACATTAAGCAGTATTCCCTGATATGGAGCATATAGTGAAGGATGACCCTGTTAGGGCAGGAAACCTGCAAAACTCCATGTGGCATGTCTACCACCAAAATTATCATTAGCAGCTAAATGGCCTCTTCAGTCATGCCCCTGCTAACCGTTATTATGCAATGGCAAGAAAATTTCCTGGGCTCTGATTGGTCCCTCCGGGACTGCACCCGTGATGTTATCCCAGCATAACATCACAGATCAAGTCCCAGCACACTTACGATCGCATAAAAATTAAAAATTAAATCAGTCCATGGCCGTCGCCATCATCCTTCAATGCTCCCCGCAAAAGTATCGTTTCCAGTGCCCAGCTCTGTAACTGACTACCTCACACACATTCCTCCAAACAATGTTTCTCTCATAACATAAAAATAAAACGAGCTGAGTGAAAGCCATCTTTACGATCAACTTCGTAGCAATCCGCTCACAGCTCTCCTCCCTACCTGCCCCAACGCACCAACATCTTTCCAAAGACATTGTGGACTGCCCACTTACCACACACTTTTTACCCCACTTTTCTTGCAGCACATACACAGGACAATGCTGCCGCAGAGCCACCTCAGTTTAACTTAACAGGAAACGCGACAGTGAGCAACTGGCCAAACGGCTTCACTTTCCCTAGCACGCGCCGCCTCCGCTGCTCAAATCATACTCCTGTCCCCAATTTCAAATTATTTTCTTTCCCGTCCCTACTGTGTCACGCTAAAAAAAAAAAAACACATCTAATCTCTACCACCACAACATGAAGATGAGCCCTCCGCTCCTTAAAAACAATCTAAAAAAGCGGGCGGCAGGAGCAGCAGCACGGCTTCACTGCTGCTAGCCCCTCGCTCCTCAGCATTCACACAATTAAAAATTAAACATCTTCACCCGGCACCACGACGGTTCAATTAAACTTCTATGGAAGGA